>JBBBDQ010000757.1:2727500-3345000 GCA_037127315.1 Ascarosepion bandense | reverse complement strand
CATATAACCAACAAATACTTAAAGAAAATAATTACTGACGCACTATCAAAATAAATTGAAACATAAAATTATTTATTAAAAAAAAATTCCTTTTTATAAAAATAAAAGCTTTACTCCAAATAGACCAAAAATGATAAGAAAGTGAAAAATACAGCCTTGGTAGTAAATGAGAATATCACATCAAATACAATGAAACTAAAGGAAGAAGAGAGGAAAAAAGGGGTCATGATAAGATTAGGTTAAAAGCAGGTTAACATCTAGACCGTTAAGGAAGGAAAGAAATAAGGGAGAAGGGGAGGGTGGGGTGAGGGAAAAAAGAAAAAAATGAGAAAAATTGGTTAGTATGTATTCTTTGGGGCCAAATCCCAAAATGAATCTTCGCTCTGATTAATTAAAAGAAACACATACGTAAATTTTATATCTTTCTACATACATGCACAACAAGCCGAAGATTTTTGTTATTTAATTGTAAATCATCTGCACAACCAACATCAAACATTGCCTTATGATGAGAATCTATCTCGAAACAGAGAAATTTCCGTGTTGCACTGTACAATTAATTCATAATTATATAATTATATTAAGCTCTATAATATTTATTATATTGAGCACTGTTCATAATAAAATAAATGCCGGGGCACTCAAAATAGTAAGACCTGGAAATATATATATATATATATATATATATATATATATATATATATATATAAGTTGAATATATGGATTGAAATTCTACAAGATAAATAGAATAAGTGAAGACCACCGAGGAAAAGGTCATTAATCTAACATGTGAGCCGAAAGCTTAGAACGAAATTAATGAAAAAAATATTCAAATGTTGGAGAATTTTTCTCTTTATTTTCACTTGAAATTAAAGCCAAAATACGATGTTTAGAACGGCTCATTATTAAACATAATAGACATTCATTGTCTCTTATATTTAACAGTATATGTTTACAAAATTATCTGCTGCCTCGATAAAATATATATATATATAAACAGATATTTAGAATGTTGCTTGCTTCACAGAGTCTCTCATAATGAAGATGAACACAGCAAATTTTACCTAATACCACCCGCCCATGTATTGAATACTGCTGCCATATCTGGTCAGGTGCCCCTGCTACTCTCCTTGGGCTTCTTGACAAAATACAAAGGAGAATCTGTAACGTGGTTGATACTGACTTGGCAGACCGGCTGCAACCACTCTATCACCGGCGTGATGTGGCTTCCCTGTGCCTCTTCTACAAGTGCTTTCATGGCTTCTGCTCCGATGAACTTAGATCACTGGTGCCGCCTAAGCACGAATTTACACGAGATACTAGATTAGCAACTAGGTCCCATCATTTTACAGTTAAACAGATAAGATGTAACCGTAATTACTTCTCCTACAGCTTTTTTCTCGCGCTTCCCGCCTGTGGAATTCCCTTCCACAAGTCTGCTTTCCCGACAGCCACAATCCCCAGGTGTTTAAGTGTAGGGTCAATAGACACCTCCTATCACACTAACTTCCAATTATTCTCAGAACACTCTCATCTACCCAACCCTCATTCTCGGTATCCTTACCCGCCTATCACCCACCCTCTGACATTTCCTATATTTAACCATCCCTTCTCCACTTTATGTAGCCCCCTGCGCAGTAGTGGCAGTAAAATGCCTTGCTCTGTGTGAAACGCTTATAAAAAAAAAAGAAAAGTTAATTAAGTGCCATAAGTGATACACACTTTGGTTTCATGTCTCGAAAGAGACATGTCTGAATCGGCAAAAGATTATCCCGCAGTAGGTTGCTATTAATTTCTGTGGAAGATTGGTTGCCAGGCTATAGAACTCAATTTGTCCTTTTATTTAACCCATAACTGTAGGGAAAAGACGGATTAATACCTTTCCCAAAGGTATCTGCGCGTAAGTGAAATGCAAGGAATTAAATTGGAATTCGAACTCGGCTCTCCCAATTTCTCGTTCCGAGCCGATATCCACTGCACCACAACGCACACAGGTTGGCAAAAATAGCATTCCACATTCTCCTATCTCTTGTAGTGCTTAAAACTTTTTTGTGGGTATTTCTTCCAAACCTTGCTCTGGCATCCACTTGTTCAAGCTTATCAAGTACGTCTCGTATTTCTTTCTTCCGTCTCTTTTTTCCGCTATTCGTCCTGTGAGTATTAGATTTTCTAAGTACTCTTTCCGCGTTACGTCCCAAAAACAGTTGTCTTTTCCTGATGTTAAGTATTAGTTTCCATCCTCTCCAAAACCCTGTTGTTGCTTACATGTTCGGTCCATACTATCCTCAGCATCCTTCTGTAGAACCACATTTCTTTTGCTTCGAATGTCTCCTTCATCTTTGATGAGATTATCTAGCATTCGCTGGCATATATGAGGACAGATATCACATAGGAGTGCAGTACTCTTTTTTCTTTCTTCCTTTGAGTTTTTATTTCTTTTCCTCTTTCTTTCTTTCTTTCTTTGATTTTTGCTTGTTAGTTTGTTTCTTTATCGCTTTCTTTCTTTGATTAACTTTTTCTTGGTTTTTTTCTTTTAATTTATTTCCTTAAGTCATTTTTCTGTATATTTTGTTTGGCTTTTTCTTCATTTCTTGATTTCTTTATTTATTTTAATTTATTTTCTTTAATCGTAATTTATTTTGGGAAAGGCGCCTGTTCTTTCTTTTTTCTTTTAATTTCTTCCTTTCTTTATTGTTTGAATTTCTTTTTTTATTTGGCTTTCTTTCTTTCTTCCTTTCTTTCTTTTTTTATTACCTTTTTTTCTTGTTTTGGCTTTCTTGCTTTCTTTCTTTTTTCCTTTTTTAAAAAATTATTTCTATAAACCTTTCTGTTTTTGTTTAGCGCGCTTTCTATCTTTCTTTCTTTCTTTCTTTCTTTCTTTTTAATTTGGCCTTCTTTCTTTCTTTCTTTCTTTTAATTCTTTTTTATTGTTTTGTCTTTCTTTTTTTCATTTTTTAATTTATTCCTATAAACCTTTCTTTTTTTGTTTAGCTTTCTTTCTTTCTTTCGTTTAACTTTTCTTTTTTATTTGGCCTTCTCTCTTTCTTTCTTTCATTTCCCTAATTTTGTTTTGGCTTTTTTCTTTCTTTCTTTTTTCAGTTTTTATAACTTATAAACATTTTTTTTTTTTTGTTTAACGCGTTTTCTTTCCTTTTTACTTTTAATTTTTATTTCATTTTTATTTGGCTTTCTTTCTTTCTTTCTTTCTTTCTTTCTTTCAATTCCTTTTTTTATTTTGGCTTTTTTGCTTTCTTTCATTTTTTTTAATGTATTCCCATAAAGCTTTCTTTTGTGCTTAGCGCACTTTCTTTCTTTTAATTTTTTTCTTTTATATTTGGCGTTCTTTCTTTCTTCTTTCGTTCTTTCTTTCAATTTCATTTTTGTTTTGTTTTTCTTTCTTTCTTCAGTTTTTTAAAAATTTATTCCTATGCAAACTCTATTTTTTGTTTATCTTTCTTTCTTTCTTTCTTTCTTTTAACTTTTTCTTTTTTTTTTTTGGTATTCCTTCTTTCTTTTTTCTTTCTTTCTTTCTTATTTCGTTCCTTCTTTATTTCGATTTCTTTCTTTTTTATTGGCTTTTTTCTTTCTTCTTTTTTTATAATTTATTTTTATGAACCTTTATTTTTTGTTTAGCGCGCTTTTCTTCTTTTTTCTTTCTAACTTTTTTCATTTTTCTTTGTTTGGAATTCTTTCTTTCTTTAATTTATTTCTTCAAATCTTTTTTTATTTGGCTCTTTTTCTTTCTTTCTTTCTTTTTGGTTTCCTATTTTTGTTTGACTGCCTTTCTTTCTTTTAATTAATTTGTTAAAAAGTTTTTATACTGTTTAAAACATTTTTTGTTTGTTTCCTTTTCTTTCTGACTGTCTTTATTTTAAGTTTGGCTACATTTCCTTCTTTCCTTATTTCATTTTATGTTCAGTCTTTTCTCACCGTTCACTTAACACCCGACCCACGATCCATCATTTAAAACCAACTCTCACACGCATCTCATCTCCTTTGTATTTGCATGGAAAATACAATCCGCAAGTCGTCTTATCAAATATCGAGTATTTTTAAAACAATAAAATGCTTTATAATAATGGAACCGTTTTCCCTTTTCTGTCCACACACTTGGCGGTGCGTCGGATTTGCGTCTATTTCGACACTCTTCACTTGCGTGTGGGCCCAAGTGTCTGTACTTATTAATGTATGCCAAGGATTGATTATTGTGCAGACAGCTTTATTGAGTCGCAATCTATAAGAGAAACTTCCAACCGACCGAAGATAGTAGCGTCTTTATTATCAGCAATATTGGTCCTTCTTTTATACACTGTATCTCTTCAGGAGGTGGATGATCATGGCTCTTCACAACTTCTTATCTCTCATAGCAATAAGAAAGATTTTTTCTTTTTCTATTCTACAAGAACATTGTATCACGTTTAATGAAGAGCGTTCTGGGTTAAATAGACATATATATTTTTAATCGTTTCACCCCAAGCAAGGTGGTACCGCGACTGATACGCAGGGGGCTACATAAGAGAGTAAAAATTTAGGCAGGAGGAGAGTAAAGAGAAAGACGAACTAGTTACAGGGGGTGTCAGAGAAAGGGCAAGAAAAGGATGTGAACACAGTTGCGAAGGTAGAGGGAAAGGAAAAGTACAAGATACACGAGCTGATGTAGAAAGGACTAGAGTCAAGTTGATAAGAGATGGAAATTGTCATTGCATTTAAGTTCCCCGTTTCTGTTGCTTCGAGTCTTTCCTTCATCTTTGACTAGATTGTCTAACATTTGCCGCCATATGAGGGGATTCATACCACATAACAGTCCAGTACTCTTTTTTACTCTAATAATAAGTTTTTTTTTAATCTTTAAGAACGGCTTGGAAAATTGAGTCATTTCCATTTAATGCAATTTATTTGATATCATTTTATTGTATGTTACCCTACGAGTGTTAAGTGCATCATGTATCTTAGTACTACATGCCCTATGTTTGGGTCATCGGTGACTAAATAGGTAAACCTCTAGTTTTATTTGATGAGGAGCGTGGTTAGAAACTCAGCATGATTAAAAATAGTTGCTACCACCTTTTCGCTAAAAAAAAAAACTGAAACAAAATAAAAACAAAAAAAAAAAAAACAGAAACAAAATAAAAAAAAAACAAAAAAAAACAGCATATCATGATATAAAAAGGTCCTAAACTTAATAAAATCAAAGTTTTATGGTCAAAATGTTATAAGAAAAACCAAAATATTTCTTTTACTTATAAACTTACGTTAAATTTCAAAATTTTGGTCAAGAATGTTGTTTTTTTTTGTTTTTGTTTTTTTACGTCAACGGGTTACAGGTGAAAACACATTGGATTTTAAATTCTTGCAAAAATCAAATAATTGTCAGATTTTAATGAAAATTTCAGGACTTATTAACAAATGAAATAAATTATTTTTGAAATTTTTTAGAAAATCTTGGCAACTTTTATTTTACATGTTTTACTTCCACTTAATTTAATGAAAATCAGTAAAATTACCTAATTGCAAAATTGTTATTATTAGATAAAAGCAGGATTTTTTAAAAATAATTCCTCATTTACTGAAACGGAATTGTAAAATAAATAATGCAATAAAACTATCGATGAATAATGAATTTTTAGAAAAACAGTTTTTATTTTTTAATGTTGAATACAATAATTTCAAATATATCACTCATTTAAAATTCTGCATTAATAGGATTTTTAGCTGATATTGTTATTAAGTGAAAAGTATATATACGAATCAAAAATTGAAAAGCTTAATAAAAATCATTTTACACCAAGATATTTTAAATAATTTGATTTTCCTTTTAGTGTTTAACATTTCCATTTTTGTAAGTTTGCTAGTCCATAAATGACTTTATCCTTAAAAGGTCACGTGTGTTAAGGGCTATTTCCTCTTTCTGAAAAAAAAAAAAGAAAGAAATGAACTTTTTTAGGCTTTATGCAACTCTTTTTAATTTCTGTGTTTACGTCTCAACAGACTTTGCAAAACATCCCGTCAAAATTTTAGAATATGTTTTACTTTTTTAATTCCTATTTCGATAAGTATTTTTATATAAATTCTGGTAAACCATACTTAGCTTTTCAGCGTGTCAGGCTGCCAGCAATCAATTAACACGTCAGAAAAATAAAACCTCCGTCATTAAGAAATGCTTGTATTCGATGATTCATGCTATCAATGAGTAATGCTTGTTTTAAATCAGATTAATTTAATTAGAAAATTTCTAATTTTCTCCAGATAATGTGTCACAGATGTGTATTTTATTTTGCAAGATTTTTAAAACCGAGAATTAAATTTTGCTTACAAATGAATCAATGTGTCAAAAATGACTGATTTTAATGACCAAAAACGACCAAAACGTTGAGATTCTAATCAATATAATTTTTTTAAAATATGCCACAATATTTTACTTACTGGAAATAGTAAATTTAATCATTTAGCTATCAATTAAAGTTAAAATGAAAGCTTCAAGTAAGTTTTTTCATTTTTTAAATTAATTTTAAAACTTAGGTTCGGGGCATCACTATGATGAATTTTAATTTTCAAATTCTTCTATCGATTTTCCAAGAAATCGTATTGAAGTAATAGAATTTGCCACTCTAAAATCCTTATTTTTATTTTATTTCACTAATCTCTCGTTTTTACAGCAACATGTTACAGTTGATTAACATTTTGAAAAAATCAGACCCTTAGGTATTTTAAGATATTTTCTTTTCGATTGAATCAAGTTCTTCTCCAAGATTTCACAACACATAACACTTTCTATTGCTTATTCAATGATATGAAGTTCACCTGTACTTCTAGAAAAAATCAATCCCAGATGAATATACTTCCACCAATATGTTAAATTAGTATTTTGAGGCTTACGAAAATGCACTTTTTCTCTAGACATGTCTTGACCAGTTTTCACCAATTTTTGTCTTCTCAGACCTTAATATTTCGTGCTAGAATAAAGAACGCTCCTTGAGTTGACTATGAGAAAAGAGTAGTTGAGACTTTTTATGGCTGGCTTTTCTAGTTGTTTTTTTAGCAATCTGAGACTGCAATCCAACACAATGCAGTGTCCACCCCATTTTATCTGTGCTCTATTCTGTCCCAGATACCTGCAAATTCTTTAGAAGTTATATCTGAGTTGTGAATAGATTTGATGTTACATTCCAAAATTGATGCATTTGCATATTTACTTATTTTATGAAGACTTCTTGTTCAAGGCTGAATAGTTGTTAGCTCATACTAATTCCATTTTTGAATGGATAGAACTCATTGTATTGATGGAGATATTAAGTTTATGGTAGACTAACAGTATAGCCCGGCCTTGCTCGGGTGTAATGAAAGCTTTAAAACTAATCCATGGTCTTGTAGCTCAGACTCTGCCTAAAGAATATTTTTGTGAAGTTTGGTGAGAATCGGATAAAAATTGTGGATTTGTATAAAGAACATACAGACAGATAAACAAACACACACACAAACATCTTGCTTTATATATATATATATATATATATATATATATATATATATATATAATCGATTTTCTGCACTATTGTAAGAACTGCAATCTTGAAACTTCTGAATATCGTTTCTTATGTCTTTGTCTATGAGTGTATCAAATTTGATTAAAATCGGACCACTCCTTCTATAACCCGATTTTTTCCATTATCAAATTTATCGGGGGTACCTCGACACAAAACCTAGCTAAGAACACTCGCAGACACTTATAGTACAAATGTGTAAATTTTCAAGAAAATTGGTTCAGCCGTTTCGGAGTCTATAGGTATCGGATACACACACAGACAGTTTCATTTATAAATAAGATCTTTCGATATTTCATTCTACAATTAAGATTGTCAATTTTCATTCTATGAACTTATTGAGTATGTTCTTTTGGCATTTTGCGAACCTTTAGAAATTATTTTTCTTAAAAATACTTTAATAACTACATGTCTAATACTTGTTGAAACTTCACGTGACTGACCATTCTGGCTTTTCTAAGAGTCTGAGACTGCAGTGTGTTGTGGAGTAGTTTTCGCACTGAAGGTTAGAATCGTGCTATGTCGGTTGATAATCGACTTAACGTACCCAAAATGTTAGGAACTTGGTAATCTTCCCCTGAAAGCTGACTCCTTAGTATTTGGCTAACTGCCGACTAATATCACCTGCCTAATAGTTCGACTGAACTCCAGTAGAAGTCCAAGGAACTCCTATGAACTTCTTGTTAACTCTTATCAATATAGGAGGGAGAGTCCATTATCTGAGAAATAAGTGTGTTTCACCATAATACAATCATAAACAGTGGACTGTCCGACTAAATTGTCTTTTTCTCTGTTCTGTCCCAGCCGTCTGCTGGTTTTTCTAAAGTTCTACCAAATAGTGAATAAGTTTCGAATTGCGTTCCGATAAGTGGATGTAGTTACACTTTTTTCTTTAATTTACACAAATTTTAAAAAGATTTTCTCTTCCAGGAATATTTCTGGTCAGGCCATATTGATTCTATTTTCAAATGTTAACTCTCATCACACAGATAAATATATTAGTTTCAACTTTCAATATGCCCTTTACAATTATTATGTATATACACCACTTTAAAAATTCACGTTTAATCATTGGTTCCCGTACGATCATCAAAGTTAAGCAAAGCCGAACCTGGTCAGTAACTAGATGAGTGACTACTTGCACATACTATGTACTGTAGGATGTGATGTGTGGTTTGTGTAATGGATAATGACTGGATTCATTGTTCATTACATTCACTTACGCGTAAATAACCTTGGGAAAGGTATGAATCCACATATTCTCCCCTCAGCTATGGGTTAATTAGTAAAAAATAGATTAGCAAAATCATTATCTCCAAAAAGAAAAAAATATTACAATCTAAAAGTATTTTATGTTTTTAAATAACCTGCAAAATTTCATAAGCCGTATAAAGCAAATCCATAATGAAAAAAAAAAACATGTACTGGGTATGACGGTAAACTGCATCCAGCAGCAAGGCCTCTGATTGAGAGGTTGTGAGAAGCATGGAACCACCTCTTAATTGTTGTTGTTCCCAGGGCCACTCTGACTCGAAGTGGTAGCACCTGTTAGGGTCCCAGCTATGGTTAACTTCTGAACTGGTGGCAAAATACTATGAAAGTATAAAAACAGTCTTCTATAGAAATTTATGCATACTTATATAGAAAAATATACGTTTTTTGAAGGAAAAAAAAATTGCTACCAGCAATAAATTCTCGAAGACATCTTCAGTTTTCTAAAATAAAAAAATGAAATATATAAAAAAAACTAATCTTTTTTCACCAAAATTTGACTAAAACAACCTTCTCACTATAACCAAACATTAAAAAGCAAAACCCTGAAAATCCCACCTTTTTGGCATTAAATAACCCAAAGAGGTTGATATGCCGTTAAACAAAACTCAAACTCAAACGTCTCTCTCTGTAGTTAAGTCTAAGTTTCCGTGTTGTTTCCAGTTTCTCTAAAACTTCCTCGTTACTTACATTTTCAGTGTAGGGTATTCTCAGCATCCTACTGTATAAACACATTTTGTTGTTTCAAGACACTTTTTTTATCTGGAAGAAGCAATGTCAAACCTGGTGTATATGGGATTAGAGACCGCTTGGATATACCATGTGCTATAAACTTGCATGTGTGTTAGGTTTAATGGATAAAGCCTCGAATAGATAGATAGATAGATAGATAGATAGATAAGGAAAAAGGAAAAATTAGATAGATAGATAGATAGATAGATAGATAGATAGATAGATAGAAAAGGAAAAGGGATTAGATAGATAGATAGATAGATAGATAGATAGATAGATAGAAAAGGAAAAGGGATTAGATAGATAGATAGATAGATAGATAGATAGATAGATAGATAGAAAGGAAAAGGAAAAATTAGATAGATAGATAGATAGAAAGATAGATAGATAGATAGATAGATAGATAGATAGATAGAAATCAAAGGAAAAATAGGATTAGATAGATAGATAGATAGATAGATAGATAGATAGATAGAAAAGGAAAATGGATTAGATAGATAGATAGATAGATAGATAGATAGATAGATAGCAAAGGGAAAAAGGATTAGATAGATAGATAGATAGATAGATAGATAGATAGATAGATAGATAAATAGATAGATAGATAGGTAGATAGATAGATAGATAGAAAGCAAAGGAAAAAGGATTAGATAGATAGATAGATAGATAGATAGATAGATAGATAGATAGATAGAAAAGGAAAAAGGATTAGATAGATAGATAGATAGATAGATAGATAGATAGATAGAAAAATAGAAGAAAAAGGAAAAATTAGATAGATAGATAGATAGAAAAGGAAAAAGAATTAGATAGATAGATAGATAGAAAAGGAAAATGGATTAGATAGATAGATATATAGATAGATAGATAGATAGATAGATAGATAGATAGATAGATAGACAGAAAGAAAAGGAAAAAGATTAGATAGATAGATAGATAGATAGATAGATAGATAGATAGATAGATAGATAGATAGATAGAAAGCAAAGGAAAAAGGATTAGGTAGGTAGGTAGATAGATAGATAGATAGATAGATAGATAGAAAGAAAGCAAAGGAAAAAGGATTAGATAGATAGATAGATAGATAGATAGATAGATAGATAGATAGATAGGAAAGGAAGGAAGGAAGGAATAAACTGTCTGACTAAATTGTATTTTTCTCTGTTTTGTCACAGGTCATTCTAAAGTGAATAAGTTTGAATTTCTCACAAATGAATCTAGTTGCACATTTTTTTTAATTTACTAAGATTTTCTGTCCCAAGAATATTTCTGGCCAGTTCATATTGACTCTATTTTCAAATGTTAACTCTCGGAGGGCCAAGTTCTAATTCACGTTGGGTTCGTTAGAGTTTTTTACGCTAAATGTCCTTGGGAAATGAATGAATTTATCGCTTATTTCTCCAGCTACGGTTAATTTGGTAAAACTTGCTTGATTAACCATCATTATTTCAAGATTAAATTCTCACAATCTAAAAATATTTTCTAGATTTAAATAGGATGAGAAAGGTAAATCGAAAAAACGAGTCAATCAATCAAACTTTTTAAAATATCTCTTTTCCCTCGCCATTTTGTAATTAGTTGCAAATGGTGATTTTCTAAGACAGCTTAGATGTGGCACAAGACCGAAAGAATGAAGCACCTAGTGAGGATCGAACTCTACTCAATTGTAATGATTCTAGCAAGACAAGCCCAAAGGACACACGCGATTGAAATTGTCGAAATTTGTGCGGGAGTTGCAATGGTCTAATATAGGAAAATTAATTATTTGAAAATAATTAATTTCAGAATGTCTCCCCAGTTTAACCGTTCGTCATATATATCTAATGTTCATGTAATTATGAGCATAGACAAAAATTTCTTATTTCCACTTTGAGATAGTAAAGTCTATGTACATACAATATTCAACTAAATTTTTGGATTTGAAGACACCTTAGAATTTGTTCTTTCAAAAGAAGGCCTTTGAAATTTCCATGTGTTTATATATATATATATATATATATATATAATAGTGTAGCGATGTCAACGTGCAGACGGTTGTCGATTTCTGTTCTTTGAATAATATTTTTCGTCCGTACATATGTACGTATGATGTGGTCTGTGTGAAACTATGATAGGTAAAAATTGCTATTATTTTTACTTATTTAAGGCTGTATTTTTATTTTAAAGTCGGTTATTCGCTTGTTTTTGGTGGTTGCACATATTTAAATGGTAGAAATTCTAATTTGTAATGCTTGTTAGTTTTTATGTGGTGGTATTAATTTTATTCAGAGAACAGAAATCGACGACGGTCCGTACGTTGATATCGCTACACTATTTGAATACACCAACCAAATGCGTATGTATGTACGCAACGGCACATATATACATATATATGCCAAGCCCCATACGGTTCGCATATAGTTATGTTTGTGTGAGCTCCGGTGGGTGGGCTTGCGTGTGTCTATGTCTCTGCGTACGCCAATGGGTGTACAAATGTGTATATTGGTCTGCGTTTGTCACGACGACAAATTTACTCCCCTATTTTACTCCCACCTACACAAAAATACACCAATATACGCAGCATAGATAGATAGATAGATAGATAGATAGATAGATAGATATGAACAGACTGAGAAGGATAGATAGATAGATAGATAGATAGATAGATAGATATGAACAGACTGAGAAGGATAGATAGATAGATAGATAGATAGATAGATAGAGAGAGAGAGAGAGAGAGAGAGAGAGAGAGAGAGAGAGAGAGAGGAAGTTATAGATTTAATTTTTGGCAAAAATGATATCCACGAAGAGAACAGCTAAATTAAAAGAGTGTTTCAATCAGCACCCAACGATGGCGTTCATATTCTCCCAAATGCTTACGGCTAATTTGGTACAATGGACAATATTGACTATTTTCGCTCTGCTTTTCTTTCGGCAAACGGAAAAAACAAAATTGCTGTAAAAACTAAATTAAAAAAATAATTAAATTCCCTTGTCTGTCTTTCATATAATCAACGAAAGATGTTTAAAAGAAACGTTTCTACTCATATATATAGTCATCCGCAGACCGATCTGTTTCGCTGTATCACAGCTCATCAGTACGGTAACACATGCAATTGCTTTTAGCTGGATTGAAAGCCGACCGAATTAACATCAATCGGCGATTCTACCTTTAAGCTACGGGCGCTCGGTAGAAGGATGAAGAATTTTAACGAGCGATGTACCATGTAAACATACGCCAGTAGCTAAGAGTGGTATATACATATATATATAAATCTATATATATAGATGTGGTTATGACGTATTCTTTTTTGTGTACCGTTTCCCTTTAGGTCATTAGCGGTTATGGCTCTCCACGACTTCCTGTGTTTTATAGGTCTTTATGACTTTTGTTTTTGGATTTCTCTCCCAAACCCTACTGTGCTATCCATTCACTCAAACTTGCCGGTTATGTGTTGTTTTCTCACTTGTCGTCAATCTCTCCCGTCAGTATTAAATTCGCCAAGTCCTCTTTCCTCATTATGCGCTGTAGAAATTTTTTACTGTTTCTTCCTGATGTCAAGTTGTTTCTATTGTCTTTAGGAAATCGTCAACAATCACATGTTCGGTCTATGATATTTTCACCATCCTTCTGTAGGACCATATTTCTGTTGTTTCAAGTCTCTTATTCATCTATGAGGAGATTGTTTAACACTCACTAGCATATAGGAGGACTATTATTACATAACAGACCAGTAATATTTTCTTTATTTCTAACGAAATGTTCAGGTTTTTTAGCATTTTGCTTAGCCTTTGGGAGGCATAAATAGAATTGTTATAGTTTATATAGTAAGAGCAAAGTTGTTTGCATACGTTGTCATGAGAATTATAAATCTTAGAATATTTTTATTTCTGTGTTACTGTGCCAACATTAATGCGAACCTCATAAGCTAGCCCTGCCTTTCTATCGTTTTATACGTAATACGTATGTAAAACTACACACAGATTTTGAGTGCAACTTTATAAACGTGTTTGATTGCTCGAGCGATCCGACGGATGTGCGCATGCTTCTACGATCGTACCCCTGCCTCGCCTTTCCCACTGACTTTCATATTCCGAGCCCAGCTGGGAAGCTTTTGTCGAATTGGGTAACCGGCACTTTCCTGCCTTAGCGCCGCACATCACTTCTCCCACCTGGTTTTAAAATTTGCGCACTCTCCACTCTCCTTCCCCGCCCATTTCGCTTTGCTTTCAGTTGTTTCTTTCTTTTCTTCCTTTCTTTCTTGTTCAGATTTTGAACGAAGTCGGTGTCTCCATCTTTCGGCATGCGTTCGCAAAAACCCCACCGCCTGTCGTTTATCGATCACTTGCCTTTCCTCTTTTCTCTTTCGTACCGATTCTGCAAATCGGATTTTTTTTTCCCTTCGCTTAAATATCAACCGTAGCCTTTTCGTCTTCCTGTCAACACAATGAACGCCTTGATTTGTCTATCAATATCGTCGTATCTCTCTCTACGTTTTCGTGTTTATTCTTATCTATCTATCTATCTATCTATCTATCTATCTATCTATCTATCTATCTATCTATCTATCTAATACACACAGACATAAATGTGTGTGTGTGTGTGTGTAAAGTTCTGGGTTTGATAATCAACGACACACGGCATCAAGAGATTAGTGGTTCTGAGGAGCGTAGAAATCATGTCTTAATTGCTGTTGTTCCCTGGTCCATCCTGGCCCGGGGTGGTAGCAAATGTTAGGGCAAATATATTTATATAACACTGACCTTGTAACTATGTTTTTTGCCAAGATGGCTTTTGTTAGTTTGCAAGGTATTTTTATCTTAATTTGCCTTACATATATATATATAGATGATATTTTGAGAAGTACAACCACTCCAGGCCAGAATGCACCTGGGATTATGGCATATAAGGAGTAAGTATACATTCCCTGAGACTCCAAAT
This sequence comes from Ascarosepion bandense, assembly GCA_037127315.1. Taxonomy (NCBI): domain Eukaryota; kingdom Metazoa; phylum Mollusca; class Cephalopoda; order Sepiida; family Sepiidae; genus Ascarosepion; species Ascarosepion bandense. Next base: position 3,330,537 of record JBBBDQ010000757.1, on the reverse strand, counting down.
AGTAAATTTAGATCTACACAACTGGTTGTAGTTTACAGGTCATAGCTAGGGCATATCCTCATTCATCGTTCACGATAAGACAATCCACCAAATCTGTGATACAGCGAAACAGATCTGTCTGCGGATGACTATTTACGCTCTCACACCCTGATTGAGCACCCTGGAAGTATGGTAGACTTTGAAAAACAGTAGCTACTTTAGCAAATACACATCGTTCATTCAGCAATGAATTAGAACACTCTCAGCTATTTGGCCTGTACAATGATAATATACGCGCTAATAAGCCTGCCGTCTTCTACCGAGCGCCCATAGCTCAGAGGTAGAATCGCCGACTGACGCCAATTCGGTCGGGTTTAAATCCTGGGTTAAAAGCAATAGGAGTCTAACCGTACTGATGAGCTGTGATACAGCGAAATAGATCTGTCTCCGGATGACTATATATATATATATATATTCATTCAAAATTCAACCGGTTAAGCAAAATTGGTTTTATTTTTCGGTATCTTCAGGAGTTTTATACCAGCTAATACTTTTTTCTAATGTATAACAGTAACTTTCAGAACGCATCATGCCTTGCTCGGGGTGAAACGCTTATAAAATATACATATATATATATATATGAAGGATTATTACGGATATATAAAATTTGTCACTTAGCTGATTCATGGTATATTCAGCTCCTCAACTCCGGAGTTTCGTCGTCGAACCTTTTTGTAATCATTCGGTCCACTCATCAGGAAGTATCAGCAATTTTCTGCTGATTTTCTCATTTTAATTATTTATACATTAATTTAAAAATACTTCATGCGCTTTGTGGTTTTTTCTTTTTGTACGTATATGTATGTATGTATGTATGTATGTATGTATGTGCAAGTATATGTGTATGTGTGCGCGTATGTATGTATGTGTACATGGGTGTACGTATACACCTGTACGTGTGCCTATGGACACATGAGTACGATGCTGTAGTTATTTCTTCTCTCCATCATTTTCTCGTCTCCTGCTACTCTCTCATTATGCCTTTTCTTTCTTTTCCCTATCTTTCGGCCCGGAGTGTTAAAGGAAAACATAACTATATTATTTACGTTGTCAGTGACAGGGCTTACATTAAAGTCTAATTTTCTTGATGATTTTAGCTAGCACTGCTTGCTCGGTCAACAAATGCCGAATATTTCCTTAAAAGTAAGCGGCTAATATTACCGTCAATGTATTTCCACTTTTCAAACCCATTTTCTTTCTTACACCAGTGTGTATACCCAGTTTTACATCCTTTTTCTTTCATGTCGTTGTCAATATACCCAATTTAAGATCTCGTTTTCTTTCCCATCTATATCGTGCCACGAATCTATGGAACAGCCTTTTCCTCTCGGCTTCATCTTTTTTTTAATCGACGTCAAGACACTCACATGTTCTGAAACAAATCTTATTCCATCACATCATCACTGTGCGTATTAGAATGTTTACTGTCGGCGGTATCGGTCATTGTGTTCAGTTTAGCAGGATGTGTCGATTAACCTGAATCGGTAAACCTGGCTTATTGGTATGTAATATACGACACAAAATTAAGAAGCCTGACAAAATCATTGAAAGGAATGTTTCCTTAGGATAACACAAACCTAATTTGACCTTCTATTGGTTACAGAAGGATGCTGATTTTTGCTACACTCATACACACACACAAATATCTATCTATCTATCTATCTATCTATATCTATATATATATATATATATATATATATATATATATATATATATATATGTCTATGTTCAGATAATATTTATGGGGAATAGCTATTTTAACATGTCAGTTCGAGACATGCATTGTCAACCCCGTTTAATCAAAGAATAGAGAAAAATTATTATACCGGAAGCAAGTAACCAACATTTCCCACCCGTTTCTTTACTAGTCCCTAGTAAAGAAACGGGTGGGGAATGTTGGTTACTATAGGGTTAAGCCGAGGGGGATCGTTGTGATAAATTTCCTTTTGGTAGTGGGAGGCATGTGGCTTGACCATTGGTTCAGTAGTAGTCGGTAGGAGTGAAAAGGTTACTGCTTCACCAAATTTTAAAATCTAATTTATGTAAAAGGCAATTTGTATTATGAATAAATGGAAGAAGTACATATATATATATATATATATAATTTCACCTAAAGTAAAATATATATATAAAGTAATATATATATATATATATATATATATATATATATATATATATATATATATATATATATATCACCTAAAGTAAAATTTCACCTAAAGTAATGCGGAAATGCCTCTGGTACATTGGGGTTACATGGAGCGAAATGAGAGAAATGACTGAGTATAGAGAAGAATGAGGAAATGACAAAGACGAATGAGATTCAAGGAGATTGGAGTTGCATTATATTTTTGAAGATTATAGTAATGAAGGAAGGAAGTAAATAAAAGAGAGTTTCACAGGCGGGAAATGCGAGTTAAGTAATTGTTGGTGTGGAAGTAGTGGTGGTATTTAGCTATTTCATCGGTAAAAGGGTGAGACCTAGATGGCAATCTAGTATCACAATTAAATTCACGCAGTCGGAACACCAAAGAAATTAATGCTTGTCATAGAAGTTGCCATGAAGTCAGGATTCGGAACATTGCAAAACCGTCTTTGGATTTTGCCAAGAACCTTTAGATGAATACCAGAAGCACCATACCAGAAACGAAAGCCATATTCATTGCGCGGACGAATGGTAGATTTATGAATGTGCATAGCGGATTCTGACGAGAAAAATCTTCTGACTCGACACAGTGACCCAACTTTCCTGGAAGTAAATGCGACTATTGATTCACTTCGTTGCAAACGTTAGGCCAAGAAGGCGTAGTGAATATCTTAAACAATTTTTAATCAACGGACTCTCTCTCATAAGTTTACCTGTCGCATCGGTAATTCGTGAAAAACAATCGTTCCACCATAAAGAACCAAAATAAAACATAAGACAAACATTATTAGTTAACATCAAAGTATTATATATCACACACTGCAAAGAAAGACTCAAAATACATATATTATAATTATACAAAAGGAAACAAAAACATATTCAATTAAGTTTGTATAAAATAGTTAATATTATTATATAATAACAGCAGCAATAATGCGAATAGAATATTTTATATATATTTGGGGCTGCTGTCAAGCTCTGCGAAACCATTTTCCATATGACGTCACTTATAGGATACACATTTGAAATAAAATTGCAATGTAGCGTTCCAAAAGATGCCGGGTTATAGTAAAATCAATATTGTCTACTATGCAAACAAAATCCAGTTCTTGATAATGACTGAGGTGGTCAAAATATCAGTCAGTCAGTCGGTCAGTCAACCAGTCAGTTAAGTGACATACGTGATACATGTTTGGGCGATCATATCGCTTTCTCACTGACTAGCCAGAAGAGCTTCCCACAGTAGGTTTCCATTTCTTTCTAAGGTAGACTGGTTGTCAGCCAAGGCTATAAAACCTAATCTGTTCTGCCATTCAATCTATAGCTGGAGGGAAAAGAGATGGATTAATAAATTTCTAAAGTGGATTTGTGCGTAAGTGAATCCAACGAATTCAACTGGAATTCGACCCCAAATCATTGAATTTTAATTCCGAGCCGATACACATTGCATCACACACACACACATACACACGCACACACACACGTATGAATGTAAATAGGTATATATATATATATATATATATATATATATATTATATATATATATATATATATATATATATATATATGTATAAACGCAGGTACACACTGATATATAAATATTTATCAGGTGTTAATAGAACAGTACTCAATGGAATATAATAGAGCTATTAAGTATATATTAATAAATATACATATAATCCTGCGTCCGAAGAATGACACGGTGTTTCATGCACTACGAAATCATCAGATGCACGTTATGAACTGACCGTTTCCAGATTTTAATTTTGATTTTTGCTACTAGAGTTGTTTAAGGTTGTTATGAATTATAAATCTCGAATGTCAACTTTTTAATTTATTAAATGTATAATTTAATTTGGTTTATACCGAATCCTAAAAATGAAAAATAAACGTAAAATCAAAGGAGTTTTTAAAAAGTTGTTTTTGTACTCAGTTAATGTATGTTATAAGGGAATGTAGCTTTTTTCAGTTTATTTATTTTATTTTATTTACTTTTTGTTGACAAAGGCCTTTAAAAAGGGAGAAGAAAATATAAATACATACGTATGTAGGCATATATATATATATATATATATATATATATATATATGTGCATATGCATATATAATATAATAAAAGACGAAAATGAAACAAACAATAATAATAAATAATAAATAAAAATAAAAGGATGAATAACTAAAAAGTAAAAGAGAAAAGATGGGTTGTGTTTTTTTCAGGTACCAAGTATTTAAGCAGATATTTATTGGTATGTTTCCATGTAGTCATTAATATTAATTCAATTCTTTTGTTTATTAATTTGTTATATATATATATATATATATATATATATATATATATATATATATATATATATCATCTTCTGACTGTTTGCTTCAAGCCGGGATCGAAAGCCAACTGGGTCTTCATCAGATGGATATCTTTCCAGTGCGTTATCCGCGCACAACAGAGAAAGGCAGCTTTCATAGCATGTTATTGACATGATGTAAACAAACAGCCAGTAACGGAGAGCGTTCAATTTGATAGTTGAAGCGAACAGAACTAAAGTTAGTGGCTACCCTTTGGAAGAATCGCCTAAGATCCTGCTAAATCAGGATCGTTTTGCGTTGACGATCCCACTTTGGATGTTGTCCACTTTGGATGTTGTCCAGATGAACAGCAGGAGCACACGACCAGATATAGCAACAGTATTCAATCGCTTTATTTATATGGGTAGTGTATTCAATATTAGGGATGTGCATTGTGGATCCGAGTTCGAATTTCAGTTGAATTCCTTGCATCCACATAAGTGCAAATACCTATTGGAAAGGTATTAATTCGTTTCTTCCCTCTAGATATGGGTTAAATAGTTCTTTAGCCTTGACTTGCAACCGGTCTACCGCAGAAAGTCATGGCAAGCTACTGCGGGATAATCTTCAGTCCAGTCAGTCATATCTCTTTCGTGTATCACGTATGGCACGTAACTGATTGATTCAATATTAGAGATAGGGAGCGTGTTTGTGTGTGTTTTCTATCACGAGGGGATGAAAAGATCTCTGTGATAATAGACGAGTCAAATGGGCGGTAGGCGACAGCATCTTTTTCTAAACTCTTCGAGGAATGGATTCAGTTTTTACTTTCTTTCGCTTCCAAGTTGTTTACAAGCAATAAAATAATGAAAATACATTCCCTTGGCTCCACGAAAATACCAGTGTCTTCATTTGGCCTTCCAAAATCCAGCCTGCAGCGTCTTGCTTGATCAATTCCTATTTTCTAAAATACCTTTATGTCAACCGTTTGATCTCTCTCCCCCCAATCACTCTCTCTCTCTCTCTCTCTCTCTCTCTCTCTCTTTACTTAGGTTTTTTTTATCAGTTTCCCTATTTGAGGGTGGGGGTTAGTGTTCAAAGCAATTAGGAACGTATACAAGTATGTGTTAGAACATCTCTTTCTTTTACCATGGATATGCTTTGTAGTGCAATGTATATCGCTTCAGAATGGGAAATCAGTAGAGCCGAGTTCGAATTCCAGTTGAATTCGTTGCATTCACTTACGGGCAATTACCCTTGGAAAAGATATTAATCCATTTCTTCTAACTCCAGATACGGGTTGTATAGCAAGACATTAGTTATCTTATAGCTTTGGTTGTCAACCCATCTACCGCAGAAAGGTAAAGCAACCTGTTGCGGGAAAATCTTCTACCTAGTCAGTCATGGATCAAAATAGACATGATCACTCAAGTATGTCTCACGTATGTTACTGAACTGATTGAGTTAGATAAAAGATTGAATAGCAGAACAGACTCGATTCTATAGACTTGGTTGGCAATCAGTCTACTGCAGAAAGAAATGGCAACTTACTGCGGGAAAATCTTCTGCCTAGTCAGTCATGGATCGAAAGAGACATGATCATCTAAGCGTGTGACACAAATGACAAGTATGTGTTGACACATCACTCAGTAAATCCCTGGCCTGACTAATAAAACAACTTTTACGCAAAATCCAACTTCATTCATCAACATTGTCTTCTTCTAGAAGGATAGACTGATTCCAACGCTTCCCTAACAATTCGATGCCTTTTTGTAGAGCGACTTGTCTTTGGCCTCAAAATACGACTCAGTTTCCGATATCTCTTCTTCATTGGAGCGAAAACACTTTTCTTGGAGCATTTTGTTGAGGTCTGCAAATAGCCAGTAGGAGGTCAAATCTGGAAAATAGGGTCGATGCAGAAGCAATTTGAAGTGCGATATATGTATTTTTGCCATCGTTGCGATCAACTTGTGGAACGGTGCGTTGTCTTGGTGAAATATCACTTTTTTTCTCCATTTGTGGCCGTTTTGGGGCGATTTCATCCTTAAAACACTCTAATAATGATATATAATATTCGCTATTGATGGTTCTTCCTTTCTCAATGTAATCAATGAACAAAAAACCTTGGCTGTTGATGTTTGCCTCTTTAGTTGCTTTCAACAGCTTTCACCAGCTTTCACCTGCTGCTGTCAACTCAGCTGACTGCTGATTTGACTCCAAAGTGAAGTGTTGGTTCCATGTTTTATCCATTGTCTCATATTTACGCAAAAACTCCTTCTTGTTGCGTTAAAACAGTTGCAAACAACGCTCTGACCAGGAGAATGTTGAGGATAACGTAAACAGAACATGTGTGCAACGTAGAAGCTCTAAGAAAAAAGGGAGCAAAAGAGACGCTAGAATCAGAAAGGGACGGTCGTAATTTCGCTATTCATCACTATCACTCACTTGTATATCCATTGTTCTATATGTATTTGAGGACACATAGCCTAGTGGATACTAGACGTTGGCCCTTTCCAGTGACTTGACCCAAAGAGTTGTGAGTTCAATACCTGGCTACAGCACTGGTGAACGAATAACATAGAGAGCTGAGTTCAAGGGAAATAATTACATGACATCTGGAAATGGCATCGCACGTGGAACGAAAATAATCTTCCCCAGGGTTCGAAATAAAGGGTTCAGTTAAAAATTTCTAGCACCTGAAGAAGGTCGGAGTGTACAATGACTGCAACGTCGTAAACATGGCAATAAAAATAAGGACAACAGTCCGAACAATGTAAATAGTTCCTCATATCAGAAGTATGGGCACATACTAACCTCACAGATATAACACTTTCGTTATCATTTTCTTCTTGAATGTGTCATGTCACCTAAATACCTGACCGATCATTGCAATCAGTCTCTTCCCGTTCTTTTATTTCCCTAAACAATAATTGTCTCTTTACCAGCCCTTTAATGCTTATCTGTCACCCATTTACAAAAAATCTCTAGGCATGTCGTTTGCTATTTTTCACAGTGCATGTTGCTTTTGATATGGCCCGTGGGTGTCAAATTGATGAAGTCCTTCTTCCTCGTTATTTGTCCCAAAACCACGCCAGACTCTTTCTGATTCGAGCGTTCTTTTCGCTCCCATTTAGTGTAAATTTACCGAGAAACAAAGAAAGAAAGGGTGTGGCGGTTATGATAGAATGATATACCATAACATCATGAATGCCTCTTTCGTAGAAGAAAGTGTAACTTCACTGAGAATGAAAGAAAAGAAAAGAAAAGAAAGAAAGAAAGAAATCGTATGGGGGAACGAGAGAATAATATACCCCCCACATCGTGAATGCCTCTTTTGTAGATAAAAGTTTAACTTGACTGAGAAAAAAAGAAAGACAGAGAACGAAAGAAAGAAAATTTATGAACGAATATATTTTTCCTTCATGATTAACTCTTTCCAAGCCTAACTTGTACGATGCTGAAAGAGCGACAGAAATAATGAACGAACAAGAGAAGGAACGATAGAAAGAACCAGCAAAAGAAAGGCAGAAGCCATGAAAGAATGAACGAACGTACGGACGAACTAAAGAAAGAAAGAAAGAAAGAAAGAAAGAAAGCCTGAACGAAAAAAAGAATAGAAAATCATTTTTAATTTAAATAATTCTAATACCAAATGTATCTGTGAGTAAGCTTTAGTTAGAGCTACAAAGGACAGGAAACTGTGGAAAGTCATGACCATGATCGCACTGAAGAGACACAGCAGACAAAAGAAATTGGGGGTAAGCGGATCCCAGTGAAAGAGGGAAATTAAGTGGGTTGAGATGCGAAAATAAGAACGCCAAGGAGAAAATAAGACAAAGATACACAAATAAGATGGAGAATGTTCAAATTTAAAAGTGAGATAAAAAAAATAATCTTATAAATGGCGTAGGAGAGGCAGTAGTGTGTGTGTGTGTGTGTGTGTGTGTGTGTGTGTGTGTGTGTGTGTGTGTGTGTGTGTGTAAAAGAAAACAAAAATAAAAGAAAAATTAATGATAAAGGACATCAGATTTATTAACTGATCGAAGAGAAACATTGAGAAAAATATTTTCTTTGAAAAAAGAGAGTAAAAAGCTGGGGAGGGCTGAGGAAATAAAAGAAACCACAGACAGGAAAAATTGAATGCCATGAATTAGAAACAAATAAAAGGCACAAAAATATTATGGCGGTAGAGAGGGAGTGAGAAGAGTGAGAAAAGTAAGATGAAAGTGAAAGTGATAAAAGCAGAGAGAGAGAGAGAGAGAGAGAGAGAGAGAGAGAGAGAGCGAGTTCTGAATGAAAAGAGAAAGACGAAAAGAGTGAAAAACGAATTCAAATACATTAAACTTTAAAAAAGAGGCAATAGTCTAAGTGGGTTTAATTAATACCAAAGTGGCGTTGAATATGTGTTCATAATATAAATAACACACACACACACACACACACACACACACACACACACACACACACACATATATATATATATATAGAGAGAGAGAGAGCGTTAAATATATATATATATATATATATATATATAACGGTCTTTATCATGATAGAGAGGGTAATGTTTATGAAAGTGGTGGTAATTTGTTTGATGCATTTTTTGTTTTCGTATTGCATATATTAATTACGATTTGTTGTTTATTTAATAAAAAAGATATCTAAAAAATATTACCTTGGGGGTTACATATTTTGCACAGCATTATATCAGTCAGTCAGTTAAATGTCATACGTGATACACGCTTGGGCGATCATGTCTCGAAAGAGACATGACTGACTGGGCAGAGGATTATCCCGCAGTAGGTTGCCATTACTTTCTGCGGTAAACTAATTGTCAGTCAAGGCTATAGAACCAAAATTGTCTTTTTATTTAAACCCTACTGGAGGGAAGAGACGGATTAATTCCTTTTCCAAGGGTATTTGCACGTAAGTGAACGCAACGAATTCAACTGAAATTTGAACTCGGCTCCCCGATTTCTCGTTCCGAGCCGATATCCACTGCACCACAACGAACATCCTAGTTCATCCTGCACCGCAACTTACACCCTTAGACAGCATTAAATATGTATTATAAAAATATATATTCACAGGTTGCAATGAGAAAAATGTCGGCATTTTAGATTTTTAATTCCCTGAATGCGTGTTGTTTGTTTTGGTTTTGTCGAGTACACAGTATAGTATGGTCAGTTGAGCACCGTCTGTGAGAATAAGAGCACGATGGCGCAATTTACCCCGCCAAAAATTTAGAAACGGTCTATTGTACTGCTAGTTATTCACCCCGGAAGCTCCAATACGAATATTTCAGAGTGTTTAGGTATCAATCTGAAGGGAGTGCAGAGAATTCGGAAAGAGTTGAATGAATCTAATGGTGATTACGAAGGTGTTCGGAGTGATCACTAGTGATGGCGATGCTATGACTCCTTTTATCTCAGACTCAACACACGGAAATATACATCAAGCGCCTTGAGGAGATAGTGCTGCCCTGGGGCAAGAGCATGCCTACTGGAAAACTCGATGTCTGACAACAGGACTCTGCACTTTGCCACACAAGCAGGAGAAACCAGTTATGGCTGTCACACAATTTCTGCGACTATTTCATCCATTGCATCTGGCTAGCTAACTCCTCAGACTGCAACCATCTTGATTATTATAAGCGGGGCCCATTTAAACGAGTCACCATCAAAATTCTTTGTAATGCCAAAGATGAACTAAAGGCCGGGATTATGTCAGCATGCACCAACTTAAACCATGAGACCATCCAGAAGAGAATTCCAAGTCCTCTGGAAGACATGGTTAAAGTCAATGACAGTTTTATTGAATAAATTTACCTTTAGTATTCCAAGATATTTTTGTGTAATTTTGGTTGTATACATCTGTTAAAATGAGATGTCAGTGTTATTTTCATTTTTGCCTAATTTAAGCGACAATTCATCCATTACACCCTGTATATATATACTACTGCCATAATTATTAGGCCACCCCATTGTTTAAAAAAATTATGTATTTCATACTATTTTTTAGTATTTATTGCCAAGTGAATAATTGTAAATGAAAATAGAATGGTTCTTTTGTTAACACGGTATAATAACATGAGCATCAAATGATTTCATAAATATTTAATAATTACCTATATTGCAGTCTCATCAAGGAAAAAATGAAGGAAATTAAGGTGATTCTGACGAGTTCATCTTTGTTTCCTTGTTTTGTAAAAATTTACAAATTAATGATAACAAAAGAACCATTCTATTTTCATTTAGAATTATCCAATTGGCAATCAATACTAAAAATAGTATGAAATACATAATTTCTTTTAAAAAACTGGGGTGACCTAATAACTATGGCCGGTAATATATATATATATATATATATATATATATATATATATAGATAGATAGATAGATAGATAGATAGTTTATCGCCGTTTTGCTGAGACAGGATCCGTGTAAACACAACCTATGGTAATAAGTATTTTTGTTTGTATCTTGGATTGTACATTACCAGTGCCTACTATAAACTTTAAACTCAAAGATGAAGAATTTACGGACTCTTCTTCTTCTTAAGTGCTAGTAACCTGCCTCCAAAGTTTGAAAAGTATTTTTGATACATCTCGTATACATTTCAGTCTGCTAAGTGACAAATTCCTTACATTAATATTAAATTATATATATATATATATACAACTTAAATGACATGATCCAGCAGCCCACCAAACTATCAACACTTGGAATTATGAATGAAGCCTTGTTAAAAGGCAAATTGAAATACCCAAAGAAAAATTGAACACCCTCATTAGGAACAAACAGATCTACAATGAGCAATATTGTGATTTTCTTTCTTCTTTTAATGATAATCCTACAAAGCTTATCAGACGATATGAAAAAGTTTACATAAAATAAATAGACAAATCTTGTCTATATTATTTAATGAAACATGCATCAATGAAAAAATGCTGCCTTGATGAACACACCCAATATATATATATATATATAATTGGAGTAGACAGATCTATCTATCGCCCGGTTCACACTCCACCCACGTCTATTGAACAGGTTAAGAGGCTCATCCCTTGTTCCCTGTTTAGGATGTGGTTTCTGGCTTTCTCTTTTCCAATCTTTTCACTATTACGTAGCCCCCTGCACATCAGTGGCGTTACCGCCTTGCTCGGGGTGATACGATTAAAATATATATATATATATATATATATATATATATATAATCCTTTTGTTAAAGCTGTTCGAATATGTTCTATGCAAATTACGAATTTTTAAAAATTTATTTTACATTTAGTCATGAAAGTGGAAAGCATGTCATTTCTTGCACATAATTTTGATAGGTTTGATTTTTACCTTAAGCTGAGTAACGGATTAACAATAACTAATGATAAAATAGAAAAATTAGAAAAACATTTTTAAAAATAAGAATGGTGCACTTGAAACAAGATTCGTTCTTATCGCTGAGAGCCTCGGCATAATTACTGAATCGAGGACATTCACCTTTCCACTTAATAGAAGCATTTTCTGGCTTCGCTTTGCTCATTCCAATTGCCCACACATTCGCTTTGCGAATTTTTTTTTTAATTTAAGGTTATAAATTGTTTGTTTCTAGAAACAGCCTCAAGTAACTGAAACAACAGCAGATAAGTATGTATATGTATATATATATATATATATATATAATAAGTGTATATATATGAACATTATTTTAATGGATACTCGTATTTGAGTAAAAGCTGTTTTTTATTATAATAAAGCAGTAAATTTATTTATATCTGCTGAGGTCTGTAACCAAAAAGTCTTCATTGGGAGACATGAATTCTCTGACAGGATTCGAACCTGCATCCCCTAGCGGGTGGGGAAACTGTTAACTGATTTGACCGCTCGACCACTAAGGATTTCCAGAGACAAATCTCGAAATAATGCTTTTAAATACATACTTTCCTGATTTTCTATAATATTCATACTTGCTCTCTTTTCTCATGGTAATGTAAACAAATGTAAAAAAAAACAATTTTTTTGCGAAGTTTTTAAGAAATTCGTTACAAAATGGATTAACTCCAACATACTTTAATTTATTTGTTTAAACAAATAAATAAAAAATCTATTTCGCAAAAATAATATAGTTAATCTGTTTCGCAAAATTTGTTGTGTATATACAGTACTGTACAAAGTATTAGGACAATAACTATTTTATCTTTTATGAGGCATCAAAATAAAGTTTAAAATTACCCCTGTCATAACACTTTTGCACACTACCGGTAGTGTGCAAAAGTATTAGGACATGGGTGATTTTCCTAAAAACCTCACTGAAATTCAAATACAGGGTGAAAAGCCAAGTAAATTGCTAATAAATATTCGTTGTTTAAAACTAGGTGTAAAAGAAATGTATTAAAAAAAAGTTGCATTTAATTTTTCCTATTTTCTATTAAACAAGTTATTTTGAAAGTACTCATTATTCTATTATCCTTGGATATGATTGACATTTTTATATTCCCCTCTCTCAAATTGATAAATCTAATATTACTTTGCAAGACACACTTTGGGAACAATTACAAGCTGCTTGGCTGGAGATACCATTATATACATTGAAGAAACTTGTAATATCAATGCCTAACAGAATGGTTGTGATCAAAGCGAAGGGCTCTTATACTAAATATAAAATATATTTTGTAACAAGTATTTTTTCTTGTTAAAGCATTTGTTGAGTAAATCAAATAAAATTACTTTAATTAAATTGCTTATTTTCCGTCAATATGCCTCATAAAATATGCCTCAGTTCCCACAAGAAGATAGTCTTGTTGGAACTGACGGTCCCCTGGGAAGAAAACGCAGAAGAAGCCCATGAAAAAAAGAAGTTAAAATACGACGAACTACTGGAGAGTTGCAGGGTTAAAGGTTGGAGGGCTAGCTGCACTCCTATAGAAGTGGGGACTAGAGGATTTGCAGCAAGGTACTTATGCAAAGCCTTAACAGATATTGGGATAGTGGGAGTAAAAAAAGGAAAGCAGTCAAGTCCATAACCGAAACAGCGGAAAGAACAGCTCATTGGTTATGGATCAAAAGAGAGAGTGCCTGGATTTCAAAACAAATTGTAAGCTAAAATTACCCGAAATTCAGCATTTCTGATTTCTCTTCATTTTATTAGTACTCGTAAATAAGATAAAATGCATAAATAAGTTTAAATTAATGTTTCGGACGAGCTCATGTATGGTTCGCCTCTAAATGGAAAGTGGCTCTGACTGTCGCCAATCAGAAGCATTCGCAAGGTTTCGTACTGGACCTAAACGTAATTTTTCCAGTGTCTGAAAGCGCTTATCGAGGGTGGGCCAGAAACTGATCATCTCTGGTCGGGTCGGTGCGGGGAGCGGGGAATGATGTTGAAAGACCCGAAACCCCCTAGTGATCCTCGCGATGACATCACTGACGACACCCTCTAGGGACCCCATTACGGTGCGCATGTTTGAAATAAAAGACAAAATAGTTCTTGTACTAATACTTTTGCACCGTACTATATATATAATTATTCAACTACTTAGTTTTTGGTCATGATTAAATTAGACCAGTCCACAGTTGTATTAAAAAGTGTTCCAGCAATTATCTTGTAGAACTTTTGAATATTTTTCATTTGTAAACGAGTTATTATGCGACCTAGGCGATTTGCGATAACTGATTTTACTGTTTTTTAAAGAACGCTAACGTAACGGGGGCTTTTTGAACGCGCAATTTTCAAAATTAGAAGAAATTATAACGTTTTCATCCATGGTTGTATGACCCTAATTGATGTTTTACGGTATGGTTACACTTGGTCATAATTTCTGGTCTTTCATTCGATTTCATTTTTGTTTGGGAATAACATAACTGCTAACTTTTCTTCCTGACACTGTCTACATATTTTGCCACTGCTGTTAAGTTTGGCTGTTTTAACTAAACTCCACATTATGTCTGGATCTTTTTCCATATTTTAATTTCAATTTCCACACGTGGCTAGCGTTCTTAAAAAACGGTAAAATCCGTTATTACAAATCGCCTGAAGACACCACTCGGTAGAAACTTAGGTCGCGTAACTGCTCGTTTATAAATGAAATGTATATATATTTAAACGAGTGTAGATTTCATGTTAATATTTTGGTTGTGCAACAACTTCTGGTATTGAACTAAAATATCCATTTACAATTAATTGTGAAAAGTAATATTGGAAACAATATCAGAATAATGGTAACAAATTGAACCTGAATTCAATAAATATATAAAGTTAAAACGAAATGAAAGACAAGGATGCATCTCCTAACTGGAATTATTCAACATCCACAGCGAAGTGATTCTCGAAGAACTAGATGTCCTACCAGGATTTATTAATAGCAGCCAAAATTTTAAAAAACATGAAACATGCCCACGATAGTATTGATAGCAGAGGCAAATGAAAAACTAAAATAACACTTACAGAAGATAGTGTAGGAAAGTGAGAAAAAAGAACTAAATATCAACTGAAAAAATATACATGGTAATTAACAGCATTCAAATTACTAATTAAAACGTGTAAAATCTAAATATTCGGTAAGTTTTTTAATAGAAAACAAAATGTGCGACACTAAAATCAGAAGGCTTATTGGGATAGCGAAAGAAGAGTTACAAAAGCTAAGCAATCTATTATGAAAAAGAAAAAATCATTAGAAACAAAGAAAAGAGTTAGACTGTTACGAAATATCAGTCCCCTATAGAGTAGTAAATGCTTAACAATGTTCTTACAGATTTGAAGTAACAGAAATGTGATCCTACAGAAGGATGCTGAGAATAGCAAGGACCGAACATGTGAGCAACAAAGAAAATATAATATAAATCACGCCCATAATTATGAGCTGAAACAGACAGTTGTAGATTCAAAACACAAAATAAGGAAAGATTACTTAGGAAATTTCACACTCACAAGACCGACTGAAAGACAGGAGAGACAGAGAAAAACAACGCATAAACTGGCTAGCAAGCTTGAGTAATTAGATGGTTGAACAGGTTTTATGAGAAAAAAACTACATTTATAAGAACTACAAAGTATAGGAAATTATGGAGAACCATGATCACCAACGAAGAAAAATGATAAGAAGAAGAGAGGAAGTCTTGGAGCATTCAGTTAAATGCCATACGAGATACACAACTGGGCAATCATGTCTCTTTCGAGACATGACTGACTGAGCAAAATGTTTTCCCGGAGAAGGTTGTCATTTCTTTCTGCGGTAGACTGGTTGCTAACCAAGACTATAGAATCCATCTTGTGTTGCTATTTAATTCTTTGATCCAGATCAGTCAGTTAATTGTCATACGAAATACACGCTTTGGCGATCACATCTCTTTAGAGAGATGACTGACTGGCAGAAGATTTTCCCGTTGTAGGTTGCCATTATTTTCTGTAGTAGACTGGTTGTCAAACAGGATTATAGAACCTAATCTCTCGTGCTATTTAACCCCATTGCTGGAGGAAGAATAAGAGATGAATTAATACCTTTCCCAATGGTATTTGTGCGTAAGTGAATGCAACGAAATCAAATGGAATTCGAACTCGGCTCTCCGATTTCTCGTTCTGAGGCACAACGCACATTGGTGAAGTGGCCAAGTTTTAAAAATATTTAACTTTTTTCTCATGAAGAATGAATCATAATTACTAGTAGCTTTGTTCTGGCTTTCCTTCGCTTCCAAACACGAACTGAAAATAGATCTCAATCTATTTTACATGTCTTGCGCAAGGATCGCACTACAACGTTTAATACACATTTTGCTTGTATAATGTTCAACTGCAATGTAAGTTCCTACATGCTGTATTCTTAGCCAGATGCATGCATACACATTCCCCTCCCACAGTGAAACCTGGGAAGAGTAATTGAAAATAAAATCTCAATTTATTGATCGACGAACAAAATCCGTTAAGATGATGAAAAAAAAGTTACAGAAAGGTAAACTGAGAGATTTGTTCAGTATAATTATCGCAGTATTTCTCACTGCTTAATCATCAGTGTGTTCTTTTCACTGGCAAAGATCAGAAATATCGTACCGTAGTTTCCTTTCCACGTCTGCTATCAGTACTGTATCATCTGCATATCTTCTTCTTCTTCTTCTTCTATGTGCCCTGTCCCTTCAGGACGTAGGCGATCATGGCTCTCCACGTCTCCCTACTCCTTGTGACTCTTAGTATGTTTGCTCCTGTTGCTCCTGGCAACCCCCGTTCCGTCATCCACCTGATCAGTCCCTGCAAATACGTCATCCGCTGCCTTCCTCTGTCTCTCCTTCCTTCTATCTGTCCAGTCAGGATCAGGTTCTCCAGGCTCTCCTTCCTCATTGCATGTCCCAGGAACTTCAGTTATCTCTTCCTGATGCTCAGCATCAATTTCCTTTTGTTGCCATTCTTTCTAACACCTCGTCGTTGCTTGTATGCTCAGTCCACGATATCCGTAGCATCCTTCTGTAGAACCACATTTCGGCCGCTTCCAGTTTTGTCCTCATTTTCGATGATATTGTCCAGCATTCACAGCCGTATTGAAGAACTGACATCACGTAGCAGTCTAGAACTCTTTTCTTCGTTTCTATTGAGATTTTCCTGTGTGTTAGTATTTTGCTCATCTTCTGGAACGCATCCTTTGCCATGCCAATTTACCTTCGGATTTCCGTGTCGCACTTTCCATCTCCTGTTATTGTGGCCGCCGTTGACAAATCCAGGCAGATCTTTTGGTTCTCCCAGAACAGTCTCTCTGTATAGGTTTAATAGATCCGGTGAAAAGACACACCCTTGTTTTATACCCTTTTCTATTTTTAAATATCTTCTGGACTAGTTTCCTCTCCGTATGCAGGCGGGCTGCTGCGGGTATAGATTCTTGATCACGCTAATATTTTTCTCGAATATATCAAGGTTGCCGACTCAGAATATAAATAGATGTAAATAATGTTAACTCTTCATCCCAGAAATACGGAGAGCAATACAAGCTCTTTTAGATAAAGGTTCAAAGGAAATGATTTTTAAAAGAACATCCAACTATAAAACGTTGAGGTTGATAAAAATATGGATATATTTATGTTTCTCTTTACTAAAAATGTTATATTTAGCATAATTCATATATTATATGCATTCTGGGAATATCACAGCAAGACAAGGTGCTCAACACTAAGGTCCTGTCTCGCGCGGGTCTTCCCTCAATGTTCATACTCCTTAAACAGCGAAGAAACCGATGGTTAGACCTTGTCCACCGCATGCTAAACAGCTGCATCCCCAAAGTTCTCTTGTTTAGAGAGCTGGCCTCTGGAAGGAGACCCACTGGTCGGCCACAGCTACGGTATCGTGACATTGTTAAGCACAATATGAAGGCTGTGGGCATCAACACAGAGTCATGGGAAGGCTTGGCAGTCAACCAGTCCAAGTGGAGAAGCACCTTGGCCAAACATCTCAAATCGAAAGAGGAGCAGCGGATCCAAGTCATCATGGAGAGGCAGGTTCGCAGAAAGTGAAGTGACACTTCAGACATACCAGAAACAGAACATAAATACTACCTCTGCAAAAGGGTCTGTCACTCCGGCATCGGTTTCTTCAGTTACAGACGCCGGCACTACAGCCAAGCATACAGCTAGGATGTTACCTATGGTCGACCCTGACCGACGGAGGACTACAACATATATTCAGCGGGTACACGCATCTGAGTAGTGATTTCTCTCTTCGTTATAATTAATGGCTAGTAGTGTTCATTTCCCGAGCTAGGTGATGTTTTTGATGTTTTTGTTTTTTCCTCATTCCGTAGTCAGTAGTTATCAATGACATGAATTACTTTGAATCAATGTCATTTGTCAATTTAAAGAAAACTAAAGAATTTTCAAAAAAGTCTTTTAGAAGTCAGGGATCGATTTGACAGTAACTCAATATAACACTCTCGTGGACTCAACTGAGGAATATGAGATCACAGCTCCCAGCAACACTGGGCGTGACGGCTGTGATACTTATCGCAGCTTAAGGGATGAAGTTACTAGTCCATGGACAGCCGGTTTTTAATTATCCTTCTCTTAGCCTGGTTGCCAACCAAGGCTAAAAGCCAAATCTGCTATTTAAACCATAGCTGGTGGGAGAAGAGATGGATTTATACTTTCCCTAAGAATATATGTACGTAAGTGACTATAACGAACCTGAATGGAATTCTTCGATTTCACATTCATTCCTACTCGTTACCCGTTACAGTACCTGCACAACACCCCCATCTAAAATGATTAAGAAAAAATTTCGATTCAAACGAATACTGTTAACCCTCTAGGGCCATTCGTATCATATTTGATACAGTATTTCCCTATAAGGAAACATTTGGTATTCATTGACTGAGCAGTCAGTACTGCTTTCATTTGAAATTTATAAAATATGTCTCTTAAAAAATTTTTCAGGAAAATATTTCTTTCAAGGCTTGTTTTCATACTGTATCAAATATGATACGAATGGCCCTAGAGGGTTAATAATATAATATTATTAAGGCTTCTACTTGTCATAAAGTGGGGGTTCAGTTCAATATTGTTATGAAGTAATAAACAGATCCCCCACTAATATGATACGAATGGCCCTAGAGGGTTAATAATATAATATGATTAAGGCTTCTACTTGTCATAAAGTGGGGGATCAGTTCAATATTGTTATGAAGTAATAAACAGACCCCCCACTAATATGATACGAATGGCCCTAGAGGGTTAATAATATAATATGATTAAGGCTTCTACTTGTCATAAAGTGGGGGATCAGTTCAATATTGTTATGAAGTAATAAACAGACCCCCCACTAATATGATACGAATGGCCCTAGAGGGTTAATAATATAATATGATTAAGGCTTCTACTTGTCATAAAGTGGGGGATCAGTTCAATATTGTTATGAAGTAATAAACAGACCCCCCACTAATATGATACGAATGGCCCTAGAGGGTTAATAAAGAAAGGTTTAATTAGTTCTAATTTACAAAAATCGTTAAAGAAGCTCTATTTTTTACGAGCTGACGAGAATCATAATCACAACTTAAATTAGTTGTGATTATTATTCTATTGTCGCTAGTAAGTTATCGCCATTAGAGTCTAGATTTGTCTCATGACGACGACTTTTCCCAAGGCTCCACCATGAAACGTCAACATGATTACGAAGACGTAGTTGATATCACTTCCAAAAGATTACTGATTATTTTAACAAGTCGAGATGACGCTGATATATAAGGTGTGGCGTTCAAACATGAGAACCTGCAGCAGGCGCCATTGTCTCGATTTGGCTATGTAAATGACTGGATATTTTCCTGACATACATTGTGTTCCTTACATCCGGGTTACTTACCGCTGCATATTTTCGCTCCTAATGTTGCGGGGCAATGGATATCGGCTTGGAATGAGAAATCGGAGAGCCGTGTTCGAATTCCAGTTGCATTCACTTACGCGAAAATACTTTTTTGGAAAGGTAATAGTCCATTTTTCTCCCTCCAGGTATGGATTAAATAGCAAGACAGATTGGGTTCTACGCCCTTGGTTCGCAACTAGTCTACCACAGAAAGAAATGGAAACCTACTGCAATAAAATCTGCCTAATCAGTTATGTCTTTGAAGAGACATAACCGGCCAAACGTATATGGTAATTGTCTAATGAGGATAAAAGAATTGAATAGCAACACAGATTAGATTCTATAGCCTTGGTTGGCAACCAGTCTACTGCAGAAATAAATGGTGACCTACTGCGGCAAGACTTTCTGCTTAGTCAGTTATGTCTCTTTCGAGACATGATTGTCCAAGCGTGTATCATTTATGGCACTTAACTCAGTTGAACTAGTAGATATTCTGTCAGGTACCGATGGATCCCTTTGCCTCTAAAGATAAGCTTGTTACAACAAGTGTCTTGAAAGATTCCCATTTCTTAAACCTAGGTTCGATGTGGTTTCAAGACACTTGTTGTAACAAGCTTATCTTTAGAGGCAAAGAGCTCTTAAATTGCTGGCGCATAACAATTGTAGTCTCATTCCAGTTTAATCAAATACTAGTAAATGAGTGACGGCGTTGTCTTACTCTCAGCAAAATCTATCCAGCCACCAATATTTATGACTTACACCACTCTTAATTGGTTAATCGAGCTGAGAAATGGTCTAAATCCCTTAGGGAAAATTTGTAGATAGACTGAACTATCGCCTGGTTCACACTCCACCCAAGTCTATTGAACAGGTGTAGAGGCTCATCCCTTTTTCCCTGTTTAGGATGTGGTTTCCGGCTTTCTCTTTTACAATCATTTCACTCTTACGTAGCCCCCTGCACACCAGTGGCCTTACCGCCTTGTCCGGGGTGATATGATTAACAAAAAAAAAAAAAAAGATCATAGCGGTATTTTTTAAAATTCTTTCACCCCAAACCAATGCGGTACCGCCACTTATGTGCAGGGGGCTACATAAGCGAGTTAAAGTTTTAGGCAGGAGGAGAGTGAAGAGAAAGACGAACCAGTTACAGGGGGTGGGCAAGAGGAGGATGGGAACACAGGAGTCAAGATAGTTGCGAAGATAGAGAGAAAGGAAAAGAACAAGATACACGGGGTGATGTAGAAAGGACCGGAGTCAAGTGGATAAGAGACGGAAATTGCCATTGCATTTAAATTCCATAGGGGTTGTAGCCGTCAGGAAAGCAAATATATGGAAGGGCCTTCCACAGAAAAAAAAAGCTGCTGGACTAGAATAATATTCTGTATTTTGTTAATCTAACTGGAAAAGGGCGGGACCTTGATGCACAAGTAAATTCTTGTGGAGGGAGAACCAGTGACCTAAGTTCGTCGGAGCAAAAGCCGTGAAAATATTTGTAGAAGAGACAGAGGGAAGCAACATCGGTTGGTAGGAAAGTGGCTGAAGTTGAGCTGCCAGGTCGAGACCAATCACATTACAGATTTTCATTTGGAGCCTATCGAGAACACTGAGACGAACAGCAGGGGCGCCAGACTATATATGACAACAGTATTCCATGCACGGTGGGATGGTTGATTTGTATATGTGCAAGATGGATTCAGGCTGAAAAAACTTTCCTGGACCCTCACAGTGACTCAACCTTCTTAGCAGTGGATTTAGCTATTGACTTAATGCAATGCTTCCACCTGAGGTCGGAAGGTAAAGTAAAGCCAAGGTATATAGTAAATAATGAATACCTGAAGTGCTTTCAATGTCTTTTATTTAACTATTATCATTATTACTTGTATTTTCTTTTATCATATTACAGAATCAAGTATTTTTTTTAGAAAAGTAAGGAAAGTCACATTACAAAACTGACTGTCAGAATCCTGATGAATAGAGCGAGAAGCAGAATCAGGCCAGAGATAGGGCAGGAACAGTGCGGGTTCATCAAAGACACTGGAACAAGGAACGCCATATTCATGATTAGGATGCTCTCTGAAAGGGCATTACAAATGAAGAAAGACTTGTACCTATGCTTCATTGATTACGCGAAAGCATTCGACAAAATACGACACAAAGAATTGATGGAAATGATAGGCAACCTCGACATTTTCGGCAAAGATATAAGAATAATCAAGAATCTCTACTGGCAGCAAACGGCCTGCATACGGACAGGTAACGACCTCAGTAGATACACAAAGATAGAAAAAGGCGTAAGACAAGGATGTGTCTTTTCAGAGGATTTGTTCAACCTATACAGCGAGAATATTTTGAGGACCCTAGATGACACACCAGGATTTATTATTGGAGGCCACAACCTGAACAACATAAGATACGCGGACGATACAGTACTGATTGCGGACACGGAAAGGAAACTGCAAGATCTCATACAGAAAGTAGCAGTGGAGAGTGACAAGAAGGGACTACAAATAAACTTTAAGAAAACTGAGTGCATGGGAATCATCAAAAGATACAACCCAAAATGCCAAATACAGGTGGGAGATAACAGAATCAAACAAGTACAAGAATTTAAGTACCTAGGAAGTGTTCTAACAGGAGATGGAAAGTGCGACACGGACATCCGAAGGCGAATTGGCATGGCAAAGGACGCGTTCCAGAAGATGAACAAAATACTAACACACAGGAAGATCTCAATAGAAACGAAGAAAAGAGTGCTAGACTGCTACGTGATGTCAGTTCTTCAGTACGGCTGTGAATGCTGGACAATATCATCGAAAATAAGGAAAAAACTGGAAGCGGCCGAAATGTGGTTCTACAGAAGGATGCTACGGATATCGTGGACTGAGCATACAAGCAACGACGAAGTGTTAGAAAGAATGGCAACAAAAAGGAAATTGATGCTGAGCATCAGGAAGAGACAACTGAAGTTCCTGGGACATGCAATGAGGAAGGAGAGCCTGGAGAACCTGATACTGACTGGTCAGATAGAAGGAAAGAGAGACAGAGGAAGGCAGCGGATAACATATCTGCAGGGTCTGATCAGGTGGATGACGGAACGGGGGTTTCCAGGAGCAACAGGAGCAAACATACTAAGAGCCACAAGGGATAGGGAGACGTGGAGATCCATGATCGCCTACGTCCTGAAAGGACAGGGCACATAGAAGAAGAAGAAGGAACGACATGTATACATCATGGATCGAATCAATTTCCAAATACCCAAAAGCGACATGCGGTTCTGCAGAAGGATACTGAGATGGAACGAACATGTGAACAACGACGAGGTTTTGGGGATGTGAAAACTAAAAGGAAACTTATACTGAACACCCGAAAAATTTTATGTATAGGTTTCCAGCCTCATCATGAGGTGATCGAAATTAAATAAATTTCATGTTGAGCAAAAAATATTTATTTATCAAAAGTTGAACAAAATATTCAAAGGGATGTAGATTTTATAACCAATCACATAGAACTTCACAAATATTGAATATGTGCACCACCTGTACCACGGCACACGTCAAGTTAGTAGTCTAGCTCCTGCCAAACAAGCTGTAGCATGTCTTACGTAACATTCTCCAGCGCCTCAGAGATTTTACTCTTAAGTTTCTCTACTCTTGTAGGAAGAGGGTGGATATAGACCTATCCATTCACATAACCTCATAGAAAAATATCTCAAGGTGTCAAGTCAAGTGAATGTGGTAGCCATTCCAACAGCACATCGTCATTATCCCTGGCGCTCCCAATCCATCTTCAACGTAGATTCTCATTTAGATGTCCGCATAGTCAACTTAGATTTTACGCATTTTTTTCGATTTGGAATCATATGAGCTATGTTAGTAAACTACACAATGATGTCAATTTTGGAGTGAAAACCTTGTATATATAACTTCTACGAAATCGACCATTAGTTTTTTACTAGCATGGGAATGTCAAGGAATGAAACGGTGCTTATAATTTATTAAAAGCTACAAAGGAAAGGAAATTGTGGAGAGCTATGATCATCAGCTTACTGAATGGACATGACACACAGAAGTATCTGTAGCGATGGAAATTCGATTGTCATCAAATTTTACAGTATAAAGTGTCCGCTACCCTTAACTAAATTGATATAAATTAAAATGTGAATATCTGAGTAATTAT
Source organism: Ascarosepion bandense (assembly GCA_037127315.1). NCBI lineage: Eukaryota > Metazoa > Mollusca > Cephalopoda > Sepiida > Sepiidae > Ascarosepion > Ascarosepion bandense. The sequence goes on along the minus strand of JBBBDQ010000757.1, from coordinate 3,306,573 downwards.
ATCAAATGAAATTTAACAGATTTATTTTTTTGTCAAAATTCAAACATGATAGTCAAAGGGATGTAGATTTTATAACTGATTTCACAATGCTTCTCAGATGTTCAATATGCGCACCATCTGTGGCGTAACACACGTCAAGTCAGTAGTCCTGTCAAATATTTTGTAACATGTCTTACGTAAAAATCTCCTGTGTCTTTGTGGAAACTTATCTCAATGAGAATCTAGCAAGAAGATGGATTGGTTTTGTCAGTGATAACAACAATGTGTTGTTGTAATGGCCATTATGGTCACCTGATTTGAAACCTTGTGAATTTTTTCTATAGGTCTTTGTGAAAAGTCTAGTCTATATCTTCCCTCTTTCTACAAGCCTAGAGGAACTTAGGAACTCATCGGGGTGCTGGAGAATATTACACAAGACCAGGAGCTGGACTGCTGACTTGCTCTGTGTTTTGTCACAGGTGGTGTGCACATTAAACATTTGTGAAACTTTGTGAAATCGGTTATAAAATCTACATCACTTCGAATAACTTGTTTGAATTTTCATAAATAATTCTTCTTCAGCATAAAGCTTATTTAATTTAGTTTTACTGAGACATGTAATTACTCTGATATTTACATTTTAAATGATTTCATTTTTTTTCTTTTTGGGATGGGGGCACCCTGTATATGCAGTATAGTTGTCAATATAGGTATCAGTTAATCCTAATAGAATTCCAGTTGAACGTTTTCTTCAAAGTATGGCTTTTTGGGAAGCCTCTTTTTGGTACGTTAATGCATATTTGCCCAATCTTGGTTTTTACTGCGTTAATAAATGGTGAATTGAATCAAATCTTATTTCTTTTTCTTTTTATATTACCACAGATGCTAGAATCGTTGTTGTTACACGCATTTTCGTTTGCTACCTTAGACGATGCTTAAATTTTGTTCTCGTCAAAATATTTTTCTTCAGCCTTGATTACTGCAGTACAAATGTTTGATAATTGTTGCCAAAGTTTCTTAAAGTATAAGTTTGATAATTGATTCCATTCTTTGTTCAATGACTCTAAAAGCTATTTTTATTTTTGTTTTCACACTTCTGTCAAGTTAATCCCAAGCTAATTCTGTGAATCCTTTCAAGCTGTAGTATATATATATATATAGCGAGAGAGAAGAGAGAGAGAGAGAGAGAGAGAGAGAGAGAGAGAAAGAGAGAGAGAGAGAGCAAAAGAGAGAGGTAGACAGGGACAATGATGACAATAAAATTTGGAAAAGCATCTGATGTTTTTATATATTTTTATCAAGATAACTATTTTTTGCAGTGGTTTGGAAGTACGAAGCATGCGTTTTTTTTGCCACTTTTATAGTAGGGAAATGTTGCCGACAACTTGGCAGTGACAAAACGAGAGTAATTAGTGTACGAAACATCACAATTTTCAGCCACCTGATCCTAAAATGCGAAAGTTCTCATTGAAATATTTTGAATTTTACCAGAAATATTTGCTTTCTCGCTAATTGCGGATTCGTTAAGACACGGGCTAATGAAAAGGCACAGTATTATCCATATTTCTTTTCCATTTTGTGGAATATGTGTCCGTTATCTGAGCTTGCCAATTATCGTATTTTAGAAAAACGATATATTTCTGACAACCATTTAGTTAGAGGGTCTTTTTCTTTTGGCTTCCTAAACGAGAAATCAGAGAGCCAAGTTCAAATTCTAAACGAATACGCTGCATTCACCTACGTGAAAATACCTTTGGGAAAAGTATTAATCTATTTAACCCATCTATGGGTTAAATAGCAGAACAGAGTGGGTTCTATAGCCTTGATTAACAACCAGTCTACCGCAGAAAGTAATGTGTGAAAAAATTCCACCTAGTCAGTCATGTTTTTTTGAGATATGATCGGCGAAGCATGTATTACATATAGCTCTTAACTGACTCACTGGTGCTTAATAATCTTTTTAAAATTGTTTACTCACAAGCAAGGCCTGACTGCTAATGTTGCGTAGAGGGTTGCAGAGAGTGAAAAATTAGGGACAGGAGATACCGAAGAAAGGATGGGGTTTAGGGAGGTCGATGGGATTTCAGTCAGTAAAATGCCAAACGTGATTCACGCTTGGGCGACAATGTTTCGAAAGGGACATGACAGATTTCGCAGAAGAATCACCCGCAGTGGGTTGGTATTACTTCCTGGTTGCCTGCCAAGGCTATAGAACCCAATCTATCCTGTTATTTAGCCCATGACTGGAGGAAATAGACGGATTAATACCTTTCCAAAGATTATTTGCGCGCAAGTGAATGCAAGGAAGTCAACTAGAATTCGAACTCGGCATCCCGATATCTCGATCCGAGCCGATATCAGTCAGTTAAGTGCCATACGTGATACACGCTTGGGCGATCATGTCTCGAAAGAGACATGACTGACCGGGCAGAAGATTATCCCGCAGTAGGTTGCCATTGCTTTCTGCGGTAGACTGGTTGCCGACCAAAGCTATAGAACCCAATCTGTCCTGTTATTTAACCCATAACTGGAAGGAAGAGACGGATTAATACCTTTCCCAAGGGTATTTGCGCGTAAGTGAATACAATGGATTCAACTGGAATTTGAACTCGGCTCCCCGGCTTCTCGTTCCGAGCCGATATCGACTGTACCACAACGCACACACTGCATTAAAACGCATATCCCGTGGAAGTAGAAAATGACAATTGATGTTTCATTTAAGATAAAATCTGAATTTATTCAACTGTTTACTTTTTGAGTTTCTTTTTTTTTTTTACATATACAATTTTTCATTGTATCAATAATTGACTCTTGTCTTTCATTGCTAATATATCGCAAAATTAAAAATTGATTACTTATGTATAATATATGGAGCAGTTGTAAAGAAAGATCGCGAGTGTGGTTCTAAATTCTTGTGCAAATTAACTGAAACAACAGCTTTAGTTTCCTTTCACCATACGGTCAGTTTTAGACGCACTGAAGTGACAGAGTGTAATCGATTTTTATTTTTTCATCAGATTAAGTCATTTGAGGTGGGGTTCAGTAATATGTATCTGATATTGCAGTATATGATGAAATTTATGTGACCTTGAAAAAATACTGCGTAATAAGTGATTTCATTAGATTTTTAACACGCCCAGAGCCTCGACTGTCGATTTGTTGTCCTACGGCCATTGTCTGCGATCAACGTTACTTCAAGTAAGCGAACGAAATTTGTAAGGCTTCACGAACACACTGGCAAGACTTCCAGAGAGATCGTGGATATTGTTGGTGTCAGCCTTTTAACTGTCAGTCGTGTCATTAAGGAGAAAAAACAAACTGGATCCATCACATCCAAAACGTAAAGGAAATTTCAGTTGGAAGAGAAACACAACACCAATAAACGATGTATACGCGATCAGGGAAAGTGTGACAAAATTTAGGAAGACAGTATTCATTTTGTTTCAATTAATTTGCACAAGGATGTAAGTTGGGCAACACCGGCTCACCTTGCTCTTCTACAGATGTAGGCGTGCCTAGGCGCAGAGACGTTCATTTGATTTAGCAGCGACGTACTTGCTAGCGAACAGATTGAACATTCACAATCTTCCCGTGGAGATCATCCGGTATTTAGTAAATTAGCAAATCCCTATTTAACTAAGTTTCCATGCGAACCTAATTACATTCAATTATCAATAAACTTGCTAGCCTTTTCATCTGGCGTTCTACTCGTTATTCTCTGAAAATCTCGTTCGAGACAAAGATCGCTAAACGACTATCTAGTAGCAATCTCGCGAGATGGCAGTGAATGATAAACAACAATTTTCTCACAGATGAAGAGGAGACGTAAGACAAAGAAGACGTTTAAACAGATCAATACCGAGAATATCGTGGACGTTTCAAGGAAAGTGGAAATAAATAAATAGTTGTTCTTTGAATCATAAAAAAGGCACCTGATATATATATATATATATATATATATATATATATATATATATATATATAGGAAAGTAGGTTTGAACTATTAAAGGATCTAAAGGTATTAAAACCAAATTCTAATTTACATTATTTGCAATGTTCTTACCACTGTTTTCATCTTTATACTCATATTTACGCCGTTTCGAGCGTTGTACGCCCCGGTCTTCTTCAGGTACTAAGAATTTCGAACCGGACCCTTTATTTGGATCACTGGGATATGTCACTCTCATTCCATGTGCGATGGTACTTCCGGATGCCATATACTTATCTTCCTTTAAATCAACTCTCTAAACTATTTGGTCACCAATGCTCTAGCCAGGTATTGAACACACAACTCTTTGGGTCAACTAAGAAAGCTGGAACTAACCGACGCCTATATCCACTGGGCCATGTGATCGAAAGAAAGGGTTAGGTTTGAAATTCTTATCACCTGAAAAAGGTCGGAGCACACAACTGCCTAAATGTCTTAAAGATAATTCTCTGATTTGGTCTTGGAATGAACACTTGGCTATTCCAATGTGCCTTCGAATTTAAATGTTGCACTTACCGACCTTTGATAAAACAATGCCCAGATATTTACTGAGTGAGAAAATGGCACAAATTTTTAATGCATTCCAAAAAAAGCATGTTCTCACAAAAGAATAACGACTGTACATCAAATTTTGGTCATCGATATTCAAGCGTCCATCATTTAATTTTTATCAAGAAATATTCAATGATATTTTAATACTTCGTAACACGTTGCTTTAGCTTTAGGTTATGTGGTTTTTGTATAAGATATTCCAATATTTAATGATTAAAATATTTATTATACTTCAATAATACTTGACAATATACAAAACTGAGTAACCGCAATTTCTACTCCAACAGCTTCTTTCCTCGCACTTCCCACCTGTGGAATTCCCTACCGCATGCTTGCTTCTCCGACGGCTACAACCTCCAGGAGTTTAAATGTAAGGTCAATAGACACCTCCTAACACACTAACTCACACCCACTCTCTTCAACTCTCTCCCTCTGTACATCCTAAGTCGTCTATCACCCTCCTTCTGACATTTCCCATACCCAATCCCTCTATGTAACCCCCTGTGCTATAGTGGCAGTGGAATGCCTTGTTTGGGGGTGACACGATTAAAAAAAAAAACCCGCTGATTTTGTTCTAAGAGATACGAAATAATTGTCTATTTTTAAAGCACACGCTGACCACGTTGATTATTCTCGCGAGGTGCACGTGCACCTGATTCAGACAATCTACAATTGTTAAAAATCTCCAGCCCTTACTTCTAAAAACAAACCTTGACAATCATATTTCCTTGCAAATAAACTTTTCATTGAATATTTCTTCCATTATATGATGACTTTTTACACAACCAAAAACGGTCAGAATCATTTTTATTAATACTCAATATTTTTCGATTATTTACCTGGCAGTTTAATAAAACCGTTCCTACCGTATAAAGAGATATTTCTTAATGATATTGTAATGTTTTTCAGGTATGCTTCTAATCCGTTGATTTCTTTAAACTTTGAAGTAACGCGCCGTCTTTCCTTGAATTCGGAACGTCATAAATTACATTAACATTGGTTTAACAAATCGAATGCACATAAAACATGATTGATCAATAAAAAAGCACAATTCTTTTTCCCTATATTATGAACACATCGAATCTTAAATAAAAGTGAACGATTGATAAACGTTTTCTATGTTCTTTATCTTATATTGTAATCTTTAGGCGTTCGTTTATATGGCCTTCTAACATTTTGCCTAATCCAAATCAAACATGAGTTTTAATATAGGAAACATCCTGTGAGAGTGAATCCAGGTTCAGCCGCTTACGAGAAAATCCTTTTATCCATTATGGGCAGCCGTAGAATCTCTGAACTATCCGTTAGCAGCAGGATATAAAATGTCAGTTTCGTGGCAGATAAAGAAAAAAATATCGACTGGCTTCGATGTTTGGCATTTTCAGTACTTTTATTTGGCATGATTGAAAGCATTGACGCAACAGTTTATGACCAAACGTTACTATTGTGTTCTTGAGGTGAAAAAACAAACAAACAAAAAACAAAACAAAAAACAAAAAAAAAATAACAACAACAAAAACAACAACAAATTTCTTTCTTTCAATCAAATATGACTGTCTGTAAATATAAAGAATAACTTTCGGCGGGAACTAAAATGTCTGTCACGTTATACTGGTGGTTTGAGACCGACATTGGGAGCTTCACAAGCAGATTGATCTATTAATTATTGAAAAAAAAAAAGAAAAGAGAAATGGATGTAGCTCATCAAATACATGAGTCGAGAGCCACACAATGTAGAGGTGACTGTTAAAATGGTTACGATGAATGTGGTGTAATATGACGGAAAGTGCGGGTGGTAGGAATGGAAGATTATGATGATAGGGAGAAAAAGTAATAGACCATGGGACTTAAAGAGTTAACATTGTAATGTTCAGGGAAGCATTCACATTGAAGTTTCTTCCACAAAGTAGATGTATCTCTTATACATACATATATACATACATACATACACACATATATATATATATATATATATATAATCATGTCACCCCAAGCAAGGCATTCCACTGCCACTATAGCGCAGGGGTTTACATAGAGCGATTGAGTATAGGAAATGTCAGAAGGAGGGTGATAGACGAGTTAGGATGTATATAGGGAGAGAGTTGGAGAGAATGGGTGTGAGTTAGTGTGTTAGGAGGTGTTTATTAACCCTATATTTAAAATTCTGGAGGTTGTAACCGTCGGAGAAGCAGGCATGCGGAAGGGAATTCTACAGACGGGAAGTGCGAGTAAAGAAGCTGTTGGAGTAGAAATTGCGGTTACATTTCATCGGTTTCACTGTAAAAGGGTGGGACCTAGTTGCCAAGCTAGTATCTTGTGCAAATTCACACCTGGGGGGGCACCAGTGATTTAAGTTCATCAGAGCAGAAGCCATGAAAGTATTTATAGAAGAGGCACACGGAATCCACGTCACACCGGTGAGAGAGTGACTGCAGGCGGTCAGCTAAGTCGGTATCAATCACATTACAGATTATTCGCTGTATTTTATCAAGAACCCCGAGGAGAATAGCAGGGGCACCCGACCAGATGTGGCAGCAGTATTCAAAACACGGGCAGATGGTAGATTTATATAGGTGCAGGATAGATTCAGACGGAAAGAATTTCCGGGCCCTGCACAGAGAACCGACTTTCATAGCAGCGGATTTAGCAATGGATTCGACGTAGTCTTTCCACTTGAGGTCCGCTGAGAGTGTTAGGCCAAGCAGGCGTAGTGTTTTACTCTCTGGGAGGCAAGCCTGTTCCATGCTAATGGGAGGGAGGTGCGGTTGTCTGTGGTGGTTAATTGACAGCAGCTTCGTTTTGGAGGAATTGAATTTTACGAGCCATTTCTTACCCCAATCCACCACGGATTAGAGATCCTTTTCAAGCTCAGCAGCGAGGTTCGCCTTGTCATCAACACCAGATTTTTGATCGAGGCGAGCGTAAACTGTGGTATTATCGGCGTACATGCCTACTTGTGATCTTATGGCATCGGGGAGATCATTGATGTAGATTAGAAAGAGCGTAGGACCTAGGATAGAGCCTTGGGGGACACCCGCGTTTGTAGGGTAGTTCTAGGAGGCATGTCTGTTTAATACCACTTTCAGTGTGCGGTTAGAGGGGAATGAGTGGATTAAGTCCAACAAAAGTCTAGTAATGCAGTAGCTTTGCAGTTTCCGTAGAAGGCCGGCATGCCATACTCTGTCGAATGCTTTAGAGATATCAATGGCGACATTTCGGGCTTCACCAATCTTGTCGAGAGCCTGGTATATATACATGGTGATGGTCGTTAGCATATCAGCAGTAGACCTGGTGAAGCGGAAGCCATACTGCTTATCCGAGAGGAGCCCGTGGGCTGTGAGATGCTGAACGACCTCGGCATTGATAATGGCTTCGAACACTTTGCCGAAGATCGGAAGAAGTGCTGATAGGGCGGTATATATATATATGTATATGTCTGTGTGTGTGTGTGTGTGTGTGTGTGTGTGTGTGTGTCAAACGGCGGTTTTTCCTATAAAGGGGTCGCAGGTTCGATTCCTGTCCGAAAGTACATTTTCTTTATTTCCAATGCGAAGGACAATAAACGTATATTCAGTGTTTAAAATAAAAACAAATATGTAGCGTCTATTTCAAATACAAATATACACTACAATAACATTTGAAGTAATGTATATATATATATATATATATATATATATATATATATATATATATATTTGTCTAATTTGGAAATTATTACTGATCTTATGTTTAGTAAGTTCTTTTGTGGAGTATGAGATATAATCGCGACTTTTTCATGTAGGCAAAGTAGGCATTTTTTAATCTTGTAGGCAGATGATTTTTTCAATATTTTCAATCTAATTGTTAGTGAAATATTTCTGTCTTTTAGATGCCATAAGTATGTGGATAGTGTAGTGCTGTTAGAGTATTTTCTGTTGGAAAATGAAAGGTTAAATTCAAAAGAAAGAGGCGTGATGGTAAAGTTCCAAAGGAGATATTATTAATAATAATTGTTAAAAATTAAATATTAAGACTGATCCTGCCATTTAATATTTTTTCATTATTTTAATTATTCTAAATTTCCGAAGTTCTTTTTTCTTATCAGTAATATAACTTGAGATTAATTAGATTATATATGCATATATATAGGCAGCTTTTGAGATTTCACTCGCCCGATCAACTCAGTCGATTAAAAACTTAATTAGGCGATTAAAGTTTATTGCTTTACTCGCCCGCGATCGATTAAAAATCTCGCAATGAAGCGTGTCCCATCAAATATAGAAAAAGGAAAGCTGGTTACTTTTACAACACAAAAGTATGCCATTGAAGATTCACAAGTTACTTAGAATGATCTACAATAACAATATTGAACTCTTTGGTCTTATGCATTGCGTCTGATTTACATCGAAATGTGTGGTTAAACAAGAGACAGTGACAACCCACTATCATCAAAGCAAGTTCTGAAAAATGAAGCTCCTGTCTCGCTTTTATCATCCCGGTCAGTGTAAACCTTCGTTTAATTAACGCTTTCAGAGTGGAGCCAAAATGTCTCTCTCGCCCAGATTAAAGAGTCTCATAGATTTTTAGAAACTCATTTGGAAAAATATTATCCTTGACTCAACATCTATATTTCCTCTCCACTTACGAAAAGTAAAAACGAACATTTGAAAGAAAGAAAGAAAAAACGCATAGTTCTTTCCACCACGCACCGAAAAACAAATTATATAAGTAAGTAATTTTTTTATAGAAAATAGTTGAAAATATCACCCTTGTTATTTTTAGCAACTATGAGATGGATGTTGTAGTCAAACAGAAGAAACTATGAATTTAGGTACCACCACGCAATTGCCAAAAACAAAAAACAAAAAACAAAAAACAAAAAAAAAAACTGCATATCATGATGTTAAAAGGCTCAAACAAAGTTTTCTCATTAAATAGTTATGCTATTACTACGAGGAAAGAACAAATTTTGTTGTTATATTTTTTTAATTTTTAAATCCTTTCTAACACGTTCGAAATTTTAATTAAAATTTCATTTTTTGTTTTCCGTCAGCGATTTACGCTATGTAAGGCGACTTACATAAATGGAGTCAGTCGAGTAAAATGATTTGGGTGCGAGTAAATTTTCCCTTGCTCTCGAACGCCGGTCGAGTGATTTCTTTTTTAAATCTCAAAGGCTGTATATAGGCACCTTCACTCATTTTCGACACCTAAGTTTTATATTGAATTTTTTAAAATAATCTATTTTAATTTAAGCTTAACTGAAAGCTAAATGATTACATTTACTATTTCCAGTAAGCAAAATACTCGGGTGTATTTCAAACATAAATTATATTCATTAAAATCTAAAGTTTGAATGTTAAATTGTTGGCCATTTTGCGCAATCGACACATCTGTAAACAAAAGTTATTCTCTTGCAAAAATAAAATATATATCTGTGGAACGTTATTTTTGGAAAATTAGCAAATTTAAAATTAATTTAATCTGATTTGAAACAAATATTACTTGTTTATAGCATGAAATTTCGAATAAACGTTTTTCTTGATCAGAAAGATCTGACACGTTGACCTTTCAAGTAGGCAACGATAGCCCCTAATACACATCTGGATATAGGGTGACCAAAAAATGAAATAACCCACGTGAACATTTCGTAAAGAAAACAACCCTTGAAACACGTAATTTGTAATGATAAATGTCTTATAAGTTTCTATAGTAAAAAAATGTGCATTTTGACATCATGATTTTTAAATTTAAATGTTATTCTGTAAATAATGCTTGCATGAATAACTTAATTCATTTGCGAAGAAGTCCTGAAAGTTTTATTAAAATGAATTAGTTGATTTTTGCAAGAATTTCCAAATTAATTTGTCTTTTAATGCCAAAAATCGGCTTGCATAATATTACGTTTGCCATAGTCGTAACCTCTCGTAAACAGCGGGTGAAACGCTGACAACAAAAAAAAAAAAAAAAAAAAAAAAATAACCGAGATTTGGAACGTGTTAAAAATGATTAAAATTTAATTTTTAAATAATGATAACAATTTTTTGATCTTTCTTCTTAATAATAACATAAACATTTTAATGAGAAAACTTTTTTTATTAAATTTGAACCCTTTTAACATCATGCTATACTGTTTTTTTGCGAATGAGTGGAGAACTATATATATATATATATATATATATATTCATACAATTTATATATATATATATATAATAAATTAATTTTTTATAATTTCTTCAATTTGACATTTATTTACATCACAAGTAATTTTTTTTCTTTTAATCATTTGACCCCAAGCATGGCATTCTACTGCCACTGTTACGCAGGGGGCTACATAAAGGAAACTGATGAGAAAGAGGGTTTAGTTATAGGAAATGTCAGGAGGAGGGTAATAGACGGATGAGAATACCAATAATTGGGGTGGAGTCGAGAATTGTGGTGGAGTAGATGGAAAAAAGAGCTTGAGAGAATGGATGCGAATTAGTGAGATAGATGTCTATTGACCTTGCATTAAATTCCTGGAGATTGTAGGTGTCCGGGAAGTAAGTATATGGAAGCGAATTGCACAGGCGGGAAGGGCTTAAAAATAAGCTGTTAGAGTAGAAATTACGGTTATATTTTATTGGTTTCACTGTAAAAGGGTGGGACCTAGTTGCTAATTTAGTAGCTCGTGTAAATTCACAACTAGGAGGCACCGGTGATTTAGAAGGCCAGCAAGCCATACTGTCAAACACTTTGGAAACATCCAGGGCAACAGTCTGAGCTTCGCCATTCTTGTCGAGAGCCTGGTATATATAATTAGTGATGGTCATTAGCATATCAGCAGTAGACCTGGTGATGAGGAAACTATACTGTTTGTCCGAGAAGAGTCTGTGGGCTGTGAGATGCTGAACCACATCGGCGTTGATAATGGTTTCGAAAACTTTGCCAAAGACCGGTAGGAGGCTATTAGGGCAGTAATTAGCGGTGTCCGAGGGTTCTCCAGTATTCTTAAATATAAGAACTACAGAGGAAGACTTCCAACAGACAGGAAAGCAAGAAACAGATAGGCAGTAGTTGTAAAGCTTAGAGAGGACAGAGGAGAGTTCAGGGGCACATTTCTTCAAAATTATAATTGGGGTTCTGTAACCTCTGCTCGCTTTATTAATGCCCGTTGAATTTATTTCTAATTTATTTGACGTTATATAAATTTTAATTTTTCCCTTATTTTCTTTCTTTTCTTTTGGTACATTATTTACTTATATTACAAATCATTTAATTCTATTAATAATTCATTTCATGTCTTTTTTATTCCCGCAGTAAATTTTAATGTAAATTTTTTATGCCAAGAATAGTTAGGTCCTGTTTTAGTTTGAAACTGTTAAAAATTTTGTAAAAAATCGACAAAGCCTTCGGAAAACCGTGTTGCATTTTCTTTTAGTAAATATGCTTCCCAGATATCTAAATTATTGCTTCAGTTTGAATTTGGTATTTCTAATCTGGAATGTAAAATTTTGGGAGGTTCCTTATGCATTCAGTTTTCTTTCAATCGAGGCTTAGTCTTTTCTTTTCACTTTCCTTCAATGGCTTCTATAGGCGCTTTTGTATTTTCTTTTCAATGTCTGCTTTTGTAGTGCAGTGGATATCGGCTTGGAACGAGAAATCGGGGAGCCGAGTTCAAATTCCAGTTGAATCCATTGCATTCACTTAGGCGCAAATACCCTTGGGAAAGGTATTAATCCGTCTCTTCCTTCCAGTTATGGGTTAAATAACAGGACAGATTGGGTTCTATAGCCTTGGCAGACAACCAGTTTACCGCAGAAAGCAATGGCAACCTACTGCGGGATAATCTTCTGCCCAGTCAGTCATGTCTCTTTCGAGACATGATCGCCCAAGCGCGTTTCACGTATGACACTTAACTGACTGATATCTCATGCTGTTAAGATTGTGGCCATCAAAAATAAATTCTGTTAAGACTTCTAATCCTCTGACGATTACCATGCTGCATAGGTTGAATTTCTGGTAACATGACGCATTCTTGCTTTACACCGCCTTTTTTCAATCTGTTCATCGCCGTACGGGATACACGATTGGCTGATCATGTCTGTTTTGATCCATGAGTGACGAGGGAAAATATTTTTCAGCATTAAGTTGCCATTTATTTCGGCGTTAGACTCGTTGAAAACCAAGGCTATAGAACCTAATATGTCCAGCTATTCAACCCAGAAGAATAGATAGTTTACTATCTTTTCAAACGATAATTGCGCGTAAATGAATGCAACGAATACAAATGAAATTTCAACTCGGCTCTATCGGTCACACCACAACGCTCATTTTCATATTTATTGAAGTCATTTCTTATTCGTAAGCAGGTGGTTTGACGCCAGTATATGTTTCGGTTTATTCTAATATCCGTCAGAAATATCTAATGGTTACTTAGCAGTTCCGGTAAGAATTTATGACGTATTTTAACAAAGGCTTTTGCATAATTTATAAAATATAGTAATCCATCATTTTGCGTTTGTATTGATCTTTTTGATATCATTCTCAACATAAATATCGTATTCCTTGTATTCCAGTATCTCTAAGGAACTGGCATTGTTCTTCTTCTATCTTTGGTCGGATTCTGCTGCCAAACTTTAACAACTGCTCAAAGTTGCTAAACTATAATATCTACTTAGACCTTGAATAAGTTCTCGACGATTTTTCATGAAAAGTAACGTTATTCTCTAACAAAGATTAGCAAGAAACATGCCACTAAAAGTATTGTACATCGCTAGGCACTAATTTTCCTATCTTTCTGGCAATATTTGAATTCCACGTCAGAAAAACATGTCTTTTGAGACTAACCATGAGTCGATCCATTTTTGGCATCTTTATAAGAATGAAAATGCTGCTTAGCCAGGCCATGTGCCCTTAATCGAAACAAGTAGTAATCGAGCAGGGCAATGACTGTTGAATAGGGTGGGTGGTGTAGAACTTTTCAGTTAAGCGTTTCCAAGTAGTTTTTCATCCGTTTTGCAACATGTGGCCTAGAGTTGTCATGTTGCAAAATCACTATTGATTTTACTGGTGTCTTTGCTCGTATAATGGCCTTTTTTTGATGCATGGCTAGGCTTATCCCGGTCACGATACGATGCAATAAACCTTTCCTTTTCTACCGTTAAATCAACTGTTCGACGTCTCTCGGCTTCCACTCGTACGGCACTCAATGACCTTGCTTTTGAATCATTCATGATGATTTCAAACCTTTTGAAACTTGTATGTGATTAACTCTTGATGATTCTGCAAGTTTAGCTTGAGCCTGACATGAGTCTTCATAAAATAATGCCCCCAATTCTTCGTCTTCAAACAGTTTCGGTACGCAAGTATCTTTAACTCAAAAATCATTATTTTTTAAGTGTCCAAACCAATCTCTGTATGTTTCCGACAGAGCAGTGTCGCCTTAAGTCTCAACAAGAATTCTACAGATTTCTTTTGAATACAGTAGTGCAGTAAAATTCCCCAATTTCCTTGCTACGAAATCTGACATGTTTAACGCCATGAAAAACAAATTGGCATACACTTTGGTGAAATGACATACACTGAATTTCATGCTTGCTTATACTACTTATATATTTATTGCCATCTGAAACTACACTCATGCAGTTCTGGGAACGCCATCTGTTGCAAAACAACGTTAAATTATTCAAGGTCTTAATAGAAATACACTTAGCCCTAAAGGACAATTTTCATTATAGATAGTTTACTTAAAAATACAAACTTCACGGTGTCATTTTACAAGCAAACATTACACTGAATGAAATTCATGATGCATTTATTAAATGATTCCTAGCCATGATATGAATGGTTTCATTTACTATAATTACATAAACAGAAAGAGCATTCATCACGCGTGTAATGGCAAAATAAAATTTTCCATTAAAGACTGTGAAGGAGACATTTCTATGCTGTACATATTTGTTTTCACATTTGTATTAAATGTTATTTCTTGGACCATCGAATCGTTTTATTGCCATTATAATGCGCTTCGATCCAACATTTGACCTTTACCTCTATACTATTTATAACGAACACTTGAGCTAGTTAACTAAAGAGTTATAACGTATAGATTGAAAAAATACCCAAACAGAGCATTAAATTGTTATTTTGTGAAAAATATCCACGAAACTCAAATAAACTATTATGCTAGAGGGCATTTTTCTTATTCGCGTAACCATATACGGACATAAAATGCAAGGATCATAATAGGTAGACTTGAAGTGAATGTGATAGATAGATAGATAGATAGATAGATAGATAGATAGATAGATAGATAGATGAGAATGAGATAGATAGATAGATAGATAGATAGATAGATAGATAGATAGATAGATAGATGAGATTGAGATAGATAGATAGATAGATAGATAGATAGATAGATAGATAGAGAATGAGATAGATAGATAGATAGATAGATAGATAGATAGATAGATATGAGAATGAGATAGATAGATAGATAGATAGATAGATAGATAGATATATAGATAGATAGATATGAGAATGAGATAGATAGATAGATAGATAGATAGATAGATAGATAGATATGAGAATGAGATAGATAGATAGATAGATAGATAGATAGATAGATGAGATGAGATAGATAGATAGATAGATAGATAGATAGATAGATAGATATGAGAATGAGATAGATAGATAGATAGATAGATAGATAGATAGATAGATAGATAGATATGAGAATGAGATAGCTAGATAGCTAGATAGCTAGATAGATAGATAGATAGATATGAGAATGAGATAGATAAATAGATAGATAGATAGATAGATAGATAGAGAATGAGAATAGATAGATAGATAGATAGATAGATAGATAGATAGATAGATTGATAGATAGATAGATAGATAGATATGAGAATGAGATAGATAGATAGATAGATAGATAGATAGATAGATAGATATGAGAATGAGATAGATAGATAGATAGATAGATAGATAGATAGATAGATATGAGAATGAGATAGATAGATAGATAGATAGATAGATAGATAGATATGAGAATGAGATAGATAGATAGATAGATAGATAGATAGATAGCTAGATAGATAGATAGTTATGAGAATGAGATAGATAGATAGATAGATAGATAGATAGATAGATAGATAGATATAGAATGAGATAGATAGATAGATAGATAGATAGATAGATATCACATGTAATCTATCTATCTAGCTAGCTAGCTAGATAGATAGATAGTTATGAGAATGAGATAGATAGATAGATAGATAGATAGATAGATAGATAGATAGATCGATAGATATGAGAATGAGATAGATAGATAGATAGATAGATAGATAGATAGATAGATAGATATCACATGTAATTTGAAGGAAAATAATGACATTATCTCGATGTTGACTTTACACACTACGTTACCTAAAAAAAAAAGTGTATGGAAACACCATCAATACTGGAAAAAACAATAATAGCGATTGGGCTCTAGAAAGCTATTTCCCTGAAAAAATTGCTGTAAGTAAATGATTTTATAAATTTCAACCTACAGTAGCACTAACTGTTTTGTCCCTGAATGCAGGATGTTTCCGTATAAAGAAACGACCAACATTTCCATTGCTACTAACCCGCACGAGTGCACTGGCTTGTATAAATACGTAGATACGATCTGAAGTATACGTGAATACACACATACACCAATAGCCACACAAACACAACCACGACTTTTATTTATGCGCAACTGCACAGCATACAACAGCGATTATTAATGTCGCTGCCGAGGATTCTAGTTAGCGAGGCGATCGAATTAATCGTTTGCATTGAGTTGCGTTTCATCCTCCCCGTGTGACCCAAACATACGATTCCGTGTTATAATGAAATAGTAAATAATAAACAGTTGATGAGCTAATATTGATAGCCATTACTTTTGAGTCGTAAGATCGAACCTTAATATAATCAATATAATCATATAAACATTCACTAAGTTAAGTGATATGTATGTGATATACGTTTAGTTGATCATGTCTCATTTTCCCGCAGTAGGTTGCTATTTATTTCTACCCCTAACTAGTTGCCAATCAAAACTATAAAACCCAATTTTTTCTGCTATTCAACCCATAGCTGGAGGGAGAAAAAATGAATTAATAATTTTCCCAACGGTATTTGTGCATAAATAAATGAAACGAATCCGTCTGGAATTCGAACTCGGCCTTCCGAGTTCTTATTCAGAGCCGACATCCATTGCACCACAACATTCTTCTTCATCTGTCGTGTCCTTTCAGGACATAGGTGTTCATGCATTTTCACTTATCTCTATCGCTTATCGCTCTTAATATTTTTCTTCTTGGCATTTCTCCCAGAACCCGGTCTGCCATTCACCTAATCAAGCCCATCAAATAGGTCTCTAGCTGTTTTCCTCTGTCTCTCTTTCCTTTTATCCATCCTGTGAGTATCATGTTCTCTAAGCCTTATTTCTTCATTAGGTGTCCCCAAAATAACAGTTTTCCTTTCCTGATGCCAAGTATAAGTTTCTTTTTTGTTTGCATTCTCTCCAAAACTTTCTCGTTGCTCACGTTTTCTGGTTATGGTATCCCCAGCATCCTTCTGTAGAACCAGATTTCTGTTGTTTCGAGACTCTCCTTTATCCTAGAGGAGATTGTATAACACTCGCTGCCATAAAGGAGGATAGATATCTAGTACTCTTTTCTTTGTTTCCAACGAATTCTTTCTGTCTCTCAATACTCTAACGAGCCTTTAAATTGCGTCTTTGCCAAGCCGCCTTCGAGTTACAAAATCGCACTTTCCATGCTCTGTTCTTGTTTGATTTTAGTATATCCGATGTGTAGTTGGCATTTTGGGGACCTCTTTCTGATGATCATCATACATTCGCTTTTCTTAAAGTTTATGTCTAGCTCTTTCTCCACACTTTTCCTTGTTACCTTCTCTAGAAGGTCCTGTATTTTCCTTTCGGCACTGTATCATCTGCGTATCTTATATTGTTCAGATTGTGGCCGCCAGTGACGAACCCTAGGAGGA
Organism: Ascarosepion bandense; assembly: GCA_037127315.1. Classification (NCBI taxonomy): domain Eukaryota; kingdom Metazoa; phylum Mollusca; class Cephalopoda; order Sepiida; family Sepiidae; genus Ascarosepion; species Ascarosepion bandense. The sequence goes on along the minus strand of JBBBDQ010000757.1, from coordinate 3,289,052 downwards.
TTTCTAACTATCTCAGAATTCTTTGCTGAGATCCGGCGATAAGACACATCCTTGTCTTACACCACTTTCTATTTTCGTAAATGGGCTGAATTCATTTCTTATCAGTATGCAGGCGATTCCCTGCAAGAATAAATCTTTCATAACTCTAATGACTTTCCCGGATATGTCGAGGTTGTTCAGCATCTCTAAAATTTGTTTTTCTTTTTTTTTTTTTTTGTGGCTTATACATTCTCCTGTATTTCTATAGCTCTTTTTGATAATATTCTGAGTATGAATATCGCGTTCCTTGTTCTGTTGTCTTTGTCAAACCCTCACTTCTCTTGTCCCATCTCTGGGCCGATTCTGCTGCACGCTCTGTTCCTCAAAATCTGGAAGATGAGTTTTGTTACATAGCTCGTCAAGCTGATTGTTCGGTGGAATTCTCGTTCTTTTGTACCTAGCTTCTTAAGTAGTGCTATAAAAATTGACCTGCTTAGGTCTTCCGGTATATCGCCGCCATTGTATATTTCATTTATCATTTCTGTATTTCTTGTGTACACCGAATTCGTCTAAAATTGACAGCATCTTTATTACAATACTGTCTGATTATTGCTGTTTTGTTTCTGCGCAATTTGGTCAGTGCAACTTCCACTTCGGATTTTAATAATTCTGGTCGGTTAGTATTTCTGTGTATGGCTGGCTGTTCTCTCTTGACTTGGAAGAGATCTGCAATATATTCATTCGGTTATTGGAATATTTTTTATTTCTCTAATCTGAGCGTTTTTTCCTAGGTTTATATACATCCTGATGCTGAGCATGTCTTTTGATCTGTTAGCTTCCTTATTCAGTCAGTTAGTTATAAGTCATACATGCTTGGGCGATCATGTCTAGAAAGAGACATGACTGACTGAGCAGAAGGTTATACAGGCAGTAGGTTTTCATTACTTTCTGCGGTAGACTGGTTGCCAGTCAAGGCTATAGAACCCTGTTATTTAACCCATAACTGGAGAGAGGAGATGGATTAATACCTTTCCCAAAAGTTTTTGTGCGTAAGTGAATGCAAGGAATTTAACTGGAATTTGAACTCGGCTTCCAGATTTCTTGTTCCGAACCGATAACCACTGCACTACAACGCACATTCAGCTCCTTTATTAGCCAGATTTTTTTAAGCCTGTCTGCATTTTCTCCTTATTTTCTTTTGTAGTTTCCTGCATTCCGCTCCATACCTAAGCATTGTTTTCTGTCTGTTTTGTATCATGTTACTTATTTTATCTCCTACGTCATTTTTTTTGTTATGGTGTCGTTTACTGATGCCACTAATGCTTCACTTAGTGCTTCTTTTCACGCTATCTGTATATTTTCCTGCAGGTTCGGGTCGTTCATTTGTTTTTCCATTTTCCTGACCTGGCATCTCGACTTTAATTACTTTCTTATCAACGCAACTGTCTTTTTTTAATAATACTTTCGTAGCATTTGTTCTGAGGAGTTTTACTTATCATCATTTTGTGTCTCGACTGCATGAATTTAAACGTGTTACAAGATTGGCAACGAGGAATTACCCTTTTGACTACCGAACTAGCTAGAAGCAACCATATTTTCTTTTGTAATAGTTTCTTTTCTTGCAGTTCTCCCCTGCGAAACTCCCTTTCCAATTTCTTGCTTCCTAACGACCTACAAACTTGTATTTCTCAATAAAGTCTCTTCATCCTCTTTCACTCCAGGCACCTCCTTGCGTCCAAGTGACAATATCAATGATTTAAAAAGAAATATAACTCGCTCATCTCTCGCTGACCAATTTTTGAATATGATTTTCACGCTTTTAAAAGCACGACTTGCAGACGGATGCTGTATCAATTATTCATCTCTGAAGCTAATTTCAAATTACAATTAATATTTTTCTCTCACTTCTTTCTTCACCGAATTTCAGTCAATGCTTCCTTCCAGCTTCTGACACCTTTTTATTGGTATTTATTAACCTACTTTTGTACAAGTATTGGGGAGATTGTTAATATCATTGCTAGCAGATTGGAACAAGAAAATAACGAGACTAGTTCAAACTCCGGTCGAATTCGTACAATTTTGCTCTGATGCCCTTGAGAAAGTATGAATCCGAAATTTCTCTAACCAGTTGTAGGTAAAATATTGTGGTTCGCAACCAATCAAGGAGACAGATTACTCAGAGTTCCAATCTGTGTTTCCTTGTCAAAGAATGCTATGAGAAGGGTTACAGCTGTGAAAAGTGTTACAGTTTTTATATTATAATGGCCCCTACAATAGATGAGATAGATATGAAGGCACAAAACCTAAGATATGGGTGCTCGTAATGAAATTTGTTTCGGTACAGTAATGATGGTCGTTGTGGTCCAGTGGATATCAGCTCGGAACGTGAAATCGGGGAGCCGAGTTCGAATCCCAGTTGAATTCATTGCATTCACTTACGGAAAGGTATTAATCCGTCTCTTCCTTCCAGTTATGGGTTAAATAACAGGACAGATTGGGTTCTATAGCCTTGACTGGCAACCAATCTACCGCAGAAAGCAATGGCAACCTACTGCGGGATAATCTTCTGCCCAGTCAGTCATGTCTCTTTTGAGACATGATCTCCCAAGCGTGTTTCACGTATGGCACTTAACTGACTGAATGATGGTCTGTGAGACTAGTTTGTTGTATCACCCCCCCCCCCCCAATAAATAGCTAAATCATAAATTCCATAGCTAATTTGCCATTGGAATATTTGGACAAAGATTAATTCTTTATTCAAGAACATTTGAGGAAAAATTAAGAGTACCGTATTAGAATGGAAAAAGGGAATGCTTATGTTGAAAGGATTATTGACTGATTGATTCGTTTATTATGGTTTATCATACATTTACAGGTTATTTAAAGCCCGAAAATATTTTTAGGTTGTAAAATTTTTTAGAGATAATAATGATTAATTATAAAAGTTTTACTAATTAACCTATAGTTGGGTAAGAAGAGGTAGATTCATGCTTTTCTTAATGATAATTGCACGTAACTGAATATAACGAACCCAACTAGAATTGGAACAGGTTTTCCTATTAACAATTCCGATTTATTATCCATTACATCATGCGTGCATCTAAGCGTACTGCACTTGGTATTCATAAGCAGTCACTTATTTAGATACTGACCAAGCTCGTACGGGAACCGATGTTTCAACGTTATATGGTCACGAGCACCGATATTATGATTAGCCTTGTCCATAAATGAAACACATGGCATTCATTGTACCAAACAGTGTTACTGTCGGTATAAAACTCATAAAATCTTTCTCTTAAAAGCGATTTCAGGAAAATAGGCTTCACAAACCTTTATCGCACTTTTTAGCACTAAGGGAAGTTTCCTTACTAGCTTTTTCGTCCTCTATGTGCCGAAAGCCGATTGAAATAGTGAAAGATGCTTTCCAAAAACTAAACAAACTATTAAGAAAAAGGAAATTTTTTTTTTAAATATAAATATGTGTTCACCTCTTCTTTCATATGAAGAAGAGACTTGAGGCAATAGGAGAGACTTGAGGCAATAAAAATGTGGATTAACAATAGAAGTCTGAGAATAACATGGACTGAAACATGGGACAACTGAAAACGTTTTATGAAAAATGGTGAGGCAAACAATACTTTTGCTTAGGGTCAGAAACAGACTTTATATGTCTTCTTTTTTTAATCATTTCATCTCAATCAAGGCAATAAAGCCGTTAGAGCACAGGCGGTTACAGAATGTTACTACTATTAAGGACAATACAAGAAGAAAAATTAGGTAGACGGAATATAACGATTTATATTGCATTTAAATTTTTGAAAATCAAACGTTTTTGAAGTTTTACAAGTGAGAATTGCGATAGAAGAAACTGAGGGAATAGAACTTACGGCTACATCTAGACATTTCAAAACAAAGAAAAATGAGATATTGTTATTTAAAATTTTTACGTAGTTTATATGATAATTTATCCATCGCAACCTGTATACATCCATCGCAACCTGTATCCATAGATCGATATGAATATAGTTGATTTACTAAGTGCGGTTTAGATGTGGTGCAAGGCCGAAAGTATGGGGCACCCAGTGAGAATCGAACTCACTATTCAGTTGTAATAGGATATGGCGAGACAAGCTTGTTAACCATTACACCATGTGAAGACAGATAAGTATATTTGATTATAGATAGATAGATAGATAGATAGATAGATAGATAGATAGATATGAATAAGAGTTAAATGAAAACAGCCTAAAATCGACCTTAACCGACATTGAAAGGTTGCGCATGCGTACGACCATTTCAATGTTTTACAAATATAAGTTTTGTGTACGTATGTTTCTGCTCTGTGCTAACAACGAAATCAAATTTAAAAGGACCACAACCGAAATCTTACGTGGCAACATCGGCTACATTCACATTCAACCTTTAACTACTTTTCTTTGTTTTATTTACTTTCTGTAATCCGTTTTATTTACTTTCTGTAATCCGTCAGTGCTTTTTCAAATTTGACCTACATGCCCGGCTTCCTACGTAAATAATAATTGACCTACTAGCTTTGTCCATTGCCAGGTCGGGAATGGGGGCAGAGAAAAAACAGGAGGCGCTAAACAAAAGACGGAAACAGAGAGAGAGAGAGAGAGAGAGATAGTGATGTAGAGAGAGAGAGAGACAGTGATGTAGAGAGAGAGAGAGAGAGAGAGAGAGATAGTGATGTAGAGAGAGAGAGAGGGAGGGAGAGAGAGAGAGGGAGGGAGAGAGAGATAGTGATGTAGAGAGAGAGAGAGAGGGGGAGGGAGAGAGAGATAGTGATGTAGAGAGAGAGGGAAGGAGAGAGAGAGGGAGGGAGAGAGAGATAGTGATGTAGAGAGAGAGAGAGAGGGAGGGAGAGAGAGAGGGGGAGGGAGAGAGAGAGGGAGAGAGAGGGAGGGAGGGAGAGAGAGAGAGAGAGAGAGAGAGACAGTGATGTAGAGAGAGAGAGAGATAGTGATGTAGAGAGAGAGAGAGGGAGGGAGAGAGAGAGAGAGAGATAGTGATGTAGAGAGAGAGAGGGAGGGAGAGAGAGAGAGGGAGGGAGAGAGAGAGATAGTGATGTAGAGAGAGAGAGACAGTGATGTAGAGAGAGAGAGAGAGATAGTGATGTAGAGAGAGAGAGAGGGAGGGAGAGAGAGAGAGGGAGGGAGAGAGAGAGAGGGAGGGAGAGAGAGATAGTGATGTAGAGAGAGAGAGAGAGGGAGGGAGAGAGAGAGAGGGGGAGGGAGAGAGAGAGAGATAGTGATGTAGAGAGAGAGAGAGAGAAGGAAGGAAAAATAAAAGGAGAAAAGCAAAGAAAAATACTAGAACGAGATAGTGATGTTAAAGAAACCCGGAAGATAGTATGAAGCAAACAGAATATATATGTAGGTGTGTGCGTGATTTTTTTTATCAATTCACCGCACCCAAGGCGATAAAGATACTAAGACGCAAGGGTCGAATGGAAGTCAAATAGAAGGATTAGAAAGAAAGAACCAGAAGCCCACAAATAGTATAACTTTCAAAGTTTAGGCGAGGATGTTTAGTGCTGGAGTAAACGTAGAAGGAATCGGAATCCTATTCCTAAAGAAGAGGTAAAACTCTACTCTTGTTTAAAAGACCGATTGGCTATTACCTTTACGCATGCATACCTACCTACGCATGAAGAGAAATACATATTTGTATCCTTGGTTATTGCTCGTTCTTTTCCACTGAGTCCAAGCACTCACTACCCGATCCAGAGATTGAACTTCCAACCACTTTGCCACCAAATTAGTAAACCAACATTTTAATCCGCTAAGCTATTTTCCCGTGGGAACGATATTATAAGTAAGAACTAGACGTGAGCGGTTGAACAAGAACAGTATACGTTAAATAAATGTTTCAGTTCAGAATTGCATATAGTTTATCCAAATCGATATACGCCTGAGGAAGGCCGGAGGACACAACGGCCGAGAGTTTATGATGACAACAAAAATGGGGATAATAGTCTGAATATAAATAATGTAAATAATGATAAATTCTCAGAAAGTGAAATATAGAAGAAATCAATAACAAAAACTTTCGTTTGTCGTTAATGAAAGATTTCAATAAAAATACATTATATATATATGTGGGTGTGTGTATGTGTGTGTGTGTGCATATACGAATACATATACAGGGTTGTCCAAAAAGAGATGGACAGTAGGCGAAATAGGTTTATGTATCAGTTATATTATTACAATGGTGTTAATTATATTTTATCATTCAAGAGCAGTCCATGAGTATCTTCATTAAACATTTCTTGAGAAATTGGCAGAAGAGGTTCAATTTATTGGCCATTACGTTCACTTGACTTGACTGCAACAGATTTCTTCTTTTAAGGATTAATCAAAGACAAAATTTATAGTCAAAAACCAAGAAGTATTGATGATTTTAATTTCAAGTTCTCATGGAATTGCTTCATTTTAAAGGTTAAATAAATCTGGTGAGGTTATACATCCTTGTCTTATGGCTCTCGAGCATTCTTACTCAATTCATTTTTTATCCGCATATACATGATTTACTCATTGTATACCGGGTGATCTCAAAGTAAGTGGAATAGGTTAAAACAACAGCCTAATTCACATGACCTTTATTTCCAACAAAATGGGGATTTCTTCTGTTTTGGGAGTATTCAATGACAAGTTCATTGTCAAAAACCAAGAACAGCTGGTGATTTGAAAAATTACATAAGAAATGCATTTCAAGAAATTAATAAACAAAGAGAGCTGTGCAAAAATGATTATCGAAGAGTGAGGGGTAGACATCAAAATTGTCCAAATTGTGATGGGCAACAGTTTAAGCACTTGCACTGATAACATTTAAGCGCTTTTGTATTATTCTGCACTGTATAATTTAACTGTCATAATATAATTGTATTAGTAAATATAATTGTATATGTAATCTCAAAATAAATGTTATCGTTTACTGTCCACCCTGTATATATTTTTAATTACCAAAGTAATAATTGTATTAGTAAATATTATTGTATATGTAACTAGCGGTATAGCCAGGCGTTGCTCGGGTGTAATGAAAGCTTTAAAACTAATCCATGGTCCTGGAGCTCAGACTCTTTCGACGTTGGCACGAAAGACTAAAAAGCTATAGTTGTTTCCAGTTAAAGCGAAACCGTAAACTGAAAGAAAAATGAATGAAGTCAAATTTTGATTTCCTGGTATCGATATCAAATACGTTTTTTTCGTCGTAAACTGAATTTTGAAGGCTAAATAAGTCCTCTGAGTAAATGGTATCATGGCTGAGACTGAGAACTACAATTATACCTACTTAGAGCTAAACCCGAAGCAAAAACTAAAATAAAAGGGCTGAAAAAAATACAGACATACTCTTTCTATAACCCGATTTATCCGATTATCGATTTTCGATAGCTATCTGGGGTACCTCGGCACAAAACTTAGCTAAGAACACTCGCAGACGCTTATAGTACAACTGTGTAAATTTTCAAGAAAATCGGTTCAGCCGTTTTGGAGTCTATAGTTAACGGACACATACACACACACAGACAAAGTTCCATTGATAAATAAGTTTAGATAGATCTCAAAAAAATGTTATCGTTTACTGTCCACTCGTATATATTTTTAATTACCAAAGTAACAATTGTATTAGTTAATATATGTGTAAATGTAATCTCAAAATAAATGTTATCATTAACTGTCAACCTACTTTTGAACCACCCCGTATATATTTTAATTACTAATGTAATAATTGTATTAGTAAATATAATTCTATATGGAATCTCAAAATAAATGTTGTCGTTTAATATCTTCCTGTATATATATTTTTAATCACCAAAGTAATAATTGTATTAGGAAACATAATTGTATATGTAATCTCAAAATAAATGTTGTCGTTTACTGTAGACCGACTTTTGAAACACTCTGCATGTACATTTATTTTTTGAAATAAAACTTATAAAATGACGGAAACTTTAATTAAACATGTATTATGAAACAGGCCACCATTTTCTAAGTTGTCCCCGTATAGCAATGGAAATCTCACTTCCGGTTTTGTCAGTCACCGTCTCCGTCTCCCTCTGCCTACCTCTCTTTCTTTCTGTCTCTGTTTCTGTCTCTTTCTCCCTTTCCTCCTCTCTCTCTCTCCCCTCTCTCTCTCTATCTATCTATCTATCTATCTATCTCTCTCTATATATATATATAAGTTTCACCTCATGCAAGGCAGTAAAACTACTAAGACACAATGGGGTACTGGGGGTGAAAGAATTAGGAACCGAAATATTAAAAATGGGCAATAGATAACGATTTAAAATTTGCAGATTAAAGTCGGCTAGAAAGCATGGAAACGGAAGGGAATTCTACAAACGAAAATTACGAGAAAAGAAATTGTTATCATTGAATTTACAGCTACATTTAGTAAGCTCAACTGTAAATGGTCTTTTTTTCTCATAGAATTAAACTTAGCTAATCACAATCACGGAGCCAAACACATCATAATATTTCATACATTAAAACAACAGATCTTTCCTTATCATTTTTATTACATTCACCATAATACTTCATTATCTCCATAAAGTTCTAACTCGTCCCCATATGTGCAATTCTTGTCTATAGGAAAAGAGGACTAAAAAAGATTTAAAAAATCTGTATTTACAATATAATAAACTATTTACAAGAAACTAAATAAGGTTAGTAATAAAATAGGGTTAGTAATAAAATCTACTACAATCATTAACTGTGGTAGAAGGACAAAATCAACGAGGTACTTTAATAATATAAAACACTCATCTATCCAACCGCTCACTCAAACACACATTCATTCATACACATAAAAAATGCGTAAACGCAACATATGAAATACGCTCCACATTCACCAGAGGGAGGAGGAGTGGAGGAATTAAACTAATGAAAGTTGGAGCAGAAATAAAAGAACCTAATGAAAGTACTGTATTCACATTATTCAGACTATTGTCCTCATCTTTGTTGTTATCTGTACGACGTTTCGGTCTTTGTACGCTCCGGCCTTCTTCAGCTGCAAAGAATTTCGAACCGAACCCAGTGATTGTAATAAAGAGCTCAGTTTGAAATTCCTAGCACCTGAAGAAGGTCGGAGGGTAAAACGGTCAAAACGTCGTACAAATGGCAACAAAGATAAGGACAATAGTCCGAATAATGTAAATACTGTGAATACTACATCATGTCAGATATATAGACAAATACAAATGAAAGTACATCTCCCTAGCTAAGTGAATTTTTGAAGAAGCAACTAAGTCAATAAATAATCTTAAACTTATCTAGATTTGGACTGGGTTGCCAAGGCTCAATCTAGTTAGAAACAAAACTAACATAACCTGTATCAAAGTTCCACTCTAAATGAACACCTCTTACTCGGTAGAGACGCTCAAGTCTCACCCACATTTTGCCAAATTCTGATGGAGGAACCCGCCACTTTTCCTTCTCAATCCTAACTTTAAACTGATGCTTAATAAACGAGATCAGTTGGGAAGATGTAAACTTTTGCCCCCACTTTTGACGTGTCCTTCATATCACAATTCTGATAACGCCTAGCAAACTAAAGTGTTAAGTCATCGTCAACGACTGTACCACATCTTTATAGATAGAACTAGCCGCAAGGACGAAAAATCTTTTCGTGCAGCATGCGGACTATAATATCTTCAATAGACTTAATGTAATAAAAGCAAGCGTAATCCACAGTCTCCACCATTCCATCACAATAAACGATGTCAGGTTTTCCTCGCACTTCCCGACTGTGGAATTCTCTTCCAAACGATTGCTTCCCCGACGGCTACAATCTCCAGAAGTTTAAATGTAAGGTCAATAGACACCTCCTAACACACTAACCTGCTCCCATTCTATCAAACACTATCTGCCCAACCCTCATCCTCGCTATCCTTACTCATCTGTCGCCTTCCTCCTGACATTCCCTATGTCTAACCATTCCTTCTCTTTACCTTCCCCTATGTAGCCCCATGCGCAATAGTGGCAGTGGAATGCCTTGCTTGAGGTGAGATGATTAAAAAAAAAATCTTCGAATCACCAGCCAATTGAGGCATTTCAACCCGCGCACGGCCATATCGAGCAAACTACTTAATCCGTCAGACCGCGATCGTGTATCAGATAATTTTGGCGGACCCCTAAATAGCAATTAATATACTGCACTAAAGGACAGCGTTTGGCAGTCTGAAAGACTCTCCGTCGCCTGTAAGAGGTTTTTCGGAGTAATCCAACATTCATAACAGGAGTAACACCACGGGTAAATCTAAGGGATGTGACGTTCTTACGGGCGTCTTCCTTCCAGAATTAATTCTCATCATTCGATGGCTGACACATTCGATCTAGAAAGGCAATGTTAAGTGTATGTTGATGAATCTCAACGCGAGGCATGCACAGAGGCTTCAGAACGGTAAAGGTAACAAATCCCTTGAAATTCCTTAGAGACCTTGCTTACCCATAAGAAAGAAAACAAAACCCTTTGCAATTAAACATTAGTGTGGCAGACAGAAGTGGAAAGTCGGTAAAGGAGAATCAGATAGACATGATGCCTCCTGGACCACAGACGAACTGCGAACTTCGTCTTCCCCTGCATTTTCAATCTATTTCAAAGAGGAGATAGGGACCAAAAAGTCGCAGAGTATTTGACAAGTCACTCCGTCTAGAGAAATGTCCAGGATGAGAAACTCCCTTCAACGCATCTAACCGTAAGCTCACAGACTTATTGCGGTTGATCTTGGCCCCTGTCATCGTCTAGTACTCTCTGATGTCTTTGCCAATTAAGTCAACCTCGGCTCTGCTCGACATACGTACCGAAACGTCGTCAGCATACCTAACCGAGGTAGTAGCATCAGGTAGAGAAACTCAGCGTAGGCCCAGATTCGTCTTTAACTTACGAAATAAACGCTCCAACGCAAGAACTTAAATCGGACAACCTTAAGGACTAGAGCGGGACAATATGAAAGACTTTTCTCGAACCCTATTCACTTCCATCAGCGCACCGAGAAGCATAGACGAATCTATGTGCGAAAGTACAGCTGAGAACCGACCGCCAAAAGGACAGCCTTTAAAAATCGATGCTCAATTCTATCGAAAGCCTTAGACCGATCTAAATTAATCAGCGCGGCTTCACTGTCTACTTGCGCGATGGCCAAGCGTACCAAATGTCTGCGTTGACAAAGATCGCATATTACCGACCCATTCCCCAGCTTTCTTGTTCTTTTGGAATATGTAGTAGGATTAATTAAAATCGAAAATGAGGTCGCTTGCTGATGATTATAGTTGTCGACTGAATTTAAACTGAATGCATAGTCATCAGCAAAAAGAACAACCCAAAATGCCAAATACAGGTGGTGGAGACTAAAATCAAGCAGGTACAAAAATTTAAATACCTTGGAACTGTTCTAACAGAAGATGGAAAATGCAACGCAGAGATCCGAAGGCGAATTGGCATGGCGAAGGACGCATTCCAGAAGGTGAATAAAGTATTAAGAGACAGGAAACTTTCAATAGAAACAAAGAGGAGGGTACTGGATTTCTATATGTTGTCAGTTATTCAATATGGCAGTGAATGCAGGACAATATCATCAAAGATGAAGGAAAAACTTGAAACAACTGAAATGTGGTTCTACAGAAGGATGCTGCGGATACCATGGACCGAGCATGTGAACAATGATGAGATTTTTGGAAAGGATGAAAACGAAAATAAGAATAAGCATCAGGAAGAGACAATTAAAGTTCCTAAGACATGCGACGAGGAACGAGAGCTTGGAGAGCTTTATTGCCTTGCATGAGGTAAAAATTTCTATTTCTGGAAGGTTGAACCACTAGAGGTGTAGTTCTACAGACGGATTCTTTGAGTAACCTGGGCAAAACATGTGAACAAAAAAGAAGTCTTAAGATAGGAAGAACAAAGTAATTTAAATGTACTATGAGAAAGGGATAGGTGAAATTATTTAGATAAAATGAGGAAAAAGGGTTTTGAGAAATTAACAAGAGGAGGATATATTTGAGGCAAGAGAAACAGCAAGGTGGAAACTGCGAGTAATTTATTTAATGATATTGTTGATATATTGTAGAATAGTCATATGGAGTTATGGTAAAGTTTAAAAATACAGGTGTCCCTCTAAAAACGAAATTGATATCATTTTGTAGTCTAATAACATAGTCAATTTCCGTTCAGATGATATAAAAATTTTAACTATATAGTTCAAAACTAACTAAGTTAGTTGTTGGTATTTATCTCAGTGAGAATCTACAAAGAAGAGGGATCGGGCGTGCCACTGTTAATGACAATGTGCTGTTGTAAATGGCCAACACGTTCTTCTGACATTTTTGTTGCCATTTGTACGACGTGTCTGTCGTTGTACGCTCCGGCCTTCTTCAGGTGCTAGAAATTTTGAACTGAACACTTTATATTACAATCACTGGAGTATATGAAGTCTATTCTTTGCATCTCTTTTGAGAGTCATGAGTTATCTCCCTCTAACCCTGTAAGTTACTTGTTCACCACTGATGTAGCATGGTATAAATGGAGTTCGAATAATGTAAATACTGTAAACACTATCTCATCTCAGAAATATAGACAAATACGTTCTTCTGAATTGACGCCTTATAATTTTTCTATGGGGCTATGTAAATGACTAGTCTATACTCCTCTTCTTTCCATAAGCCGAGATGATCTTAAGCACTGGAGAGTGTTACGCAAGGCATGCTACAACGTGTTTAGCATGAGCTGGACTACCGATTTGACATGTGTCGTGTCACAGGTTGTGCTCATATTAAACATTTCTGCAGTTTTGTGTAATCGGTGATAAAATCTACATTTCTTTAAATACTTTGTTCAAGATTTGATAAAGAAATAATTTTTTTATTCAACATGAGCCGATTTAATTTCGCTTCAAGGAGGCATGTAATTATTCAGATATTCATATTTTATATGATGTTATTTTTTTCGGGGACACGCTGTATATTCAGTATAGTTGTCAGTAAGATTCTAATTCATCCTGATTGGATTTCAGTTCTAGTTTCTTTCAAAGTAGAACTTATTGGGAAAATTTTTCTAGTAGTGGATATTTCACCAACTTTGGTCTTTACTGCGTTACTAAACAGTGGATTGAACCAAGTTATATCTCGTTTTCTTTTTTTCTTTTTTGCTTACCACAAGTGCTAGCATCGTTGTTGCTACACACATTTTCATATCCTAACTTAGATGGGTAATTAATGAATATATTTTTATTGTTCAGCATGAAGCCTATTTAATTTCGTTAGCCTGGGACATGTAGTTACTCAGACATTCACATATTAAATGACGTCAATTTTGTGGGGACACCCTGTATATTAAAGTGACAACTCAGAACGTATTTTTCTATATTTCTGAGATGAGATAGTATTTACAGTATTTACATTATTCGGATTATTGTCCTCATCTTTGTTGCCATTTTTACGACGTTTCGGCCGTTGTACGCTCCGGCCTTCTGCAGGTGCTAAGAATTTCGAACCGAACCCTTTATTACAATCACTGGGGTATATCATTCTCATTCCTTGCGTAAAGCTATATCTCTCTAACCCTGCAAGTTACTTGTTCACTACTGCTGTAGCCTGATATTGAACTCACAACTCTTTGGATCCTTAAGGACACATGGCCCAGTGGATATAGATGTTGGTTAGTTCCTGTGACTTGACCCAAAGAGTTATGAAACTTCTTGGTCGACTCTCTGCTTCTGAGAGGAGAAGAATCCAGACAATGCTCTGCCGAATGTTTGAGTCTCATCTAGGATGAACAGACAAGAGCCAAACCAGGCCTTAAGTATGGTTTACGGGAGACCTTTGGCTGTGTTTAAGGGCTCAGAATCCCCACTTTAACTGACCTTGTGTCGCATCCGCCTTAAGCATCCGCTCTAGTGTAGAGGTGAAAATACCGAGTGATTATACTGACTAACAATCATCGCTCTCTGTCTTCCTCTCTGCCTAAGGGGCTCCACCGAAGGGTAGAGCTTCATCTGGGAAAATCGACAGTATCTCTGTCCCGACCATTTGTAGTGTCAACGGGATATTTTTTGGCCGAGCTTAAGGGTTTGAAGACCTCACTTTAAAAATGACCTTGTGCCGCATTGCGCCTATGTGGAAAGGCAGATAAATACAAATTGATTATACTGACTAGCAGATCACTAGTAGGGTATCTACTTTACGCGGCGTACGAGTCTTGTATTTGTGATATACTATTATTCCCAACGTCCGTTTTGTTGATTACTCATGCAGTACTTTTTTAGAGTTATAACATTTAGCCATGAATTTCATTAAAGAAATGAGAAGAATTATTTTTCTATTATTGTAACCACCGAAATCCGGACAGACACGCTTGCGTTCAAACTCCTATTAGCAGCAACTACACTTTTCAGATTTTTACGAACATGCGTAAAAAACAAAAACAGACAAATAAATAAAAATCTACGTGGTGTGAATTTAAAGGGACGAGCTAGTTTTCTGCACCATCGCAAAAACGAAAAAAAATGAATTTTCGCTGACTAAGCACACAACGCATGACAGACACTCACTCACTCACTCACTCACTCACTCACTCACTCACTCACTTAACATCACTTACTCTTTTAATAATTGTCCTGAACACCCCCATACTATACTGTATTTTCTCCGAATAACTCAACTCAATGCAAGACAATTTAGGTAGCACAAAACATTCTCTCTTATTAAAAATACAAAGTTCAGAGCAAGGGTTCTTAACCAGGAGTGAATACTCCCAAGGGGGTAATATCAGTGTTTCAATGGATTTAATTTTTTTACTTTTTCTTTATATAATTATGCTTATTAAATTCCAATAACCTGGCATTCTATTGAACTTTTTGTTTATTGAAGTATGCTGCAGTTTATTTATTTAATATTTGGTTATGAATTAAAACAAATTACTATACACTTATTCAAGATTAAAAATTCATTAATATTTTCTTTTGCTATTAATTTTGAAAACTCTTCCATAAAATAATCCCTGCAAATATATATGTACTAATATGGAGATAAGTAAAGATATTCAATAATATGTACGTAATATTGAAAATACACTTTTTGTGTCAGATAGTCTTGGAAAGTAGGAAATGAATTTCAGATCTATGGTGAATAGGGTAATTTGGGCAAAAAATGTACCACTGCTTATTTAGCGGAGTTGGCATTGAACCTGAAATAATTTGGCCTTTTTGCTGTCCGGTTGCATACTTAAAGAGAAAATGTCCGAGAAGAAGCTAAATTTTTTCGGCTTTTCATTTCTTGAATACGGAAAAATAAAGTAGGAATCTGTGGTGTTTGAATAATTTTATAGACAAAAAAAGAAACTATTAAAAATAAATATGCCACTCCCACCAAAGAATTAACCTAAAACCAAATCCTAATTAGGAGAAATAAAAAGCGAACGTATTTTGTCAAATGATGAAAAAATAAATTCAAAAATTAAACACAGGTCTGGAATTTTTTCTTTTCTTGAACACACGAATTCTGAACAATTTTGGAGTGCTGAATTTAAAAGTAACATAAAATTTCTACTATTAACTGTAGTTTCCTGCTCCAGATTAACCTCAGTTAAGTGCCATCCGTGATACACGCTTAGGCGATAATGTCGCGAAAGAGACATGATGCGGGATAATCTTCTGCCCAGTCAGAAAGAGAACATGACTGACTGTGCAGAAGATTATCCCGCAGTAGGTTGCCATTTCTTTCTGCGGTAAAATAGTTGCCGACCAAGGCTGAAGTACCCAATCTGTTATTTAACCCATAACTAGAGGGATGAGACGGATTAATACCTTTACCCAAAGGTATTTGCGCGTAAGTGAATGCAAGGATTTCAACTGGAATTCGAACTCGGCTCCCCAATTTCTCGTTCTAAGCCGATATCCACTGCACCACAACGAACATCTAGATTACCTACTCTGTATAAATTGGACTAGATTGAGTTAGTCCAGTTTAAATGCAGAGAAAAAAATATTCATTTGAATCTGAATCACAATCTTCATCGGAAATAAAACCTAACTTTTGAAATGTGAAAAACATGACAATAAATGATTCTTGTATGAGACTCGTTCATTCATGACGTGGGCAATCGTGACTCTCCACAGTCTCATATTTTATGTAGCTCTTAGTAAAATTTTGTTTCTTTGATTGCTCTTCTAATCCCTATTCTACCAACCAAACTCGTTAGGTAAGCTATTCGCTGCTTTCCCCATAGTCTTCAGTCTATCTTATGAGTATCACATTTTCCAAGCTCTCTTTCCTCATTTTGGTCCATAGAAAATTCTCCTGTCTCTTTATCATGTTAATTATAAATGTCCCTTTTGTTTCCATTCTCTGCAAAACTTTGCCGTTGCTTACACGTCATTTCCGTTGCCTCTGATCTATATTTCATCCGTCGGGAGTGTGTTCAACATTCACTACCAAATAGGAGGACTGATATTACGTAGCATCCCAGACGTCTGTATCATGATATTTTGATAAACATTTGAAAGTTGTCTTTCCTTATCGCAATGTGCCTTGGGACATCGGTGTTATTTTTTTCTGTTAAAACACTTCTTAGTCACTTAAATGTTTGAACTTGCTTATTAAGGCGTTGTTAATAGTCATCGCAAGGATTTGATTATGCGCCAGTCGCCATACATTGTTTATATACAGGGTGTCCATAAAGTCCGTGTGTACTTTAAAAATTTATAACTTTATTTGTATTTGTGAAAAAAAATAAGCTGTAAAAATGAGCTTGAACAATTAAACTTAAAAGATAATACAGTGTTTCAACAAGATGGAGCTCCTTGCCACTTTACTCTGCGTGTTAGACAGTTTCTAAATCAGGAATTTCTTAACAGATGAATCAGAAGGGGTAGACCATTTTATTGGCCTCCTCGTCCGCCAGATTTGACTCTATTAGATTTTTTTTCATGCGAAAATAATTGTGTAACCTAGTTTGTTAGAAGATTTGAAAGCTATAATAGTTAATGTGATTACTGGAAATCAGTTGACAAATGTTTTCCGCGAACTGCAAAATCATATTACCTTTTGTATTGCTAATGATGGAGGACATATGGAAACCTAAATAAAATTTCAATAAAACCCGAAAAGATATAGATTTGCTTCTTTCTAATCTTTTTTACAAATTCTTTCTATCGCAAATGCAAATAAAGTTATTAATTTTTTAAAGTGCACACGTAATTTATGGACACTCTGTATATAACTTAGTGCAACACTGTCGTTTTCATCATGAATTTTCGAAAGGTGTTTGAGCAATTATCAATCCATTAACATTCACAGATTTTCGCCGGAAACATTCAGAATTTGAACATTATTAGTTATGTGACTATCAATAGTCATTTCTCTTAAATAATCAAGTTATACCCAGTAACATATAGACTTTACCAGGAAGGTGGACATGTTCCGTAGTCTGAGCGTTCAAAATTTGAATACAAGTTAAAGCAATATATGATTTTTAAATATAACTGTGAGGAATATCTTAAACCGTTAAATATAATATTAGTAGTATATTTTAGTGTATGTGTGTGTTTGAGAAGCAACGCTTATCTGTTTTGGTGTATATTGGACGGTAGCGTCAGTTAATATATATGTATATATGAATGTACTTGAGGAAAAGTTTGTCATTTCTGTATAAGTCGGTGAAATGTAGCAATGACATATATATATATATATATATATATATATATATATATATAATTTGTGTATTTAGGCAGCAAATCTTCTTTTGGACATGTCAGATTAAATAGATTTCAAACATTGTGTCTGCTTATTTTTTAAAAATCCGTTCATACTCACGGATAATCTTTTGAAAGATGTCAGAAATGAGCTGTAACGTTGACTGACGAAATGTTATTATAATTTGTTTCTCAATGTTCCTAAGTACTTTCAATCTCCTTCCGAGACTATCTTCAGGGATGTGAGCTGTGGTAAAACCAACATTATATAACCATACAAATTTCCTTTATATATGTTAGATTTACAACAACTACATTAACAAGACGTATTACATGACACTTGTCTAACTATTCGCTTATTTCTAGCCATCTACAACAACATTCCTCTCTACGTTCACAATATAAAAAATAATGAAATACAGATTCTGTAGGCAATATTAATTAAAAAAACTTAAGCCGTCAATTAATAGAATCAGCTATGAATACTGTAGTAATATTTTAAAATGTTTGTGAAAATTACAGTTTTTTCATGCTTTAACACGTGCATGACCATGACAATACGACATATATAAAATTCCATTCTAGATAATTTTCACGTTCTAATGAACGCTAAATAATATGCCAACCTTTATATTTGAAGCAGAAAAAATATTGCAAAACAGTTTCGCTGTTATTTTTATTTACCATAACACACACCCCTGAAAATGATCTCGGAAGAAGACTGGAAGTACTTGGGAACAGTGACAAATGAATGAAAATAACATCTGTCAACGTTACAGCTCTTTTCTGACATCTTTCAATCATAAGATTATCCGTGAGTATGAACGGATTTTATTAAAAATAAGCAGACACAATGTTTGCAATTTATTTAATCTGACATATATATATTTGTATATAAACCAGCCAAATAGCGTCTGGTTGGACCAGCATACGGTAGTTCGAAAAAGTGATTATTACACACACAGCACAAATGAAACAAATATTCAGAGCTGTCATCATAGACCTGTTTGTAAAGTCCTGGATTTCGGCAGCGGATGCTATCAGCTAAAAAGTGTGTGCTATGGAGCGGCAACTCAAGAACCACCACAAACAATTCGCAGACAAGACTTTCATGTCTATTTGCACCCGAATACTGGACAACGACTTCAGCTAACGATGACAACGATATATATATATATATATATATATATATATGACTGACTATATATATATATATATATATATATATATATACATATATATATATAGGTAGTCAGTCAGTTAAGTGCTATACGTGATACACGCTTGGGCGATCATGTCTCGAAAGAGACATGACTTGCTGGACCGAAGATTTTCCGCAGTAGCTTGCTATTACTTTCCGCGGTAGTCTAGTTTTGAGCTATAGAATTCAATTTGTTTTACTATTAAACCTGAAGGGAGGAGTAATGAATTACTACTTTACCCAATGGTACTTGCGCATAAGTAAATGCAACGAATTCAACTAGGTTTCGAACTCGGCCATCCGATTTCTCGTTGCGAGCCGATATCTATCGCACTACAAAGCATAGTACATATCCGTTTATTCCGCGAAATGGTAGAATCTTATTTGTTCAAAATTAAGTTCTTTGATATTGAAACTGGAATGACTTCTCCGGGGCGCAGGCATTGGCGGTTGTATATAAATACTGTGCGTTGCACAGCCTACGTGGCTCCAAGTAATAGTGATTTTCTAATCTGGCCTAGATATGTCACAAAGCCGAAAGTAGGAGCACCTAGTGAGGATTGAACTCACTATTCAGTTGTAATGATCCACGCAAGACAAGCTTGTTAACCAGTACACCACGTCGAGGTAAGCACAAAACTTCTTTGCTGATGGCTTTTGGTACATATCAGCATCGATTTTGTAATAGTTGTCCGGCTTAACCATTCTGATATTTTTTTATCAGAAAGATGGATTTTTATCATTTTTTTTAATTTGTTGTAGATCGTTGATAGTTTTGGCAAATATTATTGTGTATATTACAGAGAACAGAGCTACAGTATCACAAACAAATAACAGAAACGACATCACTTGAAGACTGAAAAAAAAAACAGTGTCTAAAATGAATAACGCAAAACAAAAATCATTACATTATCAAAATGATGACTTTCCGCACTACATAAAATGAAAGGTTGGGAAGGAAACATCCAATATTAGAAAAGACGATAACAGATTCTTGACTTGTGAAACCTATTCTTCTGTAAAAAATTATTTTAAGAAAAATTTTTTATAAATTTCAACCTGCAAGCTCTTCGGTCGCCGAATGCGCCACTTAGTATTTGTCCAATTCCCTCCATATACACAGGCTGAAAACCATGAGGAAATCATTCAAAAACATTTTGTTATGAATGTCGGAAGTGTAAAGACACCGATTATTTAAAAACTGGCTAAAGATATGAAAACAATTACACTACAACTTGAAGTAAACATTTAAAGAGAAATATGTAAGTTGAATGAAGCAGTACTTGAATAAGTATTTGGTGATTTTAGATGGTTTATCTAACATCAACATTACTTATTCAAGTACTGCTTCATTTAACTGCTGAACTAGAGTTTCGAACATTCATGGATATATATTGAGTCAATAAAGTGTAGGAAATGACTAGGTGTAGGTAAGCTATAATTTTAGGTTTTTATTGAAGATAGTAAAATAATAGGTTTCTTGTAAATGAATGATGGTATCTAGATAAGTAGAATAAATTAATTCTTGAAAAATCTCAGTTAAATCAGACCACTCTGACACTGGTATTATGTACCAGTACTACAGGCACCTTGGTTGACTTATCAGCGATTAAACCGCTTACCTCACCAGGCTTTTTCAGTGTGAGCGGTGGTTCAATACCAGTCAGGATTAAAAATCTTTTAAAAACCCCATGAATTTTCTTTTGGGGAAAATGGCGTAGCCTGGGCTCCTTAGAGGTGCCGACTCGGCATTACTGGGCAGAAGGCTTTCGGGATAGAAGTCACTGGTCATGTCACAGTGTTCCCCCAATGGAATCATGAACCAATGTAAGTCTTCAGATCTTTGAAGCATATCGGCTCTCGTTTGACTTGAGCAGTGATGATTGCCGTAGACACTCAATGCAGGAATACGAGGGTGATCGGAAAAGTTCATAGACTGACTATGATGCTGTGAAAGCTTCCATGCATTAATTTCACCCTAGTAAATATATCCATAGTTTTCAGCCTGTGTATGTGGAGGGAATTGGACAAATACTAAGTGGCGCATTCGGCGACCGAAGAGCTTGCAGGTTGAAATTTATAAAAATTTTTCTTAAAATAATTTTTTTCGGAAGAATAGGTTTCACAAGTCAAGAATCTGTTATCGTCTTTTCTAATATTGGATGTTTCCTTCCCAACCTTTCATTTTATGTAGTGCGGAAAGTCAACATTTTGATAATGTGATGATTTTTTTTGTGCGTTATTCATTTTAGACACTTTTTTTCAGTCTTCAAGTGATGTCGTTTCTGCTATTTGTTTGTGATACTGTAGCTCTGTTCTCTGTAATAGACACAATAATATTTGCCAAAACTACCAACGATCTACAGCAAATTAAAAAAATGATAAAAATCCATCTTTCTGATAAAAAAAATATCATTATGGTTAAGCCGGGCAACTATTACAAAATCGATGCTGATATGTACCAAAAGCCATCAGAAAAGAAGTTAATAAGTTTTATAAAAAGACATCTGATAACTGGAAAAATAACATCAATAGTGAAGCCAAGAATATTGTCACTGATATAAAAATTAATGGTAGAATATTCAAAATTTCACAAACAACAAATGATCATCACAGTAAAAGATCTCAAAGTAAATGTCATCATAAACCCTTAATAATGATTATTTAACGGAACAAAAAATAATACCGATAAAATCATCAAATACACAAAGGATATTCGAAGAATTAACGAGTAGTATAAAACATAAGCAAGAGAGATGTATACCAATATATAAAAAAGAATAGATGTGCATTCATCCAATTCGATCTTTGAGATTTGTGGGGTAGTGAATATCGAACCTTTTTGAGAAAAAGTGCAAGAAATCACCCTTTATTTTTTTTAGTTTTTAATATGAATCCTTCATATTAACAACTATACATATATATATATATATATATATATATATATATATATATATATATATATATATCTGCATATGAATGTAGATATCATGTTTATTTTATTCTAAATGCCAGTTATAATTTTAAAATTAAAATTAAAATATCGACTCAGAAATCAGGGGGCCGAGTTCGAATCCCAGTTGAATTCCTTGCATTCACTTACCCGCAAATACTCTTGGAAAAGGTATTAATCCATCTCTTCACTCTAGTTATGGGTTAAATAATAGGACAGATTGGGTTCTATAGCTTTTGCTGGCAACTAGTCTGTCGCAGAAAGTAATGGCAACCTACTGCAGGATAATCTTCTGTCCAACATGTCATGTATCTTTCGAGATATGATCGCCCAAGCGTGTATCATGTATGGCACTTAACTGACCTGTCTTTAATCGAGAATCTGCTAATGTCTGTAATAAATTAAACAAGAAATTATTACAATCTTAGCAATCGCAAAATAAATATCATAAAACAGGCACAAAAATCCTTATTATTTCAGAATAGCTGCCTGTGTACCAAAAGAAATAACTCAGAATTTATTATTGCTATTGGATTGTATGATTCAGCGATTAAGATATATTCAAGATTTGAAGATTAAGATGTATTTTAGACATTTCAGATAATGGTGTAATTCTTCTCCGAACAAACTCCACCTAATATAGATTGATTGAGAAAAGATTGTATAATTTTTTAAAGATCAAAAGCTAAGTTGTACTATTGAGCACCAATGCTAAAATGATCAACTTTTTTGATGTTACCTTGGACTTGAATACGCCGTATTACAAACCATACATCAATAATTTATATAACAATAAATAGTTAAGTAAAGAATCAAATCAACAACATAAAATTCTAGATAATTTTCTTAAATCAGTCCACGTTAGATTATCTCCAACGATAAGAAAATATTAGATAATAATAAAATTAAACATAGAACTTAACAGCCATAAAGCAAATTTACAGTATCTAGAAAAAACAAAAACAAAAAAAAAACAGAGACGGTAAAAATAAACAGAAGCACCGTAAGCGTAACATTATATGGTTTAATCCTCCTTTTGAATTGTAATGTTTTCATAAATATTGAAAGACTTTTCCTAAATTCAATTCATAAGCACTTTAATCATTCACCAAGACTAAAAACGATTTTTAACAAAAATAATGTTAAGATCAGTTATAGCTGCGTTAATATCATCACTAAATCTATATCCCAACATAACAACATTGTATTAAATAAATTTATTTTCAACAAAGAAAATGTTAATTGTCTTAAAAATAAATGCAACTGCCGAAACAATGTTTATTAAACCGTCAAGGTATAAATAAATACCAAGCTACCATACATTTTGGTAAAGATGTTGGGTTTTTATTTTGGTTCCACTAAAAAAACCCTTGTAAATTTTATTTCTACCATCATCGAATGATTTTAGGTAACATAAAATACAAAAACAGCACTGCTCTTCCTTTCTCTAAATATTTCTGGCAAATTAAAGAATGAAGTCATCAAATGGGATATCATAAGTAGAACTAAATCTTACAACGGGTAAGGATATATGTCTTGCTGATAAATTAATTATCTTAAAAAAACACTTAAATAAAATCCTTTTAATCTAATAATGTGAATCGTGGAATTTTTTGAGAAAAGTGCAAGAAATCTCCCTTTATTTTTTTTTTAGTTTTTAATATGAATCATTCATATCAACAACTATATATATATATATATATATATATATATATATATATATATATATATATATATTCTGCATATGTATGTAGATATCATGTTTATTTCATTCTAAATGCCAGTTATAATTTTAAAATTAAAATTAAAATAACCCTAAACCTAGTATAATATATAGCTACGCCAACAATCAGAAATATTTATTAAAATTTAAATTACGTAACGGTCAGTTCATATCCAGCACATGAAGATTGCAACGTCCCCGACACTCCGAGTCGTGCTATTGGTAATATATATATATATATATATATATATATATATATATAATTTTAAAATATTTTAGATTATTACAATGGGTAATACATATTTCACCGCGTCCTGATGTTATTATCGCAGCTCGTCAGACCCAAATGGTGCAACAGCTGGTCCCCAAAATATCCCCCCACCAAAAGAAAAATGATTTTCTTTTATTTTATTTTACATAGACGCTCGCATCTCCATTTTAGAATAGACATTTGTAACGGTTATTTACGAAAATTTCTCACTTTCTCAAAGAAGAAAAAAAGAGAGAGAGAAAAAAAAACGAAAAAAGAGAAAAAAAGAAAAAAGGGGAAACAGAAAAAGCTGAATGGAAAGCAAGAAAATAAAAAGAAACGACAAAGAGATACATAAAAGTAAATACAGTATCACGAGAAATAAATGTTGACTCCATTTATAGTAATAGCGTCTGAAGCCACCTAACTGTTCTCTTTGAAAAACGTGGAAAAATTTAAATATGAAATATAATTTCAAAGATACTGGGATATATTTACGGTCCAAAAAAAAAATTGTACATCATAATTTTAATACAATTTGAAAAAATAACTACTCTTACTGACTTTTTAAAAACTAATGCTAATTTAAAAAATATATTGTTAAAATAATTAAATTTACTGAAGTTAAAAAATATAAATATAGAAACAGGAAAAATTAAATAAACCTAAGAGGAGGATGAAATACACAAAAAGGAGGAAATAAAAAGGAAGAAATCACGATAGAACGGATTTTAAAATAATTAAAAATAAAACGCTAGATCGAAACCGACGTATATAATAATATGGGATATTCATTCTTAGAAACGCGACAAGGGATTTACCATTTAATTAAAACATACCGACTATAAGGAATATTTATGGTGAAAAATAAATCATGAATCATACATCCTAACATAAATTACAATTTAACCGCTAGTAGTAATTTATTCTAACTATATTTAAAATAATAACTCCTAATAAGAAAATATAAATAATTAAAATTTTTAAAATAAATATTTTCACACTTGCTCGCGAATTTGTAAACAGTGAAGAAAAGAGAGTTACTTTTATTTCGTATTCATCACTGATTAATACTCTGGAGAGTAACTCCTTGAGCATTTTTGCTCTTTAGGAGGCGTGACATTAATTGGAACGATTGCATTGAACCAATTGCTAAATCTGTTGGTTGGAAAGTCACTTACATTATGTCTTGTTAGACAATTTTTTCGCGTGAAAATCTCTCTTACACATTTCCACTGTTCAGCCATGTATCGAATATTGTCGCCATATCTAGTTTGATGCTTCTGCTACGCATCACTAGATTCTTGACAGTATGCAAAGAACAATATGTAACGTTAACGGATCTGGTCTGGCACCTCGGCAACAGTCACTTTCCCACCACCGTTACGTAGCTTCATTTTACGTTTTCTTTATACATTTTCGCGCTAATTGTTCTGATGAGCTTTTATCGTTGATACACCGTCTTCAGAAATTTAAATACAGTAATATATTTGCTGCTAGGTTGTATTATGTCATTCTTAAAATTGCCAGTCATAACCGTAAGTTCTATGCTAATAGTATCTTCTGACTAACGTCTTTCTTGAGAAATTCTCTCCCGGCTTTGTGATTTGTTGTCATCTACGATCTTTAAAAATCTACATATACCGTCAATCGTTGTCTATGTTCGCTTAAATCATGTTTTTTTTTTGTTCTATGTATCTCTTTAGTTTTCAGTAAACCTCTTGCGTTTTAGTGGTTTTATTGCCTTGATTTCGGTGAAATGATTAAAATATGTATATGTTGCAAATAGATAAGTGTTACAGCATATTAGAAAAGGGTAAATATTCTTTAAAAAGTCAGAAGAAATAAGCATAATCATTGGTGGACTTAAATGCCGAAATTGGAAATGGACAATATAATGAAATAACCGGTAATCATGGATGCGGATCACGCTACTTTCGAAAAGAAAAAAACTGATAAAATGCGGGATAATGAATTTGTTCAATGTTTGATTTTGTTAGTGTTTCTCTATTATTCAATATGATGTTGTTCACGGTGTAAACTATGCCTCAGTCAGTTACGTGCCATACATGATACACCTTTCGGCGATCATGTCTGTTTTGAGTCATGACTGACTGAGCGAGGGTTGCCATTACTTTCTGCGGTAGATTGGTTGCCAGCGATGGCTACAAAATCCAATCTGTCCTGCTAATTATCTCATAGATGGAGGTAGAAGCGACTGATTAATACCTTTTTAAAGGGGATTTGTGCGTATAAGAATGCCTCAATTCAACTGGAATTTAGGCACTGAATATGAAAGAAATCTTGTAAAATCATCATTAGAATTGGTTTTCCTAATCAGATTAGATCTTTACTTAGTGACTGAAGAATATGAAATGCAGATCTGCAGTTTACCTGAACCTTATGACTATAATCACCTTTTTTGGCTCAATTTTAAAACTCTCATTTATATTCCTTAGACCCATCCACCTCATTTATTTTCATTCTGTCTTTCTCTCTTTCACACATACACATATACACAAAGAAGAAGAAGACAAACAAGGAGATATATAAAGAAGCCAAAACAAGAGCATAGTTGTTCAAATGCAAGTCAGGAATGTGTTCATTACTCTTGAGACATCCATGAATCATAATTTCAAGAAAATGAGAGAAAGTCAAGGCAAAAATTGTAAGTCAGTAGTTATTGCTACTGTTAAACTGATGTAATTAGATGTATAAATGAGTTTTATTTAAATAGCAATCAGGTAATTATTTTTATAAATTATTTTGTAACAAATAATTTTGTAGTCAAAATCAAAAAGACAGTGATATGTCTGTGAATCCTGGAAAATTTCCTTACAGATAAAGAAGAGATTTCAGGCAACAGATGTCATTCTACAGAAGGATGCTGAGAATGCCATGAATGTACTTTTATGTAAACATTGAGAAAGTTTAAGGAAAATGCAACCTGAAATATCATATTCTTAGAAGAAGAAAGATACAGTAAAAATTTCTAGGACGCGTAAAGAGGAAGGAGAACTAGGAAACTTGATACCCATAAGGATGGATTGAAAGCAAGATGGATAAAAGGAAAAAGCAAGTAATCTACCAAAGAAGCTTATTTAAATGGTTTTTTTAATCATTTCACCCCAAGCAAGGCGGTAACGCCACTGATGCACAGGGGGCTACCTAAAGATTAGAAAGGAGGAGAGTAACAGTTAAAGAAGGTGTCAGAGAAGGGAGCAAGAGAAGGATGGGAAATACAGGTATGATGACAGTTGCATAGGTAGAAAAAAGAAAGGAAAAATATACAGGGTAATGTAGAAAGAAATGGAGTCAAGAGAAGGGTATTGAGATTGTATTTCAATTCCTGGAGGTTGTAGCCGTCAGGAAAGCAAGAATATGGAAGAGAGTTCCACAGGCGCTGCTGGATAAGAATTGTTGGCTGCATTTGGTTGATTTAACTTTGAATGGGTGGGACCCAGTTGTAAGTCTGGTTGTACGAGTAAACTCATGTGGCAGGGGCTCCAGTGACTTAAGTTCGGCAGAACAGGGATTAAGAGGAATAATATAAAAAAATTGCTACAATGGAGAGGATGTTGTGGAGAGTCATGATTATTCACGACCTAAAGAGACATGACACATAGAAGAAGAAGAAACATCATACGTTAGTTATTCTCTCAAGCTCTCGTTGTAGTTTTACATTCAAATGACAAAAGATCGTTCTTTTTCATGGCATTTAATGTTTATAAACTGAAATCTATTTGTATTTGGAAAATATTTTATGACATATTATTGCTTGTCTTCTTAATTAAGAATTTAAAGGTGATACTAGATTGGCAACTAAGTCTCACTGTTGAAGTACCTAGATGCAACGGTATGTGCTATTCTAATAGTTTATTTTCTCGCCTGTGGAATTTCTTTTGGATTTTTTACTTCCCTGCAACCGACATTCTTCAAAATGTTAACTGCAAAGTCAATCACCACATTAATTTTTTTTCGACCATGTTATTTTATTGTCTTTTCTACTCACTTCGCCTCACTAAAGACTCTTCGGTCTTATTTCCCTCGCAGTAACCCCTTGTGTCATAGCATCATTACCTGACCAATGTTAAAAGTTCTAATTCAAACCAGTTACGTTTAGGCAAAGTTTACTTATGCCGAACAAAGAACGATGTCTTCAGTTGAAGAGTAACAAGCTTCACTCGCTCGAAAGATTATCAACAATAATCATCCACCTTTGTCTCGTTAGACTGAATGGCGAATAATGGAGACAAAAGTTAATGGATTTTTGACAGCATGAACGATTCAAAGTTCGCCGACTGATACAGAAGCAGAAAACTTTGTTGCCCTATGTTTAACAAAAATGCTTGTGTTCATGCGTTTCTAGCCAGTACCAAATTAACTGCTCTCAACCACACACACACACACACACACACACACTCTCTCTCTCTCTTTCACACAAACTCAAACAGATTTATATATGGAGATGGGAGTGTAGGTCTGTTCGAATTTATTACAAGACACCACACAAACATAGCTCAGTAAGTATATATAATGTCTGAATAATACAGGTTTTAAACTATATATATATTACGTACCTCCACTCATTTTTCTATACCTAAATTTCAATTGTAACTTTAATAATAAATATGTTATCTTCAAGCTTTAAAATTAGCTTTAATTGAAAGCTGAGGGATTAAATTTACTAAATCCGGTAAGCAAAATACCCAAGTGTATTTTAAACCGAAATTATATTTCTAAATTAAAAAAAAAAATTCAAATTTTCATCGACTGTAAACAGAAACAAATTCTCAGTTTTAAAAAATCTTACAAAAATAAAATACACCTCGCTGACACATTATTTTCTTCAAATTACCGAATTTAAACTTACTTTAAGTTGACTTGAAACAAGAATTAATCGTTTACAGCTTGAAAAATGTTTCAAGAAACATTCCTCAATTACGGTAGCCTTGTTATCACCACTGTCAACACCTTATCAGCACATTAGGAGCAGCTGACAACTGATGGAAGTATGGAAGACGAATTTGGTATAAATCTTATTCATACAAATCATTTTTTTATTTTTAACTATGTTTAGATTAAAGATTTAACGCAGTTTTCAGCAATTATCCAGTATTTGAAAGAATTTTAGTTAGTTTAGCTTTGAAGATGTCTTATGAAAAATAAAAATAAAAATAAAATCAAACTTTCTTTTAAAAAATGTACAATTTAAATAACAGAATGAAAATAACGGCAGAGGTAACTCAATAATTTATGAATGTTATGCCATTTATTAATTTTTATTTTTAATATTATTTTTAGGTACCTGTACAAATTGTGAATTTCACAATCATTATTTTTTTAAAGAAAATTAGAAAAATAGAATTAAATTGCTTTAAATGTTTAAGTAATGATTTAGAAAACAGGCTGATAAATTTTATAAACGTCTTGAAGACATTTGAATCAGAATCAAAGTGCGGTTTTTGTCGTTTTCAATGTAAGGGGAATAATCCAAAACACTTGTAAACTTCTAAAAGAAATAGGACCCCTATTGAATTTTGTTATGACCTCTATGGAACATCGCACTTAAATGAACATATTTATTTACACACACAAACAAAATCTTTTTAATTATTTTAAAAATATACGGGGTGAAAATTCTTTATTAATTTTTATATTTTTTGATAGGCAATATAATCATCAATTCTTAACTAAAAAAAAGAACAACAGTTCTTTAAAAGATTTTAAATATTTTTAAAACTTTATGAATTATTATAATAATAAAATAATGAAAACAATTCATTTAAAATTTAATTAGTAATCGAAAAAAAATTTTTTCTTCAGACTGTAATGTCCTTAATTATTATTATTTATTCCAGCAATTAAAAGCTTATGAAATTAAATTATATCAGCGTTTTGTTGCATTTTTTCTTTTACTCTTCGGAGCAGATTTTCAGATAGTGCCGAAAAATTTTAAATTAAAAAAAATAGATGATTTATATTTCCCGATGAGTTCTGCGTTTAACTAATAAAAAATAATTTGCAGAAATTAAAATTTAATAAAATTTCATGAATTTACGTTCAGCGGGGGTAACAGAGTTTCAAAGATTTTTTTTCATCAATATTTTAACAAATTACAATTTTTAAAATAATTGCATTAAATTGTGAGTGAGTACTGAAAATGTCATTAAAATCCGAAAATTATTTGGTTTTTCGAGAAATTCTAAATTAATGTGCTTGTCACCGAAAAAGTGAGTTACGTAAAAATTACGTAATCGAGTGTAAACAGCCGTAAGATTTTCTGCAACGCTAACTCAAATCAAAACAAAATTTTCTGCCAAAATTTCGAACATGTTAAAAGAGATTCAAAACTTTTATAAAATAAATAAAAATTACTTTGATCTTTCCTCTTAATAATATTAACATTTTGATAGAACAAGTTCGTTTTATTAAGTTTTGAACCTTTTTAATTCATACTATGCTAGATTTTTTGTGATGTAATGGAAGTACCTAATATATATATATATATATATATATATATATATACATATAAGTAAACCTAGTGAGCCAACAAACCTACTAATGTTTCACCTAAGCGTTCCCTGACGATCCTTGGTAGGTTTGTTGGCTCACTAGGTTTACTTATATATATATATATATATATATATATATATATATTACTTTACTGATTCTGCTCTGCTTGAGTATTAAACGCTTTTTTGTTAGTTGATTACTCGTCTCGGTTTTTTTCTTTGGGCTACGTACTGGCTCGGCCCGAATCCCTTTGGCTGATGTTCATGTGCTTAGCTCTTTCTTTTTTACAACCATTTTTCCTTCCATGTAGATACACGGTGGGTTTTTCGAAACGAGTATAGTGATAAGTTTGTGTTTATATATATATATATATATATATATATATATATATATTTTAATTCAGATACTTCAATCCAAGGGAAAAAAGCAGGAAGCTAAATTCCAAAAAACCCGATCCTAATTAATATTAAAAATTTATTTTAATATTAAAAAATGATACAGGAAGAGAGCTCCATGTAATAAAATATTACAGAGCAAATATATATTAAAAAAGGATTAATTCAAAGATGTTGAATGGCCATTTCGATATGAAGATCCCCACGGGGAACGACACATCACCTCAGCAACAGGGTTTCTGAAAGGTTTTTTTCTGTTGCTGAGGTGATGTGTCGTTCCCCGTGGGGATCTTCATATCGAAATGGCCATTCAACATCTTTGAATTAATCCTTTTTTAATATATATATATATATATATATATATATATATATATATATATACTACCGGCCATAATTATTAGGCGACACCAGTTTTATTTTCTTAAATAAATGATGTATTTCATAATATTTTTAGTATTTATTGCCAAGTGGATAATTCTAAATGAAAATAGAATGGTTCTTTTGTTAATACTGCACAATAACATGTGCATCAAAAGAGCTGTTCTGGTGTACAGTTTTTGTGGTCTCTTCCTCATGATAGGCTCATCTTCTTATTGGCTGGCCGAAGCAAAGGCTCCCTGGCTGCCTTGCAAAATTTTGCAAAGAAATAATAGCAAAAGAACCGTTCTATTTTTCATTTAGAATTATCCACTTGCCAATAAGTACTAAAAATATTATGAAATTCATCATTAAAAAAACATAGGTGGCCTAATAATTATGGCCTGTAGTATATATATATATATATATATATATATATATATATATATATATTTGAAACATATATTGTTAAATATAACAGACAATGAATGCTTATTATGTTTAATCATGAGACGTTCTAAACATTGTATTTTTACTGTAATTTCAGATGAAAATACAGAGAAAATTTTCTAATATTTGGATGTTTTTTAATATGCTGGTTCTTGGCTTCCGAGAGGTTACAGTGAAGTTAACATAAAGGCATCCACCATCAAAGTTGATATTATCTTCTGTTGAACATAAGACATTGTTTGCGACGATAACAGTCACCGAATAGCAGACGCTGGTCGTAAATTTGTAATGCGTTTCTATGACGTCACATTGCGTGAGAGACCAAAATGTTAACAGAATCATTTGTCTAAATGCAATATAATGTGTTGTGATCACATTGAAATGTGATTTTTTTAAGTGTGGATTGCTTGGATTTAATGTAGATGCTTTCTCTGAAGATGGCTCATAATGAAAAATATCAAAATGTTAGACATTTTTTTTTTTTTACCTGAAATTAAAGCCAAAATACGATGTTTAGAACGGCTCATGATTAAACATAATCGACATTCATTGTCTATTATATTTAATACCATATGTTTAAAAAATTATCTACTGCCTCCATAAACTATATATATATATATATATGTGTGTGTGTGTGTGTGTGTGTGTGTGTGTGTGTGTGTGCGTGTGTGTGTGTGTGTGGTTAAAAACGACCGACAAGGAAAGTTGTTTTAAAATTTAATTCTTCCAGCATTCATAAATTATTCCTTTTTGCTGGAGATAGGGAGTGTAAAAAATAAAATAAGATAAGATAAAAGAACGTCAGAAAAATAATATCCTTGAAAATGGCCTGTGAAGTGGCTGAAAGTAAAATATTATGGAACTTTCACATTCTTTATCTCTAACCAAAAACACAAACAAAAATAAACATGTAAGAATACTGGAAACATTTAATCAAAAATTAATAAAGTCTTCCTTGACACTCATTTTTAACGAAACCTCTTTAAAAGAAAAAATTATGTCCAAATATACATTAACAAATATATATATATTTTAAAGAAGTGAAAGAACAGATAGATTAAAACTCACTATTCAAGCATTTATTTTTATAAATAATGCTCAATGCAACGTAGAGATTAATATTGTAATTTTGTTATTACAATGGTTTATAAAAGCATTATATCACTAAACCCAAATTTTCATGTTTCAGAACAATACTCTTCTTCTTCAGATGATATTTTGAAATAAATGTTGAAAATTATTTATTTAGAAAATATAAGATCAATTCATGGTTATTTAAAAATTTAAAGAGTGGTAGTTAGAAGAGATTGAACATTATGCTTGTGGGTGTGTCAAAATTGCTCAATCAAAAGTGTGAATTAGGTTGAACTATTGAGTTGAAAATTTGGGTCTAAATGGAGACAAAGTTGCATAATGTCAAGGCATGACATTTTTAAAATTTTGTCTAGATAAGATACGTACTGGGACCGTACATTCTTTAAATGGATGGACAGTAATTTTTAACAGTAGGTTTGAATTTAATTTGTATATTTTTTTAATTTGATTTTGTATAACCTCATATATATATATATATATATATATATATATATATATGTATATTAGGAAAATTGTGAGACAAAATGGAAAAAGTTTACATGTGATGCATTTCATCTGTTAAAGTCCTAAAAGATGAGGCACGTCAAAAGGTAAAGTTATGCCTTGTGTGTTGTGGTGCAGTAGATATCGGCTCGGAACGAGAAATCGGAGAGTCGAGTACGAATTCCACTTGAATTCGTTGCATTGACTTAGGCAAAAATACAGCTAGGAAACTTTTTAATCCGTCGTTTCTCTTTGCAGTTATGGGTTAAGTAAGAGGAGAGATTGTATTCTATAGCCTTTGTTGGCAACAATTCGACTGCAGAACGTAATGGCAACCTATTGTGTGAAAATCATCTGCACATTCAGAATGTCTCTTTCAAGACTTGATCGCCGAAGCGTGTATCGCGTATAGCACTTAACTGACTGATATATATATATATATAGAGAGAGAGAGAGAGAGTGAGAGAGAGATATTGAGAGAATTATCAGACAAAAATGGCGAGATTCCTAGCTATCTTCATGTCTATTCCAATCTATCTATCTATCTATCTATCTATCTATCTATCTATTAGTTTCTCTCTCTATCTCTCTCTCGCTCTCTCTCTCTCTCTCTCTGCCTCTCTTTCTATGTGTGCTTCATCTCTGAATCTTCGTTTTACCTAATATACCAATTGTAAGACATGGTGACAGTTATAATGAACAGATAATCCTAGACTTAGGAAGAAAGAACATTTGATTCATGTCAGGTGCAAATCGTTTCCAATGTCGACATTTATAAAAGTCACTTTAAAAATATTGTAAGACCGGCTAAAAACGTTGCTTTTTCACCTGCTGACCTTTAGTTGAGCTTTGAATTTTCATTTTTCTTTTTTATTTATTCTTTAAATTTAACTTGTATTTTATTTCTGCGTCGGAAAAACTAGCGATGACGTCAAAACTGGATCAACGCATTTTTCTTCATCTCAAGAGAGTATATAAATATGTCGTTATTTCGATAATGTCATATTGAGAATAGAAGATGTTTTCAACTGTCTTTTTAGCTTTAATATACAGTTGGTGCTGTGGTGCAGTGGATATCGACTCAGAACGAGAAACAAAAGAGCCGAATTCGAATGCTATTTGAATTCGTTGAATTTACTTATGTGCAAATATTCTTGGGAAAATCATTAACCTGTCGCTTTCCCCTACATCTATGGGTTGAATTGCAGAACAATATTGGTGCTATTGCCCTGGTTGGCCAAAAGTCTACCTCAGAAAATAATGACAACCTTCTGCTGAAAATTCTTCTACCTAGTCATGTCTCTTTAGGCACATGATCTCCCCAAGCATATATCATGCATAACACTAAATTATACAGTTCGCAAGTTTGATTTACAGTCAAAGCATACAAATTTCTGATTTCTAACTTAAAGGACAATTGTGGCCAATACTATTTAGACACTCAGTTTATACTCCTTCGGAAATACCGGTAAAATACATTTGTATAGATTCTTTTTTCCGCTCTATACAAGGCTCAAAATCCACTTGAAATAGAGGGCTACAGCGTGGTTTTAGCCCAAAGATTAAAACAGCTGGAACTAAATGTATTTTTTAAAAGCATTGCATGGAAATAAATAATTATCGTCTTTTTGGGGGGGTGAAATGATTAAAATAATTTATATGTTTATATGGATATACTTCTATGTGCATCAAATATTATTAACAATGGGACATTAGATAGATCCCGTTAAATTCCTCAGCCGTTTTCTTGCATAAAAAACGAAGTTCTTTCAGTTAAGTGTCATTATATCTGCTATATTACATACTTTAATTATTAACAGAACTCACAGTATCCCACAAACACACGTGCGTGCACACGCACACGCATACACGCACACGCGCACACACGCATACATACACACAGACATGCGGGCGTGCAAACACACACACACAGACACACACACACACACATATATATATATATATATATATATATATATATATACAATTACTTAGTTTTTGGTCATAATAAAATTGAACCAGGACACAATTGTATTAAATAGTGTTCAATACAATTATAATGTAGAATTCTTAATTTGTAAACTCGACCTAGGTATTTTTTAAGAACGATTACGTAACGGGGGATTTTTGAACGCTCAATTTTTAAAATTAGAAGAAATTATAACGTTTTAATCCATGGTTGTATTAACCAAATAGGTATTTTTGGTATGGTTACACTTCGTCATAATTTCTGTTCTTTCATTCAATAGTTCATTTTTGTTTGGGAATAACATAATAGCTAAAGAAATTCCTCGTTATGTGAGCGTTCTTAAAAAAAAAAAATGGTAAAATTAGTTATCACCTGAAGACACCACATGGTAGAAACCTAGCTCGTTTAAAAATGAAGAATATATATATATATATATTCGGTCGGGTTTCAATCCTGGGTAAAAAGCAATCGGATGTCTAACTGTACTGATGAGCTGTGATACAGCAAAATAGATCTGTCTGCGGATGACTATATATATATATATATATATATATATATATATATATATATTGAGTGGCTTTCGGGCCTTTTGCAGGGGGAACATTAATTAAAAAAATACTGGAATTTACAATTGAAACCTTTATTTAATCTCCTGGTATAGATTGATCTCTTTCTGCTATCCACGTGCAATTATACCTTGTTTCGTCCTTACTCTCTAGTACGGAATTGTTTTTGGATAATGGCCATACAGTCAAACAGGAAAAATCATGAGCGTTAAACATATTATACACAAGAAATAAATGAGATAACACCCGACATAGCGTGAGGAGAAATCTTTTTCTTTATGTCAGTTGCTGT
This sequence comes from Ascarosepion bandense, assembly GCA_037127315.1. Taxonomy (NCBI): domain Eukaryota; kingdom Metazoa; phylum Mollusca; class Cephalopoda; order Sepiida; family Sepiidae; genus Ascarosepion; species Ascarosepion bandense. Next base: position 3,253,116 of record JBBBDQ010000757.1, on the reverse strand, counting down.
TAGTACAATCGTTTACTAGATATATTCTGAAGCCATTTTTTGCATAAAAAAACAAAACCGCTTTAGTCAGTGTGCCCTCTTCTCTCAGTTATATTACAGAAGATTTTATTACCATCATAACTCACTGTGTACTACACACAAACATATATATATTTCGTTTGTAAACGAGTTATTACGCGAGGTATGTTTCAACCATGTTGTGTCCTCAGTCGATTTGCAATAACTGATTTTGCCGTTTTTTTAAAGAACGCTCACTTAACGGGGATTTTTTTTAACACGCAATTTCCAAACTTAGAAGAAGTTATAACGTTTTGATCCATGGTTGTATGACCCTAATAGGCTTTTAAAAGTATAGTTACACTTGGTCATAATTTCTGTTCTTTCATTCAATAGTTCATTTTTGTTTGGGAATAACATAATAGCTAACTTTTCTTCCTAGTACAATCTACATAATTTTTGCGGTGCTTACGTATTATCGGGAGGACCTTTAAAAAAACGACTCAAAAATTAAAGTAAATTATTTATTGAAACGGTTAAAACAATAAAATAACATTACATTTGTAATTCCGGAGGCCAGAACGTCGCAATTGCTTCCAAAAGTGACTCAAAGACATCAGTACAGGCAACATGCTTCCGCCACATGAATTCGGCCAAATACGACTCCAAATGGTGACGTGCAGTGCCACAGTGCTTCTTGTTTCGCCACTTTGTCGATCCCCATAGGCGTTCCACTGTCTGCGTATGAGCCCCGGTGTTCGAATCCACAAAGTTGTACTTGTGGTTGACGTTGAGGTGATGAAAGCCTGATTTTTCCAGTTCCTTGGTGTTATAAGCGGGCCAACTGTCCGAGTAGATCGTAGTACCACGTTTGATGTGCTTCTTTATCTCGGCCATCAATGTCTTCGAGCTTCGATCTGGAACCTGCACAAGGAAGCATTCACCCGTGTCTCGACACAATCCACCAAAAATCCACTGCTGAGGCAAAACTCGGCCTGCGTTGCTCTTTCGTTTAAAAAGTAAAAATCAAAGGTCCTCCCGATAATACGTAAGGACCATTTTTGCTACCGTTGTTATTGCAAATCTTTTGAAGATACCATATTGTAGAAACCTGGGTCGCGTAATAACTCGTTTACAAATGGAAAATATTCAAAAGTTCTACAAGATAATTGTATTAAACACTTTTTAATACAACTCTATCGGAGTGTCGCGTTCGAATTCCACTTTAATTCCTTACATTCACTTACACACATATAGCCTTGGAAAAGGTATTAATCCATCTCTTCCTTCCAGTTATAGGTTAAATAATAGGACTGATTGGGCTCTGTAGCTTTGGCTGGCAACCAGTCTACCACAGAAAGCAATTTCAACCTACTGCGGGATAATCTTCTGCTCAGTCAGTCATGTCGTTTTCGGGACAAGATCGCCCAAAGCGTTTATCACATATGACACTTAACTGTATTGGTCTTATTTAATTATGACGAAAAACTAAGTAATTAAACATATATATATATATATATATATATATATATATATAATAATAATAATAATAAAAACATAATTTTTTTCAACACAAGAGCTGTTGTGTTTTGGTTCAAACTGATTAATACCTCGTTAACCAGGTTTATAAGTTAGCCTTGAATCACAGCGGCTCTTGTATTGCAGAAAATTACGTTTTCATTATAAATATTTATAATCAAATATTATGATTATGTAATGCTTTACTAAGTATCGAGGACTCTTAGAAAAGTAAATTACTACAAACAGTGGAACGCTAAGGTATTAGTTTATATATATATATATATATATATATATATATATATATATATATATATGGATATGTCTGTCTGACTGTCTCTGTGTTTGTGTGTTTACATTCTAGCACACCCTTCTCCTCCGAAACCCTTGATTCAATTTACACCAAAATTAAGTTACTTGTCGAACATGACATGACCCTTTGATGTTCGCAATAATTTTTCGAATTAATTTACAGGGTACCACAAAAATCACTTAAAACATTAGAAATTACGAACTCTTCTCTTCCGAAACGCCTTATGCAAATTTAACCGAAATCGGGTTACTTGTAGATCAAGATCCTAACCTTCGATATACAAAAAGTTTTTGAATCACTGTAATCAATGTATTTGTACGGATGGATTCCAAATGGAACAAACAACGTAACTCCGAAACGGACCTAAGTCGAAACGACGTAAGTCGAGTTTCCACTGTACGAAATGTTAAGTTTTATTTTCGAACAATACACTCATACTCAACAAACATACTACGTTTGCAATAAATGTAATTTTGCATTACCAGAACTCATCAAAGTTTCTCTTTTAGGGTGTGAATTTCGTATTTGTTTTTTAGTTTGGATCTGTGTTTACTTGTATGTGTGGTCTGGATGAGTGAATGGTTTATATTATTAACGTCTAGCATCGAATTTGTCCAGTTAACGGAAGATTTATTAGTAACACAGTTTTGTTTAATTTCTTGTAAATTGTTTGTTTTTCATGTAAATAATATTTGGGGGTTTTAAATTGCTATTCCCCTCCCGCTACAGAGAAGAACTGTACATATGAGTTTTTCAGTTAGGACTTCATGGAGACGCTGAACTACTTTAATGGACGTAGTAAGAAAGGTAAGTATGAAAGCGTTGATTTAGTGTAAGGAATACTGCGGAATGTTTGGGTCAGTTATTGTGTCTAATTAAGTTTAATTATAAGACAGAAAAAGACTAGCTTTCCCCATCTCCATTTTCGGCCTTGTACCACATATGTACATTTTTGTACTTTAATACTTGGCCTGATGGTTTCACCTAGCATAAAACAGTCTGTCACCTCTGAGTGTTGACTTCAATGATCACTTTTATATTTACATACTCTCTATCTCTGATATTGAGCACTTTATCTTATAAATATAGCATACCTTTCTTCATCTAGCTCCTGATAAACAGTAGAGTACTTACACTACATTTATAACACGTTGAGGACATAGAAAACGCTAGCTTTGAGTACTCCCTAAAAAATATAGCCACCCCATCATCATCCACATATAAGCTTAAGAGAAAACTTCATAGAAAGAATAAGATAGAAAGTCAATTTCTCTTTAAACCAAGACACTCATAATAATACAACACTTAACAATAAACTCAAAGAAAAGTTGAGTTCTTTAGGCGACTGGCGTGTGCATACCCTGCTTATATACAACATGCTAAAATTTCTCTCTCTGATTCCATACGCCTATGGCTTAGGAGTTAGCGACTCCGACTGATATCTACGAGTTCCCATTCCGGCCAGAAACAAGTGGATGTTTAGCCACACTAGTGAGCTGTGATACAGCAAAACAGGCTTGTATGTGAATGACGAATATATATATATATATATATATATATATATATATATATACTAGCAGTATAGCCCGGCGTTCCTCGGGTGTAATGAAAGCTTTAAAACTAATCCATGGTCCTGAAGCTCAGAATCAGCCTAAAAATATTTGTGTGAAGTTTGATGAGAATAGGATAAAAATTGTGGATTTGTATAAAGGACATACAGACAGATAAACAGACACACACACAAACATCTTGCCTTATATATATATCTATCTATCTATCTATCTATCTATCTATCTATCTATCTATATATATATATATATATATATATATTACCGATTTTCTGCACAATTGTAAGAACTGCAACATTGAAACTTCTGAATATCGTTTCTTATGTTTTTGTCTATGAGTGCATCAAATTGGTTAAAATCGGACTACTCCCTCTATAACCAGATTTTTTAGATTATCGATTTTTGATATTTATCGGGGGTACCTAGACACACAACCTAGCTAAGAACACTTGCAGATGCTTATAGTATAACTGAGTAAATTTTAAAGAAAATCAGTTCTGTCATTTCGGCGTCTATAGGTAACGGACACAGACACACACAGACACACACACAGACACACACAGACAAAGTTCCATTTATAAACAAGTTTATATATATATATATATATATATATATATATATATATATATATATATATATATATTTCAATCTTTTTTTTGGCAATAAAGATGAAGTAGCAATTATATAGATTTCATGCAGAAATGATAACAATAAACATATTATTACCTTCTTCTTCCGAATGAGGGGAGAATAGAAATACATTTGGGAAAATTACAATCATTATTGATGTCAAATGTATATTAATGTTCGCTGCAAGTTTCATCGAATGTTTACGAAAGATCTTCACACCAATAGAGATTAGAATTCAAAGATCTTTCTCAATATCGACACAAATCTAAACACTGAATCGTCTTAATTCTTACTTAAATTCATATTCATATAACCAATGAATCAGCCAGATCTCATCATTTTACATCCGAAATTACTAGACAAGACGTCGCAAGTCTCTCGCTTCTCTTGATAAAATCTAAAGAAGAATCAGCAATGCTATACATCTTGACCTGCAGTCTCAGCTTCAGTCACTTTTCCACAGCCATAAAATTGCTTCCATGTCCCTTTTCTTTAACTACTTTCATGGTAATTGTTCGAATGAACTCTACCCTATGGCACCTAGAATTTATGGATTTAAGTCCACGACTATATTATGATGTGCGTTGTAGTGCATTGGATATCGGCTCGGAACGAGAAATCGGGGAGCCGAGTTCCAATTCCAGCCGAATTCATTGCATTCACTTACGCGTAAATACCCTTGGGAAAGGTATTAATCCGTCTACTCCTTCCAGTTATGGGTTAAATAACAGGACAGATTGGGTTCTATAGCCTTAGTCGGCAACCAGTCTACCGCAGAAAGCAATGGCAACCTACTGCGGGATAATCTTCTGTCCAGTCAGTCATGTCTCTTTCGAGACATGATCGCCCAAGCGTGTATCACGTATGGCACTTGACTGACTGACTATATTAGTTATGGATGTGCGTTGTGGTCCAGTGGATATCGACTCGGAATGAGAAATCGGAGAGCCGAGTTCGAATTCCAGTTGAATTCGTTGCAATCATATACGCACAAATACCCTTGCGAAAGGTATTAATCCGTCTCTTCTCTTCAGCTATGGGTCAAATAACAGGACAGCATGGGTTCTATAGCCTTGGGTGACAACCAGTCTACCGCAGAAAACAATGGCAACCTACTGCGGGATAATATTCTGCCCAGTCAGTCATGTCTCTTTCGAGACATGATCGTCCAAAGCGTGTATCACGTATGGCACTTAACTGAATGACTATATTAGAAATTCTGTTGTACTGCAATGCATATCAGCTCGGAAAGAAGAATTCGCGAGGCCGAGTTCGAATTCCAGTTGAATTCCTTGCATTCACTTACGCGCAAATACCATTGGGAAATGTATTAATCTGTCTCTTCCCTCCAGTTATGGATTAAATAACAAGACAGATTGGGTTCTGGCAACCAATCTACCGCAGAAAGTAATGGCAACCTACTGCGGGATATTCTTTAGCCCAGTCAGTCATGATCGCCCAATCGTGTCTCACGTATGGCACTTAACTGACAAGATTGTATAGAATATCGCATCAATTTGCAATTGAATTAGCTAGTGATATTCTAAAGTTCTACTCTGTCAGTTTCTTTTTTCGTGTTTCTCACTTGTGGAACTCTCTTCCGGCTCCATGCTTTTCGGACAAATTTGATCTTCAAAAACTGAAACGACGCGCTGGCATGTCGTTATCACTTGTCTTCCAGATTACTCTCCTATTGTTCTCGATTATTCATAATTTTTTCTGTTTTCTAATTCTTTCACACCCAGCAACCTCTTGAGCCTTAGGGGCTTTACTGCCTTGTTCAGAGGGTATTCGATTAAAAGCAAACAAAACAAATTTCTGCAACATCGCAAGCCTATTGCTTGTCTATCACTGTTTACATGGTAATTAATCAGATTAACTCCGTTCTTTAGTTCCAGCAATTCAGATCATTACAGCTATGTCATTTCGTACTACTTCCATAGAGTCGAATCACTGTCAGTTCCTCCTCGTTTTTCCCAAAGAAATTTCAAGTTGGTAACCGTGTGGCGAACTAACCTTTCTCAGTTAGTCGAACTGCATTTTTACTTCCACCAGTTCAGACATTTACAGCTAGCCACGTACACATAGACGGATCAACTAAATTCCCCACATATTCCATTGTTAAGGAGGAAGTTCCAATAAGAAATCTTCTTTCTTGAACTGTTATTTAGTGTAACATACTTTTGAATAGCTGATTCACATAATACTCTGAAATTTAAACTGTTCAGGTCAAAGGTTTTTCGTTATCCATCTTTCTTATCCTCAAACATTCTACTGAACTTTTTCTATTCATAACGCACACCTTATTCGCTATTACAATTCCAATGTTAACCCCTACCACAAGTGACTCTCACACCTTTCAATATTATTTTGCTTTAAATGTAAAATTCTACTCATACAGCCTTTTCTCATGAACAGATACTCTGTGGATTAAGCTCCCTCAAAGAAGCTTCCCTAAGCACTACAATCTTGAACTATTTATGCCAATGCTCAATCATTATCTGTTTATAATAATCTTTACATTCTACCCTCTCCTCTTTCATTTATAACCCACATTTTCAGTACGATCACCAAAGTTAAGCAACTTCGAAACTGGTCAGTATCTCGATGAGTGACCTCTTGAAAATAACATGTTCTGTCAGCTTGGATATGCGGGCAGTATAAGAAATAATGGTTTGGAATTGTTAATCGGAGAACTGAATTCCAATTTCGTTAGGTTCGTTATATTCAGTTACGCACAAATACGTCTGGGAACTGTATGGGTTCACTGTATGGATTCACTTTTACTCCCCAACCCATGATTTGATTAGTAAAATTTGTATCACTACATCATTATCATTCCAAAATTCTTACACTCTAAAATATTTTATGGTTTTGAATATTCTTAAAAGAATTGATAAGCCGTAGAAAATGAATGAATGAATCAATTCATTCACATCCTACATCTCATTTATCATAACCATTCTAACAATAACCTTCTAACCTGAGAGACCCTAGTCTTTTTTTATTCGGTGAACTATGGCATTCAACAACTGATTCAAAAACTAGATTTTGAATGCTGATTTACAAAGAAGGTCTCTAAACCCCTCGAATTAACAAAGCACTTCCTATTTTCCTGTTTGACCTTGTGCCTCACTAAACTAACCCTTGTAAATACAAAATATTACTACGAGTACTAAGGAAATAAGTAGGACTGCAAACAACAATTTGAAAGATACAATTTAAATGAATGGCACAGCTTTTCAAATGAAAATTGTGGAGACTCTACACGTCGTCCTCAACAGGTTATCGAATATCGATCTACGGCAGCTGTCACTTTCCAATTCGTGAGGATCTGACAACAGATCACAATTGCCAGAAATCGATGAAAATAATGAAAGAAGAAAGATCGATAGGGAAAGAGAAGAGGAAAATACATAGAAGAAAAGAGAAAAAAGTATTTGAAGAGAAAAATATTTTTAAAAAATGCGTCTTGAATAAAAAAAATAGATGAAAACTGGAGGACGTATATTTCATGGATGAAGGAGTTGAAAAAAACTCACTTGTTTGCAAAATAAATAAATAAAAATGATTCGTAGGAATACAAATCAAAGTGAAAGAAAATGGTTTGATGAAAATGAAAAGTTGGAAAAGAATAAAATAAAAAATTCTAGTAAATAAATCTAAGGAAAGAGTAAAAAAAATTATAAAAATATGAAGGAATAATTCAATGATGAAAATGATGAAATAAGATTCTGCTGAAAAATAAAAACGTCATCAAATATGGAATCAGTTTGGCGAATAACGACGTCATTAAATATGACAAAATAAGGCTTTTGAAAAAATTATAAAAATAAATATGCTATATATATATATATATATATATATATATATATATATATATAGGGTGACTGGAAAGTAACTCCCTATTTGTTGAATGATTGTTTAGTCAGGAGTCCTTTCTTAAGACCTTGTGACTTTTTTTTACTTGTGGTTGGTTAAAGAAGCAATTCTGCTATACCAAACAAAAAACATCGGAAGAAATCTAAGGGCAAATACAAGAAGTTATGTCTTTCATACTACAAGTGTTCCTGGTGAAATGAGATGACGCGATTCCTGAGTGGTTCGAGAAGCGCAATCTGGTGGACATAACGAATTTTAAATAAATAGCTAATGCTAAACGCTTTCCTCTCAAAACCATTAATTATTATAAGTATTTTAAAATGAAGAGTTACTTTTAATCAGCATATATATATATATATATATATATATATATATATATATATATATTTATATATATATTACGGAAATTAACCAAGATTAACAAAACTGGTTATAAACAACCGACAATTTGAAATGATTTGTCTGAACATTATTTTTGATTGATACTCGTATTTAAGTAGATTTATCGGAAACTCTTGAATGGGAAGTCCTACCCAACCCGCTGTATACACTAGGCATTGGCCCCTCAGATTATCACTTGTTCCAATCGATAGCACATGGCAAAACTGAGCAGCCATTTAATTGTTATGAAGATAGCAAAAAATGATAGCAAAAAATGTGTCGACTTGTAGTTAGGCACAAAAGACGTGTCGTTTTTCCGAAGTGGAATTCAAATGCTGCCAGAAATATAGGAATAGATATTACCTCATGCTGAGCTACGATATAATATCTATCCTCCCATACGGCACTGAAACTTGGACTTGAAGACGACACTTTAAGCGACATTGATGCGTCTCTGCAGAACAATGCTGGATGGAAAAAGTGAACAATGTGGAAATTTAAAAGGAAAAGAGGAAAATGAACGTTTACAGTAGCAATCGGAAAAGTGTTGAAATTCCTGGGACAAATGAATAGAATTGAAGGTTTTGAAAAATTCACTCTGAGGGGCATACTGAAGGCAAATAAGCTAAAAAGTGGATAACCTAAGGATAAATATTACCTAGAACCGTAAAATACAGGAAAATATAAAGAGCCATAATCCTTCACAAATGCACAAACCACTTAAAAGAACGACAGATAAAAAAAAAGAAACGAGAAAAGACCAGAAAGAATTTCTGAGTGCGAATACTTGATGGCATATATTCTGGATACATCCACTTCAGCGCCCTGCGGTCCATCCTAAGTCAGTCAGTCAGTTAGTTAAGTGCCATACGTGATACACACTTGGGTGATCCTGTCTCGAATGAGTCATGACTGACTGGGCAGAAGATTATCCTGCAGTAGGTTGCCATTGCTTTATGCGGTAGAGTGGTTGCTATAGAACCCAATCTGTCCTATTATTTAACCCATAACTGAAGGGAAGAGACGGATTAATACCTTTCGCAAGGGTATTTGTGCGTAAGTGAATGCAAGGAATTCTAAGTAGCTTACATGTTTACTCATGTTACCGAATATAAGACATGTCTTTTAACCCGAGTAGCCATTAAGCATTTTGTTTACACCACTTTGATAAACAATAGACAATATATATCTGACTACTTTTGGGTGACGAATTATTTTCAACCACTCTCACACAGGCGGCATGTGTCGAGCTTTTTGCTGCTCTATCGTTACTATAATGGAAAGGGCTCAGAAAAAGTACATTTCTTAGTTCTACCAGGTCTAATCTTCACGACTAGAACCGGCAATGCCACTTATATTGGAGCAAACTACCCACATTCTCTTCGTAATTTCTCGGTGAGAACTCAGTTTCATTTGAACTTCTCCTTCCCACGAACCACTTCTAAGTGAAATCGACTTCCAAGATATTGTTTCCCTGATTCATTTCAATCTTGACCGGTTTAAGTCTAGAATTCAAGACCAGAGTTCTTTTGCAGTTTGCATTCCGATAAAGAACGTAACATGTTAAAGCAGTACTCCTTGTTTAATGCCTGAACAATCTCATGATAAACAATGTCCGTGCAAATAAAGAAAACTGTCAACAGTTTCTTCACTTTCTTCGACTTACTTGTGCTTTCTTCGATCTCGGCGAGGTTGGGTTCCCCCACTGCGAAAACTAAATCTTGCTTTCAGTGTCATAGACTCACCATTCGTCTCCTGCCCTATGACTGTTTATGAGAATTTTTCTGTGGTTTAATGAGACAACCAAACTCTACACACTTTCTATAAACAACAGATGTGATCGAAAGCATTATAAGTTAGTATTTCTGTGCGACAGTGTTTCAAGGTCAGTCTCTGCCAACTGGCTTCACTCTGCGGACTCAGCTTCGTTGCCATAGCAACAGTTACGATAACTTTTGATCAAATCTTGTATCTAAACACGCACATGTTCGTAAAAAATTAGTTCCTACTACAGCCTCTAAGGCATCGCTGGCTGCATCTTTTATCTAATACGTATTTATATTTATCTATCGAGCTCAATGATTTCTGAAGAGTTGGTCCTTATCGATTTCTAAAAATCTTCAATATCAATCGTTTCTTCCGACAAAATCCAATTAAACTACGACTGAGACGAGGAAATTATCGAATATGTTGGAATATTTTTGAAGAGATTTCCCATCGCAGAATTGATTCTAATCTATACTGATCGAAAATTTAATCAGAGATTATAATATCCAGTCTAGATTATTGCAAAAATCTATGTTTCATTCTGACAAATTGGTTCATTTTAATCCGTTTCTTTAAACGCAATTAATTCGAGTTCGAAAATGAAAGCTTCCATACTATTTTGGGTTGTGCTTTCACTTCAAAAAGAGCATGTAAATTGGTATTTTTGGTTCTTTATTGGAGGTTGGTTGTCATATCACGTTGAAACAATGGTTCTAGAACGATCAGTGAAACCTGTTTTTTTGTGTAACATAATAATTACCTTGAGCTACTTGATAAAATTAAAAGAATATTAAAGGCTCGGTTTTAGTTCTTTTCACACAACCGTTTCCTTCTAGTGTCTTTTCTATAAATACACCGTGCATATCTGTTCATGAGCAGAATTGTAGAACATAATGACCGGATTTCAGAAGGATTACGCATGGCCAGATTTCAGAAGGATTACGGTTTCGTATTTATTTCTGAGATGAGTAATTTCAATAATCTTGGAATTATTTCGAACTTTTGTTCTCATGTTGATTGATATAAGTATTATAATAAATTGTGCGAACAATAATTTATTGAATTTCACAGGATATTTCACAATAATCACCGAGATAATCTACATCAGCCAATCTATGGATACCTGATGATGACCAGAGGGTACTTGGTTGAAACATTGAGTCTATTATAACTCCTATATCAAGCAAGATGAGAACAAAAGTTCGAAATAATTCCAAGATTATTGATTACCGTTTTTTTTTTGTTTTCTGTTTTCTAATTTGATGATGAAGCAGTCAAAACAATTCGTGGGCCACATCTAAATAGTTTAACATTATTTTCTGTTGCAAAGTTTTAAAGCAAACTGAGTTACTCGACCTTAAGGTGTAGCTGGGATCTAACTTTGTTTCCCGCCTTGTGTTTCAAATGTAGAACAAAAGAATTTCTTCTTTGACAATTTTTATGCCCAAAGAACAGAATGAACTTCGTTCTTATCCTCATAACCTTGCATACCTATTAGTCAACCAATCGTCCATGTTTATAATATTGCTGCCACATATGTTCTAGTATTCCTCGTTATTACGTTGATCTCTAATAGAATGCAAAAAAGAATCAGCAATATTACTGTTCCTGATCTGACGTCTCGGCTTCTGTCACTTTCCCACCGCTGTAAGTTTACCTTTCTGTGTATTTTCAATAAATACTTTCATGGTGATTGTTCGGACGACCTCTTTGGAATGGTACTTAGACTTTTTGAATTTAAGCGCTGTACTAGACTGTCTCCGAAATATCATCAAATTACAGTTGAGCTGGCTAAATGTCATCTTAAATTCTATTTCTCGCACTTACCGCTTGTAGAACTCTCTTCCGTCTCCATTCTTTTCAGCCAAGCTTAATCTGCAGAAATCTATATGCAATGTTTATGGCTATCTTCTATCCTTCTGATTACTCTTTTTTCTTTCCGCTCATTTTTACTGTTTATGTCGCTAACTCTTCCACAACATATAACCCTCTTGTGTCTTAGTGGCTTTACTGCCTTGCATGGGTTATGCGTATTAAAAATAGAATAATTCATAAAGTATTTAAAAGCGCTTAACCGCAAATGCAAATAATAAAATTCGCACTGTCAAACCGGAAATGGGTGGGTACAGGCAGGTGTCTAAAAAAGGAAAAGAGGATAAGGTAAGTCTGGTTTGACTACACATTAGACATTTATACTTCATCGATTCATATTTGCTGAAGAATGAAGATCAATTAACATGTACGACATGTGAAGCCTCTCTCACGGCGAGACACAATTTAACTTAATGTACTCAGCACCGGTAAGACATAAATCCGCCCATCATCCCGTGTCTCACTTGTTCCCTTTAAGTGGTTAGCTCTCAGTAGAAGCATTATTCTTGTGCTTACATTTGTGCTTGCTTTTTTGTATAAATTAGCTTTTTCCAGTTGTGTAATGTGGCTCATTAAACTGATATTACAAAACTGATCGTCCGAATCCTGATGAATAGAGCGAGAAGCAGAATCAGGCCAGAGATAGGAAAAGAACAGGAACGCCATCCTTATTATTAGGGTGCTCTCCTAAAGAGCAACACAAATGAGAAAGAACGTGCACCTATGTTTTATCGATTATACCAAGGCGTTCGACAAAATACGCCATAAAGAATTGATGGAGATGCTCAGCAGCCTCGACATGTTTAGGAAAGACTTACGAGTAATCAAGAATCTCTATTGGCAGCAAACCGCCTGTATACAGACAGGTAACGAATTCAGCAGATATAAAAAGAAAAAAGGGGCGTAAGTCAAGGATGTGTCTTTTCACCGGATCGGTTCATCTTGTACAGCCATACTATTCTGAGAACCCTAGAAATTATGCCAGGATTTGTCATCGGAACAAAATAAGGTACAGAAATGACACAGTACTGATAACAGACGCGGAAAGGAAAATACAAGAGCTCCTACAGAAGGTAGCTGAATAGAGTGACAAGAAATGGCTACAAATAAACAGCAAGAAAACCGAATGCATGGTCATCAGTAAAAGGAGTAGCACAAAATGGCAAATACGGGTGGTAGATATTAAAATCAAGCAGGTACAAAAATTTAAATATCTGGTAATTGTTCTAACAGAAGACGAAATGTACGACACAGAGATCCGAAGGCGAATTGGCATGGCAAAAACGCGTTCCAGAAGTTGAGTAGAGTATTAAGAGACAAGAAAAATTTGCTAGAAACAAAGAGAGTACTGGATTGCAATGTGATGTCAGTTATTCAATATAGCAGTGAATGCTGAACAATATCATCAAAGACGAAGGAAAAATTTGAAGCAACTGAAATGTGGTTCTACAGAAGGATGCTGCGAATATCATGGATCGAGCATATGAGCAATGATGAGGTGTTAGAAAGAATGGAAACGAAAAGGAAATTAATACTGAGCATCAGGAACAGACAAGTAAAGTTCCTGGGACATGCCATGAGGAAGTAAGTCTTAGAGAACTTGATACTAACAGGCCAGATATAGGAGGAAAGAGACAGTGGAAATCAGCGGATAACACATTAGAATGGTCTGAGTAGGTGGATAACAGAACGGGGGTTGCGTGGTGTAAGAGGATAAAGCGTGCTAAGAGCCACCAGAGATAGGGAGATGTGGAAATCCATGATCGCCTACGTCCTGAATGGACAAGGCACATAGAAGAAAAGAAGAATCTTTTTCCACTCATGCTTTCGAAAATAGTGAGTGTAAAGGATAGTGCTGAGAAGAAGAAGCAGACGATATGCATTAAATTAAAGAAAGAAATTATCGAAAAAACATGCCCAAAGTATGCGTGTTGTCGACTTAGGAAAACAGTACAAGCCTAGCACTTCTACAATTTCTCTCACAGTGAAACAGAAGAAATCACTGAAGGCTCTCAAGGCAGCCATAAGCGTTAAAATAATTTCTAAATAACGGGTATAATTCCATGAAAATATGAAGAAGCTGCTGATGTGTTTGACGGAGAAGCAGCTCGCAGGAGATACCGTAAAGGACACTATAATCTACCAGAAGGCACGTGCTATTTACGCTGATTTGCTGCAGCAGACCCCAAACACTTAGACGAACGAAGCATCGGGTGGACCGTTTAAAGCTAGTCGAGGCTGGTTGGAGAATTTTTAAAAGTGGACTGGCTTCACTCCGTAGTTAGGCACGGTGAGGTAGCGAGGAATTCTTCAAAACTTTTGCCAAAATTATAGAAGCCGTCGGATACATTCTTCAGCAAGTCTGTGACTAGAAAGATTTTGGGGGAAGAATATGCCAAGGAGGACATATAACGGCAGAGGAGAAGAGGATGCCATACCAGAAACCCATGAAGGATAGCCAAACCCTCGTACTGTGCGCCAATACAAACGGCGAATGCAAGATTAAGCCGCCGCTCCTTTAACATTAGGGAAACCCAGAATCGTTCAGTTGAATAAGCTTCTGAAGAAAAATTGCATGTTATGCGTGCGTCACCAGGCAGTTATTTGTAGAGTGGGTGAATTTGGTCTTTGATCCCGACGTTAAGAAATACCTCCAGGAAAGTAGCCTACGCCTGCAAGCCCTTCTCGTCCTGAACAATGCACGTACTAACCTATCTAATCTCGAATATGACATCCTAGAAAAGTTCAATCTTATAAAGTTTCTCTACCTTCCACCCAATACCACAGCTACCCTGCAGTCCATGGACTAGCAGGTGATTTCTAATTTCAAAAATCTCTTAACTAAGCACCTCTTCAGCTGCTGCTTTAAGGTGACGGAGAACGCAGACCTCACCCTTCGTGATTTTGGGAAGCACCACTGTAACATCGTGATATGCCTCAGAATAATCGATATGGCTTAGCAGGCTGTTACAAAGCGGGACTTGGCCTTTGAACGAAAGAATAGGTTGAGTCTGAAACAGACTTTGAAAGACTCGAACCCGAAGCGGCAGTGGTGGATGAGATTGTATCCGTCGGCAAGACTATGGGCCTGGATATAGATAAAGGTGACATAAACGAACACATTCAGGAGCATTCCGAAGAAATGAAAACGAGAAGCTAAAGGACCTACACAAGCAGCAGAACATGGAAATTTTGCAGGAAATAGGAGACGTCGTGGATGCAGATGTGGTTATCTCTACAAGTGAGATAAAGGAAATATTGAGAATCTTTCAGATTTTATTAAAAAGAAATACCAAGAAACAGTGCAACTGGGCGAGCGACGGTGCTATTTAATGTCACTTTCCTAATTCATTTCGGATACATTCTGAAAGGAGGATAAAACAGACCTCATTGGATTTTATCGAAAACCCTTGCAAATAAAAGTGAGGAAAGCGTGTCAAAAGGGTAAAAATCGGCGAATAAGGTTCAGTTATTCAGTTGAAACATTTTCTTCTGCCTTCGTCAAAATAAAAATAAAAAAAAAACAGTGTTGCAGTACATTGTATTGCATTGTGTTTTTATACAATATTCATTATTTATAAATACATTTTTCTTGTTTAAAAACATGTAACAAAATATAGCAGTGTATTTTGGGGTCCGAAATGAATTAATGATATTTTAATTAATTTCAACGGAGAAAATCGATTTGACATACGAGTAATTTTAGTTAGAAGCTATGTCATGGAACGAATTAAACTCGTAAGTCAAGACATCACTGTACTAAGGAGAAAGGACATGACAGAACAAGAATTAAGACGACAGAAGATAAAAATTGAAAGTGCATTTAAATTGCTTTTCAAGTTTTAGAATTTTAATACTTGGAGGAAATTGTCTAAGTCTGTTATAGACTAACTTTTACTAACTTCACTCCAATATTTCAGAACAGCGAAAGTGTTTTAATATAAGTTTAAATGCCCTTAATTTGGATTTGCGTATCGAGTTCAAATTTCAATCGTGGTCATTACGTTCGCTTTCGTACAAATATCGCTAGAAAGGAATGAACCCATCAATACCCAAACGCTAGGCAGGGATTTATAGCGAGGAAGACTAGGCTCTCTAACTTTATTTGGCAACCAGTTTAGGAGAAAGTCTACTGTTAATTAAAAACCGGTTGGTCATTAGACTAACAACTCCAGCTCGGAAAAAGCTATTTGCTTCGGAAATAACATCCGCATTGTGACGCTTTTGTCTTCTTACTCTATTGGATCAAAAGAACATTCTTCTGACATTAACGCTCTCAATATTTTATAAAGGTTTTCTAATCCGTGTTTTCATGTCCGTTTTTCTTCTAGATTATACTATGTTTTAGTATTACAAAGAATACATTTTACTTCTGCACGAAATGGCTACGGTTCACGGCTCATAACCAGTTACCTCCTGGGGTAAACCTCGCTCTCAAAACTAAATTCTCTCTTCTTGAAGCTTTCACAATATTTTTTATGACTATTTCACATAAAACATTTTACTATAGGAAACAGTCTGACTGTTATCGATTTACTATTTCGATCAGAAATCGATGAGGCACTTTCATAACACAATGATATAAAACTTGCGAATCCTATTATTTTAATGCTAAGATTCTTATAATTGGATAAAGGTCGGCCAAACTCGAACATACCAAATAACTCTAAAACAGATGACGAATGTAATATAGACCATAGGTATATACAACATAGCAACTAACACAATTCTTCTTCTTCTTCTTCTTCTTCTTTGAGGCCGTGTTAATTAAGGAAGTGGGTGATAGTGTCTCTCTTGTTCTTTGTAGTACTTAGTAAGCTTTATTTGCTTTGCTATTTCTCTTAATCCATTTTCGGCCGTTCATTTAACCAAGGTCGTTAGGTGCGTTATTTTCATATATTGCTTTTGCATTAAATATGTCCTTTGAGTTTCGAATTCTCCAAGCCTTCTTTCCTCATTATATGCCCTAAAAATTGCAACGATCACTTTTTCCTTCTAAGTATGGTTCTATTTTTTAAATTCTTCCTTACTCACATACTTTGTCCATGGTGCTTTCATCATCTTTCTAGAGAACCATGTTTCTGTTGCCTCAAATATCTTTTTCATTTGTGAGGAGATTGTCCAGCATTCTCTACTATATAGAAGGGCCGATATTATATAAAGGTTCGGTATTTTTTCCTTGTTTAATAAAACTTTCACTGTCTTTAGTTTGTTGCTTGACCTTTGGAAAGCATATATAAGAGAGTTTCTAATCTTATATTTATTACAGATACATGCTATACGAGTTGCATGTGCTATCCATTATTGTTTTTGCCGCTATTGGAAGTCCGTAAATGATATAGTTTCTGTTTTTGGTACACTACTTTTCTCGCGATTCTGTAGCGCCAGTCTACAAAAAAGTATGATATTCACTAAGACTGGGTTCCTTTACTTGAAATCATATCAAATCATGGAACTGAGAACGTGGTTGTAGACAGCTGGAAATTTAGATATTTCTTAACGAGTTTCGAACGTTGCACGCTCCAGCCTTCTTTAGGAATTTCTAACCGAACTCTTTATTACAATCGCTGGGGTATATCATTCTCACCCCTTGTGTAGCAATGGCTTTTTTGGAAGTCATGAGTTATCTCCCTCTGACAGTAACTAACCAACGTTAACCAACATAAGAACATCTGAATTTTGGGGGCTTATAAACCTAATGTTCAGTAACCCTTTTTTACTAGAGTTCATATTGCAATTTTTTGGTGTTAATAGATTTCTCTAGCATTTTTAATGTTAATGGTTTTCTCTAGTATTTTTTACCAAAGCTTATATTGCAATTTTTGACACTAAGGTTTTTCTCTGGCACTCCATATTACTGGCTCTGATATTGTGTTCATCCCTATGCTTGGTCGGCTGAGGAGATTTTTGAAGCCTACCATATGTGCTGATTCCTTAAGTTTACGTAGTTTCCAGTGGCGTTCTCTATCTTTTATTTCAATTTTATCCCATAGGGGTTGGTGATCCCCTTTCTCCTTCCATATGTGGTCAGCTACTCCTGATTTTTCTATCTCCCCTTACGATGTTCTTGTAGCCTTACCTTAAGGGTTCGGTTCGAAACTCCTAGCACCTGAAGAAGGCCAGAGAGTACAACGGCCGAAACATCGTACAAATGGCAACAAAGATGAGCACAATAGTCCGAATAATGTAAATACTATAGATGACATCCAAATGAAAGTCTTTATGTTACTAGGCTTAGAATGATAACAAAAATATTAATGAGAGTAAAGCATGGACCAAGTGATTCTCCCTGAGAGTAATACACTACGCCTCCTCGGACTTACCCTGTCCTCAGACCTCAAATGGAACCACTATATTGAATCCATAGCAAAATCTACTGCTAAGAAGATTGGGTCACTATGTCGATTCAGGATGTTTTTTCCACCTGAATCCATCCTGCATATATACAAGTAAACCATCCGTCCGTGCATGGAGTACTGCTGCCATTTATGGTCAGGTGCCCCTGCCGTTCTCCTCAGTGTTCTTGACAAGCTCCAAAGGAGAGTCTATAATGTGATAGGTACTGATCTGGCGACTCGACTGCAGCCACTTCACCATCGTCGAAATGTGGCCTCCCTTTGTCTCTTCTACAAATATTTTCATTGCTTCTGCTCGGATGGGCTTAAGTCACTGATGCTTCCTCACCAGGTGTTTACTCGTGCAACCAGACTGGCAAGTGGGTCCCACCCATTCACAGTCAGGTTAGCCAAATGCAGACGACAATTCTACTCCTGCAGCTTCCTCTCTCGCACTTCCCGCCTGTGGAACTCACTCCCGTATTCTTGCTTTCCTGACAGCTACAACCTCCAGAAATTTAAATGCAAAGTCAATACTCATCTACTAACCACAGGCCTCTAGCTCTCTCCCCTCCCCTGTATAACCTTCCCTTTCTCCACCTATGTATCTATCATCGCACCTGCTTTCTCAGCTTTCTATCGTTCCTTTCTAACTAGTTTGTTCTCCTCACTCTTTTCTAATTAATCTTGTTACATTTATGTAACCCCCTGCACATCAGTGGCGTTTCCGCCTTGCTCGGGGTGAAATGATTAAAAAAAAAAACTAGAAGGAACAAAGACTGCAAAACTCCTCCAATGCACTACTAACATCATCTCAGTGACTAGTAAGAGATGATTATTACATTGAGAAAGAATAACTGCAATGAACTTGACCGTTCTCAAGAGTGAAAATACAGAAATGAACTTGGCTGTTGACAAAATTAAATGCACACTTAAAGTAATTAAAGGGTAGTAATTCAGTATTTTTCATCTTCAGGCAGTCAGTAAAGTGCCATACACTGCATTTAAATTTTAAATCAAAGTTGACTGAAAAGTAAGAAGCCGGAAAAGAGTTCCGCAATCAAGATGTACGAGTGAAGAGAAAGTAAAATACGCTTACATCTTGCAATTCTGAAAGTAATATGATGAAACCAGTCAATCAAGTCAGTCAGTCAGTTAAGTGCCGTACGTGATACACACTTGGGCGATCATGTCTAGGAAGATACATGACTGATTGGGCAAAAGATTTCCCTGCAGTAGGTTACCATTACTTTTTGGTAGTTTCATTACTGGTCTGGTTGCCAAAAACCTACTTTGTCCTGTTGTTTAACCCATATGTGGAGGGAAAAGTCGGATTAATATATTTACCAAGGGTATATTCGCGTAAGTGAATGCGACGAATTCAACTGGAACTCGAACTCGGCTCCCGGATTTAATAGTCACTGCACCACAACGTACATCTAGTCAGTTAAGTGCCATACGTGATACACGGTTGAGTGATTATGCCTCTTTCGAGACATGACTGACTCGGCAGAAGATTTTCCCGCAGTAGGTTGAAATTACTTTCTGCAGTAGATTGGTGGCCAACCAAAGCTATAGAACCCAAACTACCCTGCTATTTAACCCAAAAACTGGAGGGAGGAGGTCACAATCTGAACAACATAAGATACGCAGACGACACAGTGTTGATTGCAGATACATGATACACGCTTGGGCGATCATGTCTCGAAAGAGACGTGACTGACTGGGCAAAAGATTATCCTGCAGTAGGTTAAAATTACATTCTGCGGTAAAGTGTTTGCCAGCCAAGGACAAAAAAGCCAATCTGTTCTATTATTTAACCCATAAGTGGAGGGAATAGACGGATTGATATCTATTTCAAGGGTATTTTTGCGTAAGTGAATGCAAGAAATTCAACTGGAATTCGAGCTCGGCACTTTTTTCATCTTAAACATACGAAAAAATATTATTACTAAAACCAGCAAAATAACCCTGAAACTATCCAGTACCTATTCGAACCCAAAATCTAATCAGTTCGTGCCAATCATGAGGCCAATCATTCCTGAAAATTTCATTCGAATCCATCAAGCGAGTTTTAAGATATCTTGACAGACAGACAACCAATCAAATAAGTAAACGCGACCGTATACACTACCTTCTACTTAAGTTGCAGGTAATAAAAAGATAGAGAAAAGATACATGTATAGGTGATAAAAGAAAGAAAATATCTTTCAGGACGTAGGCGATCATGGCCTTCCACGTCTCCCTATCCCTGGTGACTTTTAGCACGCTTTCTACTGTAACGTCTCTCAGCCCCCGTCCTGTCATCCACCTGCTCAGCCCTTTTAAATATGTTATCCGTTGCTTTCCTCTGACTCCTTTTTCCCTCTATCTGGCTTGTTAGTATCAGGTTCTCCAAGCCCTCCTTCCTCATTGCATGTTCCAGGAACTTTAGTTGTCTCTTCCTGATGCTCATTTCCAAAACCTCATCATTGCTCACATGCTCGGTCTAGGTTATCCGCTGCATCCTTCTGTAGAACCACATTTCAGTTGCTTCAAGTTTTCTCTTCATCTTTGTTGGTTTTGTCCAATATTCGCTGCCATATTGAAGAACTGGCATCACATAGCAATCCAGTACTCTTTTCTTTGTTTCTAGTAGAAGTTTCCTGTGTCTTAATACTCTACTCAGCTTCTGGGACGCGTCTTTCGCCATGCCAATTCGCCTTTGGATCTCTGTGTCGCACTTTCCGTTTTCAGTTAGAACACTTACCAGATATTTGAATTTTCGTACCTGCTTGATTTGAACACCCCCCCACACCTGCATTTGGCACTTTGGGTTGCTCTTTTTGCTGATGACCATGCATTCGGTTTTCTTGCAGTTTATTTGTAATCCCTTCATGTCACTCTCTTCAGCTATCTTTTGTAGGAGGTTCTGCAGTTTTATTTTCCGTGTCAGCAATCAACACTGTGTCGTCTGCGTATCTTATGTTGTTCAGATTGTGGCCTCCGATGACAAATCCTGACATAAAATCTATGGCCCTCAAAATATTCTCACTGTCAATGTCGAAAGAAAATCTACTTATGTAAATAAAAAAATAAGTATAAATGAATAAACTGTCAGTCTATTTAAAAGCCAGCTCCAAATGTAAGTATAATGTTTATGTTTGTTTAATTAATGTAATTTAATTTTTTTTTCTAATTAAATTTTCAACACTTCCATTGAAGACAATATCAATAGAGACAAAAGAGAACTTTTTATGGCAGACACGTTTAGGTCTCTCAGGACTTTATTGAAGCAAATATAAAGAGTTTTATGCAACAAGTACACGGAAAGAAAAATACAGGACATCCTACAGAGAATGTAGCAAGAGAAAGCGAGTAAAAAGCACTAAGCATGAACTGAAAAATTCCTTAAAACATCTTAAAATTGTATTAAAGAGTTTTCCATTTTTATCTAGTCTCTTAACTCTCTTTGAACACTATCTTTTTGGGGGTAAGATCTGTGGTACACAGGCCATAAATATGATACAGATGAAATCAGGTCAAACTGGGACCTTGAATGGCTCTCCTATGACCAGGACAGACAATGATCTGTCTGATCCTGAAACATCAGTCAATTACCATCCAGTAGCTAAGAAAACATGTAGCATTTTCCTAACTACTTTGAATTTTTACCAGTTCACACAGAATAATTTACATACAGTTTGTTATTTTTCAGAGAAAACTGAATGTATGGTTATCAGCAAAAAAAAAAAAAAAGAAAAAAAAAAGACCTCAAAATGCCAACTGCAGGAGAAACTAAAATAAAACAAGTAATGAATTTTAAATACCTGGGAAGCATGCAGACAGAGGATGGAAAGTGTGATGTTGAGATACAAAGATGGGAAAGGATGCATTTCAAAAGCTAACTAGAGTACTGACAGACAGGTAAATCCCATTAGAAACAAAGAAAAGACTACTGGGTTGCTATGTGATATCTGTCGTTCTGTATGGCAGTGAATGTTAGACGATCTCTTCAAGGATAAAGGAGGGCCTTGAAGCAGCAGAAATGTGATTTTACAGAAGGATGCTGAGCATACCATGAACTGAGCACGTGACTAACGACGAGGTGTTGGAGAGGATAGAAACGAGGAACTCATACTTAACATGAGGAAGAGACAGATGAAGTTGCTGGAACATTTAATGAAAAAGAATGGTCTGGAAAATTTAATACTCACAGGACGGATAGAAGGAAAGAGAGTCAGAGAAAAGCAGCACAAGACCTACTTGATAGGCCTGAGTAAATGGATGGCAGAGCGAGGTTTGGGAGAGATATCAAGAGGAAGAATGCTGAGAGCGACAAGCGACAGAGCCAAGTGGAAGTCCATGATCGCCTACGTTCTGAAGGAGCACTGCACATGAAGAAGATTTATAGACAGATGTAAAAATGTTGTTAGTTTCTCAGAATTTTTCCATTAAGAACGCTCATAAATATACAAGTGGCTTATTAATATGGATAACGCTAAGGGATATAATTTAATGTCTAATAAAGTGAGGTGAGTAACTGTTATTGTTATTGTTCATACTTTTTAAAAAATGCAATTATTATGTATATTATTTTAGTTTAAGAAATTAATTTATGCATTACACTACCGGTCAAAATTATTAGGCGTCCCCAGGTTTTTTTTTAATTATGTACTTCATACTATTTTTAGTATTTAATGCCAAGTGGATAATTCTAAATGAAAATAGAATCGTTCTTTTGTTAGTATTACTTTGCAGAATTTTACAAGGCAGCCAGGGAGCCTTTGCTTCGGCCAGCCAATAAGAAGAAGAAACTAGCATGGGGAAGAGAGCACAAAAACTGGACACCAGAACAGTTCATTTAATGCACATATTATTGGGCAGTATTAAAAAAGAACCATTCTATTTTTATTTAGAATTATCCACTTGGCCATAAATACTAAAAATAGTATGAAATTCATTATTTTTTAACTGGGGTGGCCTAATAATTATGGCCGGTAGTCTATATATTTTAAATAATAGAAGCCTCTAAATTTAACCGTTTTCCTGTAATTTAAAAAAAATTATAGTCATGTATGAACGTGCGTTCTGGTGTAATAGATATTAGCTCGGAATGAGACTTTGGAGGCCGAGTTTGAATTCCAGATTTGAACAAATACGCTTAGGAAAGGTATAAATCCACTCTTCTTCCGCCAGTAATGGGTTGAAGAGAAGAGCAGATTGGGTTCTATAGCTTGGTTGGCAACAGGTCTACCGCAGAATGCAATAGAAACTTACTGCAGAAAAATATTCTGCCTTGGCAGTCATGCATCGAAAGAGACATGATCGACCAAGCGTTTATCACGTATGGGAATTAATTGTCTGATGTTGGCTTTAGTAAGAAGTATGTCTTTCAGGAAGAAGATATTTGAAAACATCTGTGGTATATATATATATATATATATATATATATATATATATATATATATACATACATAACTGTGTCATAAATATAATATATATATTATTAATATATATATTATATATAATATTAAATATAATATATATATTATATTAATTGTGTTATAAATATAATATATATGTTATAATATAAATATATATGTATATAATTGTGTTAGTTTCATTTATATATATATATATATATATATATATATATATAAATTTTAGATATTTTACAATTTCATGGGTAATATATATTTCGCTGCCAAAAAAACTTGCCGCTCGTCAGACCCAAATGATACAACAGTTAATATTCAAAATCCAGAAAAGCATCACATACAGACACTCAGGTACCCAAATCGAGAACAGACATTTGTAACGATAATCTACAAAACATTTCCTTGCTCATTCAAAAAAGAAAGAAAGAAAGAAAGAAAGAAAGAAAGAAAGAAAGAAAGAAAAATGAAAACAGAAAAATCATAAACGGAGAAAGAGAAAGATAAATAAAAAAAAGGAAAGGAGAACGAATAGCATAAGGAGAAAGGCAGTTAAAGTTAACGTCTTAGATCGACACCAGTGTCTATTGCAATTCATCTGCTTTCTTAGAAAAACATGGCATAGAAATTTAACATTAAATCTAGTTTTAAAGATAATGGGATGTATCTACGGTAGAAAAATAAATTGTATATACACTTTTTAATACAAATTAAAAACATAATTACTAGTAGTATTATATCATAAATATAGTTATAGTAATTAAAAATAAATTAAAATATATAAATTACAAAAGTATAATAAAATGATAAATAACATATTAAGAAAAAATCTTAAAAAGGATCTTAAATAATATTAATATAAATAATATTAATAAAAACAATAATAATATAAAATGTATATAAAAATTTTTAAAACATAAAAAAATAATAATAAATGATCTTAAATAATATTAAAAGTAATATTAAAATAATAATAATAATAATAAATATGAAATATATATAAAAATTTTAAACAATAAAAAATAAAAAATAACAATAAAAATGATCTTAAATAATATTAATAAAAATGATATTAATAAAATAATAATAATAATAATATAAAATATATAAAAAAAATTAAACAATAAAAAAATATTATTATTAAAAAAAACTAGTAAAGAAGCTAACATACACCAAAAATAAATATATCATATAACAATGAAAACAGAAGAAACAAAAAATTAGAATATATATACAGACATGCATATACACAAACACATACTCACACATGCATATACATATATATGCATACACACACATCTATATATCAATTATGTGCTGATTTCTCAGATCAACGGTTAAAAATGGCTCCAAGTGAATGAATCTTGTAAGGTCTTAGCAAAGGCTAAATGACTTTCAACCTTATAGACTGGAATTAAAGAATAACAAAGAACTACTAAATAACAGAAACGTCATCATTTGATGACTTTCAAGAGCACCAACAACTTAAATGAATTTGTAACTAGAGAGAAAATGACGTAATGATGATGTAAAAATTCAACACTAATTCAAACAAAAGATTTGGAAGGAGACTCCGATCAATGCTAGAAAGATAGATAAAAGTAGACATGAGAAACTTATTTCCTGAACAAATATTTTAATAGAAAAACATTTATAAATTTCAACAAAAAGTATTACTGGCTGTTCGGTCAATGAATAGCGAATAGGAATTGGCTAATATTATCCTTAGAATTATAAGGATCTGGTTTATTAATATCTATCTCTTTATAAAAGTAGTTTCTTTACTTTGACTATATAAACTCTGAAAAAATGTTTACCCTATACAAGCCACGGGTGCCAATCGAAATAAAGGGTAACTTAGTAAGAGGTACTTTTTATGCAGATATGTGAAGGAGATAATAGTTAAATCTAGATTCTAGGTATCGGGGAAGCGTCCTCTTGGATGTTGGTTCCACAAAGCGGTGGTCCGTGAGAAAAGGCTACTCTAGAGTAATTTGTATCTAACCAATACGAAGGAAACAGGGGTGGTTTGCTACAATGTGTGTGATATAACTGGTTTTAGACGTCAAGTTGACAACTGGTACAAATAAAAAATGTAGTTCGTTTTAACACTTTCCATGGAAAAAACAGTATAGCAGTGAGAGGCTTAAGGCGTGAGAAAAGGGTTACTGAATGAAAAAATAATTAGTCTCTCACAAGTAAACGGAGACGATTTGGAACTCTATCGAGACCGGAAAGTGCAGACTATTCTTAAAATGTCTTCTAGTTTTAAGTACCTGCAAAAGTTTAACAAACTGTAAAAAAAAAAAAAAAAAAAAAAAAAAAAAGAATCAATTAATTTATGCACAGATACATATCCCAGCGAATTGGGACATTTGTTCGTGAATTTAGCGACATAATAATTGTGACTTCGATACCTTGCCAGTATATTTAATGATCTACTCCGCATCCCAGAAACTGAGGTTGAACAATTTTAAACTGTTTTGAAATAAGAATATTACGAGTTTACATATATATTCTTGTATTTCTACCATGTCTGATCTGGTACTTCTGCTTTATATCTATACATTTTTGACAAAATCCAAAACAGAATCTGCAACTTTACCAGTCCTAACCAGACATCTTGACTTCAGTTACTTTTGCAACGTTGTAACGTAGCTTTTCTTTTTAATCATTTCACCCCAAGCAAGGCATTCCACTGCCACTATTGCACAAGGGGTTACATAGGAGAAGGTGATGAAAAAGAATGGTTAGATATAGGAAATGTCAGAAGGATGGTGATAGACGGGTAAGGATACCGAGGATGAGATTTGGGTAGATGGGAAGAGTGTTTGAGAGAATGGATGCGAGTTAGTGTGTTAGGTGTCTATTGACCTTACATTTAAACTCCTGGAGATTGTAGCTGTCGGTGAAGCAAGCATGTGGAAGGGAATTCCACAGGCGGGAAGTGCGAGAAAAGAAGCTGTTAGAGTAGAAATTGCGGTTACATTTTATCGGTTTCACTGTAAAAGGGTGGGACCTAGTTGCTAATCTAGTATCTCGTGTAAATTCGTAACTAGGTGGGTAAGAATGATCCAAGGATTCAAGAGATGTCACCCCAGCTAGTGGGGAGATGTTCACTGATATAAACACCAGGCCCATGCAAATGAACATTGGAGTCCTTTCTGAAAAGGGGAAGGTAACAAGGAACGTAAAACTTAGAAGAGGGGATTAAAGGGCCAAAGTTAGTTTCACATAGGGCTAAGATATCGGGTGAGTTCGTTTGAAGGAATTATTCTATGAATATTAGCACTGCAATTTTTTCTGACAAGCTTTCATCTTTTGTTTACCGACTTCACGAATATGTGATATATGTTCTCATATATGGCAGTATATGCTGGACAGTCTCCTCAAAGATGAAGGAGAGACTCGAAGGAACATAAATGTTCTAGAGAAGAATGCTGAACTGAACATGTAAGCAACAACAATGTTTTGGAGAGGATACAAAGAAAAAAATCTTACACTTTGCAACCCTATTTCTAGTTGGCTGATATTAATTTTTTATTGATTGTAAAGATAAGAAGATATTTTTCTAAAATTGAAAAAATACCTTGACTTTTGTCGGGAAAAGCAAACGAATTGACTGAATCTGTGTGAGTGGACAGAATAGACTTAATATTGTCGTCCTCTTTTGACGGTTGTATGGTCCCAGGTCAAATTGGACTCTGAGAATTTCCTGTCTTCGGCTACCTGAGCTTTTAATACGGACAAGCAAGAAATAAGAGAAATTTCTCCCTTTCAGCGGGCAAATGTTGCTGACTCAGTCGAAATAGATAACTGATATTATGTTGATTGGTGGCATATCAACCTCGGCGGGTCATTTATTGCCAACTAAATTTTATTTATTTATTGCTGGTGATACCTTTTTCTTTCAACAATTTCTTGTTGTTTTTATATAAGTTTTTGTGTCAAGTATTAATTGTTTCATTTCGAGTATTAAGATTCATTGGGATTTTGTTTTTAAGGGCAGGGTCACACAAGTCCTACGCTGTTATTTAACCCATAACTGGAGGGAAAGGACGGATTAATACCTTTCTCAAGGGTTCCAGTGCTTAAGTGAATGCAGGGTATTCAACTGGAATGCGAACTCGGCTCACCGATTTCTCTTTCCGAGCCGATATCCACTGCACAACAACGCAACAACGCACATCCCTTACTAAATGATTACAGCAAGTAAGTCACCCATCTAAGTACTGACCCGGCTCAACGTTGCTTAACTTCGGTGATCGAGCGAGAACCGGTGTATTCAACGTGATATGGCCGTAAGCTTGATGTTATGTTCATTTCCAGCTAGTAAGAGTTGTACAGGGAGGGAAATCGAATTACCCATTAGTAACTTTACCGTCCCTGTTTTGTGCTTTTTCAATAAAACCGAGGTGGAAAACGAAATTTGCAGAATTGGGCCCGTGATTTTACAGGAGACAGTTTAAAACCGGTATGTAGATCAAAGGTCGGCAAACTTTTTAAGCCATCGACTCCCTCATGGACTACTTTATCTCATATCGACTCCCTATTATGCAAAATATATCTGTTGCTCGTGTCCTGGTGGGCTTCCCTTTGTTCAGGCTCGCCTTTTTGTACATTCTTAACATGGTTTAAAGATATATTACTTTGATCTCCTATCTTTGACATGACGGGTAAAATTTATTCAAAATGATCTATTCAAAGGTTGAAGTGAATAAATCATTTTTATACTCGCCAATAAGGCCATTTTTAAGTGTCTTTACCTGTAAGCACTTAGCTTCTCGTAACAATATAAATGCTATCGGTAACGAATTTTCTGAATTATATGTAATCATTCATCCTAATTTCCTTTTACTCCCTTTCTTTAGAACAAGAAATATTCGAAGAAATTAATAAAAAATAGTAAAATTATTTACATTGATTTCCTTGGATTGGTTAATGGGAAGGATGTGTTTGATGAATACAAGCCAATGCACTGATATTGGGTTGAATGTTGGTGAGCTTTAAACGAAGTCACCACGTTCTTCCAGGTTTATTCTATTTCTCTCCTTTGTTAAAATTGAATTTGCATGGCTAAAACCTGCTTCAACCATATATGAACTTGGGAATGCAAGTAAAAATGTTCAACGGCTGAACTAAGTTTTGGGTACTTATTATTAGTATTCACATTGCTCTAATGCTCACAGAGAGTAAGACCTTTAAACAAGGATTTAGCTTCGAGGTCCGCACACATATCAATGAGCTCCTCTTGCAAGTAAAGTTCAATGTCTGAATTCTCCATCTTCAAATCAAAAGGTGTTACAATCCACTCAGGTACATTCATTTCATCCAAATCCATGAAACGTACTTTAAAGTCTTCTTTTAATTTTTCTAGGTGATTAATGTATATCTCGAGCTCACAATCTGAAACTTTTTCTTTTTCTCCATCTTCCAGTTGTCGTAAGTTTGAAAAGTAGCTGAAATCTATGCGAGCCAATGAAGATTTAAATATGCCTATCTTGGTTTGAAAGCCTATTAAGGTTGTTCGGGTTTGAATGATTGTAGTTTCTGTGCTTTGCAAACGTTTCTGTAATTCATTAAATTTTGAATATAGGTCTGCCAAATAAAAAAGACGATTTTTACATTTTTTAATTCGTCACATATTGATCCATCCACATTCGTGATAAATTCAACAGTTGAGTCGTACAAGTCAACAAGTCTTTGCAAGGAATCCCCTCGCGACAACCATCTTACTTCCGTATGTAAAATGAGTTGGTTATACGTTTCGTTATTTTTTTCGCACAATATTGCAAACAGTCACAAACTCAGAGGATGTGCTTAAATCTTATTTACTGACCTAATGAACACTTTTAAAGCAGCATGCAGTTCGCTACCTAAATTCTTGGCTATTAAATGATTTCTATGTAATACACCGGGAACCTTTCCTTTCAGCAAGGATGCAAATCCTTTGTAACGACCAATCATTGCTGGTGCTCTGCCTGTAGCCACTGCAGTAATATTTTCAATAGGAACATTCAGTTTATTCAAGTAATCCTCTAGGCATCGCAAAATTGTCTCGCCTTTTGAATCAGCTCTGAGGTACTTGGCAAACAAAACTCATCAATGATACACTTTAGACTCGGACTTTTGTATCTCACATAGGCTATGAGAATATTTGAACTGCCGAATCTTGACTCATCGAGTTGAATGAAAAATTTGGAATGTTGCAGCTCTGACCCCAAATTTTTCTCCACATCGTCACACATCTCATCAATTCGCAGACTCACTGTCCTTGCACTCAACGATACACATTTTAAGATACGTTCAGAGTCTTGCTTCAGAATAATTTCACACATATTTTAATAGCTGGTATAATAATCTCCTCACCAATGGTATGTGGTTTTCCTTTTTGTGCTATGTTGAGAGCAATATTGTAAGATGCTTTCAGTTCATCATAACCAACAGTGACAGGCGCTTTAATAAATCTCTTCAAAGAAGGTAGTTTTGTGATCTTCTCTTTCAACTCCTTAAAAAATCAAGATCCTTGTTCTTCTTGTCTCAGTGAATTCTTTCAAGGTGATCATTCATCTTTTCAGGCTTCATAGCATCGTTACTAAAAGTCTTCTCACATAAAAAGCAGAAAGGCACTGTTTCATTAGTAAATGATGGTATAAATCCAAATTTTAGATATTCTTCCGATTAGTGTCGACATTTTTCCTTACTATCACGTGTAGACTTCGCGTGCGTCACGCTTTCTGATTGGCTCATGATTAGGGAAAAGCAAGTGACAGCAAGACTGAGCAAGTAAACGCATTGATTGATTCAAAGTGTGTTTTCTCGGTGGTGCGCGTATTCACTGAAGCCCGGCAACAGTTAGTTTCTTTTTGGAGAAGCAGATGAAATTTTTGAACTTGAGGGTAGATTTGATTCAGCCATTTTAATGAAAAAAATCAAGAGAGAATTGCGATTAGCCTGTGTCAATTTTAGACTGTAATCTGATGTTGAAAGAAAAAAAGCTTTTTCTATATTTCTAAATTGTGAAAGAGAAATGTAGCATTTCATAAAAATAACAAGTTATAAAATGAAACAAAAGAAACAGATTGTTAAAAATGTATCGCTTTGATTTTGCTCTTTTTCCTTCTTTCATTCTTTTTAAGTTAAAACTATAAATCCCACTTCCGCTTAATCAGTAAGACAGAGCGAGTGTATTGGAGGGATTCTAACTGACTTTGATCTGCTTTGCTACAGTTTCTTAACGTTTTTTTAATAATCTAGGATATTTTTTGTATGAGTGCAGAAACTGAATTTTAAAATTCTTTTAGGTCTTAAAAGGAAAAATAATTAGAAATATTTATAAGGAATAAAATTAAAAGAAATAACAAAGTCATGTTTTATTTATTTATAAGAATATTTAAAAAACACAAGAGACAGTTTTTAAGTATTTATCAAAAATAAATAACAAAAAAGGAAATGATTAATTTAACATGGAAAATGATTACATAGAGAAAAAAAACGGGATTCCGTTTCAAATCAACAATTCCGCGATTCCGTGATCGAAGAAAATTGAGGTCCCTACATATGACATTGAGGAGGACTGATGCCACTGTGAACAGCTACACCATCATACATGTAGGCCTAAATGGAGAAATAAAGATACTGCGAGCGATTACAAAATCAAAAGTAAAGGTGATCCTTTTTTATGAATAATTTATAATTGAAAAATTGTTTAAGGAGTCTATCGACCCCATTTCGACCGTTAGACAATTATCGACCCTTGGATAGCCCCATCGACCCCCCCCCCACAGTAAAGTGCTGTAAAGTGATACTAAAATACTGATTTTGTGTCACCCAAATTTGAACTTGTTTATAACTGTGTACATAATCGATTTATAAATGTATATTAATCTGCACTAGTGATGTTGCAGTGTTGTACTGATCATATTCCGTTCACTAGCTACCGGAAACCGGGGATCTCGTTATATTTGGTTTGAACTATATACCATCCTCTCATGTGTCTGGGCTAACCTAGCCAGGTGATAAAAGACAATACTAATTTGGTTATTCCGAGATCAAACAAACACAAGATGGGTGGATTAGTCGGGGTTCAGGAAGGGGTGGCTCGGGTACGACTGGGGTTCGTATTATACTTAGCATTAGGAAAAGTTAGCTGAAGTTTCTGAGACATGTAATGAGGGTGGAGGGCTTGGAGAATGTAAAATTCACCGGACAGATAGAGGGAAAAGGTGATAGGGGAAGGCAACGCGAGACATATGTGATCATCTTGAGTAAGTGGATGGCGGAGCAGGGTTTGGGAGAGATATCAAGAGGAAATGTGTTAAGAGCGACAAAAAATAAAAGTAGGTGGAGGGGGGTCCATGATCGCCTACGCAGATAAAGAAGAAGAAAACTAAAATGGCAGCTAGATCTCATAATTTTACTGCTAACATTGCTAGTTTTAACCATAAGTTTTATGCTAATAGTTTGCTTCCATTTAAAGTACGATCTAAAATATTTTAAACGTAATGTCAGTCGCCATATTTTGTTTCTTTGATTCCTGTTCTTTTATTGTTTTTTCCTTAATGATATTTTCTTTTCTGTTTATTCCTCTCTCATTAATCCCTTGCAAACCAGTGGCTTTTATTGCTTGACCAAGATCGAGATGCTTAAAAAACAGCCTACAATTATGAATGAATATTGAAAACGCTTATATTTTATTCTCTTACACTTGCGCCATACCTGCAATTTCTAGCCAAAAGAAGAAAAAAAAAAAGTAAAAGAAAAAGAAAAGAAAAACTAAGCGATAAAAATCAAGCCAATCACGATTCAGCAAGTCATGGTTTAGATCAAAGTCTTTTTCTTAAAACCATATTCTTGACTCGAATCGGCCGAGCGAACCTAAAACTGACCCAACAAAATATCAGAAGTAAATGTAAATAACATATATTATCGACCAAAAAAAGGAACGTTAATATTGACAATATCTTTGATAGATGATGCCATTGAAAACAGAAAGCTAAATAAAAGTTTACTAAAAAATTGAATGGAGATTGCACATAGCGTTTAATGTAGCGAAGCAGAAATATAAATAAATGATGGCCATATTGGCGGGAAAGTAAAAAAAAAACAGGAAAGTAATGTCTTGTTGCTGCAGGATAAATGAAAGAGAAGTAGAAGAATGAAAAGTAAAATAAAAAATAAAGAAAAGTAAAATAAAGGAAAGAAAAAATTAAATAAATGACAATAAACAAATAAAGAAATGAAGAAAGAATGAAGGAGAAAAAAGAAGCAAAGAGAAGAAAATAAGGAGGAACATAAAAAGAAAAGATCAGATGATCAGAAAAATTGAAAATTAGAAAGAAAGAAAGAAAGAAAGAAAGAAAGAAAGAAAGTATAATGTGAAAAAAGGATTAAAAAATATAGAAGGACTCAAAATAAAGAAAGAAAGAAAGAAAGAATTAAATGAAGAAAGATGGAAGAAGAAAAAAGAAGCAAAGAGAAGAAAATAAAGAAGGACATGGAAAAAAGAAGAAAAGATGATCAGAAAAAATCGAACATAAGAAAGAAAGAAAGAAAGAAAGAAAGAAAGAAAGAACAAACAGAGGGACGGAACAAACAGAGTCAAAGAAAGAAAGAAAGAAAGTATAATGTGAAAAAAGGATTAAAAAAAGCATACAAGGAGGGAAAAGAAAGTGAAAACATGGAAAGAATGAATAGAGACAAAAAAAGAAAAAGAAAGGGATAACGAAAGCAAGAGAGAGGTGATAATGAGAAAAAGAGATTATGAAAAAGAAAGAAAGTATATAAGTAGAATAAATAAATCAATTAATGAATAATCAATTAAAAAAAGTAGTGAGAGAAAGAAAGAAGAGAAAAGAAGAAACAAGGAGGTTGAGAAATAAATAAAGAAAGAAAAATGAAATATATGAATTTAGACTAAAGAAAGGTGTGTTTCATTTCCATCTGAAAACGCAACAGCACCTTTTTTTAAACACCTGATCTTATCTCTGACTGTTTTTCACAGGCGGTGGATTTCAGTCAGTTAAGTACCATACATGACACACACTTGGGTGATCATGTCTCAAAAGAGACATGACTGATTGGGCAGAACATTATCCCGCAGTAGGTTGCCATTGCTTTTTGCGGTAGACTGGTTGCCAACCAAGGCTATAGAAACCAATCTGTCCTATTATTTAACTCATAACTGGAGGGAAGAAACGGATGAATACCTCTCCCAAGGGTATTTGAACGCAAATGAAATGCAAGGAATTCAACTGTAATTCGACATCGGCTCCCCGATTTCTCGTTCCGAGCCGATATCTCATGCACCACAACGCACGAGCGTTACGTTGTGTGTAATGGATATCAGCTCGGAATAAGAAAACGGATTCGTTTCATACACTTACCTACAAATATCCTTGGGAAATGTATGAAATCATCTCTTCATCCTCAATCTACGGGTTGTAGAGCAGGACAGATTGAGTTCTATAGCCTTAGTTGGCAACCGGTCTACCGCAGAAATTAATAGAAAACTACCGCGGAAAAATCTGCATAATCAGTCATGTTTCGAAAGAGACATGATCACCCAAGTGTGTATAACGTTTGGCACTTAACTGACTGGTCTGTTAAAATGAAATGTCAATGTTATTTAAATTTTTACGTAATTCTGATAACATGTCATCCATTGCATCTTCCATGTATGTAATATAAAAAAGCAGAAAAAATAAAAAACAAAAATATAAAATTTCAATGAAAAAAATAGTAATTCACTGCGCATGCCATTTGGAACTGGGTTTACGAATTAGCTCTGAAAACGATAATGTACAGGGAATTTAAAGTGAAAACACTATGGATATTTAAAAAGAAAATATACTAAATTAGAAATGTTTTGCGCATCGGATAAAGTCGTTAATTTCTCGATAGGCTGATGGAGCTTTTGAAAAACCGCATTACAGCCAAAGTAAGAGCAAATAAAAGGCGGAAGGATAAATGTTAAGTGAAAATGAAAAAAAGAAAGAAAAAAAGATCCAGCACCAAAAATTAAATTAAATTAATAAAAATAAACAAACAAAAAAAATAGGTGTCAAATAAAGAAAAATGCAAGAGACGTAAAAATGAAGATTAATTTACTATAGAGCAATTTTGACTGAGAAAATAAAACATTTTAACTAGCGCACTCTTTTATTTTTTCAGTTTCTCTGAAATACAATATTACAATAATATTACAAGAGACAGAGCCAAATAGAAGTCCATGATCGCCTACGTCCTGAAGAGACATGGCTCGGAATCGGAGAGTTGAATTCCAGTTGAATTCGTTGCATTCACTTACGCGCAAATACGTTTAGGAAATGTGAGTATTTGTGTCTTCTCAGAGTGTAGTTCGTAGACGAATTAATAACCACTCCGCCAGCTGCTACTCGTAGAACCCGGAACACTGCTTCACCAGGGACTCCGTTTCCTGCGCACCGTAAGCAAAACGCTGTCTCCCAAACACCGGTGTAGCCTTCTCGAGTCGTAAATAGCAAAGTGACTCCGAAACAGAAGTAGGCTCTTTTCATGTGTTTTTTGGTCTCGTAATTTCCCACTCTCCGAGAGCCTCACTTTCACCAATGACGCATGCGCCGTGTCATTCGAAAAACTGCCTCGCATGAGCTCGCCTCGCGGTTCCATTACGTCTACGAACGCACGTGCAAACAAACCGCCTTCTTTTGCTTCGGCGAGGTAAGTCTCCACCACAGGAAAAGTATTAGCACATTTCTTCTCCTTCTAGCTATGGGGGAATAGCAGGACCGATTGGGTTCTGTATCCTTGATTGGCAACCAGTCTACTGCAGAAAGAAATGACAACCTTCTGTGGGAAAATATTCTGCCCAGTCAATCATGACTCTTTTGAGACATGATCACCAAAGAGTGTATCACGTATGGCACGTAACTGACTAACTGAATTAAAATAAACAATATCTGTAATAAAATTCCGATGAGATTACTGCAGAAGGATTTTTTATAAAATCTCTCAAATTTTTATTATCTACAGCAGAGTTGCGTGGATAAAATTCTGAACAAAAGCAAATGTCGATTTTGGTCTAAGCTGAATGAAGCTACGAAAAGGTTAAAGAGGATCAATGGGCCCAGAATGAAAACAGACATGGTTGATGTTTTCTCAAAGCTCAGTTTGAGCCAAGGAATCAACTGCGATACGACTGACGCTTTCCGAATGCATGTTAACGCATATCAAATAGGGAAACGTGCAGGTGAATAGAAATGGTATTGTTAAGTAATAAGATACATGAGTTAAAGTGAAAGGAAAGAGCTTTTTGCGTTAGAAGAGGGAAACAAACATGTTCTCTGAATCATACAGAATAACATTTGAAACATTATTCGGTGATGTATACTAGAATCAAAGTTATTTTCAGATATTTATGTATATATAAACATCAGACATGTTTACTCTATCTATCTATCTATCTATCTATCTATCTATCTATCTATCTATCTATCTCATTCCTATCATTATCTATCTATCTATCTATCTATCTATCTATCTATCTATCCCAGCCTACTCTTATATATCTATGATTATATCTATATATCTCAATCTATTGCTATTTATCTATCTATCCATCCAGCTAGCTTCCCTATTTCTATCTATCACTAGAATTAGCTATCAAATTTTTATCACATTTATATATCTATCCTAAAATTCTCTTCATAACACATCACTCAATAAATCCCTGGCCTGACATATGTGATGCTATTAATTCCAAATCTATATTCAAATAGCACTTGATAAAATTTGGACCTAATTGGAGTATTGGTTTACAAATTACAGTTATTTAAGTAAAGCTACTGTTGCAAATTCTCAAAACATTTGAAAAATCTGAATTTCGTCTGTTGATAAAGCATTGCTTTCTGATAGAAAAAATACTGTTCAAGCAAAGCAATGGTTGATTAGTGTTATTCAGACTCTGCTCCGTTAGAAACAACGGTTATGAGGTGGTATGCGGACTTTAAACAAGGGCGTACAGACACAAATGATGCTGAACGCTCAAGTCACCAAAAATCGGTAGTTGTCCTGCAAAACACACACACAAAAAAAAAATCCACAAACTCTTTTTGGCTGACCGTAAATTGAAGTTTCGTGAGATAGCAGAGGAGCTGATCATATCAGAAGGCAGTGTATTCACCATTTTGCATGAACACTTGTCGATGAAAAAGCTGTGTTCAAAGTAGGTCAACTGAGTGGACAGCAACAGGTGAAAACCGTCCAAAGCAACCAGAGACCCAAATATCAGTAGGAATGATTTTGGCCTCCGTATTTTGGGATGCTCGAGGTATCACCTTGAGAAACAAAGAACCATCAATGGCGAATATTATATAACATTAATGGTACGTTTGAAGGAAGAAATCACCCAAAAAACGATCACAAAGGAAGATGAAATAAGTGATCTTTCACCAAGACAACGCACCGTTTCACAAGTCGATCGTAACTATGGCAAAACTACATGAATTGCGCTTCGAATTGCTTCCGCATCCACCCTATTCTCCGGGAAAAGAGATTTGGCTGCAATGAAGAAACGATATCGGAAACTGAGGCGTATTTTGAGGCCAAAGACAAATAGTTCTACTAAAAAGGAATCGAACTTTTAGCGAAGCATTGGAAGCAGTTTATCACCCTAGAAAGAGACTATGCTGATGAATGAAGTTGGATTTTGTCTAAAAGTTCTTGTTTTATAAGTTAAGCCTGGGATTTATTGAGTGGTGAGTTATCTACCTATTTATTTGAAGACTGCTCATATCTATCTATCTATCTATCTATCTATCTATCTATCTATCTATCTATCTATCTATCTATCTATCTATCTATCTTTTCCATTTTTAATTTGCTTTGTATTTATTGATTATTGAATATCTTCCAGTTTTTAAATTTCGCCCAATTGTAATATTTTTTCCATTAATTTTTACGATATTTTGCAGCCCTCATCTTTTCCCATACAAGTGCCAATCCCAGGTCCAAACGTTCGTTTTTCTTTACTTTGCTTCTCATTCGCATTTTTACTCGACTTCTCTGTGCTTGGGTAAGCAAAAAAATAATACCGCATTCATTTCTTCCCAAAAGCATAACACGTGTCCATGCGTGAATGCACCACACACACACACACACACACACACACACGCACACACACATATATATATATATATATATATAATTCCGAAGAAATGCAAATATGTACCCTGTCGAATGTTTTGTCTTAGAACACTTAAGTATATACACATCAGAACAAACTCTTCTTGCTATAAATGAATAATTTATGCCCTGTAGTTTTGAAAAAATATATACATATATTTTGGTAGAGTTACAGGGACGTGCATTTGCATATGTATACATGAAAACAGAAGATAATTTAAATTATTGACGTTGAAATCTGGAGAATTCTGTCTTATTAAAAAATAAATGAACATAATTTCCTCAATCGAATATATCAAATGGAAGTCAGCTTTATAAAAGGAAATTGCAACAAAAACTATTAGAGTAGAAGTGGCGGTTACATCTATTTCGACGGTAAAAGAGTGGGACCTAGATTCCAATCTAGTTGCAATTATAAATACATGTGGTTAGGGAACCAGGGAGAAACATTTACAATGAAAATACTTGTAGGAAAGACAGAGAGAAGCTACATAACATCGGCGAGCTGCCAAGTCAGGATGGATTATATTGCAGATCCTTCTTTTCAATTTTGTTGAGAACTTTAAGATGAATAGCGGGAGGACCCGACCGGGCATAGCAACAGTATTCTATGCACGGACGAATGATAGATTTATAAATATGCAAAATGGATTTTGTCGAGTAAAAATTTCTGGGCGGACGCAGTGACCCAACCATTCCAACAGTAGATACATCTAGGAATTCGATGCAATAATTCTATTTTAGAACATTTGAGAGAGTAATACCAAGGAAGCGAAGTGAGTTGCTCTCTAGGAGACTACTGCCATCCATTCTGATGGTAGGCAGAAAGGTTTCTCTATGGTTTTTAAAGGAGAACAGCTTCGTTTTAGAGACATTAAAATTGACGTGCTATTTCCTACCCCATTCAATTGCATATATAGTGCAGATTAAAATGAAACCCATTTTTCGAAACATGTTGAATTCTGAGTTTTTCAAATACTTATCATTACGTTGGATTCTCGTCCAAATTTAAATCAAATTCCTATAAACTGAAAATTTGAATAAAATAGTGAATTCTAAAGAAAAATAAATAAATGTTTGGCGCTGAATAGAAAAAGAAAATGAATTAATATGCGTTTTTCTTTCTGAATGTCTGTGTTGAGAATATATCACAATTTACATTATTTACGTGCGAATTATTGTACTCGTCTTTGTTCTTATCCCAACGTTTTGACTATTGCCCCTCCGGTCTTCATCAGGTGCTTAGTGATCCGCGTAGCCTTCATGGAATTTCAAACTGAATGCCTTATTTGATAATTTGCATTAGTATACATATGTAACAGGGTACTGATGTTTAAATTCATAATAATAACTAATAAAACATAATTTTCGCAGAGTTCTTGATCTTGCAGTAAATAATAGAGACGTTTTATTCAACTAGTCTTTTGTTTATATTAAAAAAACCTGTCGTTAAAGTTATCAAGTATTTAATGATTATGGCGTGTGTTTAGATGCAAAGCGACAAAACAAAAATTACCATAAGCACAGACAAGAATCATGTCAGAGGTACACAACGTACTCAGATGGATTCATACTAGACTTTGCCGTCAATCCTAAAATCTTGCGATTTTAGGAGACCCGAATCGAAAATATCAAAACAAAATACCGGCCCCAACTGAGGAATGAAATAAAAGCTCGATACCTGTAAGATCGGTATTTCTCAACAAAGGCAGTGGAGCTAAGAATTGCAGAATAAATTAGAGCCATTATTTGAAAAATAAAATGAACAGGACCTGACATACGATTTGTCTAAAAAGATACATTTGTCGGGATATGTGTGGTGTGATGTTTGCACACTCACAACCAAAAAGCAAATGACTAAAACTCGATGATGCGCAGCTGGCCTCGCGCAGATGTTCCGGTTGAAAAATATAAATTAAATATTAAATTTCCAGTTCGCGAGCCTACGCGAATTTTATTTATCGGCCAATGGGAAGCCCAGAATCAAATACGGATATGAATTCCCAAATGATCACCTGAGATCCAAAAAGTCGAAATAAAAAGCCGATACACAAAGCATCGGCAGACAGACAGACCCAGACACGAGAGAGGAGTGTAATCAGTATACCATTGACCTAAGTCAAGCGGCTTACTATCCTTGCCTCCCTTCCTTCTCCTCTTATCGTTCGCTGTCTCAAAACTACTTACTGACTTAAGGGACGGAACGTTCAAAGACATTTCCCCCCGGCCAACGCACCCACATTTAAGTATCGAATTCTCTTTGTCAGCCTTCCATTGCTACTATATATGCAAGTCATTCACAAACCGACAACAGCTTAAACCGATCTACATGCAGCAAGCTGAAAAGTCAACAAAAATATAAAAAGT
Source organism: Ascarosepion bandense (assembly GCA_037127315.1). Lineage (NCBI taxonomy): Eukaryota > Metazoa > Mollusca > Cephalopoda > Sepiida > Sepiidae > Ascarosepion > Ascarosepion bandense. The sequence continues at coordinate 3,212,906 of JBBBDQ010000757.1, read as the reverse complement.
CAAACACTGAGTAGACCAAGTAGCACGGTATTGTCAGTCTCCGAGAAGGGCTAACCATGTTGAAATCCAAAAATGTAAAGACTTGTCTGCAATATGCTCACCAGCATCTCACAACGCCTGCTCCATTCTGTGACTAAATATAGTCATACAAGAATTAAAAATTAAAAAAGATAAAAATAATTATTAATCTGTTATCGGGGGCGAGAGATAGCTTTTTAATTTTGTGTTATGTTAATCGAAAAAACTGTATACAGAAAGTATATTCTTCATTAATTTCTCTCGAGTGAGCAGGCATATAAACGTTAAATGCGCTTTAAAATAAAAATGGGCGTCTATTTTAAACACGGATATCAATTAAAGAACGTTTAAATAATATATATATATATATATATATATATATATATATATATATATATATACACACAATTGTGCATTTGGGAAGCAGTTCCTCTTTCATACAAATTTCATTAAAAACGATTTCAAAATTTTGATTTTGTTCTTATAATTGCCATCTTTTCTAGACATTAATGATGCAGAAGTTGTACAAATATTCTGTATATCGAAGCGCTTTCGTTCCTTATCAAGGATGATTTTATTTTTTATTTTTAAATGAATGCATGATTTGTTTCATGCATGTATCTCAAAACATGATCAGAAAAATATGTCCGTCTACATAGTTGACATTTTTTACTGTTGATTTTTTTTTTTATTAATAATGCTTCCATTATTTATAGCCTTTTTTTACATGATCCACTGCTAAGAAGGTTAGGGTCACTGTATCGGGCCAGGAAGTTTTTCTGCCTGAATCCATCTTGCACATATACAAATCAACCATCCGACCGTGCATGGAATACTGTAGTCATATCTGGTCTGGCACCCCTGCTGTTCATCTCAGTGTTCCCAACAGGCTCCAGATGAAAATCTGTGATGTGATCCGTCCTGACCTGGCAGCTCGACTCCAGCCCCTTCCTCATTGGTGGGATGTGGCTTCCTTCTGTCTCTTCTATAAATATTTTCATGGCTTCTGCTCTGACGAACTTAGGTAACTGGTGCCCCCTCCACAAGAATGTACTCAGACAACCAGACCGGCACAAAGGCCTCACCCTTTTACAGTTAAATCAACCAAATGCAGGCGACAATTCTATTCCATAAGCTTCTTTTCTCGTGCTTCCCGCTGTGGAACTCCCTTCCATATACTTCCTTTCCTGACGGCTACAACCTCCAGTAATGAAAATGCAATGGCAATTCTCATCTTTTATCCACTTAACTCCAGCTCTTTCTACATCACCCCGTGTATCTTGTTCTTTTCCTTTCTCTCTACCTTCGCAACTGTCTTCACTACTGTGTTCGCATACTTCTCTTGCCCTTTCTCTTTCACCCCCTGTAGCTGGTTCGTCTTTCTCTTCACTCTCCTCCTGCCTAAAACTTTAACTCTGTTATGTAGCCCCTGCACATCAGTGGCGGTACTGCCTTGTTTGGTGTGAAATGATTAAAAAAATGTAAATGAGGCAGTTATATTTGTATTATCAACGACTATGATGCAGATAGAGCTTGGGAGGTTTCCATGAATAATTAAATGAAACCTAATTGAGCTATATTCCGAGAGATGTAACGTGAGTCTTCCTGTCAGCCAATACATTTATTTATGAATTTGGATTGATCAGGAATACAGTTCCTTGATGATCATGTGAATTCGTAAATAATAATGGCTTTCTGTAATTTGAATCTAACAGGTGATTTAATATTGTTGGGAGGTGAAATTAGCAGTTTGAATTTTTTTATTATAGATAAAATTCTCTTTCTTTGTCGACTGCAGCTGTGTATTTCTTTATAATATTTCTAAAAGAAAATATATATGACGATATTTTCAAAGTTCTGCCATAATCTTTAGAAACGAACTGATATGAAGTCTACCTTGTATAAAGTAGGACATTTGATTCAAAGAAAAAATTGCGCCAAGTCATTGGAAACAAAAGCGATTACGTTAAACTTTCTTATGTTTTTTATTAGTAGGCGACGGATTTGCTAATATACATACGTATCGACCCACACAAAAGACATAGGTAAACAAGGAGGAGAACAAAAAGAAATTTACGTCACACACACACACACACACACACACACACACACACACACACACACACACATATATATATATATATATATATATATATATATATATCCTCATCATTATAATAAAGACCGCTGTGTATTTATTAATATATATATATATATATATATACATATATATATATATATATATATATATATATATATATATATATATTGATTGTTTAATTACTTAGTTTTTTGTCATAATAAATTAAACCAGTACACATTTGTATTAAAAAGTCTTCAATACAGTTCTATTGTAGAACATTTGAATATTCTTCATTTGTAAACAAGTTATTACGTAACCTAGGTTTCTAACATGTGGTGTCTTGCAATAACTGATTTTACTGTTTACCGTTTTTTTTAAGAACGGTCGCATAATGGTGGTTTTTGGAACGCTCACGTAACGTGGAATTTTTGAACGCGCGATTTTTATAATTACAAGAAATTATAACGTTTTCATCCATGGTTGTATGAACCTAATAGGTATTTTTGGTATGGTTACACTTAGTCATAATTTCTGTTCTTTATGAATTATTGAATGAAAGAACAGAAATTATTACTAAGTGGAAACATTAAAAATATCATATTAATTAACATGCATGTACCCAATAATTCGCTTAAGGAAAATAATAATTGACGAGATATTAAAATAAAATAAGTAAATTGGTATATAAATTTTTTTTATATATATAAAAAAATTCGTAATGAATAAATAGATATTAGAAAGATGTGATAATGATAGCAGGAAGTAAATTAGGAAAAAATAAAAATGTTATTTATAAATTAAAGGTTTTGAAAAGATTAGAAATATATACGTACTGATAAGAAGAGTAAAATTATTCAAAAACCCCTTTAAGTTCGAACATAATATAAAAAGTTCTTTTCGATTTCCATCCCTTTTCTGTTTTCTATAAGAAGACGTCAAAATATGGAGAAAGCAGGAAGGATATTTTTGGTACTAGAATAGATACTTCAAAAATAATACAATATAGGGAGAAGCCATAGAAATAAAAATGAAAAAGGAAAATAAAATTCGGTTAAAAGTAGGTTGACACTCTGACCGTTCGGAAGAAAAAAAAGAAAGAAAAAAAAACTAAGTATGTAGAAACTACTGGCAAAATTTCAAAGGGAATCTTAATTCTGAATAGTTAAAAAGGAACATACGCATAAACTTTATATCCTCCCACATACATAAATAGCAAACCGATGGTTTTTTTTATTTAAATATAAATCATTTTCCCAACTAACATCCAGCATTGCCTGATGAGGAGATTCTATCTCAAAACAAAGAAATGTCTGTGTTGCAATGTAAATTTAATTCATAATTAAAATGATTAGATTAAGCTCTATAATATTTATTGTATTGAGCACTGTTTATATAAAAAATAAATAAATAAATGCGAGGGGGCTCAAAATCTTAAAACCTTGGATCCTCTTCACCTGGATATATATATATATATATATATATATATATATATATATATATATATATATATAAACACTTTGCCGTCATTTGTGACGGCACAGGCACACTTGCATATATATGTTTTGGCAGTATATCTTAATTCAAGCATGTTTAATTAAACAATATAGACGTATTATGTCTACTTATTTTATCAGATAATTCGTTATAGGTCTCTATTATCTTTTTGAGTGTAATTCATGAACGACGCACAGATCAAAATTGTATGGTGCAAGGGAAGTAAGTTAATTTTTAAAATCTGTAAAAATTGCAATTTTCATATTTTAATCAGTTGTGCTTTTCTTCCAGAAATACCAATTAGGTATTTTAAAGATCTGCTGTTATATATATTGTAAAAAATGTTACCATACCCATAATTAATTTTGTTTAGTTTCGGTTTTAATATTTGATGAAGATGCCTTCAAGAAATTGAAGATTTATCATTTTCATGGTTGAGAATCCATATATTGTCTCTAAATTGTGAATGTGGACAGCAATGTTCATTTAAATGTTAGGCAATCGATGAAGAATTGTCGTGCGAACAGCATATATATTTGCTTTTCTGTAAGAGATAAAGTTTCTCAAAAGGAATTAAATTTATATACATTTTTTTTTGCGAGACGTTGGTTGGTGGAAATGAAATATTGCAAATGAGTAAGTTAGTTGTATTAAATTTAGTATAGTACATAATTAGTTTTATGTCTTAATGGCTATATTAGTACTTTTGAGATTTTTAAGGATTTTTCATTGCGTTTATAGTTAGAATGCATTTGATTACGATGCAAACAGTTGATACGTTTAAGATTATTTTAGAAAGTATTATGTTCTTTTTTATTTAAATTAATATTTCTAATAGCTGGCCTAAGTTTTTCATCACTGATTTTATTAGGAAAGTCATTATAAATGAGAGTTTGTTAATGTTTTGAAATTCGGTGTAAAAATCATATTCGTGGAGGAGTTAAAGCTTCGCACTTCATTAAATTTAGTATAATCACTATTTTGTAGTAGTTAGAACATTCGCTCTTATAGTTTAGAGTGCATGAGCTTGTGCAACTTGCTTTTTTATATGGGGAGATAGTAAATGTTTTATCATTAGTAGTATTTGTGAGTATCAGTACATCATGAAAAGGAATTATATTATTATAGTTACGTTTATTGCTAAGGGGAGAGTTTTTTGAAAAATACTTAAATGAAGATATTCTGTCTGTCTGTCTGTCTGTCTGTCTGTCTGTCTGTCTATCTCTCTTTATATATATGAAACATTTTCATGTACATATATATATATACTTTTTTAATCGTATCACCCCGAGCAAGGCAGTAACGCCACTGATGTGCAGGGGGCTACGTAATAGTGAAAAGATTGGAAAGATAAAGCCGGAAACCACATCCTAAACAGGAAACAATGGATGAGCCTCTTAACCTGTTCAATAGACATGCGTGGAGTGTGAACCGGGCGATAGATAGATCTATCTATTCCAATTATATATTTTCATACATATATATATTCATATAGTCATCCACAGACAGATCTGTTTCTCTGTATCACAGCTCATCAGTACGGTTAGACATCCGATTGCTTTTTACCCAGGATTGAAACCCGGCCGAATTTGCGTCAGTCGGCGATTCTACCTCTAGGATATTTACATATGTCTATTTTTCACACACACACACACACACACACACACACACACACACACACACACACACACACATATATATATATATATATATATATATATGAACCATTTTCTCAAGATTACTTGTGGAGTGCAATCAGTAGTTTTCATGCGTGATGATTTTCGTGTTTGTTCATAATTCATATTTGTTGTATTTCTCAATATATATATATATATATATATGTGTGTGTGTGTGTGTGTGTATGTGTGTGTGTGTGTGTGTGTGTAAAAGGAAAACATCATATCTTGTTCATTTTTCTTGCTCAAAAGAATAATAAATCGACCGTAAGAATTTTGAAAATATTAAGGAATCATAAGACCCAAAACTCTAAGGAGTCATTTTCTTTTGGGCGATCACTTCTTACTAACCAATCCTCTCAAGGATTTTTCATTGGCCAATCATTGTTGTATATCCTGAAACTGTGCCTGTTCCTATTATTCAGCCAATCCACTGTCCTTGTAGTGCATCTTCAGCACGGCCTTATTGTAAAAAGGTTATAAGAGGCTCCCAGTTTCTATACATTATCCAATCGAATGCTATGGCCTAAAGCCATTTAACACGCCTGATTCCCTCAACAAGCACGACTTGTCGATTGCCATCTTGTGAAACACAGAAAAAAAAAACCTGTAACGATGTCATGCGTACAAAGTACATTTGTTTGATGCATCCGATTTTACTTCTGTAGATTTTGTTAATGGTTTTTTTTTTGTCGTTGTTGTTGTTTAAGATTATGTTTTTTCCTTTCCGGAATTTCATTCTTCTTTCCTTCCTGTTAATATTTTATTTCTTTACATAATTTTTTATTCTTTCTTTATTCTTTTAGATTTCATTCATTTCTACTTCGTCGATTCGCATATCCTTTGAAATATTCACTTTCTCTCTCTCTTTCTTTCTTTCTTTCTTTCTTTCTTTTTGTTTTTTCTTTATTTTTCTTTTTTCTTCCTTTCTTTTATTTTATTTTGTTTTTTTTCTTTTTTCACTGATATTGTAATTCGTTTATTTCTTTACTTTTTTTCATATCCTTTAACTTTGTCTCTCGCGTATTTTTCTTTTTTATATTTATATTTTTTTATTTCTTCCTTGTTTTTTACACTCTTTCCATAGCATTTTTTCACATTAAAGTTTCCTTCATTCGTTTCATTTCTTTCCTGATTTTCTGTTTTTTCTCTTCCAGTTTACTCCTTTCGTTTATTGTTTTTTTCTTTTCACACTACCATTTCATTAGTCCTTATTTTTCTTTCTTGATTTTCCTCTCTTTCAGATATTTTCTCTCTTTCTTTCTTCTTTTTTTATTTCCTTCCTTCCTTCCTTCCTTCCTTCATTTCAGTTTTGTTGTATATTTCTTTCGTTTTCTGTTTTGAAATCAACGCTTCTTTTCATCGTTTTCATTCTTGCTAGATTTTTATATTTTTCATTTTCTTTCTTTCTTTCTACATTAATTCTGTGTTCTCTTTGGCAAGTTAATTTACTCGAATTTTATTCTCTATTATTTTTCATTAATAACTTATTTTTTTCATTCTTCTTCCGCACCTGTCTCTCTTTCTCATTCATTGTCTTGTTTTGCATACGTGCAATATTTGTTCGCTTTTAAATATCTGTTTTCTTTTTTTTTTATCTGTTTTCTTTTATAAATTGTTCATTATATCTTCGTCTTTTATATGTTTTGTATTCTGAATGCCATTTCTCTCTTTGACATCAATTCCTTTTTGCCTTTCATATTTTCTGGTCAATATGTGATTGTCACCCTGAAAACTATTAGATTCTCACGTTGAATATAAAATATACTGACGTAATTTTGCTTACTATATCTTCAGTGTTAAAGTATTTAAAACATTGACAGGTTTTTCATTGTTTATTGTCATTACCAGAAGATTGTATATTCGTCGATTGGTTGAAGAAGATAAATTAAGAAAGAAAGAAAGAAAGAAAGAAAGAATGAATGAATGAATGAATGAAAAAAGAAAAAAAGAAAGAAAGGGGGCTAAACAAAAAGAAAAAAATGTTTGAAGATGTAAATTAAAAGGAAAGACAGAAAGGAAGTCAAGCAAAAAAGAAAAAAACAAAGGTTTAGAGATATAAATTAAACGAAAGAAAGAAAAAGAGAAAATGTAGATATTAAAAAAAGAAAGAAAGAAAAAGGAAAAGCCAAAAGTAGAAAAAGAAAGAAAAAAGAAAGAAAATAGAAAGAAAAAGCGCTAAACAGAAAAAAAAAAAGAACGGTTTAAACATTTATATATAAATAGAAAGAAAAAGATGCAAACCTCAATATTAGGAATAAAAGGAAAGAAAAAGAAAGAAAGAAAAGACAAAAATACAAAAAAGAAGGAAAGAAACAAAGAAAAAAGAAAGAAAAATAAGATAGAAAGCGGCAATGAAAATTATATAGATGCGAGATAAAAGAAAAAAGAATGTTAGTTTTAGGGGCAATGAAGCGGGTAATAAACCTCGCGGGAAAGGAAAGAAACAAAAAAAAAAGGAACAAAGAAAAAAAGAAAGGTTGCTAAACAAAAAGAAAGAAATGTTTGAAGATATGAATTAAAAGGAAAGACAGAAAAGAAGTCAAACAAAAAAGAAAAAGTTTTAGAGATATGAAGTAGACAAAAGAGAGGAAAAGAGAAAAAGTAGATATTAAGAAAGAAAGAAAGAAAGAAAGAAAGAAAGAAAGAAAGAAAAGTTAAAAGTAGAAAAAGGAAGAAAAAAGAAAGAAAATAGAAAAAAGGGCACTAAACAGAAAAGAAAGAAAGATCTGATCATATATATATAAAAAAGAAAAAGATAAAAACGTAGATAGAAAGAAAGATAGAAAGAAAGCAAGTAAGAAAGAAAGAAAAACCAAAAGAAAGAAAGCAAGAAAGAAAGAAAGAAAAGTAGGATCAAAAGCGTCGATAAAAGTTATATAGATGCGAGATAAAAGAAAAAAAAAAGAATCTTAGTTTTAGGGACAATAAAGTGGGTAATAAACCTCGCGGGAAAGGAGAGAAAACAAAATGACCAAAGACGACAAAAATAAGTAAACAGAATATTTCAAAGGCGCCAGTAAACAATTATTCTTATCGTCTTTTACAAAAGAATATGACAACTAATAAGACTTGTTTTTTGTAGAAAGTCAGACTCTAAACACATTACGTCGAGATACTATCCCTACTGTTGCGTATTAATGGCTCTCTTTCTCCAGTACTTTGATATTTACACCCAGTTCAAATGGCCTTTTTCAACGCAAGAATACGTCAAGTCGCAAAGGGAACTATTTCGAGTACTATTATTATTTCTTAATGTTAGCTGAGTCTGTCAAATGGCCATCAACTAAGAGCACCTTGTGATAATCTAGCAATTCAATTGCTCGAATCCACTTTTAACCATGTATTAAAAAGTAGTTGTATATAACTGACAATTTCGATAAATGAAAAAGAAACAATATAGCATAATAGAGAAAGGTATCTTAGTGCCACACATTAAAGATTTGAACAAATAAGACTGCAAACTTATTAAGTTGGAGTAAAAGAACTAATAAATTAAACGGTTCATTTTACTCGGGAAATAATTTTGTTTAAATGCAGATAAATATCTTATTTGTATTGCTTATTAAAACGACCAAGGGAAGTAATCACTCATATATTTACTAACTTAACTTGATTTACCTCCCTTTCCTATCTACACATGGGACAGGAAATATATAAATAAATACACATTGATAATTATTATATGGTTTAATTTATTTCACTTTCTGACAAATGGGGTAGACGGAGGAAAAGTTAACGAAGAAATAAGACATGAAAAACTATTCAGTGGTCGAGATATCAGGGTTTCAGAGAGAGAAATGATATACTTATATACATATATACACACATCTATGTATGTACGAATACATACACACACCATCCACATACACATTTACATACATACAAAAAATATACATATATAGGCACAGCAAATAATATACATATATGTATATATACCATACACCCATATATGTGAAACTATATACATATACATACATATAAATTCACACATATATATATATATACACAGGGAAATTTGTTATGGAAATTTCTAAACATATATAAAATAAATTTTACAGTCAATTTCTATAAAATACTCATTTAAAAAAATTAATATAAATATTTAGACAGAGAAAGTATTCAAGATCAGAAAAACAAAAATAGAAATTAACATTCGTCATAATTTAAAAAGAAATTATTAAATGTGCTTGGGAATATTTAAGGGTTAAAGAGTAGGTCTATAGGTCCTTATTAGTAGGTTATATTTTTGGAAAGAAGAAAGAAAGAAGAAAAGAAGGCATATATAGCACAGGGGTTCGTATGGATATTTCATTGGGGGATTTAAATTTAAAATTATATAAATATAAATTATCAAATTAATATAAAAAATTACAAATAAAAAATAAAAATTTTTAAATTTAAGAATTAAAAAAATAAGTTTTAATATTTAAAACGTAAAATTTAAAAAAATTATATTTATGGCTGAGCTCACTGATGCCCTCCTGTACAAGAATCTACTCGAGTAACCAACAAAAATGTCTCACCCATTTACAGTTAAATCAACTAAATTCAGCCGCCACTTCTACTCCATTAGCTGCCTTTCTCTCACTTCTCGCCTATGGAACTTACTTTCCTGACGGCTACAATCTCCAAGAATTTAAACGCAACGTCAATTCCCATCTCTTGTCCACTTGACTCCAGTTCTTCCCCCGTCCTTTCCCCATTATCATCTTGTTGTTTTTCCTTTCTCACTCTACCCTCGCAACTGTCTTCCCACTGGTCTGCTCATCCTTCTCTTATCCTTTCTCCGACACCCGCTGGTACTGGTCCGTCTTTCTTTTCGCTCTCCTCTTGTTTAAACTTTCACTCTTGTGTAGCCCCCTGCGCACCAGTGGCGGTACCACCTTGCATGGGATAAAAGATTAAAAAAAAGTTATATGCACAATGTAAACACACGCCAGTAGCTGAGAGTGTTTTAGGTACATATGGAAAATTCCCCCCTATATATATATATATATATATATATATATATATATATATATATCCGCATGCAGTGTGGGTATAGAAGAATCCAAAGGAGTATCCTGTACATACAGTGGTAGGATAACTCTCTAAGAGGGCTCTAAGCATATATGCATATAAATACATATAGAGCAAATATAAGAAAAATTAAGACAGACACGTTATTTCATGGTGAATCGGAAGTGTAGGCCTATTTCAGGCGAACCATCGTCAGCTTCCGTCTTTATTTTACAAAAGATTTTACACGAATCATAAATTCGTATAAAATCTTTTGTAAAATAAAGACGGAAGCTGACGATGGTTCGCCTGAAATAGGCCTACACTTCCGATTCACCATGAAATAACGTGTCTGTCTTAATTTTTTTCATATATATATATATATATATATATATATATATATATATGTTTGTATTGAAAATACATTTTGTGTATGAGCCTGTGTGCATGCATGTGCATTGTGAATTTCTTTTTCGCTTTCGTTTTGTTTAATAGTCTTTTGTTGCCTTGCATGAGTCATTTGTATTTATGCTGGGCACATTGCGAAACGTGTTTGATTTAGCATCCCATATATACGCTTCATTTAACAATGCACAATCCCCTGACAAATGAGCAAAGACAAAGGGATTTCTTTGTAGATATCATAAGATCCATTATGCGAATCATTCGCTAGTGTGCCGACGAAAATCGCCATTTATAAGAAAATTCTGGAAACCCATGAAGACATTGTTTTTCTAGCAGAATTATCAACTTCGATCATTCAAGTGCACCACAGTGTAGTTCGGATAGTAGTCATCCACCATTATTAATTTTTAATAGCATTTATTTCATCTTCAATGAATATTCATCAAAATTACTCTAGCCTTCAATCTGTCGCCATCAGTAAACAATGTGATTTGAAAATGAAGATTAATCCCGATTCGAAACTTGAACTCCCATCACTTTCGCATTGAGCAACTTCTTGTTAATGGCAACCACCCTATAATTGTAGTCATTAGAGTCTTAAAATTTGCGGAGGATAAAATCTTATCATGAAACTAAACAACTAGAATAATTATAGTAAAACGCTAGTTAATCAAATTTAAAATATAATGGCTAAATAATAATTAAAAAGTTATAATAAATAATAGCTAAGACTAATTTTTGAAGAACTATTAGTTAAAAATTAATTTGGAAAAATACTAATAAAAATTTAATTTGGAAATATTAATGTCAAATACTAATTTAAAAATCACTAGTTAAAAACTAATTCGGTATTTACTATTTGAAAATTAATTTGAAAACTACTAGTAAAAAAAACTACTAGTAAAAAAACTACTAGTAAAAAAACTACTAGTAAAAAACTACTAGTAAAAAAAACTACTAGTAAAAAAACTACTAGTAAAAAAACTACTAGTAAAAAAAACTACTAGTAAAAAAACTACTAGTAAAAAAAACTACTAGTAAAAAAAACTACTAGTAAAAAAACTACTAGTAAAAAAAAACTACTAGTAATAAAAAATTCTAGTAAAAAAACTACTAGTAAAAAAAACTACTAGTAAAAAAAAAACTACTAGTAAAAAACTACTAGTAAAAAAACTACTAGTAAAAAACTACTAGTAAAAAAACTACTAGTAAAAAAACTACTAGTAAAAAAAACTACTAGTAAAAACTGAACTGGAAAAATTCTAGTTAAAAATGAAGTAGAAAAATAACAATTATATGCTAATTCAGAAAAATTCGACCAAAAAGCTAAGCACATCAGCTATTTTAACCCATCCCGTTGACTTTTCCAGGAAGCCCCCGACTCAGTTACATACACAGTGAATGAGTCAAGTCTACCTCATTGCGCTAGAAGGCCGTTGAACATTTAAGAAGGTTAATCCTTCCGTTGACAGGTCATATGTTTAGTACTGCTAGAATTGGCATAGCCAGGGACGCATTCCAAACGCTAAGCAGAGTATTGATAGAAAGGAAAATTTCGTTGGAAACAAAGAAAATTGTACTGGATTGTTGTATGATATCAGTCTTCGAAAATGGCAACTAGTACAGGAATATCTGCTCAAAGATGAAAGAAAAACTGGAAGCAACCAAAATATGGTTTTACAGAAGGATCAGTCAGTCAATCAGTCAGTCAAGTGCCAAAGGTAAAACACGCTTGGGCGATCATGTCCCGCAAGAGACATGACTGACTGAGCAGAAGATTTTCCCGCAGTAGGTTGCCATTACAATTTGAGGTAGACAATTTGAGGTTTTCTGTTATTTAACCCATAACTGGAGGGAAGAAACGGATTAATACCTTTCCCAAGAGTATTTGCGCGTAACTGAAAGCAATGAATTCAAACGGAATTCGAACTCGTATACCCGATTTTCGTCGTTCTGGGCTGATATTCACTGCGCCACCAGACACATCCTCTTAGAGAAGGATACTGAGGACGAAATGGAACAAACATTGGAAAGGATTGAAACGAAAAGGAAACATTATTAACATCAAAAAGTGACAGCCGGAATGAGGAATATGGGCTTGGAGAATTTAATGTTCACAAGGTGGATAGAGAGAAAGAGAGATTGGGAAAAGCAACGCGTTACATACTTGATGGGCTAAACAAGTAGATGGCAAATCAGGATTAGAGCTACAGTGGATAAGGATATGTGGAGGGCTATGATCGCCTATGTCCTGAAGAGACACGATACAAAGAAGAAGAAGAAGAAGAAGAAGAAGAAGAAGAATCTTTTCTCCTTTATGTCAGGGATTACTAGTCGATCTCATCAAATATGAAGAGTGGACTTGAATTAACAGAAATGTGGTTCTACAGATGGATGGTGAGGATACCGTGGACCGAATATGTGAGAACGATAAAAGTTTAGAGAAAGTGGAACCAAAAAGATGCTAATACTTAACATCAAAAAGAGAAATTTGAGATTTCTGGGGAACATAATCAGGAAGGAGGGTTTAGAAATTGTGATAATCACAAGACAGATGAAAAGAGGTAAAAAGGAAAACAGCATAACATATTTAGTTTGAGTGTATAAATTGATGGCGGATCAGGGCTTAAGAGAAATAAGGAAAAAGATTAAGATCTACAAAGAACAGAAAGTTGTGGAGAGCCATGATTGCTTATGCCCTAAGGGGACACGTCACATAAAGATAAAAGGTGTTTCGCCGCCATCCTCACCAGAAAATCTTGATGGTGAACCGACTCAAACAAGTTGAATTTAGTACTATTACATGATACTAGTGGCATTCATAGAATGACTTCGTGTTTGAGTTTGAGTTTTGTTTAACGGCATATCAACCTCTGTGGGTTATTTAATGCCAAAAAGTTGGGGTTTTAAGATATTTTTTTTATTTTTATGTTGGGTTATAGTTGATTTTAATGATTTTTTTTTTACTTTTATTCTTTTTTATTTTCGAAAACTAAAATTGTCTTTTAGTTTTCTATTCAAATTGTTTTGCTGGGAATATTTTTCCTTCAAAAATGTGTTATGGTCATAATTTTTTTTTCAAAAATTTATTGTTGGTAATTTTTTTCTTCAAAAATGTATATTTTTCTATCAAAGTCTATTTTTATGTATATATTTCTATAAAAGTTTATTTTTATACTTTCATAGTGTTTTGAGTATAAAAAACTTCACAGAGAGATAAGGAACAAATGCAGACAAGCCAAAGAGGAATGGCTCAACAACAAATGTGCAGAAGTAGAGAGACTGAGCAGGAACAACAAAGCAGAAATGCATAAAGAGATAAGAGAACTGACAGGACAAAAAACCTGTTCCTCAACAGGATGCATAAAATCCAAGGAAGGGACAATCATAGTAGAGAAAGAGGAAATACTCCAGCGATGGGAAAAATACATAAAGGATCTCTTTGGCGACAAGAGAGAACAACCGAGAATACACAAGGAGATGGATGGACCGGAAATACTAAAATCCGAAGTGGAAGCTGCAATGGCCAAAATGAACAGAAATAAAGCACCTGGCCCAGATGGCATAGTGATAGAGCTGCTGACAGCCTTAGAAGAATATGGCATAGAAAAGATTACCGACATAATAAACGAAATTTATAGCAGCGGAATAATACCAGACGACATATGCAAGTCGATATTTATAGCACTGCCGAAGAAACCAGGTGCAAACGAGTGTGAACTACACAGAACTATCAGCTTAATGAGTCACATTACAAAACTGATTGTCAGAATCCTGATGAATAGAGCGAGAAGCAGAATCAGGCCAGAGATAGGGCAGGAACAGTGCGGGTTCGTCAAAGACACTGGAACGAGGAACGCCATATTCATGATTAGGATGCTCTCTGAAAGGGCATTACAAATGAAGAAGGACTTGTACCTATGCTTCATTGATTACGCGAAGGCGTTCGACAAAATACGACACAAAGAATTGATGGAAATGATAGGCAACCTCGACATTTACGGCAAAGATATCAGAATAATCAAGAATCTCTACTGGCAGCAAACAGCCTGCATACGGACAGGTAACGACCTCAGTAGATACACAAAGATAGAAAAAGGCGTAAGACAAGGATGTGTCTTTTCAACGGATTTGTTCAGCCTATACAGAGAGAATATTTTGAGGACCCTAGATGACACACCAGGATTTATTATTGGAGGCCACAACCTGAACAACATAAGATACGCGGACGATACAGTACTGATTGCGGACACGGAAAGGAAACTGCAAGATCTCATACAGAAAGTAGCAGTGGAGAGTGACAAGAAGGGACTACAAATAAACTTTAAGAAAACTGAGTGCATGGTCATCAGCAAAAGATACAACCCAAAATGCCAAATACAGGTGGGAGATAACAGAATCAAACAAGTCCAAGATTTTAAGTACCTAGGAAGTGTTCTAACAGGAGATGGAAAGTGCGACACGGACATCCGAAGGCGAATTGGCATAGCAAAGGACGCGTTCCAGAAGATGAGCAAAATACTAACACACAGGAAGATCTCAATAGAAACGAAAAGAGTGCTAGACTGCTACGTGATGTCAGTTCTTCAGTACGGCTGTGAATGCTGGACAATATCATCGAAAATGAGGAAAAAACTGGAAATGTGGTTCTACAGAAGGATGCTACGGATATCGTGGACTAAGCATACAAGCAACGACGAAGTGTTAGAAAGAATGGCAACAAAAAGGAAATTGATGCTGAGCATCAGGAAGAGACAACTGAAGTTCCTGGGACATGCAATGAGGAAGGGGAGCCTGGAGAACCTGATACTGACTGGTCAGATAGAAGGAAGGAGAGACAGAGGAAGGCAGCGGATAACATATCTGCAGAGTCTGATCAGGTGGATGACGGAACGGGGGTTGCCAGGAGCAACAGGAGCAAACATACTAGGAGCCACAAGGGATAGGGAGACGTGGAGATCCATGATCGCCTACGTCCTGAAGGGACAGGGCACATAGAAGAAGAAGAAGAAGAAGAAGAAGAAGAAGAAGAAGAAGAAGTGTTTTGACCCCATTTTGGGGTTTTAGCTATTTGCCCATAGTTGGGACCCTAACAGGTGCTACCACTCTGGGTCAGGGTGAACCTGGGAACAACAGCAATTAAGAGGTGGATCCATGCTTCTCACAACCTCCCAATCAGAGGCTTTGCTGCCGAATGCAGTTTACCGTCGTTTCCAGAACGCAATTTGTGTTTGTAGCAGTCAATTATAACTTGAATAAGCTTGTCATCTACATTAAATTCTGGTCGAGTCACATTAAATTAATTCGTCGATAAAATTGTTTATAGAGAGGGTTCGCTTGAAGCATTCTGTCTGAATCATCACAGAACGACAATTGTTTTCAGTGTTTGATAAATTAGAAGGAAAATGTCTTATTTGATTTCTTTGCAACTTCTTGATAGTTTCCGTTCTTTATTGCTATCATCCTTTAATTATTTTCGCGCCTACCTTCCTTCGTTCTTTCCCTATAACTTGACTCTCCATTGTCTTATTCCCGCAAGCATCTCTTTTTTTTACTTTCAATTCATTGTCTTCAAACCGATTATTAGCTATATTCTCTATTTGGCCAAACTTCGTTAGTTAGTTTTTTTCCTTATTTCATTTTCGGCTGACATGAAGTGGATTGATTATATTAAATCAATTGCTAGGTCTTCTACTGGAAAAGTTGGTGTACTGTATCGTGCCAGACAATTCTTGTTAGAATTATTCTCGTATATATATATAAAACGACCATTCAAATACAGCTGCCATAACTAGTCTGATGCTCCTATAATATATCTGGAAATTCTTGACAAAATTCGAAGATGGTTCTGTAACGTAATCAATCGTAACCTGGCATCTTGAGTTCAATCACTTTCTCACAAAGCGTGACATGACTTTTTTCTATTTTGCTGCAAAAAATTTAATGTCAGTTATTATGATGAGGATGAGCTTTTATCAACACTGCTTCGGCTGCAGGTATTTCAGCGTCCTACAGGATTGGCAACTAGATCCTACTGTTTTACAACTGAACCAATTGGATGTAACCGTCTGCTTTACTCCAATAGCTTCTATCCCCGCAAATTCTACCTGTGGAAATCCTTTTTGATTTCTTGCTTCCCCGCCACCGACGATCTTCAAATATATTAAATGCAACGTCATTCGCCACCTTTTGACTTTTCTGCACTAATGTCTTCTCATTCACTTTTACAGATAGATAGATAGATAGATAGATAGATAGATAGATAGATAGATAGATAGATAGATCAAAATATGTATGAATAGAAAATATACACTGAAATATAGATAGATAGATAGATAGATAGATAGATAGATAGATAGATAGATAGATGAACTGAAATATATATGAATGTCTAAACTTATTTATAAATGGAACATTGTGTGTGTGTCCGTTACCTATAGACTCCGAAACGGCTGAACCGATTTTCTTGAAAATTTACACATTTGTATTATAAGCGTCTGCGAGTGTTCTTAGCTAGGTTTTGTGTCGAGGTACCCCCGATAAATATCGAAAATCGATATTCAGAAGTTTCAAGGTTGCAATTCTTACAATAGTGCAGAAAATCGATAATATATATATAAATATATATATATATATATATATAAAAGGCAAGTTGTTTGTGTGTCTGTCTGTTTATCTGCCTGTATGTCTGTATTTTTTCAGCCCTTTTATTTTAGTTTTTGCTTCGTGTTTGGCCCTAAGTAAGTATAATTGTAGATCTTAGTCTCAGCCATGATACCATTTACTCATAGGACTTATTTAGCCTTCAAATTTCAGTTTATGACGAAAAAACTTATTGGATATCGATACCAGGAAATCAAAATTTGACTTACATCCATTCATTTTTCTTTCAGTCTACGGTTTCGCTTTAAATGGAAACAACTATTGCTTTTTAGTCTTTCGTCCCAACGTCCAAAGAGTCTGAGCTCCAGGACCATGGATTAGTTTTAAAGCTTTCATTACACCTGAGCAATGCCGAGATATACTGCTAGTAGATAGACAAACTGAAATACATATGAACAGATAGATAGGTAGGTCGATAGATAGATAGATAGATAGATAGATAGATAGATAGATAGATAGATAGATGAACTGAAATATATATGAATATAGATAGATAAACTATACTATAGATAGATAAACTGAAATATATATGAATAGAAATAGAAATAGATAGATAGATAGATAGATAGATAGATAGATAGATAGATAGATAGATAGACTGACTGAACTTCCTGCGGCCTAGCGGCGTTATCGTCTTGCTTGGGGTGAAATGATTGATTAAAAAGATTTTATTTAAGATATTTACTACTCAGGTTCGACCTTCTTTAGGCAGATTCAATAATTTCTATTTTTATATGTATTGGGCTTTTCCATTGATACCTTGCATCGACAATATTACATACATCAATATACATCGATATTACATACATCGACAATATTACATACATATTAAATCGACAATATAACATACATATTAAATGAAATATACATCCGTTCTGATATACCGGAAGACCTAAGTAGATCTGTTTTCATAGAAACCGTTTGAGAAGCCAGGGGCAAACGAATGTGAACTCCACTGGCGAATCAGCTCAAGAAGCAATATAACAAAACTTATCATTTGAATTCTGTTGAATAGAGCAGGCAGTATGATTATACCAGAAATAATACAAGAACAGTGAGGATTTAAAAATATTGGAACAAGGAATTCTATATTTAAAATCAGAATCAAATACAAAATGATGTGTACTTGGGTTTTACATGACTGACTAGACAGAAGACTTTTTCGCAGTAGGGTGCCATTACTTTCTGTGATAGACTGGTTGCCAACCAAAGCTATAGTACCCAATCCTTCCTGCTATTTAACCTATAGCTGGAGGGAAGATACTGATTAATACCTTTCCCAAGTGTATTTGCGTGTAAGTGAATGCAACGAATTCAACTGGAATTTGAACTCGACTCTCTGATTTCTCGTTCCGAGCCGATATCTATTGCCTCACTAGGCAGATGATTTTACCACAAGTTCCTCTTTTTTGTGTGATAGACTATTTGCTAACCAAGGCTATAGAACCTGCTCTGTTATTCACCCCTAGCTGGAGGAAGAAGAAATTAAATTTAACCTTTCCCAAGGGTATTTGTGTGTAAATGAATGAAAAGCTATGATTCGAACTTTATTGCTCAGTGGTACTTCTTAAGGAAAATAGCACAGGAAGCATGCAGATAAACATATGCATAAAATATCAATTTTCATCCACACCGAGATAAACTCACAAATACTTCAATCGAACCAGTTGAATTTAGCTCCAATCGGAAAGAAACATAGGCGGTTAAATGTGTTGGATCGTTCCATAACGACGCTAACACTTTCTAGTGTAAACTAACAACCAACCATTCGATACAGTGATTAGGATGCAAATGTTAAGGCAGATACAGAGGCGAATGCGTCGTCGCAATTATCACTTAGCCGATAAGAGGAACATTTCCAAACATCTTGCATATTGATCTTTACTGGAAACAGAGAACACGTGCTAATCTCAGTTCGATTAGATGTCTGTATTTTCTATACCAATCACATGTTTCTTTCTACGAAGAAATTCAAGGAGAAGCGCGTTGTTTTTCCATGCTACTATAATTTTTCTCCGCGTTTTTTTTTAAATTTTTCTCATTCACCATAATTCCTTTCTCTTTCATTCTTCACCTATCTTCTTTCTTTCACATTTTGTTCTCTCTGTTTACTCATGATGGTACTCTCCCATCTCGTTCTCTACAGTGCTCTTTCTCCCCCTCTACTTCTCACCTTCTCCATTTTGATCTCACTCGCTTCTTTTTTCCTATTCTCTCAATCGTTCTCTCTCTTCATTATCTTTCTCTCTATCTGATTTTGTCCACACATCCCTGTTGCTCTACTTCTCAATACATTTCACACTTTTTGATCTATCTATCTATCTATCTATCTATCTATCTATCTCAGTCTGTTCATATCTATCTATCTATCTATCTATCTATCTATCTATCTATCAGTCTGTTCATATCTATCTATCTATCTATCTATCTATCTATCTATCTATCCTTCTCCTTAGTCTGTTCATATCTATCTATCTATCTATCTATCTATCTATCTATCTATCTATCTTCTCAGTCTGTTCATATCTATCTATCTATCTATCTATCTATCTATCTATCTATCTATCCTTCTCAGTCTGTTCATATCTATCTATCTATCTATCTATCTATCTATCTGTCATTTTCTCTCTATCTCTCTCTCTCTCTCTCTCCCTCTTTCTCTGTTTTTGTTTCTCATTCTTTCTTGTTTTCAGATTTTCAGTGTTTCTTTCTCCCCATTTATTCTCAAACAGCTCATATTCTTATTTCCACTTCCGCCCCCGTCTCTCTTCATTAGTTACCTTATCTTTTCTCTTTTCTCTTTCATTCTGTTGCTATTTTTTTTAAATCTTATCACCCCGAGCAAGGCGAAGGTGCTACGTAAGAGAGAAAAGTTTGGAAAAGAGAAAGCCGGAAACCACATCCTAAACAGGGAACAAGTGATGAACCTCTTCACCTGTTCATTAGACGTGGGTGGAGTGTGAACCGGGCATCTTTTTTTCTCTCGTGGTTCTTTTTTTCAGCTTTCCCTTTGGCTTTTGTTATTTTATCGCTCTCTCGTATCTCTTTTTCATCTCTCTCTTTCTTTTCTCTTCCTCCCCCTCTCTCTCTCTGTTCTTTTTTTCTTTTCTCTCTCTTTTCTCTTCCTGTCTTGTTTGCTTTCTTTCTCTCGGTTTATCTTTATTCTCACAAATGTTCTTTGCCTTTTTTCTCTACTTTCTCTCTCATTCAATGTCAAATGATTCTACATGATCCTTTATCAATGTTTCGTAAACATACCCTCAGCTCACCTGTTTTCTTTCAATTTTCTTTCTTATTTTCGTTTTATTAACTAAACCTAGTTTCGTTTTCCATGAGGCCCAAAATAAGAAAATATTGCAGTAAGAATGTATGTCAATATTCCAAATGGAGAAGACCATTAAAAGGAGCAGTTAAATTTCTAGCTGGCAAATATGTAACTCTACCAACCATTAAACAAGTTCTTTTTTTTAACTTTCTTTCTGAACATCCCAGTCAAATATTATCGTGTGTCTGATGTGGAGTTCGATACTTCATGATACTTGTGCGAATGTCGGTTTCTCTACACAATTTATTATTTACGCGTAGAGTCAGATGCTTGCTATGAAAATATTCACACCCCTGCTAATAATATTTATCATATGTATGATGCCTTTCAAGATTTAACGAATGTTACTATTAATGAAAGGATGAGAAACATTAATAGTGAGCAGAAAGGGGAAAGAGTAATCAGGAGGACAGTAGATATTGACTGACATTGCATTTCAATTTTTGTAGATTAAAACTGGCTGTAAAACATGGAGTTCTACAAGCGAGAAGTGCGAAAAAAGGAACTGTTAGCATATAACTTACGGCTACGTTTAGTCAGCTCAAGTGTAATCTGATGAGATCTCGACACTAGCCTAGTACTGCGCTTAAATACATGAAGTCTAGATACCATATCAAAAAGATAATCCGAACATTTACCATGAAAGTATTTATTAAAAAATGCACAGAGAGGCTAACTTACGGCTGTGTACTGAAGCCGAGCAGCCACATCAGGACCAATAATATTACGGATTTTTTTTACGGATCTTATCTAGGAGCTCAAGGTAAATAGCAGAGGCATCAGACCATGTGTGGCAGCAATATTATAAGCATGGACGAATGGTAGACTTGTAGATATGTAAGATAGATTCCGGAGAGAAAAATTATCTCATACGACATAGTGAAGCGATTTTCTTAGCAGCTGTATATTGTCGTATTGTCACCATAGATGTTTTAAAATGATCGAGGTGTATTCTTAGGTAAGATCACTTATGTAAATCAGAAACCGATTTGGTGCGATAAGTGTCCCCTGTGGGACGCCTGCGTTGACCGCCAGGGCCTCGATGAATTGGCCGTTAGTAATTACCTTCTGGGATTTACCTGCTAGAAAGGATTTTATAATAAAAAACACTCTTTTTTTTTAATCGTATCACCCCGAGCAAGGCGGTAATGCCACTGACGTGCAGGGGGCTATATAAGAGTAAAAAGATTAAGTAGAAGAGAGTGAAGACGAAGACGAACCAGTTAGAAAGGAGAAAGAGAAGGATGGGAATACAGGTGTGATGACAGTTGCAGAGGTGGAGAGAAAGGAAAGGATATATGGGGTGGAGAAAGAACTAGAGTCAAATGGTTAATAGATGAGTATTGACATTGCATTTAAATTCCTGGAGGTTGTAGCCGCCAGGAAAGCAAGAATATGGAAGCGAGTTCCACAGGCGGGAAGTGCTAGAGAAGAAGCTGCAGGAGTAGAATTGTCATCTGCATTTGGTTAATCTAACTGTGAATGGGTGGGACCCAGTTGCCAATCTGGTTGCATGAGTAAATACCTGTTCCAGAGGGCTACATAAGAGAGAAAGATTAGATAGAAGGAGAGTAAAGAGAAAGACAAACGAGTTATGGGGGTGGGGGACAGGGGGTGTCAGAGAAGGAAGCAAGAGAAGGATGGGAATACAGGTGTGATGACAGTTGCAAAGGTGGAGAGAAAGAAAAGGATATACAGGGTGGTGAAAGAACTGGAGTCAAGTGATTCAGTGATACCATAGACAGAGTTTGTGAGGTGAATCTGTAAACAATTCATTTAAATATTTGCAGGTTAAAGTTGGCCGAAAAGCATGGACCCGGCAGAAAGTTACACAAGAGAAAAGTTCGAGAAAAGAAACTGTTAACATAGAATTTACAGCTCTAATGTAAACTGAAAAGATCTCTGTGTCAGTCGAGTATTGCACTTAAATTCATAAAGTCTAAGTACCAGATTGAAGAGCTCATCCGAACATTTACCATGAAAATATTTATAGAAAAGACACAGAGGCAATCCTACGTTGGTGATTGAAGCCGATCTGACAGATCACGACTAATATTGCTCATTCCTCCTTGGATTTTATTAAAAATTGTTTTAAAAGAAAGTTTCTATGAATTGGATACAATACTGGCTACTCGGTTAATAAATAACAAATGTTGCCTTATAACGAAACGACTAATATTACCATTTTATCCTTATCATTATATGCTACAACGATTGTAATAGATTTTTTTCCTATTGCTTTTATCTATTCTGCTCGTGTTAAATGAGAAAATGCTAACAGGTTATCGGTTAGTTACAGATTTGTTAAAGTGATTAAAAAACATCTCAGAGTAATTAAAATTTACAAGTGTCTTCTTGCCAAAAAAGGGAAAAAATAATGAAAACAAAGATTACATCTGTTTTTACAACGATAGATTCTCCAAAGTATTTCTGTTGAGAGGCGCCTGTCTGACGGCGAAGTAGAGTAAAGGCTTTTTATGTTAATGAATTTATGAGAAGTCTAACACTCAGTTTACGGTAACAGGGACTGATTCCCCGATATAAGAGAATCATCAATAAGTAGGAACAATTCCTGATTTACAATAAAGTATTCTTCTTGGTCAATATATAAAATGAGAATTAAATTCGGACGAACAGCTGGAAATGTGTACGAGGAAAGATGTTATAAGAATTGGCACATTAAAATAAATTCACATCATTTTCAAAAAAGTAACAAATAATTTTCTTTAGGGCAGGTATCCGGCCATTAATGATGGGTCTAGACAAATACTTAAATTGAATTAATAATGTCAATGTCGGGTAAGATCGAAGAGGATGAAACAGACTAAACTTGACCATAACCCGAAGGCCCAACAGTGGTATAGGCAAAGATCTACATGATCTCAACGGCCAATTTAGTGACAGTTGGGATGGCGTAGCCAAGACGGACCTTGACAGACCAATCATTCAATTCAACCAGGTTTGCCAGATCTCTCCTGCCTCAATCCCTTATTGAGCCGCTACGGAGGCAAATCTAGTCAAGTGTTTGGGCTTTTCCGTCGGGAAGAATTGTCAAATTCACGCAAATCGTCAAAGCTATTTTGGTAACGATCTTCGCCACGGGGACAAGGTGGGAGGAGAGAATAGGGAGAGAGGATGACGGTCTCGATGCTCAAATTCGAGCGGGTGCCGACGACGAATCTCAATATATCTAAAAGTTTGGAACATGCATCCTTTTAATTACTATTTTGAAAGTGCATATTGATAAGTGACGTCTTCAATGCCATATTGATAAGTGACGTCTTCAATGCCATATTGATAAGTGACGTCTTCAATGCCATATTGATGTGACGTCTTCAATGCCATATTGATAAGTGACGTCTTCAATGCCATAATGCAATAAAACAAGTTCTAAACAAGGCAAAATAATGAAGCACTTATCAAAAAAAAGAAAAATTTATTTCTTTTAAAACTTACGATGTATGATTGATGAAAAAGGGATACAATTCTATATTTTTAAAAGTCAAATAGAAGAATGCTTGCGTGAAAAAAATTAAATTTCAGTTCAAAGTTACAAGATGATTTTTTTTTAACTGACATGTTGCTCATTTGTTTTGTAATCTATAATTTTCTGTCTTGCGGTCAATTAGGAAACTTGTTGGATTACATATGATCCAGTTTGGCACGACAACATCTTTGCTATCGTGTGAGCTTTTAAGACTTATTTCAAATACAAGAACAATCATTCGTCCATGCTTAGAATGATGCTGCTACATAGGGTTTTGTTCCCCTGAAATTTACCTTGAGCTCCTTGCTAAAAACCAATAAGCAATATTATCGGTCCTGATCTGGCAAATCAGTTTCAGTCACCGCCGTAAGGTTGCCTGCCTGTATCTTTTCTATTTTTCATGGTAATTATACGGATGGTCTCTTCGCTATGGTAACTAGACTTTTTGAATTTAAACGCAGTACTAAACAGTACTAAACTGGCAAACCGTAAATTCTATTCTAACAGTTTCTTTTCTTGCACTTCTAACGTGTAGAACTTTCTTCCATCTCTGTGCTTTCCAGTCAACATTTATTAGCCAAAATTTAAGTGCAATTTCAATAGCTATCTACTGTCCTCCTAATTATTCCTTACTTTTCCCAGTCATTATAATGTTTCTATTCCTAATTTTTCCTTACCCTATGACCTCTTGTGTCTTGTACTGTATGGGATGATACCGATAAAGAATAAGAAGTCTGAGGGTGTCTAATTGGCGGTGGGCGGCAAGTGCTAAACACCTGAGCATTCTCTCCGTTTTTGCTACTTTTTGATAGGAATCAAACCTTGACTTTTCTTCATATAATTTTTTTATTCCAGTAATTTCTTGAAGAAAGTTTGTTTCATAGGAAGCATTCATATGGCTGTAATTTTGATTGGCCCTCCACTTTTTAGTATCTGTTTGCAGTACTATATGCAACAAGAACGTCGTCGTCATGCCTAACGAGCGCTATTATTCAATACCGTCACACAGCGAAGCTACGAAACGCTGCATATTTGATCAGTTTTTGTTATACTACCAAATACGCAGTCAAACATACTTCTCTTTCCCCAAGAAGGTGGTGTTGAAAACTGTTGTCAGATCAACCAAATACGCTGTCAAACATACTTCTCTTTCCCCAAGAAGGTGGTGTTGAAAACTGTTGTCAGATCAACCAAATACGCTGTCAAACATACTTCTCTTTCCCCAAGAAGGTGGTGTTGAAAACTGTTGTCAGATCAACCAAATACGCTGTCAAACATACTTCTCTTTCCCCAAGAAGGTGGTGTTGAAAACTGTTGTCAGATCAACCAAATACGCTGTCAAACATACTTCTCTTTCCCCAAGAAGGTGGTGTTGAAAACTGTTGTCAGATCAACCAAATACGCTGTCAAACATACTTCTCTTTCCCCAAGAAGGTGGTGTTGAAAACTGTTATCAGATCAACCAAATACGCTGTCAAACATACTTCTCTTTCCCCAAGAAGGTGGTGTTGAAAACTGTTGTCAGATCAAGAAGACCATCGAAAAAGTAATCTGATTGTTTATTCATTCATTTGTTTTGCCTCATTGGAAACTCTTTTCAGTTGACCATTGTGACATCTGATTGTGAGACCCACCCATCCAAATGAGCATGAGATTTGAAAGATAGTGGCTCGGATTAAGAAATAGGATAAGCGAGTTCGAATTCCAGAAGCAGGAGAGATGAGTCTCCAGAATTTATAAGAGTAGGTCAGTTAATTCAGTTCGTATTGTTTCCATGTCTATTAGAAAGGAATAGAGGTTTATCATTTTTCCTGTTTAGGTTGCCGTTTACTGGTTCTTTTCTTCCATAGCGTTCATAAATTAAATGTCTTAAATGTTTAGTTATCTAATTATTGTCAGTAAAATTTCATTGTGAGAGTCTCTTAGTTAACTGCCATATGTAATACGCATTTACACGATCATGACTATTTAGATTCATGACCAACTAGGCAAAAGATTTCTCCTCAAAAGCTCGCCGTTTCTTTCTCCGGTAAACTGGTCTATCCTGCTATTCAACTCATGTTTACAGAGAGAAGAGATAGATTCATTCCTTTCCAGATGATATATGCGTATTATTGACTGTAACAAAACCGTCTGAAATTCGAACTCGGCTCGTCGAGTTTTCATTTCGAGTTATGTTTAAACCATTCTTTTACGAGTACCGGGTTAAAATGATTAAAAAACAAACAACAAAAAAAAATGTCTTGTTCATCACTTTCACTTATGCGCAAATATATTTGGGAAAAGTTTGAATTCATCTTTTTTTGCTCCTCTTAGCAATGGGTTAAATAGTGAAAACTAGGTTGTTCAACCTTCAGGTCAACCAGTTTGCTTCAAAACTGTATGTAACCCTGACGAAGTAAATTTTATGCAGATAAGGAAATGATCGTGAAGTTTTATCTTTGATCTCGACTGCAGTCGGCCTTGGTTGATTGATTGCAAGAACTTATATAAAGGATATTATTTTCCAACCTCCATTCATATTACTGACGATATACGGTAGGGAACTTTAGTTTTTAATCAGCCCCACTCCGTTTAAATACTATTATTATAGGTATTTAGCAAGACAGAAAATGAAAGAATCGTGTTAAAATAAAAGTCGCACAATTTCACTGTACTTTTGTAAATAAAGTAATTCGATCAAAAATCGATTATGTCCCTTCTAAAGACTGCAAGAATACAAATTTTCGAAAACCATTTTTCCTATA
This sequence comes from Ascarosepion bandense, assembly GCA_037127315.1. Taxonomy (NCBI): domain Eukaryota; kingdom Metazoa; phylum Mollusca; class Cephalopoda; order Sepiida; family Sepiidae; genus Ascarosepion; species Ascarosepion bandense. The sequence goes on along the minus strand of JBBBDQ010000757.1, from coordinate 3,186,007 downwards.
CACTTAGAACGGCTCATTAAACTTATCAAGCGTATACTCGGAAGTCATCAAACTGTACATGCATGAAATGAGGCATGTAAAATCTCTTTCGTTTAAGAGAGACTTATATATCGTAAAATTTCTTCGCAAAGACTTCGATTTTACCCTCCTATCGCAGCACGTGTATAGAAAACTAGAAAATGTAAAAATAGAAAATGAAAAAAAAACGAAGACATTTTCAAGAACTCAATGAAATACATGGAAACATTATCGTGTGAATCTTGCCGACGGCATCAGATCGATAATCAATCTGGAACATATCAATATATTTTGACCACCATTTTGTTTAAGAGTTTCTTTTTTCATCAGTTCTTCATGGGAAATTATTTTCAATAATTAATTTATCCCTGAAGACATGAAACTGTGAATTTTTTTCACAGTGAGAGTATATTTTTTTTGTTAGGCTTCTTTCGGAAAAGATAGTTCTAACGGGAAGAATAACTGCTTTGTTTTCAAAGTAAAATATTCTTCCGAAGAATGGATTTTGTATTTCAGAGGAAGAATTAGCTCGTAACTAAATAATAGGTTTGTTGTCTTCATGTTCACAAACGCGTTAGCCATGCTGAAGCTTCAGTTTGAAACTGTAAATTTCATTTTCAGCATCGCTTAGAGATGAATTGTAGCGGGATTAAATTATTTATAAATTTCATTAGTTTTAAGGTTCCTTAATTTTAAATTCAACGTTGGAGCTATCTGGACAGGTTAACAGCTCTGTAGATACTCACCACTGAATTTATTATGTATAATCTTCTTGACTGCGTTGGACTAATTCAAGTTAACATTCGACGATATTCTCAAAGTACTCGAGAAATATGGTTTATGGTGTTGTTACTTCATTCCATAATTATTCTAGATTACGGATAATAAACGGGTAGTTGAAGGATTTGAGAAGAGTGGAACCACCTTTTAATTGCTCTTGATTCCGGATTCATATTGACCCGGGGTGGTAGCTCAAGTCAGGATCCCAGCTATAACCCCTAAACAGAAACAAAATATTATGAAAGTATACAGCAAAAATACCACTAATACATTTTTTATTAAAAAATTATTAACAATGTTTATAGTAGAATGACCTACAATACATTTTAAAATCAAATAACCAACAATACATTTTATATGCTGTTGAAGGCATACCATAGTGTTCAAAATATATTTAGGTAAGGCCATAAAATTTCGTTCAAAATATTTAAATTTAGGCATTAAAAACACAATGACGCTAAACAAAACCAACCAATCAACATGAAAGAACTCTTTTGTAGCAGAAATATATATAATAATCTATTCTTAAAGAAATCAAACTGTATTAAAAAATATAACTTCAACAAACTACAACATAAAAACACCTATTATTACTTTCTAGTAATTATAACTACACTAACAAGTATATGCACAAAAGCTGGGTATCTACTGTGTACTTAATTGGGAAAGCAGAATAACAATTTCTTTATTACTACCAAACTCCCATAAGATTTGATTTTCTGCATTAACTGACATTTAAAGAACTGCATATGGCATTAAACAAACAAATCAGTCAATCAATCAAATGTGCTCTACGGGATTATGATTTAACTACTGTGTAAGCCATTTTAACAAAAATCAAAACTCGTTGTAGTCAACAATCCAGTCGGCTTACAGCTGTATGATGTTGAAACCACAGTTCTCGTACGATTACAGAAGTTAAGCAACATCAAGCTTAGACAGTACCTAGATGGATGGCCGCTTAGAAATGTTAGGTACTGCTAGCTTGAATGTCCGTCTAGTGTAATATATAACAACTCAAAAGTGGAAATCGGAGAACCGAGTTGCAATTCCAGTTGGATTCGTTATATTCACATACGCCCACAACCCCATGGGAAAGGTATTAATCCACCTCTTCTACCCCTAGTTATGGGTTAATTACTATGACTAAGCCATAGAAAATGATCTTGATAAGCCATAAAAAATGAACCAATCAATCCACGAACTAATTTTCAATTATATTTGATTTGTGATACTATGTTTTGTTTTGCTGGAAGTCCCAACCGATTAATGAGTGCATTTTTGTTATAAATTCAGATATATAGTCAGCAATTATATTTAATTCGTTTATCAGAAACTTATTTTAGAAAAGATGTGCGTTGTGGTGCAGTGGATATTGGCTCGGAACGAGAAATCGAACAGCTGAGTTCGAATTCCAGTTGAATGCGTTTAGAAATACCCTTGCAAAAGGTATGAATCCTCCAATTCTCTCTCCAGCTATGGGTTCTATAGCCTTGGTTGGCAACCAGTCTACCGCAGAAAGTAATAGCAACCTTCGGCGGGAAGATTTCCTGCCCGGTCATAAGCGTGTATCACGTATGACACTTATTGATTTTAGAAAATATAGAATTCCTTTTGCAAATTCTGAGGAAGACTTTGATTTTTTATTCGTATCTGAGCCCATGGACAGAAAACTGGAAGATGGAAGATGAAAGAACGTGAAACAAAAAGAAAACATTTCGAAGAACTCAATGAAATACCTGAAAACATTATCGTGTAAAGCGTATTAATAGCCTTTTATTGGTTCCTGGGTCACCGTATTTGTCAAGAAAATACTGGATCGTGCCTCGGTAGAGGTGCTTTTCTTGTACATATAAATATTAGTATGTTTTTCTGTTCGAGTTAATATTATCTTACAAACACATATGTCACAGTAAGTACACATTTTCCCGATTTAGCTGAGACGCTTTTTAAAACAGTGGTGAACTTTTTCACATCGTGTGGCGTTGTCCATAGGTTCGTCTGTCAATCACTCTTTCTTAAGTGCTGCGTCAAAACACAGCCTGTGATATATATATATATATATATATATATATATATATATATATATATATATATATTGTAATTTTGTTATTACAATGGTTTATAAAAGCATAATATCACAACACAAAAATTTTATGTTGCAGAAAAATAATGTTCTTCTTCAGATGATATGTTAAAATAAATGGTGAAAATGATAATTTTAAAATATGTTGTAGGATCTCCCCTTTGTATATTATAATGGACTCGACTGAGTATACATATACTACTGCCATAGAGAGAACAGCAGTAGCTGCTATGTAGATTGCAAACCGCTACTATTGACACTGTCATCTCTCTTCCTTCGGGTAGAGGGCGCTCTCTGCTTCCGAGCAGAGAGCAATAACCCAGTCGTGGTTCCGCCGAAGGGTAGAAGCACGACTGGGGAAAAATAGACAGTCATTTTTTGGCCGGGTCATATAGCCCGGAAATCCCAGTTATAACTGACCATGTGTCACATGTTGCTCTTACTGGGAGGGACAGCTAAATAATGTAGCTGCCATGTGTGTGTGTGTGAGAGAGAGAGATCGAGAGAGAGAGGGGGTGAGCGAGAGAGAGAGAGAGAGAGTGAGACGTTACAATTACTGGACAGTACCGGAGCTTATACATAAGTTACCGAGAGATACCGAACTTGCCTCGAGACTACCGCATCCGAAGTCAGACTAGTTCTGAGCTCCACTCAGCTAGAATAATATACACGGATATACTATTTCTAACGACTTCACTTTAAGACTTATATATGTTTATTTCTTAATAATAGTATTTCTGGATTTACTAAACTGCGTTCATGTTTGTATATTAAGTTCGATATAATCTATTGTTCTATCTCAATATCTTTTTTGTTACTCAGTATTTTCTGCGGTTCCTCACCCGGAATCCACAACAAAATGAATTCATGGTTATTTAGAAAATAAGGGAGTGGTAGTTGGTAGTTGGAGAAATATTGTTCAATCAAAAATGAGAATTATGCAACCATGTAGATTTTAATATTTGGGTTATGAAAGTGGGCAGGATGGCTCTAGACATGTCACTTTTTAATTTTGTCTGGATAAGATACATAGGTACTTAGTTTTTTAGATGGGTAGACAATAATGTTTTTCAGGAGGTCGGCTTTTAGGTATTTATTTTATAGAACAATAATTTTTATTTATTTATTTTATTTTATTTTTTAACTTCTGTCTAATGAGTAAAGTAACTGGAATGTTTAGGTCAGAATTAGGATTAAATAATTATGGTATACTTAGTTATATTTTTAAGAACAAATATTAAGTATTGTATGGGCAATTTATTTTAGTAAAATAATTTTTTATTTTTTTAATTATGTTGGAGTATAAATTATAAATAAAATATTGTAATTAATTAAATTTTAAAGAATAGTAATTTTGTCTGAGTAAGGTACATAGTGGAGCCACACAATACTTAAATAGGTAAATTATTTTTAACAGCAAGTTGAATTTTTTTTGTTTAACTACTTCATGAATAAAGGGGGTGGAATGTTTATGTTAGAATTAAGATTTAATTAATTATGGTATATTAAAGTATATTGTAGTTAAGAAATCTTATTAAGTATTGTGTTGGTCATTTATTTTAGTAAAATAATTATTAATTTATATTAGAGCATAAGTTATAAATGAAACATTGTAGATTTTTTATAAATTAAAATATAATATTTTGTTTGGGTAAGATACATTGTGGGAATATATTATTTAAATGGGCAGACAACAATCTTTAACAGCAGGCTGAACTTCGGTTTTTTAAAAATTAGACTTCACTAGTACTTCATGAGTAAAGAGGATGGAATATGTAGTTTAGAATTAGTTATATATATATACAATTTAGTAGACAAAAATTATGGTATAAATGTTTAGCATTGTAAATATTAATCTCTTACACATCGAATGCAGCAAGTTGACTTGTAAACATCCCACAAGTGGTCAATAAAATTTCTCGATAGAATCTAACATTCACAGAACATATTGTTCTAGTTCTAAGTGTCATGCCTCTTATTTGTTTCAGCATTAGCCATTTTCCTTTAGTAACTCAAATCTCCAACTGAGAGAGACAGATAGAAACGTCGAATAATGTACCAAATGATCTTGTGTAAATGAAATTAAAAAACAGAAAATAGAAAGCTTAATAAGGCGACACACATTGATTAATCTTACAAAAGAAAAGACGTCGCGAAGAGCCATGTTCTAAAATAATATCAGAAGAATCGTTTTCTTATTACGTTTCTCAAAAGTTCTTGCTGTCTCATTTTGACTGCAATTATCAGTTTCATTTTAGTTCATATTTTCTTTAAAATTTCTCTGTTCCGTCCATGGTATTCTCCGCATCCATTTTTAGAACCATAGAGGGTGAGAAAATTTAACAAATTGGATCTGATTTCTCTTGGGGTTTTCAAAGAACACTAAGAGCAGTTCTTTCATACAAAAAGTGCTATCGGAAATTCTAATGTGACCGACGAATTGACTGATTCAATTTATAGAAGCGCCTTTTTCAAAATTAGATTTCATAAAGAAGTAACAAGGATGAAACTAAGTGAAAAAGAAGATATTAAAGGTCGACTCCTTAGAAGTCGATATTTTCGCGAAATTTATATCAGGACTGGACTCAACTCACGCCTACATTTTAATGCATCTATTTACGGATACTTTATGAACATACATCACTTACATGTTTTGTTCAATGATCCAAGCAATCTAACCCCGACAAGTTTGAGAAGGATATCACAGAGTCATAGGAATATAAAAAATCCATGATTGCAACATAGAAATCACTTTCAAATTTATTTGTCTTTTCTTTCTTTGTTTTTTTTACCAAAATGAAATAACTATCTGTTTGGGCGCTCTCCACCTTTCCAAGGAAATGGACTATTCGAATCACTATATAAAATAGTAGTGATTATACCTCGAGGAAGTCGAGTAAGGAAGTCGAGTGAGCGAGTCAGTCGAGTATTTCCGGTATTGCCACTGGAAGTGTTCTACTAGTCAATCTTTCACGTCTCTATGACGATACTGTATACTAATTACCTAGTTCTGTATTCTACTAATCCTCACCGCTTGTAAATATTTCTCTTTCCTGTCAATACACTTACTTTTATACTATTACGTTGTTTTGTATTATTTCACATAATTCTGTTACCCGACGTAACACTATCCTATCTCTCCAAACAACAAATACGGTGAACATTACATATATACCTACACAGATTTCAGAAAAACAATTGGCTTTAAAATAAAACGCAGATTTTTTTAAGTGGCCTAATAGGTAAAAACGTTGGTTGAAGTAATCCATTGACTTGGCCCAAAGAGTTTGGAGTTCAATACCTGGCCACAGCAGATGTGAACAAAAAACTGGAGAGTTGACTTACTAAAGGAAAAAAAAAACAATCTTAAAAAGATTTTTTAGGATGGTCATTAATATTTTATTTATCATTTTCTAATATATTTTTTTAATTTATTTTTAAATTGTTATAATTCTATTTATAATATAATACTACTAGAGGTTATATTTTAATTTGTATTAAAATGCATTATTTAGAATTTATTTTTATATTGTAAATACATCCCATTATTTTTAAAACTAAATTTAATGTTAAATTTCCATGTCATGTTTTCCTAAGAAAGCAGATGAATTGCAATAGACGCTGGTATCGAACTAAGACGCTAACTTTAATTTCCTTTTTCCTTATACTGTTCGTTCTCCTTTTCTTTTCTTTCCTTCCCTTTTTATTTTCTTTTTCTTCTTTCCGTTTATGATTTTTCTATATTTTTCTTTTTCTTTCTTCTTTTTTTTTTAATGAGCGATGAAATGTCTTTGTAGATTACCGTTACAAATATATATTCTCGTTTTGGCCACGTGAGTGTTTGTATGTGATTCTTTTCTGGATGATTTTGAATATTAACTGTTGTATCATTTGTGTCTGACGAGCAGCAGTTTTTTTTTTGTTTATTTTTTTGCTGAGAAATACGTATTACCCATGAAATTGTAGAATATCAAAATTTTTTTAAAATTTTGCTCTATAACTCTATAACACTGTCAGCTCTCTGCTTCCGAGCAGAGAGCATAAACCCAGTCGTGGTTCCGCCGAAGGGTAGAACTACGACTCGGTAAAAATAGACAGACATATTTTTGGCCCGGCTATATGGCTGGGAATTCCCACATTAAAATGACCATGTGTCACATCCGGCCTTGCGTGAGAAGGCTAGTAAATACAGCAGAGTTTGCATAGATAAATAAATGAATTTAACATTGAGTTCTTTTGAGTTCGTCTCTATCGGAATTAACCTGAATTAAATACCAAATATTCTAGGATTATTGTTGTGGAGTTGTGGCGAAACATCACAGCAAAGTTGTAATGTCCGGTTTGTGCCGGATGTAAGACACAAAACAAGAAGCTAGATTCAAAACAATGAATTAGTATGACAAGAAAAGAAAGTGCCAATAATAAATAACTAGAAATAAGTAAGTCCGAATGTATTATTACGCTGCTTATTGCCTCACTAGTAGCTGTCGTCAACTGCCTTACTAGATAATATTTAACTACTCTCAACAGAATTCATTAACAGCTGTTTGTTCACTGCTTCCCGAAAGTCACACAGGAAATTATATATAACAAGAGAAAGAGTCCATTTCTCGCAGGAGAGCACCATAATTTATATATGTAGAGCACCCCTCATTCATGGACATGTGTAGTTGTATTAACATAACAAATTTATTGCGATGAAGTCCTGAAGGACGAAACACGTCACAAGTAAACTTTTTCTACTTTGTCATACAGTTTTCCCAATATTTATATATATGGGGGGGGGGGATTTGGATTGGCGGCCCCCTTTGAGAAGCCGTAGATGATCATGTTAGCTCGAAGTCACATGTCATCGTAGCCGAGTGTTTAAGCTTTGTTCAGAATGACGTTCAGATTGTTATCTTCAGATCGATTAACGCACTCTCTCTCGAAAATTTAAACTGAAGTCTGCTCTGCATAGTTGCAGTATAAACCACAGTGGGCTCTGTAGGTGTTGAACAAACACAAGTTTGCCTGAGCAGGTGTCTACAATGGGGATTAGCTAGCCTTGCTAGTAGTCGGGTATCCTCGAATACAAGTCGCCATTATTATTGATATTCTACATATATATATATATATACATATATATATATATATATATATATATATATATAAATGCTACTGCTGAAAAGCTTTCATTTCGATTTATTTCTTCAAATCAGACCAAATAACAAAAGATACAATTTTTATAGGGGAAGTGGTTCTTTGTCCGATTGAGAAGTATTCAACATCTCACTGATATATCTATAATTTTTTTTTCAATTTAGTTCTTATTTTCATAAAATATTTTTTAATCTTTATTTTATGTGTTTTTTTAATTTAAAATGTTTTTCTTTTCATCGCTTTACCACATTCACACACAACATCATATTTTCAGTCCTCCTGATTATACATTCTTTTCATAATACTTCAGCAGCCATTTTTTCCCATTTAAATGCTTTTTGAGCCGGTTTTTAATCTGTCCGCCAATTTCGTTTCTACAAAAATTATTTTTTCAACTTCCAATCTTTTTCCATTAGATCTATCACACTCTAATTTGTTGATTATTATTATTATTATTATTATTATTATTATTATTATTATTATTTTCCAAATCTTTCATTCTTTGGTTTGAATTCTCTATAATCTTTTGTTCGTGGTCGTGGTCTCACAAGTGACTCAGATTGGGGATCACGTTACGACATTTTGTCCGGTCCTTGCCAAAACTCCAATCCTCTTACAAATGGCGGTCAGTGCAGAAATGGTTACTAGCTTTATGACGTAATCGGCTTTTGTCGTAGGGCAAACAGCTTTGCCAGAACGCTAGAAATAGTGACACAAGGATAGAGGGATACTTTGCTTAACAGGGTAAAAATGAAGCGAAATCGTACATGCATGTGGTAGCAATAACTATGTATACGGATATATGAATATAGACGTTGTTACTGGAGCGTAAAGCGAGATTGACGATCAGTGTTCAAATTCCGGTCGAGACTGTTTGCCTTCACTTTCCCTTTCCCCAACACCACAGAGAATTAAACAGCAGGTCATGTATACTTGGATGACGACCAGTTAAAAAGGACAACTCTGAATTCAAAACCGGTTTGGAATAGGCCAAACAACTACACTTCGTAAATCGTACTTGTTATTGAAATTATAGCAAATTTCCTAAGCGTGAAAAGTTTAAAGGTTTACTAAATAATATATGCGTATTTATCAACATCAAAATTGATAGAAACTGCGTCTAGAGATTATATGCAAAAGAGGTATTGTCAAATATTTTATGTAAAATCCATAGATACGTGTTATCCAATGAAATAATTTGTACTATTATGTATAGCGAGTAAAGATGAAAGCAATTAAGTCCCAATTTTCAATTTCAAATTGATATTTAGTAATTTTTTCAGTAATTATAGCAATTTGCAGTGTCAAGAGATTATTTGCAAGAACTAGAATTTAGTATTATTGCTCGTAAAAAAGAACTAAGAATGAACTATATGATCAAAGAAATTAGCAAAGGAAAGTCTTCGCTTCAAATTTCTAAGGATTTGAAAAGGGATCATTGAACAATCAAGAACATGTCAAATGGGAATTCAACCAAGGAAAAAAATCTCAGGCTGCATTCAGGAATTTAACAAAGCGAGATCTATCACATATCCGAAAAGAATTAATAAAAGTGCGTTCATATTTGAAGACTATGCTGTCAATGGAAAACAAAGTGTTAAGCATTAAGGAAGTTTGCTGATGTAAAAAATCAAATAAAGAAACCCATTTTAACAAAAAAAAAACATAAGGAAAGAAGATTGCAGTTAGCAAAAACATACATGAAAATTGAATTCAGTAAAGTGCTTTTTACAGACGAATCAAGGATCACCCTCGATGAGCTTGATGGATGAGCTCGAGGATTGGTTTGCAAGCAACATGACTCAAGAATTTTTTAAAACGCCAACAAGGCGGCGGTGGGATCATGATATGGGCTGGGATTATTGGTAATGAGCTGATGGGTCCATTTAAAGTGAAAGACGGGGTTAAAATGAATTCAAAAAGTTACTGTAATTTTCTAGAGCAATATTTCATTGAATGGCTTGATAAGCAGTCTTTAGCCAAGCGTAGATCTATATTATGCAAGACAACGTACCAAGTCATGCATCAAAGTTTACTAAATCATGGTCGAAAGAAAAGGGATTTGTTAAAGATTCTCTTATGGACTGGCCTTCAAATAGCTGTGACTTTAATGCCATTGAGAGATATTTATTTTAATGGAAGGCAATTCAACAACAAGTGTGACATCTAGGAGGTAGTTTAGTTGCTGCAAACAACTTACCAGCTGCTAAAATTGTAAATCTACCATCAGATGTTGACAATAGGCTGCTAAGAGTTATTAAAAAGAAAGGAGCATTTGTGCAATAAATTTTAGGAGGTTCTTATTATTTTTTGTTATTATATCTTTTAGTTTTAAAATAAAATATTTTTTCATATTTTTTCTTTAAGAAATTGAAGAATTAGTTCTAAAATCTTTTCATGTTATTTTTTACATAAGTTTTACAAGGTATAATAATGTAAAAGTATCAAAATAAATAGTTGCAAATAAAATACTGACAGTCAAATTAGTTTGTTTTGTTAACTTAGTAAACATTTTTCCAACTTAAAAACAATAGTTTTCTCTATCACTATATCTAAGTTTAAAATATTGAGTAGAATCTAAACATCATAATAGGACTTTTAACATTAAAGATGCAACTCTATACCAATTCATAACTTGCATATAATCTGTAGACGCAGTTTAAACATTTACATCGCCAGTGTATTGTTTTTCTCCTTTGATCAGAGTAACATTTTTATGTCAAAATTTTAGTCGGTCTTGTTACGGTGACTAACCAATATATTAGACGTGTTGTTTTGCAAAATCTCAATTTTGTGCTCATATAATCTGTTATTTAGATTCCTTAAAGTTTCTCCTATTCATGTTTTGTGACATTTTTTCTGGCGATGTAGTAAACTTGTCCTTCAGGTTTTAGCTTAGTGTTTTGTTTAGTCTGATTAGCCTTTTATTGGTTCCTTCTGCAGCCCGTCGTTCAGGATCGAAGTGTAGTATCTGTTCTCAGATACTCATCGCCTACTCGCCGGCTTGGCTTGGAAGCAATAACCAGCTAAGACTAGCTTTTGAGCAGCTATGACAAGTAATGACCAACTTTGACAAACAATGATCAGCTAAGACCAGCTTTGTACTCAGTTACGGAGTAAGTAGAGGCTGTATGATCTTTAACCAATGGCCTGAAAGTACGCGCTCAGATTCCCCACGTAAAAAAACCGACCTTGTGTCCCAACTCACTTCAGTGGGGGACTAAGTCTTTTATTGCTTTTGATCGAATCGTGATGAATTTTCATATTGCATTTAGATAGATTCTTTCTATTGTAGACTAGCAGTATAGCCCGGCGTTGCTCGGGTGTAATGAAAGCTTTAAAACTAATCCATGGTCCTGGATCTCAGACTCTTTGGACGTTGGCACGAAAGACTAAAAAGCAATAGTTGTTTCCAGTTAAAGCGAAACCATAGACTGAAAGAAAAATATCGATATCAAATTTTCTGCACTATTGTAAGAACTGCAACATTGAAACTTCCGAATATCGTTTCTTATGTCTTTGTCTATGGATGGATCAAATTTGATTAAAATCGGACCACTCCTTCTATAACACGATTCTTTCGATTATCGATTTTCGATATTTATCGGGGGTACCTCGACACAAAACCTAGCTAAGAACACTCGCAGACGCTTATAATACAAATGTGTAAATTTTCAAGAAAATCGGTTCAGCCGTTTCGGAGTCTATAGGTAAGGACACACACACACAGACAAAGTTTCTTTTATAAATAAGTTTAGATTAGCTGTGATAGAGATAGTTAGTAGGATAATATACTTTTTGATTCACTGGGTTTGTCTGAAGGGGCCGTTTTCTGTTATTTAATATATTATGGGATTGCTATTTCAAATTGAATATAAAATAATCAGGGTGCTGCAGAAGTTTGAAAGTGTTTTCAATATGTTTCTCCTCTACATATCAATATTCCGGGCTGCATATTCTGAGGGGTCTCAATTAGAATCCAATGATTATGCGGAAATTTATTTTTGTTGTTATGATGATAACAGAAATGTATCGGGACGTTTTTTTTTTGTTTGTTTTTTGTTGTTGATTTCCGTTGCAATCTGAGCTTTAAACGCTTGTTAACGCGTTTGATATTTAAGGTTGACTGAGCATACAGGCAACGACGAGGTGTTAGAAAGAATGGCAACAAAAAGGAAATTGATGCTGAGCATCAGGAAGAGACAACTGAAGTTCCTGGGACATGCTGTGAGGAAGGAGAACCTGATACTAACTGGCTAGATAGAAGGAAGGAGAGACAGAGGAAGGCAGCGGATAACATATTTGCAGGGCCTGATTAGGTGGTTGACGGAACGAGGGTTGACAGGAGGAACAGGAGCAAACATACTAAGAGCCACAAGGGATAGGGAGACGTGGAGAGCCATGATCGCCTACGTCCTGAAGGGACAGGGCACATAGAAGAAGAAGAAGAAGAAGAAGAAGGAATTTTGTTCTTCCATTTCGTAAGAGAATTCAGTTGTGTGTTCAACTCGGTTTAGCTGATCTACTAGGTCAGGACAATCAGTATCAAAATGATATACAAGCTGAGCTCCATCAGTATAATGGAAATATTATGAATGTTTGGATAAAACATTTTGGCAAAAACCGGATTCAAGAAATTTAAAAAAAATACATGTCATCACTCCAGTGAGAGACGATCGAATCGGTAAGTTTTGTTTGTAACATTCATTATTAAATGTGAAGTAGTATTGATTGGCAATGAGACGAAAAAATTTTATATGAAATTGGAAGCATTTATAAAATTTTGAATAAGAAGCCAAAACTTAACGGTTGTCAGTCGGAGAAATTATTAGCTTCTCTGTCAAATTGTTAATAGGAACTTAAATTACGTTAACGTTTCAACGAATCAAACATGAAACACAAACGCCATTAGATATATACGTGATGACTATACAACTACTGAAAGAAAAAGAAATATATGCTTCTCGATTTGTTAAAGTTCATGTATGCATTTTTCATTAGTGCATAGTTGATTTTAAAATGTTTTCGTAGTGTATATATGTGTGCGTTCGTTCGGGTGCACACTCACGTGACCGTGTATGTGGGGTACGGGTAGAATTTTACTGGTACTTTTCATTTTTGTCGTTTGCTTTTACTTTACACTCGCGTCTTTTTTTTTTTTTTACTTTTTCTCTCTCTCTTTTTTTTTTTCAATGAAATATCGAGAAATATAAAGAGTACATTAATTATACTCCTGACGAGTGGATTAGTTTCTGGAGGGAAAGTCAGCGAAACTCTGCAGTCGGAATGCTGAAGTTAACATCAATCAGTTAAATAAAAAACTTTATACTGGATTCTGTTAATGCTCTCTCTCTCTGGTATAGAGCATTTTATTGCAAGGACTCTTTGCCATGAATGTTTTTTCTTACAGTATTCCACTGATAGCAATTTTGGCTTTCCATTATATTTGATATCGCTATTATATATATAAATATACAGTTAATCTTACTGCCAATATATATATATATATATATATATATATATATATATATATGTGTGTGTGTGTGTGTGTGTGTGTGTGAGAAAAATATTAAAAGAAAAATATATGATAGAAAATAAAGGAAGCCATTATTTTTAAGCGAATTGAATGAAAAACATGAAGTCAATAAAAAGTGAATCTGACTCAATGATAAAAGAAAAAAAGTATAGATTCGAAACTTATTTTAGAGAAAAAGCCAAAAGCTGAAGGCACTGGAATTACTGCAAAAAACAAAAACAAGAAGTAATATTGCAGATAGACAGCAAATTGCAGAGAATGAAAGGGTGAGAAATTCGCTTAAGGAAACAACAATTCTATGAGCCAAAGTACGTTGTTAAACCAAACATTTATCTACAGTTATCTTCTTATGCGATTTAGTAAATTTCTGCAAGAATTAATAAAAAATGACCCTCTTCAAACCAACCAAAACCAGAAACGACATATATGATTTTATTTTATTTATTTATTTTGTTTGCGTTTTTCTCTCCATGGCGGCCTTGAAAAGGTCTCTGCGCTTCAAGAGTAACTTTCTATTAAACACATTTTTCATTGAAACATATTTACGCCAAGAAAGATATTGTGCTACATGAGATAATATTTACAGAACATCAAGCAAAACGAGTGGATTAACATTTTTGAACACATTATTTTTTATACGCCGTCTCCTTTAAGGACGCAGGTGATCATAGACTTCCACTTGCCTTATTTGATTTTATTTTCTCTCGTATACATATTGTCAAATGAATGTTTCTCCATGTATATTTGAAAAAAAAATCGTTAGGACCTTCTTGTTCTCTTCGGCTTTGTCCACCTTTTGCCCTGCCACGTCGGGAATGACCACAAAATCATCCCGTTGATTCACTAGGCCAACGTTTCTTCGCCGCTTATAATCGCTGAACGAAAAAAAGTAAGAAAATGAGATCAGCTGATACAGATATTTACTGGTCTAATTTGACTCTGACCAATATGTGTTTAAAATTATATATATATGGTTTTAAAATAAAAGCTTAGGAAGGTCTGAAGAGAATTAGCTACAGAGGCACAAAGTTTAAAAATACTATATTTACGGAAAATAACTGCTCAATATTGGTGATAGAGCCATTATATAGAGAGAGGGATAGTCGACGTGTCGTTAAATGTAAGATAATAACAATCAGCATACAATGTTGAGACTGATGTTCACACACACATTATATATATATATATATATAACACCTACTCTTTTCCGATATTATTTACTGGAATCAGTCTTCACATATCGTAGTGCGTCCAGATCCTATATATTCGCTAGTAATCAGTCTGCACATGCCATAGTGCGGCAAGACCCAAGATTATTCGCTGGTAATAAGTTTTCACATATCATAGTGCGACCAGACCCGATATTATTCGCTGTTAATCAGTCTTCACATGTCATAGTGAGGCCAGAGCCGATATTATTGCTATTACCACTCTTACTGTCATCATCGTTATTATTATTACTACTACTACTACTACTACTACTATTGTGCTTTGCTTTTGCATTTGCCTTGAGTAGTCGAAATTTACCTTAATTCTCAATCATTGACTTTAAGTAACAATAAGCTTATCAGAAGATCCAAATAGGTATAGTTCCATGAAACCTTAGTGCAATATAATGTTTCCTTTATTAATTGAACTCGATATTCTATACAAGACTTCTAGGTATTTATAGGCTTCTTCTTGTTCCAGTTTCTTAATCTTTGTAACAAAATCTAAATCTATTAAGTATGTTTCTGTAATTATCCCTTTCTTGAATATTAATTTCGCGCATTTATCTAATCCGTAATCCATACCGATCTCATCACTGAAATATGTTACACTATTGAGAAGGCCCTTCAACTTATTGGCGTCTTTGACAAAGATTTTGATATCATTCTTATAGAATAGATGATTAAACACTTTCTTTTTTTACTTTGTATCCATAGTTATTATTGTTTAGTTCGTGCGAAAGGGGTAATAAAGACAGACGTAAGACAAAGAGTAACAGGGGGTCTTCTTCAAAGATTCTATGTCGGATAATGAATCAAGTGAAAGTGTGATTTAGGTATAATATGGTTTTTCACAGTTCCATGCTATATTTAAGTAAATGTACTATCACCGAGGAGTATATTTAAGTAAATGTACTATCACCGAGAAGTATATTTAAGTAAATGTACTATCACCGAGGAGTATATTTAAGTAAATGTACTATCATCGAGGAGTATATTTCCAATGTCTTAAGGATCTAAAAAACGATTAAAAAGAAAAGGTATATAATTTTTCAACGCTGGCAAAAATATGCCTTTTAGATTATATAAACATGGAAAGGAAGTGTGGGGAAACGGCGTAATAATGCCACAAAGGAAAAAAATTTGGAATACAAAAAAAAGTGGAATCAGGTGAAAAAAGGTTTACTTAAGAAAGGTCCGCAAGAAAGAAAGAACCCATGCAAGTTCTGTATATTTTTGACGTAACACCACCACAAGAATTTGCTCAACGTACATGTATGAGTACCACAGAAAGGAAACGTACGGGAAAAAATATTGGTTGGACCAAAACGAAAGAAATACAAAGTTTGGTACGCACCAGAAAGAGAACTGGCTGAATACTAATGAAAGAAATAGTTAAGAAAATAAAGAAATCTCAAAATGGTAGATGTTGTAGAAGAAGAAGACACCCCCGGTGACATAAATGAACTAGGCTAGGCGCTTTAAATAAAGGAAACTTAGTTCAGGGACAAACTTCCATGCGAACGACTCCAGCGGGGCTCAGTCTACGGGCATAGACTCGATTGAGAAGAATAAATAGGCTTAGTGCCCGAACAGGCGTATGCGAGGGATGAGTAAATTTTGACCCTTAGTCCGCGTCTTAGCGTTCGGATTTCACACGAAAGAGCTAACATTGTCACATCCCCTCTCAGTGGGGAGACACAGGTTAGATACACAGAGTTCTAAACGGACATGAAACTATCGGTGGATCTATCTGTCTTCGGGCAGAGAACATCTCAGTCGGGGCTCGGTCTACGAACTTGGACTTGGCTGAGAAAGACAAACAAGCTTTCTGCCTTCGGACAGAATTCGTCTCAGTCGAAGCTCCTTTTACGGACAGAATCTCAGTTGGGAAATAAAACAAGTTTAGGACTCGATCCCGCGCATGTGGGGTCTAGGCAAATTTTGACCCTTGGTGGGTGGGGACTCAGGCTAAATACGAAAGCTTGAGAGTGATCACAATTGTCAAGCTCTCTGTCTTCGGAAACAGTATGACTCAGCTGAGGCTGTATCGACTGACAGAGACTTAGCTTAGAAGAATAAATAAACATAATGCCCTACACTGCGTACGCGGAGACTGAAAAAAATTTTGACCTTTGTTTTAAATGCACGTTTTCGGATTCCCCACATAAAGACCGAAATTGTTTTACATCCGGTCTCAGTTGGGAGATTTTGGGTAAATACTCAGAATTACGCGAGAAATCGCATGTGTCAAGCTCTCTATCTTTGGACAGTGAATGACTCAGTCGGGGTCAGTCTATGGAATGAGACGCGACTGACAAAAATTGTGAAGCATAACGCCCCATTCTGCGTTTGCGGCGGCTAAGTAAATCTTGAGCATTCCCCGGAGTGTACCCGCTCAGGTTATCCACGTTAAACCGGACCAGCTGTCACAGTGGCAAAGTACTCAGAGTTCTGCGAGAGGTCGTAATTGTAAGTGAAGCACTCTCTGTTTTCGGACAGAGTTCGACTCAGTCGGTGTTCTGTCTACGGTCGAAATCTCGGCTATGATAAGAACAGAACCAAAGTGCTCTATCCCGCGGATTTTGTCCCTTGGCCCGAGTATATGCGCTCGTGTTCTCCACTTTAAACCCGATCTTGTGTCCCATCTCTCCTCACTGGGGAAACCTTGGGCAAATATCTAGAGTCCCGACAGAATTAAAAACCCGTTGGTGTCAATCGTTTAGTTCGTTTAGCTTTTTCAGACCGATTCTAGTCATGTCACGAGCTCGAAGTATTCTTGTCGTTAATCGCTTTGAACGCAAACCTTTTTTAAGAACTGTTATATTTTACTTTAAGTTTATCTTTTATTTTTATTTTTACTTGATTTTCTTTTCCTGTGAATTTAAAAAAAAATCTTTTTCACCCATCCCAGTCTTTTTTAAAAAATTGTATTACTAGTGTAATATCTAATTGCACTAGTCTACTGATTAAATTTTTGTGTATATTACTTTCAGTTTATTTTATTTTTCAACTAGACCCCGTTCATAAACTTTTTTTCATATATCTTCTCATTTAACTCAATCGTTTCTCTTTCCCTTTTCTACGTGTTACTGTCTTGTACCCTAAATTTAATTTTCACGCGTCCCCGTCCTGACCCAAGTCAAGTTTAATTTTAGTGTAACTCTTTTCCGTTTATTTATTGTTTAATTTATTTTTATTTTATTTTCGTGTTACGTCCGCCATTTTGTTTAATTGATAAAAACATATTTTTACACGTATCTCCCTCTTCATAATTTTTCTTTTGAAGCATTTATTTCATAATTTGTTTATTTAAAATGAAAGAGAAAAACAAAGAGAAAGAATTGAAAGGAAAGAAAAAATAAAGAGAAGAAAAATAAAGTAAAAACGAATAAAAAAGAAATGGAAATTCAGAAAAAGATGAGAAAAAACGGAAAAGAGAAATGCAAATGAAAAAAAGAAAATAATAGATAAAAAATCCAAAGATAAAAAGGAAAAGTAAAGTGTAAAATATAAAAAATAAGCAAAAAAAAAAAAATTAAAATAATAAGAGAAGAAAAGATGAACGAAAATGAATATAGAAGATAAGATGAAAGAGAATGAAAAAAAAGAATAAAAAAGAAAAGGTAAAAATAAAACTAGGCAAAGTAATGAGAGGGAAAAAGGCAGAGAAAACGGAAAGACGAGTAAAAAGATAACAAAACGATAACAAGAATAAAGTAAAGAAAGCAGAAAAAACAATACGAATAAATGAAAGAAAAGAAAGGAGAAAGGAGTCAAACTGCGTAGAGAGAGATGGAAAAAAGGAGACAAATACTCAGAAAATGAAATCAGATGTAAGAGCGCGATAAAACAATTCGGCGTAAAGAGAAGAACAATTAGATGTGGCAGTCTGATAAAGTTCTAGTGGACACAAGTGAAAGGTGACTAATGACGAACGCGAATAGACAAGATAGGAAATTGTTTACACAAGCAAAATTCTCCTACCATACATTTTTTTTTATTTCATTTGACAATATCGAAAAGATAACAGACTGAGATCAGCACTTATATATATTAAAAAAAAAAATTATTTAAAAATTTTGAAACTACCAGCTTTTCGTTCATGTTTAGTCCAAACAACGTCAACAAACACAGTCCGATGAACTCCTAACGGATGAAGCGCGTTACAAGTAAACATTTTCTATTTTACCTTAGAATTTCTTCAATAATAATAATAGTAGTAGTATTAGTAATAATAATAATAATAATAATAATAATAATAATAATAATAATAATTGCACATTTGGGCAACAATCTCTCTATTATACAAGTTTCATTAAAGATGACTGACAAGTGTTTTCTTTATTTAAATTGTTTGGACTGTTGTCCTTACCTTTATTATCATATTCAAGACGTACGCTCCGAAATTCTTCAGGTAACTAGAATTTTGAATCGAACCATTTATTTAGATTACTGGGATAAATTGTTCTGGTACCACGAGTCAAGCCACTTACGGATGTTTTAGTTATCTTCATTTAACTCAACTAAGTTGTTTTTGTTTCGTTCACCATTGCTGTCGCCAGCTACTGATCTCACAACTCTTTAGGTCAACTCTCTAGATCCGACCAACGCTTTTATCTAATGGAGCATGTGTTCTCAAAGAATTGCGAGTTCTATACCAGGTGACAGCAGTCTGGAAAAAAATTAATTTAGAGAGTTCTTTTTGTGATCGCTCGGTCCACTCGTCAGGAGACAACAGCAATTGACCAACGGTTTTCTCATTTTCGTTATTATTATATTAAGTTAAAAATAATTTATTCGCTTTTTATTAGTTTTAGATTGATTTTAGTGTATGTACTCATTTATGTACACTGGATGAGCGTTGTGGTGCAATGGATATCGACTCGGAACAACAAATCGGGTATCCGAGTTCGAATTCCAGTTGAATTCCTTGCATTCACTTACGCACAAATACCACTGGGAAAGGTATTAATCCGTGTCTTCTTTCCAATTATGGGTTAAATAACAGGACAGATTGGGTTCTATAGCCTTGGCTAGCAACCAATCTACCGCAGAAAGTAATGGCAATTTACTGCGGGATAATCTTTTGCCCAGTCAGTCATGTCTCTTTCGGGACATGATCGCCCAAAGCGTGTATCACGTATGGCACTTAACTGACTAACTCGTTTATATGTATGTTTGTACGTGTGTGTATGTGAACATCGGTAGAATGTGGTGATTATTTCACCTTTTCTTAATTTTCTTGTTTCCTTATCACGCAATTCATCTTTTATTTCATTCGACTAAAGTTTTGTTAACGTTGATGTGTTAAGTAGAATTTGCGTTTACAATTTATTGGTTTCACAGTAAAAGGGTGGGACCTAGTTGCTAATCTTGTGGCTCATGAAGGAGAAATGTTAAGTTTTTGTTATTTATGTATATTTCCGCAATTTCGCCATAATATGTCACCCTGCCATCTACACAAGCGTGCTTATAGTTCTTTTTTTTTGTTTGTTTTAATCGTGTCGCCCCAAGCAAGACATTTTACTGCCACTGTTGTGCAGGGGGTTACATAGGAGGAATGTTATAAAGAGAGGTTGCAGGGGGTGTCAGGAGGAGAGGGAAGAGAGTACTTATGAAAGTGGGGTGGACGAGGAGGAATTATGAGGAGTGAGAGGTTGCAAGTGGTGTCAGGAAGAGAGTAAGAGAGGGAAGAGATTAGTGATGAGAGTGAGGTGGACGAGGAGGAATTATGAGGAGTGAGAGGTTAGAGGGGGTGTCAGGAAGAGAGTAGGAGAGGGAAGAGAGTAGGAGAGGGAAGAGAGTACTGATGAGAGTGGAGTGGATGTAGAAAAGCATGGGAGAGAGAGGATATAAGTTAGTGTGACAGGAGATAACTATTAACTTTACGTTTTAATCGGATCGCCCCAAACAGGGCATTTTACTGCCACTGTTGTGCAGGGGGTTACATAAGAGGGATGTTATAAAGAGTGAGAGATTTGAAGGGAGTGTCAGGAAGAGAGCAGGAGAAGGAAGAGATTACTAATGAGAGTGGGGTGGACGAGGAGGAATGTTATGAGGAGTGAGAGGTTGCAGGGGGGCGTCAGAAAGAGAGTAGGAGAGAGAGTACTGGTGAGAGTGGGGTGGATGTAGAAAAACATGAGAGAGGGAATGTCAGTTAGTGTGACAAGAGATGACTATTGATTTTACATTTAAATTCTTGGAGATTGCAACTGTCAGGAAAGCAAGTATGCGGAAGAGAATTCCACAGGCAGGAAGTGCGAGAAAAGAAACTGATGGAGTAGAATTTGCGTTTACAATTTATTGGTTTCACAGTAAAAGGGTGGGACCTAGTTGCTAATCTTGTGGCTCGAGGAAATTCTTATATAGGGGGTACCAGTGAGCTAAGTTCATCGGAGCAGAAACCGTGAAATTATTTGTAGAAGTGACACAGGGAAGCCACACTGCGTAGGTGAGAAAGCGACTGTATCATAGCTGCCAAGTCGGGATCGATCACATTACAGATTCTCCGTTGGATTCGGTCGAGGACACCTAAGTGGATAGCAGGAGCACCGGACCAGATATAGCAGCAATACTAAATATATGAGCGGATATTAGACTTGTATATGTGCAGAATTGTTTGGGACGGGAAAAACTTCCTAGCTCTACACAGAGAACTAACTTTCTTAGCAGTGGATTTAATGATCACGTAATCGAAGCTTGAGTTTGATCGCGCCAGTTTTCCTTGCAGCTATTACAATGTAAACATAGACACTCCACTCGCAGTGTGTACCACGGAAGAACAAGGATCAGTGATCCGATTTCTCTTGTCGCAAGATGTATCAGGGGATGAAAATCATAGAAAGCTTTTCACATAATATGGTAACAGTGCACTACCGAGTAGAAGTGTATGTGAATGAATCGAAAATTTTAAAAGGGCCCGACAGGCTTGACCCACGAAGAAAGAGCAGGATGCCTGTCAACCACCGCCACTGGTTCTTCAGTAATCTCAGAAGATGACAATGACGAAACGGCAGGTAGTCAACTACGAGATGGCAATTTCCCTGCAGATTTCGATCCCTGCTCTTTGTTCATCATTAATGCACACTGCTAGCGGCCATGTTTACATTGTAACAGCAACGAGGAAATTTGTGCGCTCGATCTCAAAATTCGGTCATGTGACAGCAATATTGCCATCTAAAAGCACGCAATGAACATAAAGTAGGGTGACAAGCGTAAAGATATATTATGGCGAAATGCGGATAATTTTTTTACTTTTGTAGTATTTTGCCACAGTAAGAGAGAAGAGCACGCTTTAAGAAAATAAAAGGCACAATGTTGAACAACATTTCAACAGTATGTAGATCTTCTTCCAGTTATATTTATTTAAATAGCTTAGTAAATAATTGCTCTTACTATTTAGCAAAGAAAGAATTCAAGATGAATACGACTACCATCATGATACTCATTGGTAGCGTTATAATTGCACTGTTGCATTGAGTACCATTACAACCGTTTCTTTCTCAAGAAAACGACAATTGTGTAAAGATATGTAGCTTTTATATTTTTATTCTTACATCCAAATTTGCCTTGTAGGGCAGTGGATGTCGGCTCGGAATGAGAAATCAGAGAGTTCTAATTGCAGTAGAACTCGTTGTATTCTCAATTAACCTTGAAAAAGATATGAATCCATCTCTTCTTCCTTCGATTATTGGTTGAATAGCAAGACAGATTCGGTTCTATAGCCTTGATTGACAACCAGTCTACTGCAGAATGAAATGACAACCTACTGCGGGAAAATTTTCTGCCTAGTTAGTCATGGATCGAAAGAGACATGAACACCCAACTGTGTATCACGTATGTCATTTAACTGACTGCTTTAATTTTTAAACATAATATGAAGAACGCAGAGATACTATCGAAACTGTTTTATACACTGTTTTTTTTTTCTTTTAATTAATCGAAATATTCTCCAAGTATTTTAATAATAATAATAATAATAATAATAATAATAATAATAATAATAATAATAAATTTGAAAAACTGTCAAAATATAAAGACCTGGAAATTGAAATAGGAAAAATGTGGAAATTGAAAACAAGAGTTGTGCCAGTGATAGTAGGTGCACTTGGAATGATAAAAAATGGAACAAAACAACACATTGAAAGTATCCCTGGGAACCCCAGCTTAAGAGATATACAAAAAATTGTCTTATTAAGTACAGCCCACACACTAAGGAAAACTTTATCTATGTAATGCTGGAGATGATAGGGAAGATAGAAAAACATGAAATGGAGCCATAACAACACGCCACTACCTGCCTTAGGTCTCCCCGGAGACTTGGTTGGTAGTGAGACCAATGCAGAAATCGAAATATGATGAAAAATGACATAATAATAATAAATTTGAAAAACTGTCAAAATATAAAGACCTGGAAATTGAAATAGGAAAAATGTGGAAATTGAAAACAAGAGTTGTGCCAGTGATAGTAGGTGCACTTGGAATGATAAAAAATGGAACAAAACAACACATTGAAAGAATCCCTGGAAACCCCAGCTTAAGAGATATACAAAAAATTGTCTTATTAAGTACAGCCCACACACTAAGGAAAACTTTATCTATGTAATGCTGGGGATGATAGGGAAGATAGAAAAACATGAAATGGAGCCATAACAACATGCCACTACCTGCCTTAGGTCTCCCCGGAGACTTGGTTGGTAGTGAGACCAATGCAGAAATCGAAATATGATGAAAAATGACATAATAATAATAAATTTGAAAAACTGTCAAAATATAAAGACCTGGAAATTGAAATAGGAAAAATGTGGAAATTGAAAACAAGAGTTGTGCCAGTGATAGTAGGTGCACTTGGAATGATAAAAAATGGAACAAAACAACACATTGAAAGAATCCCTGGAAACCCCAGCTTAAGAGATATACAAAAAATTGTCTTATTAAGTACAGCCCACACACTAAGGAAAACTTTATCTATGTAATGCTGGGGATGATAGGGAAGATAGAAAAACATGAAATGGAGTCATAACAACACGCCACTACCTGCCTTAGGTCTCCCCGCAGACTTGGTTGGTAGTGAGACCAATGCAGAAATCGAAATATGATGAAAAATGACATAATAATAATAAATTTGAAAAACTGTCAAAATATAAAGACCTGGAAATTGAAATAGGAAAAATGTGGAAATTGAAAACAAGAGTTGTGCCAGTGATAGTAGGTGCACTTGGAATGATAAAAAATGGAACAAAACAACACATTGAAAGAATCCCTGGAAACCCCAGCTTAAGAGATATACAAAAAATTGTCTTATTAAGTACAGCCCACACACTAAGGAAAACTTTATCTATGTAATGCTGTTGATGATAGGGAACATAGAAAAACATGAAATGGAGCCATAACAACATGCCACTACCTGCCTTAGGTCTCCCCGCAGACTTGGTTGGTAGTGAGACCAAAGCAGAAATCGAAATATGATGAAAAATAACAATAATAATAATAATAACAATATAAATAATAACGATTTGTTCATATGATTCGAAGAAATGTTCGATATTTTCACCTTGTTGAAACGGACAATCAGACAAAGATTTTAATTGGATGGAAACGTGTAAGAGACCCGGCAGTTATAAATTTGTGGTACACTGCATGTCGAATAACTTTCCACTTCACCTCTAAATATTTTTCTTTGTCGCGTTTAAGATGAACATTTTCATGCAGAACAGTTATAAGTCAAGTTGATGTCATTGAAAAGGGTCAATTGCTCAGCGTGCTTTTAGAGAATGATCACTTCTGCACAGTTCCATTAATCATAAACCAAATCCTCTTTCAATGCCACCGAAAGCATAAGGGAATCTTTCTCGATTAGATTTCCATTTCGGCTGCCGAAGGACGCCTTTCATCGATTTGTAGTTCCAATAATTTCATTCACAAAAATGACATTTAATTTGTTCAGCTAAATGAGAAATGCATTTTATTTCAACGTTGATTTATGCCAAGTAAATTTAATACGCCGAAAATTGTATGTAAGGTTACATAATTCCAGCGGCGGGGATTAATTTCCGACATGACTTATCGGGGATTGGAGAGATAAAGTCGTACGAAAAGGGCACAAAGAAAGAGATAGAACATTTGAACCATTAGGCTATCTATCTATCTATCTATCTATCTATCTATCTATCTATCTATCTATCTATCTATCTATCTGTTTTGACGGTCATGTCTAGCCAATTCAACTGTAAAATGATTGGCCTTACTATCATTCTTATAGCCCTTAGATGTATAAAGTCTATCTATGAGAGCAGAGAGTTAATCCGAAAAATTACCATGATGGTATTTCTAGAAAATGCAGAGGAAAGTTACGTTTGGCGGTGGAAACATGACTGAAGTTATCTATGAATGTTGTATTTATCTGTAAATATATCTCCATTTGTATCTATATTAAATAGCAGACATTTTGGTCATATTCTCTCAGTTTATCTATGTGTCCAACTCTCTTTGTTAACATCTATCTAATTATCTGCTTCAGCTTGTTCCTTATCTATTTCAGTCTGATAATATCTATCTATCTATCTATCTATCTAGCTAGCTAGCTAGCTAGCTAGATAGCTAGCTAGCTTATTCAGTTCATTACACTGGTCAACAAAAATAATTTTTGAAATGGGGTCGAGACACTAAACATCTTAGTTTGAGGGTGTGCTTAATCTGAAAATGACCTTACTTTTTCTTGGTTAGCTACGATTTTTGCTGTACAGAAAAGCCTCAGTTTTGAAAAAGAAACATTTTTTCATTTGTTTTCTATATATATTATATTAACCGCTGGCAATCGTTTGCAAAGTAAAATCGTAGATACCTCCCAACTGGTATTTAAACCAACAAATATTGATCTGCTTATTGAGAAATACTAAAATCAATAACAATCAGACCCTACGTCTTTAAAAATAACCCGCTTGAATATACCAAGTCCAACAAGTATTTCTATCAAATCATTTAACACACTAATAGAATAAATAAAAACTGTGCGAACGTAATAACTATGGTAAAGATTTTCTCTTTCATGATTGTCTGTCATGTTAAATGTTATTTAAGTCCCCTTTGATACTCCAGCCGTAGTCAGCTCTCATTCGTTTGTCCTACCCATCCCTGGTAGCGATCTTCCATTGTTTTGATATCTAGATGGAATGGTTCTGCTTGCTCATCACTCACATCAGCGCTATTATCCTGAAATTTATCTTGATAGCTATGTAAAAAATAAAACTTAATACTCATATTGCCATATTACTGTTAAAGTTTATCACTTGATTTGGATTTTGGTGAAAAATTCTAAAAAACTTAGGTACTTTCATTCTTTAATTTTTGGCACAAAAACACCTTTTTCTTATAAAAATAGTTTATTTTAGTTGGCGGACATAAACTACTCGGCTTACCTAGACGTTGATTAGTTTCTACGACCATTATTAACTGAATGCTTCGACCAGCCAAGATCGTAAATTGATTTTTTTTCAAAAAAGTGCAATGTCAGTACAGCGAAAACGGTAGCCAACCACGAAATTCAAATGTCGTTTTTGAAATCAGCACCATAAAATTAAAAAAATAGTGTTATGTTTCTTGGCACAAAAAATTGTGTTGACCAATGTTATCTCTCTCATTCCATCCATTATCTATGCCATTTTATTATCTATCTATCTATCTATCTATCTATCTATCTATCTATCTATCTATCTATCGAACGATCGATCGATCGATCGATCATAATATGTCAATTTTTTCCTATCATAGATGATATAATTTAAAGATTTGGTGATATTTCTCTTTTTCAAGACGGGTTACCGTTTCTCTATGAAAAAAAGATTGTACAATATACATTATTGCTCTTACCTATCTACCTTTCTTCCTGTTGTCGCATATTTACGCGGATTTCTAATTTCTCATTAAAAACATAGAGAATAAATTCCGTAAAATCAAACAGTTATTCCTTTCTAGTGATGCAATAAATATATGACTTTGGTTGGCAACCGCTCTACTGCAGAAAGTAATGACAACCTTCTGCAGGAAAATTTTCTACCTAGTTTGTCATATCACGAAAGAGACATGATTGTCCAAGTGTGTATCACGTATGTCAATTAACTGATTTAGTGCAGATCGTGACTCGATACAGCAATTAAATTACAGGAAAAATAGAACATACGCTGTTCACTGTTAAAATTTTAGAATTATCAGGGACAAACCTCAGAGACAACAAATAATTACTTCGTAATATTTTCATTAGTACTGAATTATTTGTTGTCCGTCTTTAATCACCAGAGAACTAAAGTCAAACACTTATTTTCTCAGTAAATGTATGAAATAAATGTTCACAACGTTTGAATTTAATTCTGTAAAGCGGTTCCTCATGAAATATTCGCAGAATCCTCTTCACTCACCAGGATGAAACGAGTAACAAAAATCAGATTTATTAATCGCAGCTTTACTAAACCAAGGCAGAAATATACAAAATAACTTCCCGACGAAATTTTCCGAAAATCTAATATATATATATATATAATCATTTCACCCTAAGCAAGGCAGTTTTACTGTCACTGGTGCGTAGGGGGTTATATAGAAAGAAAGTGATAAGAAAAAGGGTATAGTGGGTGTCAGGAAGTGAGTAAGAGAAGGAGGAGAATACTGGTGTGATGGAACTGGAGTGGATGGAGAAAAGAGCATAAGAGAAAGGATTCAGTAAGATGGGGGATGACTATTGACCTTACATTTAATTTCTTGGAGATTGTAGCTGTCGCGGAAGCAAATATACGGAAGGGAATTCCACAGGCGGGAATTGCGAGAAAAGAAGCTGAGGGAGTAGACGTTGCCATTACATTTTATTGCTTTCACTGTAAAAGGGTGGAACCTAGTCGCTAATCTAGTAGTTCGAGTAAATTCGTGCAGAGGAGGCACCAGTGAGCTAAGCCCATCGGAGCAGAAGCCGTGAAAGTATTTGTAGAAGAGACACAGATGAGCAACATTATGCCGTTGAGAGAGTGATTGCAGCTGCCAAGTCAGGATCGATCACATTCCAGATTTTGTTAAGGACCCCTCTGTGAATATTAGGAACACTCGACCATATGTGGCAGCAGTATTCAATGCAATACACAGGCGCATGGTAGATTGTAAATTATATATATATATATATATATATATATATATATATATATGGTCCAAATGAGAAAAATCAATTTATTTTTAATAAAAGTTTTTCTAATGAAAATTAACGTTTTTTCTTTCTTTTCTAAAAAAGATTTGTGTTAGCTGAAATTTGTGATTGTATGGGTTTCTGTCCCCTTTTTCTTTACTCTTTTTTTCTCCCCTTTTTTGTGTATGTATTTATTCCTTCCTAAATAATGTATGTGTGAATAATTCTGTCTGGTGTTGTTTTGAGTCATGTGTATCCCTTCATCCTTTTTGCGTGTGTATAATTTATTCTTGTTTTATCTATGTGGGATTTATTTCCATTTTTCGGTATTATACAACAGTTTTTAAAAAATATTCTTAGTGAAATTAACATTTATTTATTCATCAACGGTCTGAACAAGGCAAATATAAAATTTTCTGCAATAAATTCTGGATTTATAATCGTTTAATTATATGTTGAGTTTTCCTCTCAATCGCTGTCAGCGGATGACTACGCTCTCACACTCTGATTAAGCACTGTGGAAGAATGGTAAACTTTGAAAAAACTGTAGTTACTTCAGCATCTACGCATCGCACATTCATTAATGAATTATAGCGCTTTGATTACTGGCGTATGATACATCATACGCTAAAAGTCTGCCTCCTTCTGACGAGCGCCCATAGCTCAGAGTTAGAATCGCTGACTGACGCCAATTCGGTCGGGTTTCAATCCTGGGTTAAAAAGCAATCGGATGTCTAACTGTACTGATGATACAGCGAAACAGATCTGTCTTCGGATGACTATATATATATACTTAAATACTTAATACACACACACACACACACACACATACATACATACATACATACATATATATATATGTGTGTATGTGTGTGTACATACATATATATGTATGTATGTGTGTGAGTGTGTATTAAGCAGTTAAGTATTTAAGCACACAAGCAGATAACCGTAACATATCATATCACAAATCTGAGGAGCATTTTTTTGCTGGTGACCCGTTCACATCAATTGAAGCGTGATACGAGAGTAGCAACTAGGTCCAACAAGTTTACTGTTGAAAAAGCTAAATATTCCCACCATTTCTACTCCAACAACTTATTTTCTCTCACTTCCCACCTGTGGAACTTCCTTCCATATACTTGTTGCCCGATAGGGACAATCTCAAAAGTTTAAATGCATTGTCAGTTGCCATCTTCTACCTTTCTACATTCGATCCACTTCTCCAAGTTCCATTCACCTCAAATCTTTTCTTTGGCATATCTTGTACTTCTTTCTCTTTTTTTAAATCCCTGCGCACCAGTGACAGCCCTTCCTTGCTTGGGGTGAAATAATAATAATAATAATAATAATAATAATAATAATAATAATAATTGTCTATTAATTGATATGGCTTGTCCAGCGGATTGTAACATAGCAATCAAGGAATTTGAAAAACTGTCAAAATATAAAGACCTGGAAATTGAAATAGAAAAAATGTGGAAATTGAAAACAAGAGTTGTGCCAGTGATAGTAGGTGCACTTGGAATGATAAAAAAAGGAACAAAACAACACATTGAAAGAATCCCTGGAAACCCCAGCTTAAGAGATATACAAAAAATTGTCTTATTAAGTACAGCCCACACACTAAGGAAAACTTTATCTATGTAATGCTGGAGATGATAGGGAAGATAGAAAAACATGAAATGGAGCCATAACAACACGCCACTACCTGCCTTAGGTCTCCCCGCAGACTTGGTTGGTAGTGAGACCAAAGCAGAAATCGAAATATGATGAAAAATGACACAATAATAATAAAACTTTAAATAATGCGTTTATGTATTCGGCTTCCATTTCATACTTTCTTTTTCCGCACTTTCCACCTGTAGAACCTTCTTCCATTTACTGTCTCTCCTGATAACTACAATCTTCAGGAATTAAAATGCAATATCAACAGCTATAATTTGTTTTCTAGAATCCCGTTCATCTTTTGTCTTTTACTAAATCCTTTCTATACTCAGGATTTTCTTTCATTTTCATCAACAACGCCCGCTCCTTAGTGGCATTTTCGCCTTCCTTAGAGTGAAATGCTTAAATAAAAAAAAAATTGGTTAAAAGAAAACAGTATGTAGCAAGCAGAAAATTTCTTGAAAGTGCAATGATTTCACAATTCTCTACGATCAACTTTATGATATTTAGCATTTTTTGTCGTTTCTGTTTCAATTTTCTCTATTTTTTTTTTTTAGGTTGGTTGTTTGATTTTGATTTACAGCATATCAACCAATATGTGTTATTTTATGTTGACGTCTAAATAATTTAAACACAATTTTATGGCTTCTGCTAAATATATTTTGAACGTGATTGTGTGCTTTTAACTACAGATAAAATGTATTGCTGGTCATTTTAATAAATTTACTGTTGGTCTTTTTTAGATAAAATGTATTTTTACCATTAAATTCTATTTTAATACATTCATTTTGTTTTTAATTAGGGATTAACTAAAAGATTCTGCCACCCCGTGTCAGTGGGGACCTGTGGACAACAGCTATTAAAGGGTCATTCTACATTTTTCCAAAACCTCCAAAGTTCCTGATCAGAGACTTTACAGCCGAGTGTAGTCTATCTTTATACCGTGGGTTCTAAAACTTCGTTGTTTCTCTCATGTTTGGTTTGTGGCATTCCAACATACTTCTATAAAACCATATTTCTGTTGCTTCAAATCTCTTCATTTGTTAGGAGACTGTCCAGAATCTATATAGGAGGATTGATTCGCTGATTGTATATATGTTTCCATCTGTTCATAGTATTTTTCGTATTCTTCGAAAGAGCCAATTCTCTAACGTTCCAAGAATCGTCCCGCATTTATTAATACATATTTTAAATAATCATTTCACCACAAGAAATGCACATTCGCCACTGTGCACAGGGGATTTGAGTGAGAGAAAAAAAGGTACAGGGAATTTCAAAGAAAGGGTAAGAGAAGCTTGGGAATTAGGTAGATAAAAGATGGCTATTGGCATTGCATCTGAAATTTTGGAGATTTCAGTTATCAAGAAAGTGCGAGAAAAGAAACTGTTAAAGTAGAAGAGATGATTACATTTAACTATATCAACAGAGAAAAAATGGGACCTTGATGCCAATCTAGTAGTACACGTAAATACACGTGATCGAGGGCCCAGGGAAAAAGCTCATTAGAGCAGTTACTAGAAAACTACTTGTAGAAAAGACAGAGGTACGCTGCATCATGTCGGTGTGAAAGTGACTGAAAGCCGGCTGCTAAGTCAGGAACGATCATATTGCAGCTTACCTTGGATATTGTTGAGAACTTGAATATGAATAGTTGGAGCACCCGACCAGATATGGTAGTATTCAATGCACTGACGAATGGTCGATATATAAATGTGCAAAATGGATTCTGACGAGAAAAAACTTCCTGGCCTGACAGTGGCTCAAACTTCCTAACAATAGACGCAGCTATAGATTAAATGTAGATATTCTATTTGATGTTATTTGAGAGGGTGAGGCCAGGGAGCCACAGTGTGTTGCACTCTACGAGATTAATGTATTCCACTCCGATGGTAGGCAGGAAAGTTTAAATATGCTACAGCACTTCATGTACAACTACCTGTGTTTCAGTATAACTTGTGTGTGTTAAATTCTCCTAGCCATTTTCCTCGTTATATATCCTAGAAATTTCTGCTGTTCCTTTGTAATTGTTAGCATCAGCTTCTTTATATTTTTCTATTTATCTTAATACTTATTCGTTGGTCATATTTTCTGATCCTAGTACTTGTGGGATTCCGCAGCGACCCACATATCTAATCTCTTCATGAGCAAAGATAACTTTTACTTCAATATGGATGAGATATTCGATCGAAGTTCAGTACTTTTTCTTTCTGACTTTTTATATTTACCTATTTGGTATATTGTCCGATTAAAATAAGTTTTGTACGGAAAGAGCGACACAGAGATCCGAAGGCGAATTGGCATGGCGAAGGAAGCATTCCAGAAGTTGATTAAGGTGTTAAGAATCAGGACAATTTCGCTAGAAACGAGGAAGAGAGTACCGGATTGCTACGTGATGTCGTCCTTCAATATGGCAGTGAATGCTGGACAATACCATCAAAGATGAAGGAAAAACTTGAAGCAACTGAAATGTTGTTCTACAGAAAGATGCTGCGAATATGATGGATCGAGCATGTGAGCAATGATGAGGTATTGGAAATGATGGAAACAAAAAGGAAATTAATAATGATCATCAGGAAGAGACAGTTGAAGTTCCTTGGACACGCAGTGAGGAAGGAGGGCTTGGAGAATCTGATACTAATAGGCCAGATAGAGGGAAAAAGAGACAGGGGAAAGCAACGGATAACATATTTGAAGGACCTAATCAGGTGGATGACAGAACGAGGACTGCACGGTGTAACAGGAAAAGGCGTGCTCAGAGCCACCAGGGATAAGGAAACGTGGAAAGCTATGATCGCCTACGTCCTGAAGGGACTGCGCACTTAGAAGAATAAGAAATATCTACCCTATCGTAGAGACAAACGTGGATTTGCCACCTCGGAGCAGCAGTGGACCACAGAGTACAAAAAAATACCCTGATTTCTAATGATGATGTTTCTAATTTTGAAAACCCATAATATGTTTAGCTATATGTTTGAAAACCCATAATATGTTTAGCTAATTTTGGTTTGATTTGTTTTTTGTTTTTTTTTAACGGCATATCAACCTCAATGGGATATATAATGGCGATAAGAATTTTACAATAGATTGGTATGAATAGAATCTGTATTCTTTATAAGAAATCAGTTTGTATATCAGGTCTCATTGAGGGTTTTTTTGTTAATTTTTTGTCAAGAATCTTTTGTCGAGATTCATATGTGTTACTAGTATATATATATTCTTTCCTCAAAAATGTATTGTTAGTAATATTTTTACTTCATAAATATATTTTTGGTAATATCTTTTCATTCAAAAAAATTATTGCTGGAATTTTCACTATAAAAATCTATTTTTAATACTTTCATAGTGTTTTGACCTCAGTTTGAGGGTAACTATTTGACCATAGCTGGGACCCTAACAGGTGCTACCACTCCAGGTCAAGGCAAACCTAAGAACTACAACAATTAAAAAGCCTTGCTACTGGATGCAGTTTATCCTCAAACACAGGACCCGAATGTAGTTTATCGCCATGCACCGAACACCTCATTGGTGGGGTGTTACCCCTATGTAGATGTGCAGTCGGTGTATTCTGAAACCTTAGCCAACAGGGCGGAGCTAATTTTGTTTTATAAAGCTTTTTTTCCTCGTGTGAGAACATTAGCACTCCGACCATGTGACATGGGTTCAATCACATCTATGTCAATTTTTCATCGTAACATTTTCATAATATCAGCCTTGGTATTTAACCTCAGCATGGCAGCACATTTGGGAAGCACTTGAAGATTAGGTTGACCCTAGTTTTATGGTTAAATCTGAGGACAAAGAAATGCGTCGATTGTTATACAATCACGAAATCACAATTTAAAAAAAAAAGTTTCACCCCCAACGAATTCAACCGAGTTCGAATTTCAACTGAATTCTTTGGATTCACTTACGCAGAAATCCCTTATGAAAGTTATTCATCCGTCTCTTCCCTCCAGTTATGGGTTAAATAGTAGGACAGATCTGGTTCTATCGCCTTGGTTGGCAACCAGTCTACCACAGAAAGCAATGACAACCTACTGCAGGATAATCTTCTGCCCAGTCAGTCATGTCGCTTTCGAGACAATATCGTCCAAGCGTGTATCACGTATGGCGCTTAACTGTCTGACTTCACCCCAGGCAAGCCAGTCAAGAGAGAAGGGGTTGTTTAGTGTAAAGAATTAAAAACAAAAACATTAATGAGCGGTAAGATAAAACGAATAATCAGGAGAGTAGTAGATAGCGATTGACATTGCATTTAAACTTTTGAAAATTAGACGTGGTTCGAAAGCATGGAATCGGAAGGGAATTCCACAAGCGAGAAGTGCGAGAAAAGAAACTGTCCGTATATACTTTACGGTTACATCTAGTCATATATAAATACCGTGAAGGTATTTATAGAAAAAACTCAGGGAAGCAATCTTACGGCGGTAGGCAACGGACTGAATCATTAAATTTTATCAAAGAGCTTAAAATGAATAGTAGGGGTACCGGACCATATGTGGCAGTAATATTCTGATCATGGACGAATGGTTGAATTATAGATATGTTTTCAGGTTCTGAAAGAAATTGGCACGCACAACACAGTGAACCGACTTTCTTAGCAGCTGACCTAGCAATAGATTCATAGCCTTGTTCAAATTGATTACACCAAATTACAACGAGACTATTTTGAGGACCTTAGAAATTATACCAGGATTTGTCATCGGAGGCGACAATTTGAACAACATAAGATACACAGATGACACAGTGCTGACTGCAGACACGGTAAGGAAACTACAAGACCTCCTACAGAAGGTAGCTGAAGAGACTACAAACAAACTACAAGAAAACCGAATGCATGTTCATCAGCAAAAAGAGCAGCCCAAAATGCCAAATACAGGTGAAGGATACTAAAATCAAGCAGGTACGAAAATGTAAATTCCCTAACAAAAGACGGAAAGTGCGATACAGAGATCCGAAAGCGTATTGGCATGGCGAAGGAAGCGTTCCAGAAGCCGAGGAAAGTATTAAGAAACAGGAAACTTTCACTAGAAACAAAGAAGAGAGTACTGGATTACTATGTGATGTCAGTTCTTTAATATGGCAATGAATGCTGGACAATATTATCAAAGATGAAAGAACAACTTTAAGCAACTGAAATGTGGTTCGAGAGAAGGATGCTGCGAATGTCATGGATCGAGCAAGTGAGCAATGACGAGGTTTTGAAAATGATGGAAAGGAAAAGGAAATTAATACTGAGCATCAGGAAGAGACAGCTAAAGTTCCTGTGACATGCAATGAGGAAGAAGGGCTTTGAGAACCTGATACTAACAGGCCAGATAGAGGGGAAAGAGACAGAGGAAAGCAGCGGATAACATATTTGAAGGACCTGAACAGGTGGATGACAGAACCGAGGTTGCGAGATATACAGCGTGCTAAGACCCACCAGCGATAGGGAGATGTGGAATGCCATGATCGCCTACGTCCTGAAAGGAGAAGGCACATAAAAGAAGATGTCCTTACGTCCAGGAATTTTTGCGATAGCCTGTTCTGTATAGTTGAAGTATAAACCAATTTGCCTCTGAGGGTGTGTAGTAAACAGAAATATAACTGAACATGCGTGTATATCATGGATCAATTAAACGGGTAATCAGCTTTGTATTTAAGTTAATATAGTTGTGTATTTGCGCCCTCGTCCTTATTCACTGTTTTAGTCAGTTAAGTGCCATACATGATACACGCGTGGGCGATCATGTATCAAAAGAGACATGACTGAGTAAGCAATATATTTTTTAGTAGTAGGTTGCCATGGAAGGAGAGGAGACGGAATATATCTTTCTCAGGAGTATTTGCACTTAAGTGAATACAAGAAATTCAACTGGAATCGAACTCGTCTCACCGATTTCTCGTTACGAACCGATATCCACTGCTCTACAACGCACGTCTGCAAACACATTCGGTATTTACTGCCAAGTAAAATACTTTAAATGACTCTTTTTCAAGAGTGAACCTTTCACATTTAGAAGACGAATTTGCGAACTCCAACGTTCGTCTAATTAGTGCTGTACACCATTAAACTAAAATCAATTATCTTATATATATTATTTACCAAACGCAATTATCCTTCCTTTAGTACCGTGATGTGTTTGAACAACTGACAAAATGTTTTTTTTCCTAAATTTACCAAGTGTCAAGTCAAATTTGTATGATGTGTCAAGAAACTTTGTGAAGACATCAGTCTAGTAACAACAAGTGGTTTCGGGTTTTAGTCATAACTAGTAGTATAGCCCGGCGTTGCTCGGGTGTAATGAAAGCTTTAAAACTAATCCATGGTCCTGGACTCTTTGGACGTTGGCACGAATGACTAAAAAGCAATAGTTGTTTACAGTTAAAGCGAAACCGTAGACTGAAAAAAAAAATGAATGAATGTAAGTCAAATTTTGAATTCCTGGTATCGATATCAAATAAGTTTTTTTCATCGTCAATTGAATTTTGAAGGCTAAATAAGTCCTCTGAGTAAATGGTATCATGGCTGAGACTATGAACTACGATTGTACCCACTTAGAGCCAAATCGAGGCAAAAACTAAAATAAAAGGGCAGAAAAAAATACTGACATACAGGCAGATAAACAGACACACACACAAACATCTTGCCTTATATTGATCCTGGGTACCTCGACACAAAACCTAGCTAAGAACACTCGCAGACGCTTATGGTACAACTGTGTAAATTTTCAGGAAAATCGGTTCAGCCGTTTCGGAGTCTATAGGTAACGGACACACACACACACATACATACACAGACACACACACAGACACACACACACAGACAAAGTTTCATTTATATATAAGTTCAGATTTAGATATTTGTGCAAATTAAAGTTGTTCGATATATATTTTACTTACATTTACTTACGCACAAATACCTTTGGGAAAAGTATTCATCCGTCGCTTCTTCCTTCAGCTATGGATCGAATAGCAAGACAGATAGAGTTCTATACCCTTGGTTGGCTAAAAGTAATGGCAAAGTACAACAGGAAAATTTTCTTTCTAGTGAATCGTGATCACCCAATTATTGCAGTTAACTGACTCTATATATTTATTAAAAACAGATTAAATTTATTTCTGCATGTTGTAATTTTTAAATCTATAATTTATTGTTTTAATATTGCCCTTTTAATTTTTTTTTTTCAGAACACTTGTGGGATCTCCTCTTTGTATTTGATAATGGACTCGACTTGAGTATACATATACTCCTGCTATAGTGAGATACGGGAGCTTTTGGCTGGGGAACGAAATGACCAAAATAAGACCAGTTCAGACCAGTTCTGAACCTATCCACTGCGGTGGATAGGTAATATTTGACCAGTACCTGGGCGTTCGCGCTCAGGGTCCCCACATTAAAAAAGACCTTGTGTCACATCTCTCTCAAGTGGCGGAGAAGAGTAAAGAATGCTGCCACCGGCCTTTTGACAGGGGAGCGAAATGACCAAAATAAGACCAGTTCAAACCAGTTCTAAACCTATCCACTGCGGTGGATAGGTAATATTTGACCAGTACCTGGGCGTTCTCTCTCTCTCTCTCTCTCTCTCTCTCTCTCTTTCATGCATGAAGACACTTTTCATACGACCGGAAAATAGACGACACATTCTCTCTCTCTCTCTTTCTCTCTCTCTTTCATGCATGAAGACACTTTTCATACGACCGGAAAATAGACTAGACACATTCTCTCTCTCTCTCTCTCTCTCTCTCTCTCTCTCTCTTTCTCTCATGCATGAAGACACTTTTCATACGAACGGAAAATAGACTAGACACATTCTCTCCCTCTCTCTCTTTCTTTCTCTCATGCATTAAGACACTTTTCATACGACCGGAAAATAGACTAGACACATTCGACTGCAACTCAAATCCCCAAGCTGACTGCTACTTGGTTTGATATGTCTTCTATTTATTTGTATCACACGCCTAGACATCATAGGAGTCACAAAATATTTAACTGAAGCCTGTTCGCCTCATTTTTAAAGTTTACTACTCTCGTTTCTGATGACTTAACTATGTAGGCTTAAAAATTGAAAATTTGCACTTTGGTCTAGGTTTTAAATCCTTTTTTACCTTTCATTATAACGTCAAATTTAAATAAATTGTTATTTGTAATTGGTTACAGTTCAATAGAGATATTGTATCTGAATAATTTTCATCAAAATTACATTGTCTCTAAAACTGATTGATAGATTATGTTTAAATAACGCGTCCTCTATAATTTTTATCAGTCTAATTTGTTTATTTTACGAAATCGTTATTTTTTTAAACCTTTCACCGCAAGAGAGCTAGGACCACCAATAGTTCGAAGGGGTTTAAAGTAATAAAAAACATTGAGACGGTAGTAAATGGTAGTGTCATGTGCATAGATGCTGACTTGGTAACTGATTACGTCAGGGAGATCATTGATAACGATCAGAAAAAGTGTAGGACATAAGATAGAGCTTTGATAGACATCCGCGTTCTTATAAATGGATCTGGAAGCTTGTTCGTTCCAAATGACTTTCATTTCATTTCGATAAGAATGAATGAGTTAGATCAAACAATCGTCCAGAAAAACCGTATTCCTGGAGCTTGCGCAGAAGGCCAGCATGCCAAACCCTGTCAACTGTTTTCGAGATATTTAGAGTAACTGCTTGAGATTTGCTATTCTTATCAAGAGTCTGGTATATATAGTCAGTGATGGCCGTTAGCGCATCAGTGGTAGACCTAGCGAAGCGGAAGCCATATTGTTACAGATTTTTTTTCTTCAAAATCAATACACCGTTTAGTCCAGGAATTTGCCGATACTACCTCGGGTGTTTTTCTAGAAAACGCAGTTCAGTGTTAAATGCTCGACGAGTTTAATCTGTTACGAAATTTTGGAACATTTTCTTTTCAGCTTCATCAACGCGAAAAATATGAATTATTATACTAGAAGAGCAGAATAGCATAAAAAGAAGAATGTTTTCAAGTAAAAGTGTTTACGGCCACATAATGTTGAAACAACGGTTTCTCGTACGATTACCGAAGTTAAGCGTCATCCCCTCGATTGGGAATACCAGATGCTGTAATATTGGATGGTGATGGTGTAACTGATAACAGATATTCGAGACGGAGTGCCAGAGTGCCGATTTACAGTTCCACTTGGGTTTCTTATATTCACTTACGCGCAATTAGATATGAATCCATCTATCCTCTCTTTAATTATAGGTAAATTAGTAAGATTTGTATAACTGAAGCA
Organism: Ascarosepion bandense; assembly: GCA_037127315.1. Classification (NCBI taxonomy): domain Eukaryota; kingdom Metazoa; phylum Mollusca; class Cephalopoda; order Sepiida; family Sepiidae; genus Ascarosepion; species Ascarosepion bandense. Next base: position 3,147,163 of record JBBBDQ010000757.1, on the reverse strand, counting down.
TTATCATTAAATACTATTTATTTCGCACAAAATATTTGTTGTGAGATCTTCGTCGCCAATTTGTTGTGGAGTTGTTTTGGCCAAACGTCACTGCAAAGTTGTAGTGACCGATTTTTGCCGGAAGTAAGACATAGAACAAGAATGTAAATTCAAAACAGTGTATAATATAACAAGAACATATGTGCAAGGTAAGTGTTAATAATCAGTAAATAGAAATAAGTAAGTCCGAACGGTAGATTTACGCTGCTTATTGCCTGACTTTAACTGCGTCCTAGCTGCTGTCTCTAACTGCGGTATTTAGTTGCCTTCCCACTAAGGCAAGATGTGGCACAAGGCTTTTTAATGTGGGTCCTCCGGACCATATAGCCCGGCCTATTTCTGTCTAATGTTCCCTAGTCGAGACTCTACTCTTCGGCGGAGCCTCAGCTAAGTTAATAATTTCCGCGCGAAGGCAGAGAACTCGACAATGCGCACGACAGAACTAATGCCGTACTTTACTGTCTCCTGCAGGTAATTATATAGTAAGAGGAAGAGTTCATTCCTCGTAGGAGAGCACCATAACAATATTTAAATTTCAGCATTAAATAACACATAGAGGTGTTGATATGCCGCTAAACAAAATAACAACCTTTCAAGTGAGGGTATCTTTCTTAAGGCAACAGATGGAGGCTGAGAATACACAAAGCGGATCATGTGAATAATGAGGAAGTTTCAAAGAAAAGAGAAACAAAAAGAACATTTGCAAATCTAAACTTATTTATAAATGGAACTTTGTGTGTGTGTCTGTGTGTGTGTGTGTCCATTAACTATAGACTCCGAAACGGCTGAACCGATTTTCTTGAAAATCTACACAGTTGTACTATAAGCGTTTGCCAGTGTTCTTAGCTAGGTTTTCTGTCGAGGTACCCCCGATAAATATCGTAAATCGATAATCGAAAAAATCGAGTTATAGAAGAAGTGGTCCGATTTTAATCGAATTTGATACACTCATAGACTAAGACATAAGAAACGATATTCAGAAGTGTCAAGGTTGCAGTTCTTATAATAGTGCAGAAAATTGATAATATATATATATATATATATATATAAGGTGAGATGTTTGTGTGTGTGTCTGTTTATCTGTCTGTATGTCTTTTATACAAATCCACAATTTTTATCCGATTCTTACCAAACTTCACACAAATATTCTTTAGGCTGAGTCTGAGCTCCAGGACCATGGATAAGTTTTAAAGCTTTCATTACACCCGAGCAACGCCGTGCTATACTGCTAGTTAAATCATGAAGAGAGATTCGGAATTTCTGGGAAACATAATGGGGAAAGGGCGCTAGGAGAATATGACACGTCCACAACATATGGAAAACAGGAGAGACAAATTAAACATGTAGTAATGTACCTAAAGGGTTTTGTAAATGGATATCAGAATAAGAACGGGGAGGTGCTGACGGGGAACAATGAATCCTTCGAGCTACAAAGGATAGAAAGTTGTAGAGAGCAATAATAGTCCGCGTTCTGAAGGAAGAAGGCGCCTAAAGGGAAAATAGGGTTTAGGTAAATGCAGAGTTAGATCAATTTACCGATAAAGGATAAGCACGTATATTTCTATTTCCGAATTAAGAATATCAGCTCCGGCCGAAGGAGAAGATAATAAAGAAGATTCTGGTAAGAATTGTAAATACAAAGAGAATCAATAGAGAACTAGACAAATTGAATATTAGACATATTCCAACGAAATCAGGCACAAAGATATTTTGGAAAAATTGTGAAATCCGAATATAAAGCTAAAGCATATAGAGTTAATATTTATCCGTCTATATTTCTGACATGAGGTATTGTAATTATTTACCATACTTTCATTGTTCCGATTGCTGTCATCACCTTTGTTGCCATATTCACTTTCAACATTTGTTTATATTTCTGAGATGAGGTATTGTAATTATTCACATTAATTACAATGGTTTGACGGTAGTCCTCATCTTTGTTGCCATTTTCACGACGTTTCGGGCGTTATAAATTCCGAACATCTTCAGGTGAGTAAAATTTTAAACTGTACCCTTTATTTCAAACAGTGAGTATATATATATATATATATATATATATATATATATATATATATATATATATATATATATACTCACTGTTTATATATATATGAATTGTTTGAACATTATTTTTTATCGATACTCGCATTTAAGTAGATATTCTGTTTTTTAATTAAACAGTATTATATATTTATGTCTACTGGCCTGATTATTTACGATAAATTTTTATTACGAAAATGGTGTGTCATCCTGCAGGATTCGAACCTGCGATCTTTATCTACATAGAGGAGTAAAAAACAGAATATCTACTTAAATACGAGTATCGATAAAAAATAATGTTCAAACAATTCATTTCAAATTGTCGGTTGTTTATAAACAAGTTTCGTTAAAATTCGTTAATTTCCGACATATATATATATATATATATATATATATATATATATATATGTGTGTGTGTGTGTGTGTGTGTGTGTGTGTGTGTGTAGTAATATCAGGATATTCTGGGTTCTATAGCATTTGGTGGTAATCGGTCCAGAAGGACAGTTCTGAATTCGAAACCTGTTGAGGGTCGTTGAGGGGAACCTTGTTGCATATTGTGAAACCAGTTCTCTGTATTCTGCTCTTCCAAAAAATGTGGTCGGTTCTGCACAAGCCTTCCCCGCGGTAAACAAAATGATATGTGCGGCTAGACTGGTTGTTGGTTCTAAATAACTGAGCTCCTTGACCCTGACATGTGGCAAACGACGGGCGGGCCCATTAAAAATTGGCACTGGGATCAACACCGAGTAGCGACAGTCTGATTCATGTTCGAATTTAATCATCAGCTCACTTGTTGAACTCAGTTCCCATATTTATATTCATACACGCATTATTTCTAATATTAGGCAATTGTACTCATAATTATAGCATAAATAAAAACGGTATTCATATAACACACACATATATATATATATATGTTCGTAAAATTTGCGAAACAAGACATCTTATCTATATATACACACGCACGCATACACACGAACACACGTGCACATGTGTGTGTTTGTGTGGAAAGGGCGCGTGTGCGTGTATGTGTGCGTGTGTATATGTAGATAAGATGTCTATGTTTCGCAAATTTCACTAACATACATACACACACACACACACACACACATATATATATATATATGTATATATGATATACACGCACAGAGGGAGGAAGAAAGAGAGAGTGAGAGAGGGAAAGAGAAAACTATTTATATATTATAAAAAATGCAAAATGGTAAAATATTTCGGAATAGATAGAGACCATATTTTGCAAAGAAAATAATCGTGTAGATTTGCATTTTGCCACTAAGTTTTTTTTTTTAACATCTATACATCTATTTTTATATATATATATATATATATATATATAAACCATTTTCATGCCTTGTATGAAAATGCTTTTTATAGGAGAATTCTTCTGCATGGTTCATTTATCGTTTGTATTTTTATATTTATTTTTTAGTCCTCCTATAGAGTTCTTGGAACCTGTGAATGCAAACAATATATTGAAAGGCAAAAACAAAAAATGTTATGGTGACACCTGATAAGGAAACAAAATATATGCTTTCGTTATTTGGTGAGGTGATGGGGAATTATTTTTGTATTACCTGAAGGTTTTGGAAAAATAAAGTAATAATTATCCTCACACACATGGCAGAAACGCCATAAGCCAGGAAGGAAAAACAATTCCACAAAATAAACGATAAAAAGAAACAATGAATGAAGAACAATGAAAAAAGAAAGAAAAACGTGTGAAATAAATTATTCACAAATGTTTCCTTAAAATCTACTAAACATCTTTTTCCATGAACAAGCATGCAAGTCTGTGTAAACAGATGGAGAATATCATAGGTTCGCTTCTAGTCTAGTTCACACTAGTCTCCGGTCTTTGAAACGGGAGTAAAGGTTTATCTTTTGTTTTCTGTTTTAGAATCGGTTTTTTTATTCCTTACAGCTTTCTTAAACTTTATACTTCTAACATCTTCACCTAAAATTTGAAATTTTATTTATTATTTATTTTTCCTTTATAAGAGGAAAATGATTTGCTTGTTACCCGGTTGAGAGTCCTCGTCGATATTTTGAACAGGAGTAGTGGTTTATCTCTTTTTCCCTGTTTCGGATTGAGTTTTTGGTTCTTTTATAGAGGGAAAAAGAAACAGGGGAAAAGCAACGGATAACATATTTGAAGGACCTAATCAGGTGGAACGATGGTTGCATGGTGTAACAGGAGAAGGCGTGCTAAGAGCCACCAAGGATAAGGAGACGTGGAAAACGATGATCGCCTACGTCCTGAAGGGATAGGGCACATAGAAGAAGAAGAAGAAGAAGAAGAAGAAGAAGAAGAAGAAGTCTTTTCATTCTCTTTCACTTGCAATAGCAACTCGGTCCCACTCTTCTACAGTGAAAGCAATCAAATGAAATCACAGCTTCTACTCTCTCAGATTCTTTTCTCGCACTTCCCGCCTGTGAAATTCCCTTCCGTATACGTGGCAGCTACAATCTCCAAGAATATAAATGTAATGTCAATTGCCATCTATTTCCTTGACTCGCATCCTTTCCCTGACAATCATGTTCTTTATCCCGTCCACTCTCCTCTCATGTAGCTCTAGTAAATTGGCTAGTAAATTTTAATGCTTCTAAAACGAAGCTACTCTAAATTAACCATCATCGACAATCTCACCTACCTCCCATTAGCATGGACCAGGCTTGCCTCCCAGAGAGTAAAACACTACGCCTCCTTGGTCTCACACTTTCAGCGGACCTCAAATGGAATGACTATATCGAATCCATTGCTAAATCCGCTGCTATGAAAGTCGGTTCTCTGTGTACGGCCCGGAAGTTTTTTCCGTCTAAATCTATCCTGCACATTTAAAAATCTACCATCCGCCCGTGCATTGAATACTGCTGCCATATCTGGTCGGGTGCCCCTGCTGTTCTCCTCGGGCTTCTCGATAAGGTTCAGAGGAGGGTCTGTAATGTGATAGATACCGACTTGGCAGACCGCCTGCAGTCTCTCTCCCACCGGCGCGACGTGGCTTCCCTGTGTCTCTTCTATAAATACTTTCACGGCTTCTGCTCCGATGAACTTAGATCACTGGTGCCCCCTAAATACGAATTTGCACGAGATACTAGATTAGCAACTAGATCCCACCCTTTTACAGTGAAACCGATAAAATGCAGCCGTAACTTCTACTCCAACAGTTTCTTTCCTCGCACTTCCCGACTGTGGAATTCTTTTCCAAACGATTGCTTCCCCGACGGCTACAATCTCCAGGAGTTTAAATGTAAGGTCAATAGACACCTCCTAACACACTAACCTGCTCTCATTCTATCAAGCACTCTTCCCATCTGCCTAACCCTCATCCTCGGTATCCTTACTCATCTGTCACCTTCCTCCTGACATTCCCTATGTCTAACCACTCCTTCTCTTTACCTTCCGCTATGTAGCCCCATGCGCAATAGTGGCAGTGGAATGCCTTGCTTGGGGTGAGATGATTAAAAAAAAAAAAAAGAAGCTCTCTTCGGGCTAGTGTTCTGATCTTTCTCTTACCCATTTTGTTACACCTCCCGTAACTTGTTCCTCTTTCTCATCGCTTCCTTCTTATATGAACCCCTGGGAACCAATGTCAGTTTTGTCTTGCTTGGGGTAAAATGATTATAAAATATACCAACTTTCGTCCACAACTGCCTGGATTAAGGTAAAATAATAGGATAGATTGGGTTCTATAATCTTGGTCGGCAACCAGTCTACCGCAGAAAGTAATGGCAACCTAGTGCGGGATAACTGTTGTGGATTCTGGCTGAGGAACCGCACAAAACAATGAACAACAAAAACAGATATGGAAATAGAAAAGTAGGTTATATTGAACGTAATATACAAACGCAGGTTATTAAATCCAGGAATACTATTAGTAAGAAATAAATATATACAAGTCTTGAAGTGAAGTTGTTGAAAATAGTATATCCGTGTATATTATTCTAGCTGAGTGGAGCTAGTCTGACTTCTGATGCGGTAGTCTCTGAGTAACTTCGGTATCTCTCGGTAAATTACGTATCAGTTCCGGTACTCTCCGACAACTAGCACGGATATCTACGATTACTCTATAGCAGCTTCCGTATCTCACTATAGCAGGAGTATATGTATACTCAAGTTGAGTCCATTCTTATATACAAAGGGGAGATCCCACAACAATAATCTTTCGAGACATGATCGTTCAAGCGTGTATCGCGTATAGCACTTAATTGACTGACTGATTATACTGGCATCGATATCTTTTCAATTTACAGTTGAGCTGGTTAGATGTAGCCGTAAGTTCTACGCTAACAGTTTCTTTTCTCGCCTTTCTGGTGCCATGCTTGCCAGCTAATTTTTATCTGCAAAAATTAAATGCAATGTTAATTGACATATAATGTCCTAATTACTCTTTTGTCATTCTACTTATTATTAATGTTTCTGTTCCTAATTATTCCACACCCTCTAACCGCCTTGCGTCTTAGTAGCTTTACTGCCTTTCCTTGGGTGATACAGATAAAAAATATCTATGGTGAACGCCTAAAGCTACCTTCTGTCTAAAGAACCAACTATGAATTGATTAGCAGAAGATACTGAGCTCACTAACCTCTCTAACCTTTGTAACCAATTTAGCATAACATCGAATTTAAAACCAGCTGAGCGTTGGGTCTGACATCGGCAACCTTTAAAACCTACTTGATACGGAAACCACCTAACATAGTAAATAGTGAGACTATTCACCTAAAGGAGATATCTCATGGCTCTAAAGAAGTGCGCGTTTATATATCTATATTAACACAAACATATAAACGAATCCCATAACGCATTAGGGTCGTTGGAGCACCGTGCGTACTACAGACCTAGCAGCAGTAATTATTGTTATAGTGCCTTATCTATAGGAATGAACTCTTTCTCTGTCAATAAATACTAACCTGCGTGAATTATGGGGAGGCAGTCGTGAGGCAGACTAGAGGCAGTCGCGAGAGAGTCGAGAAGCAGCGTAACTATACCGTTCAAACGTACACATCTATTTGCTGACTACTAGCACTCTTACTTGTATATATGTTCTGTCATTCTCATACACTGTTTTGAATCTACCTTTATGTTTCCGTGTCTTTCTACCTGGCCTTAACAGGCCACAACAACTTGTCGACGAAGATTCGTTACAACGCTTATATATTGAGAACAATAACCTGACGGAGCTCATCCCTTTTCAGTCAGACTTTTAAGTCAAAATCATCTTCATAGACTGGTGGCCCTATCGAGACTAAAAAAAAAAAAATAAAGCGATGTATCTTGTTATTAAACCCGTATGAATTTATGTTTCATTAGCAGGCTATTAATGTAAAGCGAACGAGATAGTTTCAGTCAGAATTGAACCTCGACACGCCTTTTTCCTTTTCCATGCTGGTAACTTTTAATCTCTCCGCATACTGGTCTCTATGTAAGATTTTTGTAAAACATTTCTAGCTTGATTTTACTTTAAACTTAAAGGGTGTTCTACTGTGAATTCAGTCCCGAGTTTGCAACAATGAATAACACTTCAAATGTTGTATATACTATTGTTAACGCAAACAACGCCCGAGAGTATCCCAAGGTTGATAGTTAGTGAATGGGGTTTTGTATAGCCGTAAATTGCAATATTAACTCCATTCACTAAGTGTGGCATTTTCACCCCCTCCTTACATGACGCGGACGATGAACACAGACTTCTCTGCGAACCTGATGCTTTTTATTCATTCCCCAGGATGGATGAGAGTATGCGACTCTTACGGCCCTTCCAGAGAGAGAAAGTATAGACAACCGGTAAAGGATGAGAGGAAAAGTACACGCAGGTCACGCCTCATTCTTACCCTTTAAGGAAACCCGCCGTTGGACAACTGTTTTTACCATTAACTGTATCTTTGACCAATTCTTGTTCAGCTGGAAACCGGTCCCGAACCGCTCTCCAAGAATGCGGACAGGTCCGTCAGTCAAACTGAAAGGCTAACTGCCAGTCGGAAGACTTGTTGCGCTTGATCTTAGCCCCCTTGACCTTCTCGTGCTGTACCACCTCAATGTCGCTGTGAAAACATATGGTATTTACTGGCCTAGCAGCCGGTGCCACTTTCGGAGAGACTAATCCACAAAGTATCAATTCTGAAAAAGAAGCTGCCATCCTTACCAGTGGAATACAAAGGGTATGTAGATGACTCGATTCTGTGTATGTAACATGGCGGTTTCTAGTTATGAAGGTCTGAATTGGTTTAGCAAAAGACTGTAGCTCATCAAAACAATTGCCACGAGGATAGCAATAGTTTATTACCTCCTTAAGAGTTGCTCAAAAGTTCGTATCCATGACTATCACGAGGATACCCGAGTTAAGAAAATTTTACCCTAGATCGGGTAACTAAACAATTCCGAACGAAAAAACAACTCGCATATCACCAAAAATGAATTCATGGCATTTATCGGTGTGACAAGACAACAGAAGTTTTCTTTGAGTTAGAATCATCATGTCTGAACGTGGGTTCAGCACCAAGAACAGCTTACTCATCTGTGAAGTTCTATGATCCCACTAGAATTAGTACGGTTTACAAAGGCCGTCCGGCGATTTAACACAGTAAATATACTTTTTAGTTCTAGCATTATCTGACATGCCTTCTCATAAAATGCGTTTTCAGCTAAGCATTTCGATTAGTTAATCATCAGCCGTCCCAAGACAACGGTTCTCTGCGCAGTTATGCAGTGGCACGTCTTGACATCAACAGAAGAGTGACGGACAAAATACAAAAAAGTCTTTGAAAAATAGGAACGCTTTCAATAACAGCACTGGTTGTGACAACAGTAATTCTGTAAAACAATTTTGTTAATACAAAAAGGAGTTAAAATTGTCATTTGTTATGACCCACTTCTGATCGTTAAATTACGGTTCATGCCTGCAGTAGAAATGCAAAAAAAAAAAAAAGATAAAAGATAAATTACATGTAATAAGAATAATGCCATAGACTCCTTTTAATCGCGTGTTTTGAATGCTGATTTACTAGGGAGGCACATATTCCCAACATTGAAAACTAGTGCAAATATTCTTCCTATGCCCTTGCCTCATCTAGTTTTCACTGTGTCAATACCAGTTGAATTCCTTGCATTCACTTACGCGCAAATACCCTTCGGAAAGGTATTAATCCCACCAGCTATGGATTAAATGACAGGACAGATTGGGTTCTATAGCCTTGGTTGGCAACCAATCTACCGCAGAAAGTAATGGCAACCTACTGCGGGAAAATCTTCTCTCCAGTCAGTCATGTCTCTTCGAGTCATGATCGCCCAAGCGTGTATCACTTTTTAGCACTGACTGACTGAATTACTTAAATTTAAAATCTACTGTAAATATTAAAAAGTAAGAAACCTTCCTTGTAAAAGGTAATTTTCTTCTTTTCTTAATCATTTTACCCTAAGCAAGGAAACAATGCTACTAGAATGTGATGATTTTATGGACAAAACATCAGGAACGAGGAAGTTTTTAGGAGACGATGTGCCATAGAGAGTACTTCCCTTTATTAGAACTCTCTTATTATTAAATTAATTATTACCTCCATTAATACTCAGTTCAAACGATATTTGTAACAACTTTTGGCTTGGTCTTTTTTACGAGGAAACGAATACTTGCAGTCAGATAGAGTGGAAATATCTGGAACACACAATGCGGAAATTGATCCTGGCGAATTTAAAACTCACAGGACATAGTGAAGGCAAAAGAAGCAGGTAGAAACAACGGGCAAAGTACTTAATGGGTTTGTGTGAATGGATTGAAGAACAAAGACAATGAACGGTGGTAAAAACTCAAGACTTACTTTGGGAAATAAAAGACAGAAAGATGAGGAGAGTCATGATCACATATTCCCTAAAAGAAATTGGCGCATGCGAGAAAATAAGTATATTTATAAATTGCTGTTGCAGTGGATTACATTCTAAATCTGGTTTTAATGAGCGATAAATATATTTAAAAAATTCAATCTTAGTTTTCAATCAAGATTTCAGTAAGTCTCATGGTATAACTTTTATAACTTTTATTTATAACGGTCATGTCACGTTGAATACACCGGTTCCCGCTCGATCACCGAATTTAAGCAACGTTGAGCCTGGTGAGTACTTACGTGGGTGACCACTTGGGAATACCAGGTGCTGTTAGCGTTCACGGATGTGCGCTGTGGTGCGGTGGATGTCGGCTTGGAGGGGGAAATCGGTGAGCCGAGTTCCAATTTCAGTTGAGCACACTGCACTCACTTGCGCACTGGTACCCTTGGGAAAGGTATTAATCCGTCCGTTCCCTCCAGTTATGGGTTAAATAACAGGGTAGGACTTGGGACCCTGCCCTTAAACAAATCCCAATGAGACTTGCTCCGTCAGGGAGGAAGCCCGCTCAACCCGACTAGGGTGAATGCGGCATACATACATATAACTTTTATGCCCACGGTAAAAATTTGGTGCTAATTATGAAAATTTAAAAATCTGTTATTTATTATAGTTTTCTTAAAAAGAATCCTGTATTTTTTTTTAATCGTTTCACTCCAAGCATTCCACTGCCACTATTGCGCAAGTGGATTATATAGGGGAAGCTGGTGAGAAAGAGTGGAAATGTAAGAAGTGGGGTGATAGACGGGTAAGGATGTAGATGGGAGGAGTGTCTGAGAGAATGGATGCGAGTTAGTGTGTTAGGAGGTGTCTATTGACCTTATATTTAAACTCCTGGAGATTGTAGCTGTCGGAGAAGCAAGTATGTGGAAGGGAATTCCACAAGCAGGAAGTGCGAAAAAAAGAAGCTGTTGGAGTAGAAATTACGGTTACATTTTATCGGTTTCACTGTTAAAGGGTGGGACCTAGTTGCTAATCTAGTATCAATTACAATTTTATGAAAGATCTAGTATTAATTATGATTTTATAAAATTTAATATCTAACTTATTTATAAATGGAACTTTGTCTGCGTGTCTGTGTCCCTGTGAGTCCGTTACCTATAGACTCCGAAACGGATGAATCGTTTTTCTTGAAAATTTACGCAGTTGTACTATCAGCGTCTGCGAGTGTTCTTAGCTGAGTTTTGTGTCGAGGTACTCCCAATAAATATCGAAAATCGATAATCGAAAAAATCGGGTTATAGAAGAATTGGTCCGATTTTAATCAAATTTCATACACTCATAGACAAAGACATAAGAAACGATATTTAGAAGTTTCAAGGTTGCAGCTCTTAAAACAGTGCAGAAAATCGATAATATATATAAAAGGCAAGATGTTTGTGTGTGTGTCTGTTTATCTGCCTGTATGTCTGTATTTATCAGCCGTTTTGTTTTAGTGTTTGCTTCAGGTTTGGCTCTAAGTAGGTATGATTGTAGTTCTTAGTCTCAGCCATGATGTAATTTACCCAGAGGACTTATTTAGCCTACAAAATTCAGTTTACGACGAAAAAAACTTATTTGATATCGATACCAGGAAATTAAAATTTGACTTACATCCATTCATTTTTCTTGCTTTTTAATCTTTCGTGCCAACGTCCAAAGAGTCTGAGCTCCAGGACAATGGATTAGTTTTAAAGCTTTCATTACACCCGAGCAACGCCCGGCTATACTGCTAGTCCGGTAATAATTCCAGGTTTATAAAAATACGGTATTAATAAAAAATGATGGGCGTACTAAAAAAGAACTGCTAAGAACTAAGGATGTTTTAGAATCACGAAAACAGAATTCATTGTGAGAACGACAATCTTATCTAAGAAACATCCTAAACGCAATATTCTCGAACAAATTAAATAAGATATCGTGGAACACACAAATAAGAGATAAGAATTCCATGATTTGAAAGGCAGGAGGCTACATTAATGTAAAAAGATTAATTAGAAAAGAGTGAGGAGTACAAACAAATAAGAAAGGAACAATAGAAAGCTGAGAAAGCAGGTGCGATGACAGATACATAGGTGGAGAGAAAGGGAGGGTTATACGGGGGTGGGGAGAGATCTAGAGTCCAGTGGTTAGTAGATGAGTATTGACTTTGCATTTAAATTTCTGGAGGTTGTAGCCGTCAGGAAAGCAAGAATACGGGAGCGAGTTCCACAGGCGGGAAGTGCGAGAGAAGAAGCTGCAGGAGTAGAATTGTCGTCTGCATTTGGCTAACCTGACTGTGAATGGGTGGGACCCAGTTGCCAGTCTGGTTGCACGAGTAAACACCTGTTGAGGAGCCAAAAGTGACTTAAGTTCATTGGAGCAGAAGCCATGAAAGTATTTATAGAACAGACAAAGGGAGGCCACATTTCGACGATGGGGAAGTGGCTGCAGTCGAGTCCCCACATCAGTACCTATCACATTACAGACTCTCCTTTGGAGCCTGTCAAAAACACTGAGGAGAACGGCAGGGGCGCCTGACCATAAATGGCAGCAGTACTCCATGCACGGACGGATGGTTGACTTGTATATATGCAGGATGGATTCAGGTGGAAAAAACATCCTGGATCGACATAGTGACCCAACCTTCTTAGCAGTAGATTTTGCTATGGATTCAATATAGTGGTTCCATTTGAGGTCTGAGGACAGGGTAAGTCCGAGGAGGCGTAGTGTAATGCTCTCCGGGAGAATCGCATGGTCCATGCTTATGGGAGGCAGGAGAGGTTGCCTGTAATGGTTGACAGACAACACCTTGGTCTTAGATGAATTGAAGTGGACAAGTCACTTCTTGCCCCAGTTTACCACAGAGTGTAGATCCCGTTCAAGGTCAGCAGCGAGATTATGTCTGTCCGCCACGACAGGTTTCTTACTGGTGCAGGAGTATATTGTAGTGTCATCTGCGTAGATGCCTACTTGGGACTTGATCTCATCTGGGAGGTCGTTGATGAAAATAAGGAAGAGCGTCGGGCCCAGGATAGAGCCCTGTGGGACACCAGCATTCGTGCTGTAGGACGAAAAGGCATGTGGGGGTTATTTAAGAAAGATTGGATTAGGTCAAGCAGGCGACCGATAATACCATAACCGCGTAGTTTGCATAGGAGGCCAGAGTGCCAAACCCTGTCGAAAGCCTTGGAGATGTCCAGAGCAACCGCGCGAGCCTCGTCAGACTCATCAAGGGCCTGTAGCATCTACTCCGTTACGGTGGTCAGCAGGTTGGCCGTGGACCTGGCAAAGCGGAATCCATATTGCCTGTCAGAGAAGAGTTTGTGGGCGGTGAGATGATGAACTATTTCAGCATTGATTATAGCCTCGAATACTTTCCCGAATATCGGTCAAAGACTGATAGGGCGATAGTTGGATGGGTCCAAGTGTTCACCACAATTCTTAAACACAGGAACGACTGAAGAGAACTTCCAGCATGCAGGAAAGCAGGAAGCAGAAAGGCAGTAGTTAAATAGTTTAGACAGGACAGTGGAAAGTTCAGGAGCACACCTCTGAAGGACTATCACCGGGATTCCATCGTCTCCACACGCCTTATGGGGGTCGAGTTTTGAAATTACTCGGGATACTACTGTCGGGATAATATATACGTCGTGCAGTTTGGCCTCAGTTCTAATAGGGAAGTCGGGTGGGTGTTCTCCGGACGAGTCGAATGTGGAGTTGGATGAGAATCTGTGGGCAAAGCACTCAGCTTTGTCCTCAGATGACGTGAGAACCTCAAATTCATGGATTAAAGGAGGTATTGACGATTTCCTATTGTTGAGCACTCGTTTGCAAATCCTCCAATAGTCCTTGCGGTCACCTATGCGCTGTCGCATTCTCTCAGCAAAAAACCGTTTGGCGTCATTTAGGGTTCTCTTGCACTCATTGCGAGCAGATATGAACTGGCGCCTCTTGTGATCAGTTGACTGTCTTCGGAATAGACGGAAGTAATGGTTCCTGTGGGCAATGGCGGCTGAGCAGGCCGGAGAGAACCACGGCGAGGAATGAAGCTTTAAGCTATACTTCCTGGTGGGTATGAAGGCATCAATGCCAGCTTTCACCCATGACGAGACCTCAGAGGCACAGTCATCAACTGATAGGTCGAACACTTTTCCCCAAGGGACGTCGCAGTGGAAATCACGAAAGGCATCCCAGTCAGCTTTTTGGTAGAGGTAGGAGGTCCTATAGGTAGGGGGCTCCTGGGAGGAGTGAGATTGGAAAGAAATACTGAGAGAGACTACAGCATGGTCGGAGTTGCTGAGAGGGCAAAACTGCGAGACTTGACAGGCGTCAGGCGCAGAGGTGAAACATATATCTAGTAGTGAGGAATGACCCGAGGGAGTGCTTGGGAAGCGAGTGGGGAAGTCCACCGCTTGCGTAAGGGATTGGGAAATAGCGATGTTCATGGCGTGAATGCCCGCTGGATCAGTAACGGCGTTTTCAAGCCACTCAGAGTGATGGGCATTGAGGTCTCCAAATACAAATATGTGGGCAAATGGGTGATAGGAAATAGCCTTATCTATGTCGTCAGCAATGCTATCTAGTAGGGAGCAGTCAGGAGAGGAGGGAGAACGGTAAAGAAAGAATAGGATATATATATATATATATATATAAAAGGCAATCTGTGAGTCTGTGTGTGACTGTAACCTATGCACGTCTACAGTTTTTAAGCTACGCCATTCAAACTTTCTAGGGACACATATCTACAAGGAAACCAGGTCGACAGATACTTTTGGAGTTTAAGTTCAGCAATTTTCCCTTTCGCACTTTTTGGCCAATGGATCCGATTGTTTACATTTGCTCCGTAAAGCATCTAAGATCTAAGATGGTTGCTGAATTACATCACAGAAATCAAATCACACGTGTCAAACGTGACTAATATTCTTTATTTTAAAAAAATGAGCTTTTATATTTAATTTTTATTCTGACGGTTTAAAAATTCATTTGGTCAACAAAAAAATGTGAATATTTTTCCTCTTAATTTTGAAACAAAAGACATATTTTTAAAAAGTGTTTTTTCAAACAAAAACAAAATATGCAAAAAAAATGTCTTTTTTTCAGATGTAATATTTCATACTTCAGAAAATAAAATTAAAAAAAAGGTATTTTTTCGCTAAATATTTCATGCAGAAAATCAAGTGTCTGTAATTCGTGTGGCATTAATGTAACTTTTTAAACAAAATTTTTTATATAATTATTTTTTACATAACCGAGTACTACTACTAAAATGTTCTGAGTTGCTATAGCTATGCGGGCTATGATGCTAGTATAATATATATAACAAATTTCTCATATATATATATATATATATATATATATATATATACATTTCACACACACACACACACATACACACACACACACACACACACACACACACACACACACATATATATATACTATCTATTATAATAAAGATCATTGTGTATATATATATATATATTTCTTTTGCCGCATGTTCGTTTTTTATCAGTGGCTTATAATTCTAATTTTTTCAATGATTATGTCATCAATTAGTAAAGAATATATATATATATATATATATATATATCCTGTCTATTATAATAAAGACCATCGTCTCTCTCTCTCTCTCTCTCTCTCTATATATATATATATATATATATATATATATATATATTTCCTTCCTGACACACTCAGGGGTTCGAATTATTTTGTTTTTTGTCTTATGTCTAAATGTAAGATACCCAATAGTAGGTACATCAATATATATGTTGCCATCATTTTAGACGGCAAATCGATATAAATATTTTGCCGTCATTTTTGACGGCACGGACCCAATATCTACATAAATTACAATAATATATTTTTATTTCAAATGACAATATCTGTCTATATTTCTGAGAAGAGGTTTTGTAATTTTTTATACTATCAATATTGTTCAGATTGTTTTCCTCATAGATGTTGCCATATTCACAGGAAATGTCAGCCTTTGTACGCCTCGGTTTTTTTCAGTTGAATAAAATCTTGAATTGAAGCATTTATTTCGTCAACCACGGTAGTTTGTTCTAGTTTCTCTTGCCATGCCTATTCCGGATATCTCAGTTTAAGTTATTTTCCTTTGATTCAACCCTCCAAGTTCTTGCTTACTTCTGCTGTGGACGGATATTGAACTCACAATTCTTTGGATCCTGTTGCTGGATTAATTCAACCGACGTTTTTATCCAACTGGTCATATGTCCTTGTGTATTAATATTTGAGACTTATAAACGTAATGTCTCAGAATAACATTTTGACAGAGTTCATATAATATATTATTGTTTTTATTGCTTTCTTCTAGCATTTCGTATTTCTGGTTCCCAAATTTTATTCATATCTATGCTTGGCCGCTTTAGGAGAATTTTGTGGTCTAGAATATGCGCTGATTCTTAAAGTTTTCGTATTTTTAATACTACAGACGTGAACAAAAACTTGAAGAGTTGATTTAAAAGGAAATAATTGAAACTGAGATATCCCTAAGTAGCATGCCACGTGAAACTAGAACAATCTACCCTGGTGGACAAAATAAAGGGTTTAGACCGGTTAAAATGCCCAAACACAACGCACAACTGCTGAAATGAAGCAAATATGGCAACAAAGTTGAGGACAACAGTCCAAACAATGCAAATAGTTTTTTTTTTTATAATCATTTCATCTCGAGCAAGGCAGGACCGCCACTGGTGGGCAGAGGGTTACAGTGCGAGAAAAATAAGTACAGAGGATCTTGAAGAAAGGATAAGAGATGGATAGGAATCAATTAGAAGATAGCAATTGACATTGCATTTGAATATTGTGGCTGTCATGAAAGAAAGGAAACTGTAGGGAATTCCACAAACGGGAAGTTTAAGTTTGAATTTGAATTTTGTTTAACTGCATATCAACACCTCCGTGGGTAATTTAATGCCAAAAGGTGGGGTTTTAAGATATTTTTGTAATTGTTGGTTATAGTGAGAATGTTGATTTAGTCAGATTTTGATGAAAAAGTTCTTTTTATTTTTGTTTTTGTATTTTAGAAAACTTAAGATGTCTTCCAGCTTCGTATTCAAAAATATATTGCTGGTAATAATTTTTTCCTTCAAATATATATATATTTCTATTAAAGACTATTTTCATACTTTCATTACGTAGTGTTTTGACCCCAGTTCGGGGGTTAACTATTTGCCTATAGCTGGGACCCTAACAGTTGCTACCACTCCAGGTTCAGCAATTAGGAGCTGATTTTATGCTCCTCACAACTTCCCAAACAGAAGCCTTGTTGCTGGATGCAGTTTACCCTCATACCCAGGACCCACAAACGGAAAGTGCGAAAAAACAAACTGTTAAAGTTGAAGATATTTCACTATATTGACGGTAAAATGATGGGATCTTGATGGCAATCTAGTAGCGCGATTAAATACATGTCG
Organism: Ascarosepion bandense; assembly: GCA_037127315.1. NCBI lineage: Eukaryota > Metazoa > Mollusca > Cephalopoda > Sepiida > Sepiidae > Ascarosepion > Ascarosepion bandense. The sequence goes on along the minus strand of JBBBDQ010000757.1, from coordinate 3,129,793 downwards.
TCTGGAACCAATGAAAAAAGCTTGTCAGAGCAGACGCCATTAAAATACTTGTAGAAAAGACAGAGTTAAACCAATAAATAATAAAATTACAATTACCAGTGGACACTATATAGCGATATAATATTGTCGGAATTGTTGACGTATTCATTTTGTATTTTTTATTTTTCTAGAATCGTTTGAAGTTTTCAAACAGGATACTTTGTGTCAATAAATGAAGGAATATGAAACAACAACCTCACAGCATAGGAATTATTTCCACATTTTTTCAGCGGAAGAAACTAAAATAATACATAATTTAAACTATCGTTTGTTCTTTGTTGTGACATTAATGTTATTAAAAAATGATAGATTTTTTTGTATCCTTTTATTAATTCTTTTAATCGATTTTGGCGAATAAGACGTTCAATTGTGCTGATTTCCAAAGAACACATATTGCCGACATACCTAATACCTTTTGTAAAAAATCTTTATCAACACCTGCCTACTTTGTGTTTTTATTATCTATTGTGCTGAGTGTATTTGCAATATTGCTGTTTCTCTTAAAAAGGTTTTTAAGCTCAGAAGAAATTCTGTAAATGTGTGCTATATAATATGATACCGGCTCTTTTGCCTTTGATTTTCGTTCAAAATTTCTCGTATTATGCACAAGAAATACGGTATGATCGGATGTAATAATAAATAAGAGCTAACCACTCGTATTCGAGGATACCCGCCTACAGGGCGGCTAGCTAATGTCTGTATGTCAGTATTTTTTCAACCCTTTTCTGCACTATTATAAGAACGGCAACATTGAAACTTCTGAATATCGTTTCTTATGTCTTTGTCTATGAGTGTATCATATTTGATTAAAATCGGACCACTCCTTCCATAACCCGAATTTTTCGATTATCGATTTTCGATATTTATCGGGTGTACCCCGACACAAAAACTAGCTAAGAACACTCACAGACGCTTATAGTACAACTGTGGAAATTTTCAAGGTATCGGTTCAGCCGTTTCAGAGGCTATAGGTAACGGACACACACACACACACACGCACATACACACACACAAAGTTCCATTTATAAATAAGTTTGTATATATATATATATATATATATATATATATATATAATAAGTTTGTATATATATATAATAAGTTTGTATATATATATAATAAGTTTGTAATTAATCTAAATTAGATAGTGGAACGTTATATTTATAAAGATTATTCTACTGCTACCTTATATTATATTATGTATATATATATATATATATATATATACATAATATAATATAAGGTAGCAGTAGAATAATCTTTATAAATATAACGTTCCACTATCTAATTTAGATTAATTACAAACTTGCTAAATTTATGAAGTTTTCCCACTTGTTCCTTATTTAATTATTCCAAATTCAAATGCAGGGTCTACTCACTGCTGTTGAAGAAACCTCTCTCCGAATCTTCAGAAATGTAGTCATTCTAACCACGTTTTGCCAAATGCGGCATGGTGAGTTTATTTAACTGTGACAGCTTCGGTTCAGTTTTTAGAATTTTAGTATCACACTGGGAACTGGCAAGCTTAGTTGATGACAAGATAAAAGAGGAATCGAACCTAAAAATTCAGAGGAAGATCCTAAATAAAAAGGATGACTACTTTGCACCAAAATATAAACATGCCTAAAATCGGACCACTTCTTCTATAACCCGATTTTTTCGATTAACAATTTTCGATATTTATCGGGGGTACCCCGACACAAAACCTAGCTAAGAACACTTGCAGACGCAAGTTTTTCACGTATGCATTTGAGATTTATAGTCTGCTGCAGGGTCACACCGTTTCAACCATTGATCAGATTCCTCGTAGATATAATCAACCGACTAACAGAGAAATCAGAACACTTTCGGAAATTGATCCATAAGGCTTTCGTCCATAGTAATCGGATGATGAGATTTGATATCGTAAGCCTGCTCACTAGAGTTCCTACAAATGAGACCATGGCAGAGGATCGAAACCGATTAAAATCAGACCCCCTCCTTGGGAGAATGAATTAATACTATTTCAATAGATATCTTGATAAAAATGTTGACGTTCTGCGTACAGAGAGAACATTCTTCCTACTAGAACCTGACATATACCAACAAGAGGAATGATTGGCTATTCACCTTTGTCACCAGCGATGGCTAACATATAGGTAGAATCTAATTCACAATATTAAAAAATACATCTATGAAACCTGGCTGGTTAATGTCTTCCTCTTCTATTGTGAATTAGATTCTACCTATATGTTAGCCATCGCTGGTGACAACGGTGAATAGCCAATCATTCCTCTTGCTGGTATATGTCAGGCTCTAGTAGGAAGAATATTCCCTCTGTAAACAGAAACAGAAAATGGGTTTAAGACATACGTATATCACAAGTGCAGTGGAGAACACCTCAACTTGAATTCCCAGCATTAATACAGTGTGAAGAAAGGGATATCCGATGTCTATAACACAGGGTAAAAATCATGTGGCGACCAGAAACGTACAGATAAAAATGATCAGCATCAGGCGTACACTTTCGAATAACATAACGGCAGCGTCTGCAGGTTGTAACAGGAAGGGTCAAGGAGGAGGACATAAAACTGCCACTGCATGTGTACCTTAGGTCAAGGGCTGATCAGAAACGATTCAAATGATCTCCGCTTCACGCAGCACCAAGACAGTATTGAGAAGCATCCTCACTCTACGGAGAAATCTCTGCTGATTTAAACATAACACAGTAAAACATGACCAAGAACTGCGTCTACACTGTTCATTGTAGTTGCAATAAATGAAATAATGGTGAAACAAACCGCCCTCTAAAAGTGAGGCTGAAGGAAGGTTGGTTCTTTCAGATGTCTAACACCCTAGTGTGCTTGCCCAGTATTTTTACTTCATTCTATGGGGGCGAAGGTCCATCCCTTTCCTTTCATAAATCATCTGTTTTTTCACTTCACCTTTTCTTACATATTTTACGCCTTCACTGCTTTCTTTCATTCTTTCTTTTTTTCTTTCTTTCTTTCGTTCTTTCTTTCTTTTCTCCACGTTTAGAGTTACATTTTTCAATTCCCTCTTCCCACTCCTTTTAATATTGATTTTCTTTTTTATTTCCTCTTCTTTTTTCAGTTTCTTTTCCTTTCTATTTCGTCTTTTCTTAAAATATTCAACGCCTTCTTTCTTTCTTTCTTTCTTTCTTTTTGAGTTACATTCTTTTCTCTTTTACGTTGTTCCGCTCCTCTTTATTTTCTTCGTTTATTTTTCAACTTAGCATTTTCTATTTACTTTTCCACTTAAGAAAGTAAAAGTTATTTCCATTTTACGTTTTGTTTCCTTTCATTTTTATCTTCTACTTTAAATGTTTTCTTAATAAAAATAAATATCCATGGAAAATATTAAACCATTCCAATTTCGGTATTTTTATTAGCATTTCTGTTTTTATCATTTTAATATTTTATTTGTACAATATATATATATTTAGTTTATATATATATATATATGAGGAATGTTCCAAAAATGTACTCACACTTTGCATGACAAACATTTACATACAAACAAGATTAATGGTTAAAATTAAGAAATATAAATGTTTATCGTTTTACGAAGAAGTTTAACTGTTTAAATATTACATTAAATTACACATATATTTATAAATATTCCAATTGTCGGCGTAGCCGATGTGGGTACATTCGGCATATATATGTATAGTTCATTTCTATTTTTAATAATTTCTTGATCCAATTTTTATAGATTTATCTATTTCTTCAAAATTTAAATCAACTACTCCTCTATCTTGCCAGTAGGCTATAAGTATTAACATATTAAAACAAATATTCTTTAAAATGTGCTGACGGTTGCTACGTTGAGGTAACGCAGTGTTGCAGAGTTGCATCGAACTGTGATGAAAAATGTATATTCATTCTTAGTATATATATATATATATATATATATATATATATAAATCTCTCAGTATATATTTATGAACATATATATATATATATATATATATATATATATATATATATATACATACACCACACATACACATAGATAGATAGATAGATAGATAGATAGATAGATAGATAGATAGACTGAGAGAGTTAGCATTAAACAGATATATATTCTAGTATATTACTCTTTGGATGATATTTGCCTGATCTATTTTTAACTGGGTAAAAACCAACAATCGGAAACCCACCAACTCCTGATAGGAATCAAAGCAAAGACAGCGGAGCCAGTATGTAAGTTAAAACGTCTTGAGTATGGCCCACCGCCGACATGCTCAAAATTGGTTCCACTGCATACAAACATCGCATCTGACGTTAACCCTGATCTTGATTTCCCTACCCGTCCCTGATGTCGTGAAAAAGAAAATGTTCAAGCAAAAGCATTGCTGACCAAAGTAACTACACACTGATGGATTGGCGTCGGCAAGCCTTGCACTCAAGTTACCTGTCTCACGACATTCACCGGACACCCAGCCTCCATTCATATGTCGTTTCAATCAGCACCGGCTGACAGCACTGCCCGTCCTCCCACACCCGCGGTTAGTGGGTTCGATAGTTGGTTGGTTTGTTGTTCGTTCCTAATGGACGTGAAGAAGCTGCAAATCCATAAGCCGATTGCTTTTGCTGGTTCCCGAGGAAAGAAAAAGCAACACAAAAGAAAAGATGGCGTTTGATGAAGAAAGACAGGCAGAAGAAAATAGAAAGTGAAGGGGAGGAGATAAAATAGAAGAAAAAGGAAAGAGAAAATGAAGAATCATAAAGAGAAGAAAGAAAAAACGAGAGATGAGAAAAAGATGAAATATGGAGGAGAATAAACCGGAAAAGACGTAAAGAAAGTTAGTAAAAGAGAAAGAAAGAAATAGACAAAGAAAGGGAAAAAGAAAGAGAGAAAAAAGTAATATGAAAGAAGAACTAAAGAAATACAGAAACCAAGAAAAAAGAGAAAGAAATGGACAAAGAAAAAAGAAATATGAAAGAAATAGATATGTAGATGAATATGAAAGAAACAAAGAAAGAAAGTAAGAAAGAAAGAAAAAGAGAAAGAAAGAGAAAAAGAGGGAAAGAAAGAATGAAAGAAAGAAGTAATAAGGAAGAAATAAATAAAAAAGAAAGTAAAAAAGAATGAAAGAGAGAGAAAGAAATAGAGAAAGTAAGAAAGAAAGAGAAAAGAAAAGAAAAAATAAAAATGGGGGGGAAAAAGACGAAGAAAACTCGGAAAAAACAAAGAAAAGTGATAGAAAAAAAGAAGGGGAAATAAAAGCAAAAAATAGTATTTTAAAATAGCGAAGATACAAGTGAAGGTAGAAATGAAATTAATATGTGAAAAGCAAAGAAAAAGAAAGAAGTCGGATAAACTGAGAAAAAGTGAAGAAGAAGGAAAGAAAAGTGAAAAAAGAAGGAAAAATAAAAGGAAAAGACAATGTAAAAAACTGAGCAGAGGAAATTGAAATAAAAATTTAAAAAAAGGAGAACAAATTTTATGTATTGAAAAATCCTGAGAGAAAATAATGTGGTATTGAAGAAAGAAATCAGGGGATTGTATTTTCTTATCGCCTACGCTGACAGGATGTGACGAAAAAGTCAGTTTAATGTGTTGAGCACGAGTGCGTGTCAGGCCTCAAAATAGTCCTGCCCAACCCAGCTCAGCACCCAGGCGCGCAAACGTCTGTGGCACTTGGCCTCAGTATTACTACCCATCCCCACTCTTTAGTGCACTCAAGAAGGTACTGCAGTGGACAGCTGTTTTCCGAAACCGGGCACTTCTCAATAATATTTTCAGTTACCCTCTGTCCGCAGCAGAAACACAAAGGAGTTGCCCCCTCTCCGCAGCACAGACATAACAGTGTTGTCCTTTGTCCACAGCAGAAACTCAACAGAGTTGCCCAATGCCCACAACAGAGTTGTCCCCTGTTCGCAGCAGAGTTATCCCCTGTCGACAACAAATACACAGCAATTTTGTCCCCCGCCTACATCAGAGATACAACAGAGTTGCTCTCTGTACGAAGACAGAGGCACAAATGATAAAAGAAAATGTAGATTAACCGCTCGAAGACAGATACTACACTTTGGTTTCCAGCCAAACAGCTGAGAAGTGATGTGATTTCCTAAGCCTGGCTTAGATGTGACCCAAGGTTGAAGATGAAGATCACCCAGTGAAGATCAAATTCACTTTCTTCTTTCTGGAATGTGTCCTTTCCCGAAGTAAGCGATCGTGGCCTTCCACACATCTTCCTGTTGCTTGTTGCTTAATATATTTTGTCTTTTTTGTCCCAAAACCTGCTCTGCTTAAACTCATCAAGTATGTCACGCTGTTTACATGTTTTGCTTTTCCTGTACCCACCTTGTTAGTATAAAATCTCCAAGCCCTCCTTTCTCATTACGTTATATAGAAGCTTCTGCTGTCTGTTCCTGATGTTAAGTATAAGTTTGCTTTTTGTTTCCATTCTCGCCAAAACCTCGTCGTTACTCGCATGTTCGGTTCATAGTACCCTCAGTATTCTTCTGTAGAACCACATTTCTGTGGTTTCGAGTGTCTCCTTTACTTGTTCAGTGTACGCTGCTATAAAGTATTCCCTACCTAGTCATAACTGATTCAACAAGAAAAGCTTTCTGACAATTATACCACGCTGAAGGGAACAAATAAAAGAAAATAGGGATAATTGATGATAGGTGAGAAAAGAAAAAGATCTTAAAAAAAGAAGAAACTGAACAAAGAGTGGGTGACGCTGGAAAAGAAAGAAAAGAAAGGACGAAGGAATTAAAAAAAGGAAATAAAAAGAGAGAAAGTGAAAGACCAGAGAATAAGAAGAAAACAATCCTGAAAAAAAAACATGATGAAAGAAAGAAAATAATGTCATTAAGAATTCATAGATGTAACAATGCCAAGATCCGAAGGCGAATTGGCATGGCAAAGGACGCGTTCCAGAAGATGAGCAAAATACTAACACACAGGAAGATCTCAATAGAAACGAAGAAAAGAGTGCTAGACTGCTACGTGATGTCAGTTCTTCAGTACGGCTGTGAATGCTGGACAATATCATCGAAAATGAGGAAAAAACTGGAAGCGGCCGAAATGTGGTTCTACAGAAGGATGCTACGGATATCGTGTGTAATATAACAATCTGGCCCCACCCGAGGAAGGCTGATGCAAGCGAGGGTGTTTCCGGTCGTTGAAAGGAACGGATGTTGTTTGACCTTATTTCCGGCAGCAGCGGAAATAACTACAGAGGCAAACAGAACAGGTGTCTCTGAGAATTACGTGGGCGTGCGTGGGCGAGGCAAAACCGGAAGAAAAAGTCCCGGTTCTGGAAGATTATAAAAAGACCTCGGCGCACGGATTCGCCAGTAGTAGTAGAGGAGCAACAGAGATCGGCCGGTGAAGAGAAACACAACAGATACGACTACACTCCCGTCAACCCATTTGAAGCGCGCTCTCTCAATTCTCTGTTCCCTATTCTACACGGTCCATCGTCATTAATAAAAATATAACTTCATATTTTTATATATATGCGTGTTTGTTGTTTGTCGATATACAACACGTGGACTGAGCATACAAGCAACGACGAAGTGTTAGAAAGAATGGCAACAAAAAGGAAATTGATGCTGAGCACCAGGAAGAGACAACTGAAGTTCCTGGGACATGCAATGAGGAAGGAGAGCCTGGAGAACCTGATACTGACTGGACAGATAAAAGGAAGGAGAGACAGAGGAAGGCAGCGGATAACATATCTGCAGAGTCTGATCAGGTGGATGACGGAACGGGGGATGCTAGGAGCAACAGGAGCAAACATACTAAGAGCCACAAGGGATAGGGAGACGTGGAGATCCATGATCGCCTACGTCCTGAAGGGACAGGGCACATAGAAGAAGAAGAAGAAGATGTAACAATGAGACTGAAATAGGAATCTGTGAAAAAGCAACAACGAAGAAAAATGTGAATGTGCGTCAGGAAGAAGAAATAAAAAAAAAAGAAAGAAAGCGAGCAAAATTTTAGAAACATTTGAAGAAAACACAATTTGGAATTTTAATTAGGTTTATCTTTTAATCATTTCACCTCCATATAAAACGACAAATCCACTGCGATAGAGGGTTTAATAAAAGTGAAAGAGTTTGAAAAAAAAATTATCAAGAAAAGAAGAAATTTTAAGATCAGGATTCAAGGAAATAGAAAGCCTTGCATGACACTGAATTTAAATTTTAAACCAAAGTTGACTGAAAAGCAAGAAGCCGGAAAAGAGTTCCGCAATCAAGATGTACGAGTGAAGAGAAAGTAAAATACGCTTACATCTTGCAAATCTGAATGTAATATGATGAAACCAGTCAACCTAGTCAGTCAGTTAGTTAAGTGGCAATCGTGATACACGCGATCATGTCTCGAAAGATACATGCCTGACTGGGTAAAAGATTTTCCTGCAGTAGGTTACCATTACTTTCTGTGGTAGTCTGATTGCCATCTAAGAACCTAATTTGTCTTGTTGTTTGACTCATATCTGGAGGGGAAATCAGATTAATACCTTTACTAAGGGTATTTTCGTGTAAGTGAATGCAGTGGATTCAACTGGAATTCGAACTAGAAGTTCAGATGAATTCGTTACACACCGAGTCAGACAGTTAAGTGCCAGACGTGATACACGCTTGGACGATCATGTCTCGAAAAAGACATGACTGACTGGGCAGAAGATTATTCCGTAGTAGCTATTGCTTTCTGTGGTAGACTGTTTGCCAGCAAAGGCATTAGAATCCCATCTGTCCTATTATTTAACCCATAATTGGAAGGAAGAGACGGATTGATAACTTTCTCAAGAGTATTTGTGCGTAGGTGAATGCAAGGAATTCGAACTCGGCTTTCGGATTTAATATTCACTGCACCACAACGCACATCTAGTCAGTTAAGTGCCATACGTGATACACGGTTGGGTGATTACGTCTCTTTCGAGACATGACTGGCTGGGCAAAAGATTTTCCCGAAGTAGGTTGAAATTACTTTCTGCAGTAGATTGGCTGCCAACCAAGGCTATAGAACCCAAACCACCCTACTATTTAACCCAAAAGCTGAAAGGAGGGGGTGGATTAATACCCTTCCCAAGGGTATTTGCTCGTAAGTGAATGCAACGGATTCAGCTGGAATTCGAACTCAAAGTTTAGCTGAATTCCTTACACACCGAGTACTGCGCTTAAATTCGTAAAGTCGCGATATACAAATGAGGAAAACTCATCTGGACATATTTTATTAATCGTTTCATCCCAAGCAAAGCAGCACCACCACTGGTGCGCAGGGAGCTACATAAGAGAGTAAAAGTTTTCGCAGAAGAAGAGTGAAGAGAAAGACAAACCAGCTCCACGGGGTCTAACAGAAAGGTCAAGAGAAGGATGGGAACACAAGTGTGAAGATAGTTGCGAAGGTAGGGTTAAAGGAAAAAAAAAAAAGAAACACGGTGTGATGTAGAAAGGACTGGAGTCAAGGAGGGAGTGAGAGAAAAGAAACTCCTGGAGTAGAACTGTCGCCTGCATTTGGTTGATTTAAATCTAAAAGGGTGGGACTTTGTTGCTAGTCTGGTTGCACGAGTAAATTCTTGTGGAGAGGGCACCTGTGACATAAGTTCGTCGGAGCAGAATCCATGAAAATATTTGTTGAAGAGACAGAGTGAAGCAACATCCTGACGGTGAGAAAGTGGCTGGAGTCGAGCTGCCAGGTCGGGACCAATCACATTACAGATTCTCCTTTGGAGCCTGTCCAGAACACTGAGATGAACAGCAGAGACGCCTGATAAGATATGACAATATTCTATGCACGGTCGGATGGTTGATTTACTATATTTCAGAGGTTAAATTAAATGCCATGTCTCGTAGAACTATCATTTAAAATAGTACCGTAAAGAGTCAAAACTCAGGAAGTAGTAGCGAAATTTAGTCGCTTACGTCTTGAAGTAAGCATATCATGAAAATTTGAAGTTAAAAGAGAGTGTGGTGTGTCTTGACGAATTGAAATGAAAGATAGTCACAATAGAAGTTCTGTCAATTAAAATAATTGAAAGTATTCCTAAGAGGAAGAAAACCAAGACCTTATGAAAAACTATGTTCATTATTGAAAATGAGGTGTGTCTCAAATGTTGGAGAAACATAGTATTATATATATATATATATATATATATATATATATATATATATATATATTGACAGCTTACCAACCGTTTGCAGATTACTTAGAGCCCGAAAAACATTTTCGGATTTTAAGAATTTTTGAAAGATAATAATGTTGGCTGATAGCAGTCTAACTAATTAACCCAGAGCTGGGGGGAAAAGTGATGGATTCATACCTTTTTCAATGATATTTGTGGTTAGACGAATATGAAGAAACTGTCTGGAATTGGAAATAGGAGAGCCTATTTCTAATTCCGAGCCGTTAGCCATTACACCAGAAGTTCTCAACTGGGGTTCATATGGACCCTGGGGTCCATATAACATTACTGGCTTGCACACAAAAAGCAAAAATGTTTTACTTGTGTACAGAAATTTTCCATAGAATTTAATTGTTAAATACAATTATTTATTTGACTTCAAATAAATCATATACATTTACTATTTCGATATTAAAATTCCTAAATTTACCTATTAGTAAAAAATATAATTTTTTTTTTATTTCATCGAATGGTTATGGGGGTTCATCCCCACTCCACCAAAAAAAAAATAACGAGTAAAAGTTGTCTAGGGGTAAACAAAAAAAAAGTTTGAGAACCACTGCTTTACAACGTTTGCACATTCAAGCTTACAGCGCGTCGTACCCACAAGAAGTCCACCATTTAATTACTAACCCGACAACGTGAAATGGCTCTAAACCAGGAACATAGAAGGAATATCAACCGTTAGACCGTGGGAAATGTTAAAGCGCCACCTACTAACCTTAAAGCAATAAGTAACAGAAACTGCGAAAGACATGAAAAATCAATAGGCAGAGAGAGGAGTCCACGAAAAAATATATAAATCCACCGACTAAAATGAGATTTACGTACGTGAAAATCTCCCAAAAATCAATAACATTATAAATGGGAGTGAAAAAACTTACAAAAAATGTAAAGGATTGAAGTGATGAAATACTGAATATTCAATCGAAACGGTGCCAGGTTCACGTCCCGACATATTCACATTGACCAAGTCATATAACTTTTAGGAGGTTTTCTATAATTTTATACTAGTATGCAGTTTTTAAGCATAACTTGAAGAAGACCAACGTATTGTCGAAATGTCATCTAATATTTTCAGATACTGTGTTTTGTTTTTCTTTTCTTAAATTGCGATATTTTCTAAATATTCCTATTAACAATTCTAGTAACAAGAGCACTCAAAGACCAAAAACCTCCGCCAAAGCAATGCCGACATCATTATGATTATTATTTAAATGAGAATAACTGTAATGAACGTTCTTAAAAGTGAAAATCCCCCCCGAAAAAATCTAAAGCGAAATTAGGCTGCAAAAATTGTGGAAGATTTAGTTTTTACTTTTCAAGATCCCAAAGTTGTATTTTAAATATTTTTTTGTGTAATTTTATTTATATCTTTTATGTTAAATTTATTTTTATTTTTTTGCTTTTGGATAATAAATATTAAATTTTAATTACCAATTATAATATTTTCGTGGAAAAAAATAGTTTGTTCAGAAAATGTAATGATGTAAAGCAATCTAGGGGAGATAATTCAGTATTTGGCATGTGAAACATACGAAAAATATTACTAAAAAGTCGAAAAAATAACCCAGAAACTTTATCTTGTACCAGATCAAACCCAAAATTTAATCAGTTTAATCAAACGGACAAACGCGACCGAAAACAATACACCCGTCTTAAAGCGGATGTAATAATATGTATAAAAACCTAGAAATTGAAATAGAAAAATGTGGAAATTGAAAACAAGAATAGTATAAGTCAAAATAGGAGTGCTTGAAATGATTAAAAAAAATATAGCAGCATTCTAAAAAAATCCATGGAAATCTCAGCTTAAGAGAAATGCAAAATATTGTCTTGATAAGAATAGCACTAAAGAAAATTTTTGCTCATATAATGCTAGGGATGTGCGTTGTGATGCAGTGGGTATCGGCTCAGAACAAAAACTCGGGGAGCCGAGTTCGAATTCCAGTTGAATTCCTTGCATTCATTTACGCCCAAATACCATTGGAAAAGCTATTAATCCGTTTCTTCCCTCCAGTCATGGGTTAAATAACAGAACAGATTGGGTTCTGTAACCTTGGCTGGCAACCAGGCTACTGCAGAAAATAATGCTAGCCTACTGCGGGATAATCTTCTACCCAGTCAGTCATGTCTCGAAAGAGACATGATTGCCCAAGCGTGTAACACATATGACACTTAACTGACTGACTGAACGATATTGATGTTATGTTAGGTAGAAAACCAAATCATAACAACACTATCTGCCTTAGGTCTTCCCGAAGACCTAGTAGGGTGTGTGACCAGAGCAGAAATGGAAATATGATGATAACAATAATACTAATAACAATCCCAAGACAGGCAACGTATGTACAAAATCTTATCTTTTAAAGATTTTTTTTATAATTTTAAACTTGTATACAATTTTACAACATAACCTGAAAGAAACTGACTTACTGTCGAAACATCGTGTAATATTGTTAAAAACTCTATATTTTCTAGAATTTTCAATTCTTCTTCTTTTTTTATGTGCCGTATCTATTTAAGACGTAGGCGATCATGGCCCTACATATTATTCTATCCCTTGTAGCTCTTAATAACTTTTGTCTTGTTACTTTCCCCCAACCCTGTTCTTTCATCCATTTGATTAAGTCCACCAATTATGTCACGTGCTGTTTTCTCCTGCCTGTCTTTCCTTGTATTCACCCTGTGAGTATCAGATTCTTCAAGCCCTACTTTCTCGTTACGTGTCCTGGAAACTTCAGTTATCTTTTCCTGATAAGTCTTTCTTTTCACTTCCATCCTCTCCAAAAGTTTGTCGTTGCTCGCATGTTTTGTTCATGGTATACTCAGCATCCTTCTGTAGAACCACATTTCTTTTGCTTCGAGTCTTTCCTTCTTTTGCTTCGAGTCTTTCCTTCATCCTTGAGGAGATAGTTCAGCATTCGCTTTTATGTAAGAGGACAGGTATCGCGTAACAATCCAGTACAATTTTCTTTGTTTCCAACGAAATTTTCCTGTCTCTCAATACTCTGCTTAGCTTTTTGAATGCGTCCTTGGCTATGGCAATACACCTTCAGATCTCATTGTCGTATTTTCCGTACTCTATCAGAAAAATTGCCTTCAATTAAAATTTCTGTACATGCTTGGTTTTAATATCTCTTACCTGTAGCTGCCATTTTGGGCATTTAGAACATCTAGAAGCTGCCAGGTTTTGTATAAACGTCTCTTGTCTTGAGAAAGAAATGGTTGTAATGGGAATTAACGTGACAAAGCAAACGAAACGAAACATCATGATGACTGTGACGATATTAAAATTTTCGTTTACTGATTAGCTAATAAGCGCAACTAATTACTAAACTATTTGAATAAACATATCTTGAAAAAGATCCACATCCTGTGGATATGTTACAAAAGCCTCTACCATCAAAAGTGACAGCAAAATATATACAAATAAATACACAACGGTCTTTATTATAATCGAGGGCATATATATATATATATATTAAATAAATTGTTTGAACTTTATTTTTTATCGATACTCGTATTTAAGTAGATATTCTGTTTTTAATTAAACAGTATTATATATTTTATATCTACTGGCCTGATTATTTACGATAAATTGTTATTACGAAAATAGTGGTCGCAGGTTCGAATCCTGCCGAATGGCACATATTTTCGTAATAACCATTTATCGTAAATAATCAGGCCAGTAGATATAAATATATAATACTGTTTAATTAAAAACATAATATCTACTTAAATACGAGTGTCGATAAAAAATAATGTTCAATCAATTCATTTCAAATTGTCGGTTGCTTATAATCAATTTTCCTTAAAATTGGTTAATTTCTCTCTCTCTCTCTCTCTCTCTCTATATATATATATATATATATATATATATATATATATACATATATATTCTTGTCAGCGTCATGTACGTGTTGTTTCATGCTTTAACACTTGCATTACAACATATAAAAAAGTTCTATTTTGGATAATTTTAGCGTTCTAATGAACGCTAAGAAATTTATCAACCGTTATATTTGAAGCAAGAAGAAAATTTACAGTAATTTTTAGCAACAGAGTTTTGCGGTTATTTTCTGTTACCACAAGTCACATCCATGAAGATGATCTAGAAAAAAGATTAAAAGTAGTTGGAAATATTAAGAAATGAATGATAACATTTGTCGACGTTACAGCTCATTTCTGACATCTGTCAATTATAATACGCGAAAGATTATCTGTGAGTATGAACGGATTTGATTAAAAATAAGCAGACAAAATGTTTGCAATTTATTTAATGTGACATGTCTAAAAGAAATATATATATATAAATATATACATAATATATATATATATATATATATATATATATATATATATGTATATAGGATTAATATAAGTAAAAGTTTGTCATTTCGCTGATTAATCCCTACTTCAGCATCCTGACTCCAGAGTTTTTCTCGATCATTTGCCAGAGATATTTTGCAATTTACTGTTATTATTTTCAATTTTTTGCTTATTTTTATTTTGCTTAAATCGTTCGTGTGTGTGGTTGTGTGGACATACGCTCGTACGTATATTTCTTGTTTTTGCAGGTGTGACGTCAGAATCATTAGTCCTCGCTTTTTAGCATTTTTACTTTTTCTCTCTCTTATTTTGAAATTTGTTATGTGTTGAGTGATTGTTATTTTTCATAGATGCTTCACCGTCTTTTAGAAAAAAAGAGAAAAAGAAAACTGCCTTAACTCTCTCTCACTCTCTCTCTCTCTATATATATATATATATAGACAGAGAGAGAGAGAGAGAGAGAGAGAGAAAGAACAAAATAGGAAGCGTGTCTCAATCTAACATGTTTAACTTTTATTCAAACTTTTTCAGAGATTGAGAAGGAAATGAAAAAATAACAAAGAGCCAGTGTACTTGTATATCGGGTTTTGAGGTTAATTATTATTGGTCAGAATTGTGTTACGTCCATCAAAGCAATTCCATGCACATACATTGAAAAATATTAGGTTGCCCCAAAAGTTCGTAAACACTTGCAAAAAATTGAAAATTTACTCGTTAAGTAATTAAAGGTTACCAGAAAACACTTTCAAAAACTTGAAATTTTACTCGCAAAATCAACAAAAGTTACTGCTCAAAATAAAGACCATCATTTTCTAAGACTTTCTGCCATTGATCTGCAAGCTTTCGGATCTGGTCAAAATACCATTCAGCCAGCATCGAATCAAAGAATTCTTAACATGCTTCCTCGACTTCTTCAAACAAGTCGGAACGGCGGCCCTTCAGAAAGTGTTGCATTGAGCGGAAAAGGCCGTAATCTGATGGAGCACAGGCTGGATGTGGCAGAACATCAATGGCTTCCAGCTCTTTAAACTTGTCTTTGGTCTTCCTAGCGGTGTGTGGCTTGGCATTGTCCTGCTGCATCAAAGCGCGCTTTCGGTTTATCAGAGCCGGGTACTTGTGCTTCAACTTTTCGTAGACCAGCTAAAGTTCGGCACTGATGGCACGACCATTCAAAACCAACTCAAAATGCCCGAGTCCTTCAAAGTTTCACCAAACGCACAACATGACTTTCTCGCCGAACTGATCTTGTTTTGGAACCGACGGTTTCTCTTGCCCTTTCTGAACCCATCGCTTGTCTCGATTGTGCTGGACTAGATAGACCCATTTCGCAAGTGTTTACGAACTTTTGGGATAACCTAATAATTACCTATTGCTGCAATAAAATATATTAGATTGAGATCCGTTTCCAATTTTATTATTTTAGTTCATTCTATCATTATGTCGGATGTATGTGTGTCGAATATTTTGCATGTGTATATGCATAGAAACAATTGTCTGTTTACATGCATGTGTGTGCCATAATACACGTGTCAAGTGTACTAAAATTATATATATATATATATATATATATATATATATATATATATATATACATTGTTAAATATAACAGACAATGAATACTTATTTAATTATGGGCCGTTCTAAACCTCGTATTTTCTCTTTAATATCCGGTGAAAATAAAGACAAAATTTGTCAAACATTTGTATTTTTTAAGGTGGTTCTAAACTTTCAGCTCACATGAGCCATCTTCAGACTGGTTGTAGGGACGTTAACATAAAGATATCTACCATCAAAGATTATTTACTCTTGCGCTGATATAAAACATTTCTATGCGACGATAACTGTCCCCGAATATATATACATATATATATGTGTGTGTGTATGTGCGTGAGTCAATAACTCTGTGGCCTCATTATGAAAATAATACTATTTTCAAAATAACGTCAATTTTTTCATAGAGATGCATATATTTATATATATACATATATTTAACATTACAGTGACAATCAGATCGATTGTCTGTACAAAAAGGAAGCGGCTTGATAAATCGTCATAAATGTATATCCCCACCCACGAACTTAATCACACAGAGACGCAAAAACATACACTATATATATATATATATATATATATATATATATATATATATATATATATAAATTAAAGAGGATTTATTCAAATATGTTGTATGTACATTTCGACATGAAATCCCCACAGGGGATAACGAAAAAACCCCAGTAACGAAAAAAATCCTTTCTAAAACTGGAGAAAAAAATCAGTCTATTTTACCTTTTTAACTCATAGATAGATTTGCAAAAAAAGTTTAAAAAGAAAGAAAAAGAAAAAGAAAAAGATAAAATAAAATAAAATAAACAAGAAAAGAAAAATTGGCATCGTCTGGGTTCGCAAAAAAGGAAAGAGAATTGTAACGTAAAGAGAACAGACGTCGTGTTGAACTGATATTAGGTTAAGCAAAGCGGAAAAAAGGTGGGATGTAAGAGAGATAAAGGAAGGGAGGGAAAAAGAAAAGAAAGAAAAAATTTTATATATTACAGACGTTCGACATATTTAAACACCTAACTTCCCAAAAACGTTGAAGTATTAGAAAAAGGCCTTTTACTTAAAAAGGTATATTTATTTTTAAAGGTAAAAAAAGATATAGGATTTAAAATATTTTTAAAAAAAATTAGGTCATTAATTTAAACTAAATAAAGATACCGCTAGGTATAAATTAACAATTTTTTTTTACAATTATACATACATATATGTGTACACACATACATACACACACACATTTCTTCAATGATAAACACATATATACATACATATAGACACACACATACATTCAATTACATACACACACGCATATACGTATATACACATACATGCGCATACACACATGTATATACATATATATACAAAAGATCCACACACACAATATATATGTACACACGCATATATATGTATACATATACACACATACACACACACACACACATATCTATATACATTATACATATGCACACATACACACCTACATATAAAAAAATTATAAAAAATTTATAAAAACATTTAATGAATATTATGAAGGGAAATATAAGTAGAGCATTTAAATAGTTAAAAAAAAATTTACACATAAATACATATGTACACATACACACACATACATATACATATAAACATATATACATATATACACACATATATAAAAAATACACATACACACACACAAACATGCACATATACATAAAAAATATAGAAAGAAAAAAGAAAAAAGAAAAATTAAAAATTAAAAATTAAAATTTAAAATTTAAAATTTAAAATTCGCCCTAGGACGGCACTTATTGATGAATTCCTTTCTAAGATTCAAAAGTAAGTCCTGATGAGGATACTTCAAAATCAGAATCTTCTCCAATAGACATAGACGGTACCTATCACGAAAATTTTAGGGGTACAGGCTGAACCTATTAGTTTCCAGCTAATTACAGGGTCCTGCCCTTCCTCCTTCATTTTCCAGAATCGACGTGATAGTGCCATCTGGAATCTTTGGTTAGGGTTCGAAAACGAGTGCCTGTGGCTGTAAAGTCTCTATTTGAAAGGGCCCGCAGACATACCAATATAAGACCGATAATTGTCTTTGTTGTTAGATGGAGAAATACGGGCTTCATAAATTACTTGGGTGGATTTACATTTGCCCTGCATCGGGTAGGTATCCGCAGAATTACAATTGCATTTATCAACAATTTCAGATTTGACGTCGGTATTATTTAAGTTCATTAAAATATGCCTATTATGGAAATTAATAATATCATCTATATTTGAGGTGCATGAGTAACTGATATTTAGGGTGAATTTATTAAACATTTTATTTAAGGGATTATTATTATTAAAATGTTTATCGATTTATCTGAGAAAATACTTACCAATATTGATATTAGTTAATTTACAATAAAGAGGGTTAAACCAAATTATCTTCCTTTTTCTACATTTTCTAGTGTTTTTAGTTTTTGATGATTCTGGGTTTATAGCAGGCTTATTATGCGTTAACCTGTTAATAAAACCGCTTTTCTGAAGGGCCTTATCGTAAATTTCTTTACTTGCGTTGAAAATTTTTATATTAGATGATAATTGGTTAACCCTATTATTTAATATCTTGGGTATTTGTCTTCTGATATTTTTGGGGTGGTTGGACAAACTATTTATATAGGTGGGAGAACTATTTTCTTTGAGAAAGGGTTGGTAGGAACCATCATTTAAGTTAAGGGTGATATCTAGATAGTTTACAGTTTTGAGGTTGGAAGTAACCTCAACCTTAAAACCTAGAAAATTTACGGCTCTGATAATTTTCTTATGTATTCTATTAGTGTAAGGCCCATTGGAATTGGGAATACATATCAGTCCATCATCCCGATATAGGCCTATTAGTTTAGGGTCTAAAAATCTACTTAAAATATCCAAAATATAAATACCTATTAGATCAGCTACCTGGGCTGAATCATAGGCTCCCATAGGGACATCAAAACTATCTTTAGGCCCTTTTGTCCAAGTAGAATTATCAAAGGTGAGAATGGATTTTCTGCCTCCCAATATAATCCTCTAGTCCCTATCCGAATTATTAACATAATTTCTAGCAAAGTCTAAACAATCCACAAGAAGTTTTTTTTTTATATAGAGGAATATAAATCCACAATATCAAATTTAAGGAAAGTAGATTTAGATTTGTCATTGATATTATCAAACCATTTTATATATATATAAAGTATACCTAAGTATTGAGCTTTTTTTTTTAATTGATTACTTGTCTCATTTTATTTTCTTTGGGCTACGTACTAACTCGGTCCGAATCCTTTTGACTGATGTTCATGTGCTTAGCTCGTACCCCTTTTTTCTTATAACCATTTTTCCTTCAACGTAGATCCGCGGAGGGTTTTTCGACACGAGTATAGTTATAAGTTTGTCTTTATATATATATATATATATATATATAGAGAGAGAGAGAGAGAGAGAGAGAGAGGAAGCGAGAAGGAGAGAGAGAGACGTATGTATATGTGTGTGTTGAAAGAGAACATAAATAAAGTGGACTATGACAACATATATTATACCAAACGCTGTTGCACCAAGTTGATTTGAACTTGAGAACGTTGTCTTTTAAGCGCTCTACGTGGAAATAATTTAAGTGCTGTAGTTTGAAAACGACTGCTTGCTGGATCCAAATTATTAAGTGTCTGATATTTACTTACTTACCGTTTATGATGATTTTCGAAATCCGTTATAGCATTTGATTCGAATAAATTAATCCATGAAACATACCTGAAAAATAAATAAATCGGTCAATAATGCATAATTAAAAATATTCCATTATGGTAGACAATATAATAGAAATATATAAATAAAAGCAAAAATGAAAATTAATTTTTGCATAATAATAATAATAATAATAATAATAATAATAATAATAATAATACATTGGGCAATGTGCAAACATTATGGAAAAGCTGTAAACAAACAATGGTATGAACATCACCCAGCACCGGTTACAGAAATAGAAGATGTAACCATTCTATGGGATTACACCATTTACACAGACAGAAAAATTGAAGCAAACAGGCCAGACATTATTGTTAAAAACCAGAAGGAGGAAACTGGTCTATTAATTGATATGGCTTGTCCAGCGGATTGTAACATAGCAATCAAGGAATTTGAAAAACTGTCAAAATATAAAGACCTGGAAATTGAAATAGAAAAAATGTGGAAATTGAAAACAAGAGTTGTGCCAGTGATAGTAGGTGCACTTGGAATGATAAAAAATGGAACAAAACAACACATTGAAAGAATCCCTGGAAACCCCAGCTTAAGAGATATACAAAAAATTGTCTTATTAAGTACAGCCCACACACTAAGGAAAACTTTATCTATGTAATGCTAGGGATGATAGGGAAGATAGAAAAACATGAAATGGAGTCATAACAACACGCCACGATCTGCCTTAGGTCTCCCCGCAGACTTGGTTGGTAGTGAGACCAAAGCAGAAATCGAAATATGATGAACAAATGACATAATAATAATAATAATATATACATAGCAGAAATCGAAATCTGATGAAAAATGACATAATAATAATCTTATACTATAGTAAGAGCCGGGTCCGTCTGTCAAGATTTCATATCTAAACTATAATAAAAGCCGTGTTCGTCCGTTGTACAATTCAACCAGTATTAAAGTATACAGCATTTCTTATGCTAATAAGGTATTCTTTCAGTAATATGATATGTATTCTTTTTGTTAAACTAGATGTAGAAGTTTTCATTAGTCGGACAAGTAAGGACATGACTTGAGCCTGCATTAAGCTTCATGATCAATTTAATCACAGTCAAACATGTTAAAAACCTAGCCACTTTTTTCTTGCTTGATTTGCGTATATTATGCGTGTATTACTTCATTGTCTTCAGCGAAAGATATTTTACCTTTCCACGTTTCATTTATTTCTTCCCTTACGTCTTTCAAAGATAATAAACGTATTTTCTGGCCGATGTTTGTATCAGGGTTCAGTCCTCTTCTGAAATTTTCTTTCTTTATATTTAATGGCTTATATATATCTGATTTTGGTGTCAACTTGTTAATAAGAAATAATAATAAGAGAAACATTTAGATTTAAATTACCCCCGAAGCCATCTGTAGAACGTTTACTATTAACAGCCGCACGGGAGTATCTAGCATGTTATGCATGTGCTTGGTATAGCTTTAATAAACTATGATGTCATGATGCGTATATTAGGCTTCGTATATTTGTACCTCAACATCACTTCATTAGTATCCTGCTCTCTGCAAAGCAATATTAATAATAATATCTGACTGTAATCCATGCACTGGTATACCCGTATCAGACCAGGACTCACGATAGTTATATTTGGGTTTGCATAATTGCCCTCCAGCACCACTTTATTGGCATGTTGCTCTTTCAATCAATCAATCAATCAATCAATCAATCAATCAATATTAATAATAATAAGTAAATAAATGCTATCAACGCAAACTGAATTCTGTCTGATAAGGTAAGTATATGATACAATTGAACCATGATCCGTTCTGAGCGTCATAAATAATAAAAAACATATATGAACGACCAGATCTAAGGGTTGGTAAGCAAGAGAACATTAATGAGAAGGCGAAAGAAATGGAAGCATTTGAAATGTAAAGAAGGATTTCGCCAGTATGTTCCGTGTTTATATACAAGGCCATACACTGACACACATGGAACCATAAAGCACACGCACACACTCACAGACAAAAAAAACAAACAAAAAAACAAAAGAAAGAAGATTGGGTGATTCGGTGATTCACGGAACAATTGAAACTTTCTAGTCCAAAGTAGTATTAGGTTTTGTGAGAATTCAAAGGCCTGGAATTTTGGAAGAATTTCTCTTAAAATATTCCCAGCTGTAATCAGCAAGCAACTAAATGAAATAATAACGGCAAAAAGATTTGAATAACTAAGAACTAGGAGAGGAAACGGAATAATCCAGGAATGTCATAAGGATATGCATTGTGGTGATATCGACATGGAACGACAAACTGGGGAGCCGAGTTCGAATTCCAGTTCAATTACTTGCATTCACTTACGCACAAATAACCTTGGGAAAGGTAGTAATTCGTTTCTTCCCTCCAGTTATGAGTTAAATAATAGGACAGATTGGGTTCTATAGCCTTGGCTGGCAACAAGTCTACCGCAGAAAACAATGGTCACCTACTGCGGAATTGTCTTCTGCCCAGTCAGTCATGTATCTTTCGAGGCATGATCGCTCAAAGCGTGTATCATGTATGGCACTCAATTGACTGACGACAAAGAAATTGTGCCTATGTAAAAAAGTGATTTACGGCCATTTTATTATTAGTATAAGACGCTAGTTACTGATGTTGTACAAACTCAATTCAATAATAATAATAATACTAATGATAATAATAATAATAATAATAATAATAATAATATATTAATATATAATAATTATTAATATATAATAATAATAATAATAATAATAATTACATAATAATAATAATAATAATAATAATAATAATAATAATAATAATAATTACATTTCTTCTACCCAAGAATGATGACACAAACAACCCGAAAAACTACAGACCAATTACATGTCTTCCGACAACATATAAACTATTAACATCTATTTTAACAAAACAGACATATTTATTCTTAGAAAGAAATGACATGATACCGCTTGAACAAAAAGGGTGCAAACGTGGCTGTTATGGTTGTAAAGACCAATTGCTAATTAACAAAATGATCCTGGAAAACTGCTACAGTACAAAGAAAAATCTTAGTACTGCCTGGATAGACTACCGAAAGGCATTCGATAGTGTGCCACATGACTGGATTTTAAAGACTTTAAATATATACAAGATATCGCCCGTCATCATCAATTTCATCAAACAGTGCATGTCTATATGGAAAACAACCCTTTACCTCAATCATATAAATGGAACCTATAAGTCTGATGAAATAAACATCAAAGAGGTATATTTCAAGGTGATTCTTTATCTCCCTTACTATTCTGCATATCATTAATAGCACTAACCAGTCAACTTAATAAGACAGAATGTGGTTATAAAATAGGCCAAAAGAAAATAAGCCATCTATTTTACATGGATGACTTAAAGTTATATGCTAAGAATGATAATGAGTTGGAAGGTCTTCTGCAAACTGTAAAATGCTTCAGCGAAGACATTGGAATGAAATTTAATTTGAATAAATGTGCTAAAGCTACAGTTTTACGTGGATCAATACAAGAAACATCCTCAATTAGCCTAGACCCTGCAGTAACAATAAAAGAATTGAAATAAGAAGAAGCTTATAAATACCTAGGTGCAAATGAGAGCGAAAACATTCACCATAAAAAAATGAAAGAAATAGTGCGTAAAGAGTACTATAGAAGGCTACGAATGATATTAAAAACTGAATTAAATTCACAGAAAAGAGTTATTGCCATTAATAGCCTTGCAATGCCAGTTGTCCAATATAGCTTTAACATCTTAAACTGGACTCTAAACGACATCAGGCGAATGGATGCTAAAACAAGAAAGCTTCTTTCTAAGCATAAGATGCATCATCCAAAGGCTGATGTAGACCGTCTATACATACCCCGTAAAGAAGTTGGAAGGGGTCTTATTCAGCTGGAATTGTCATACAAGACAACAACTATTGGCTTACTAACATACATAGAAACAACAAAGGACTGGATGATACAATTAGTAAGGCAACATGAAGAAAGAAAGAAAAAATATTCAATAATAAAAGAAGGCAGTAAATACAAACAAGATTTACAGTTAGTAGATTCTGTAGAAAAGCAAAACAGAAGCCAAGAGCCAACTATTGCGGCAAAGAATATGAAAATGAAAACCAAAGATAAAGCTCTTGAACAGATGAAACAGCGCTGGCAAGACAAACCTCTGCATGGCCAATATCCAGTACGTGCCAATAAATCCAATGTTGACAAAGTTAATACTCATCGATGGTTACGTGCATCTGGATTAAAGTCTGAAACTGAAGGATTTATACTTGCAGCACAAGACCAAATTCTTTTCACGAGAAACTCAGGCAAATATTATGCATAATAATATGGATCCAAAATGCAGGTTTTGTGATAAACACCAAGAAACAATAGACCACCTAATCTCAGGCTGCCCTGTGCTTGCCCCAAACGAATATAAAAATCGCCACGATAGAGTTGGACAATATTTACATTGGGCAATGTGCAAACATTATGGAAAAGCTGTAAACAAACACTGGTATGAACATCACCCAGCACCGGTTACAGAAATAGAAGATGTAACCATTCTATGGGATTACACCATCTACACAGACAGAAAAATTGAAGCAAACAGGCCAGACATTATTGTTAAAAACCAGAAGGAGAAAACTTGTCTATTAATTGATATGGCTTGTCCAGCGGATTGTAACATAGCAATCAAGGAATTTGAAAAACTGTCAAAATATAAAGACCTGGAAATTGAAATAGAAAAAATGTGAAAATTGAAAACAAGAGTTGTGCCAGTGATAGTAGGTGCACTTGGAATGATAAAAAATGGAACAAAACAACATATTGAAAGAATCCCTGGAAACCCCAGCTTAAGAGATATACAAAAAATTGTCTTATTAAGTACAGCCCACACACTAAGGAAAACTTTATCTATGTAATGCTGGGGATGATAGGGAAGATAGAAAAACATGAAATGGAGCCATAACAACGCGCCACTACCTGCCTTAGGTCTCCCCGCAGACTTGGTTGGTAGTGAGACCAAAGCAGAAATCGAAATATGATGAAAAATGACATAATAATAATAATAATAATAATAATAATAATAATAATAATAATAATACTTATTAAATGAAAAACCGCCTTCTCATATATCTGGTAAAGAATATCAGCCTGATCACGTTACGTCAAATTACGCAAAAATCCAAGGAACCGTTACACCTCATCTACTCTAACATATATTTGCCCCATCCCACTTCGGTTCAACTACATGTTTTAGACTTAAATATAAACCAACACTATTAAGCTTGAATAAGATGAAAATATTGCCTCAAATATAGATAACCATTAATTAATTATTCACCGAACCGAGTAAATTGCAAACTGAATACACGGTGCACTGGATAAATTGTCGTCTAAATTACGCAATAATAAAAATAACACTGGCATCTTATTTTAACAAATATGTTTACCATAATTGCAAAAAATATCTTGAAATACTAAAGAGTAAATTTATTCAAAAGATCACCTTAACTTAAAAAACTTGAAAAACTTGAGAAGGAAACTGAACAAAATATAGCAAGGTACGACTACGATTATGTCTATATTAATCATTGGAGGCCTTGATATAATATCAAAGATCTAAACAGTAAGAAAATTGCAGGAATAAGGGATTAAAAAATCCACGGTGTAAAATTGCTCTTCTGCCCAGGATAGAATTAACCATAAAAAGAAACGATAAACGTTGTACACTTTAGGCGTAGGCGATATATATATATATCCTCTTTGCACAAATTCTGATTCTTAACAGTTAACTGTTAAGAATCAGAATTTGTGCAAAGAGGATATATCTATATATTTGCTACCACAGCTATGCTAGATATTGGCCAGCGGCCTAATTATAGGAACAACAACAACAACAATAATAATAATAATAATAATAATGATGATGATAACGGTAATAATTTCCCTGAGGAATACACCAAGTATTGCTCTCATGATTTCTTATCTTAATTGATTAAATGTGTTAACATATATCTATTTTGTATTGGTGAATTAAGACGGGAATGGATACCAAATCAGAATGAGAAGTCGGAGAGCCGAGTTCGAATTCCAGTTGAATTCGTTGCTTTGGTCAGGATTTGACAAGCAATGAGCAGCTAAGACCAGCTTTGTGCCTAGTTCCCGCGCAAGCAGTTACTGGCTAATCTTTGACCAGTGGCCAGATCGTACGCGCTCAGGCACCCCAGTTAAAACCTGACCTTGTGTCACAACTAGCTCCAGTGGAAAAGATACAAATCCATCTCTTCTTTGTTCAGCGCTGCTTTCAATAGGACAGATCGGATTCTATAAACTTCGTTGGCAACCAGTATATTGCAGGAAGAACTTACTGCGAAAAAAATCTTCTGTCTAGTCAGTCATGGCTCGAAAGAGACATGATCGCCCAAGCGTGTATTATCTCTGGCATTTAACTGATTGACCGATGGGGAATATCCTGTTTAGTACCCCAGTACCCCAGATTCGTTTGTCATTTGAGGACATCTTCTCAGGACTTATGTACTGTGCATTTCTGTTCGTGAGCGGATAGAAAGGAGGACATCATGGCTGGTGTCGAGAAGCTAGCATTTGGGGATGTCTCCAAGAGGCTTAAGTACTGCTCGTATCTGTTTGTGAGTAGATGTAATTAGGACCATCATGCCCGGGTGTCGGAAGTCTTGTTCCTTGTGAATGACTTCCGAAAGAATGTTTCCCTGATTTCTACAATCTTAACCTGTTCAAATCTAGGTTTAACCGTTATCACTCCCTCCTATCCGTATAAATTGTCTCTTAACGTAGCCCTCTGCTACGACTGGCTCACAGACAAGATTAACCTTACTGTAAAAATGTCTTCTAGAGGCTTGCGTTAGAGGCTAATAAACTGTGCATGTCTGTTCTTGTCAATCACATCTGCCAATACATCAATTGTAGACCATCTGACAGGATTACCCAATCTGAAGCTATTTGTAATTAAGTTCAACCCACAAGTTTTATGCACTCATTTTATCAAAATCTTCCATCAACCATGATATTGCGAACTTTTAGCTATGATGAATGTACGGGATGTGCGTTGTGGTACAGTGGATATCGGCTCGGAACGAGAAACCGTGAAGCCGAGTTCGAATTCCAGTTGAATCCATTGTATTCACTTCACTTACGCGCAAATACCCTTGGGAAAGGTATTAATCCGTCTCTTCCTTCCAGTTATGGGTTAAATAGCAGGACAGAATGGGTTATATAGCTTTGGTCGGCAACCAGTCTACCGCAGAAAGCAATGGCAACCTACTGCGGGATAATCTTCTGCCCAGTCAGTCATGTGTCTTTCGAGACATGATCGCCCAAGCGTGTATCACGTATGGCACTTAACTGACTGACTGAATGTACTTAGTGTACCGTGATGGAAATGTTAGCCTTCATTTATTTGTACGCTAGCTTCAGTTTTCATCTCGTACTGAATAACAATAATAACAGCGAGAGCACTTAAAGTGCGCAAACCTCCGCCACGGCAATACCGGCATCATATCAGCTATTAGCGAGAGATGATTATTAAAACGAGAATAACTGTAATAAACTTAACTGTTCTCAAATGTGAAAAGTTATCCAAAAATGAACTCGACAGTTCTCAAAATTAAATTCACATTTAAAATGAACCATGAAAGGTACAAAAATAGTAGTAAAAGAAAATCCA
Organism: Ascarosepion bandense; assembly: GCA_037127315.1. Lineage (NCBI taxonomy): Eukaryota > Metazoa > Mollusca > Cephalopoda > Sepiida > Sepiidae > Ascarosepion > Ascarosepion bandense. Next base: position 3,102,282 of record JBBBDQ010000757.1, on the reverse strand, counting down.
TAACCTTTATCCCGTACCTATTTTCACTAAATATTTAGGGTATTTTATTTTATTTGTTTTTTTATTTTATTTTGGATGATAAATATTGAATTTGTATTATAAACAATACAAATTCATAAAGCAATCTATGGGAGGTAATTCAGTATTTGGCATGTAAAACATACAAAAAATGTAAAAAACGAAAAATAAACCAGAAACTTCTTCCTGTACATGATCGAACGCAAAATCTGATGTGTTTACGCAATATGCAAATCATCTTTGAAAGTTTAAATCGAATCCTTCAAGCGTGCCTTGAGATAATTGTCCACGAACAGACAAACAGAAAAACGAGAACGATATGGATGAAAATTCACATATATAAAAAAATTATTTAGTGATTGTTTGTTTGTGTGTCTGATAAATTAAAAATTAGACGCCAAAAATTGCGATAGAATTTAATTTTACTTTTCATTATTAAAAAAATTGTATTTTGACTCACTTTTTTGTGTATTTTATCTTTTTTATTCCTTTTATTTTATTATTTTTTCGAGTTTCGTATAATAAATATAAAATGTATACTATATATAATAAGAATTAATAAAGCAATCTACGGGTGGTAATTCAGTATTTGGCATGCGAAACGAACGAAAAATGGTAAAAAATGGAACATAACCTAAAAACTTTAACCCAAACGGGATCGAACCCAAAATCTAATCATTTCATGCCAGTCATAATGCACATTATCCCTGAAAGTTTCATCCGAATCTAGCCAGCAGGTCTTGAGATGTCTTGACCACTGGCAGAAAGACAATATTGTTAAGAAAAAAAAATAATGGAAAAGAAAAAGTCGTCGAAAATAGGGTTAACAAAATAAAATAAATTCATTAAATAAGTAAATAAAATGAATAAATAAGTAAAAATAAATATATAAATATAGACGTATTCTTTCCAAAAAAAAGAATATCGTAGAAATTATAATCAAACTGTTTTGCATCATATTTTTTCCTGTTGTTTTGTTTTTTGTTTTTAAGAAAAAAATTGTTTCGAAATATCGACAACTAAGAGAAATGTGAATAATAAGAAAACTGATGATTCTATTTATTAGGATCATTTAAAGAAGAAACAGATAAATTAAATAATATATGAAGAAAAATTCATGTTTATGTAGGTACGTCCAATAGATTTTTAGATACTTAAATTTAAAATGAAAATTTTTAAATAAATACTCTATCTTCAAGCTTTAAAATTAGATCTATTTGAAAGCCAAGGGATTAAAGTTAGTAATTCCAGTAATCAAAATACACTGGTATATTTTAAACCGAAATTATATCGATTGGAATCCGAAATATATCGAAAAAAAAAAAACTTTAAATTTTCAACCATTTTTTGAAATTTTTTATTTATTGACAGGTTACGTCAACAGTAGCCAACTTTCTGTTTAAAAAATCTTAAAAAAATATATACATTGCAGACACTTTTTTTATAGTCATTTGTTTAAATTGAAACTTACCTTAATCTGATTTCACATAATAGTAATTCCATATTTTATGAAATTTAAGACAGAAAGCTTATCTTAAATACAATAGTCCTGTCATCTACGTAATACAGGTGCCGATTGATTGAATATGTCAGCTATTGTCTGTCAACACCCCAAGTATGGCGTCTGGAAGTGCCAAATTTTTATGTATCTAAAAAACCGGTTTCTGTTTTTTAACTGCATAGCTAACCATAACATATTTTCATCAATTACATCATATTTTATACAATGTTCGTTTAGCATTATAGCTGGATGATTGAATATGCTTTTTAAATAAATAAAAATTGAAATTGCTTTTAAAATAATTTTACAATTTAATAACAAAGAATGAAATTAAAATAACCCAGTAAAGTTATGAAATATTATACTAATTATTAATATTTTTATTATGCATTCTTCATAATAATTAGTAACAAAAAAAAGTAAAAATATCTAATTTAATATTTACATAACTGTAGATGTTATAATTAAGTATCTATTTTTTTTTATACATGTCAATGTATTTATGCAATATCTTGAAGAGAAAAGACTTTCAGTTTCAGGAATATTTTGTGGCCCTGAATAGGGCAGTGGTGTTTTTTTAATTGGCTATTCAATCCTCCTCATTGCTTAGCTGCTTTTCGAGGTTCAGCTCTTGCATCACATATTGGGCACCAACTTCAACTTAATACTTATCAAATTGATAGTAGATCTTATGAAATGGATATAAACATGGCAAAATTGGAAGTAGCTAAATTACAAAAATTGTAATTTCATTCTTTAGTTTTTCATTACGGAGTAATAATAAAAATGTAACAGTATTTTCAGCAGTTATTTTATAGAATTTTAATTTAGCATTATAGCTGGATGATTGCATATGCTTTCTGAGTAAATAAAAATAAAAATTTCTTTTAAAATATTTTTACAGTTTAATAAGAAAGAATGAAATTAAAATAACCCAGTTAAGTTATGAAATATTATGCTAATTATTAATATTTTATTATGCCTTATTCATATTAATTAGTAAAATAACTAGGTAAAAATATCTAATTTAATTTTTACATAACTGTAGATGTTATAAATAATTATCTATATTTTTTGTACATGTCATACTGTATTTATGCAATATCTCGAAGAGAAAGGAATTTTGGGAATATTTTGTGGCTCTGAAAAGGGTCGTGGTGTTTTCTTAATTGGCTCTCCAATCCTCCTCACTGTTTAGCTGCTTTTCCAGGTACAGGTATGTAGGTATCTCCCTTAATTTGGTAACTAATTGTAAAATAATTTTATAACATGTGTTTTGTACAAGCATTTACAATTTAAAAAAGAACATGAAAGTAGGAGTTAATCAATAAAAATGCATAAATTCAATAGTAGGATTAGGCTATGAAATAAAACAGAAACAAAATGTCTTTTTCATTCAATTGAAAATTAAAAAAAATGAAACCTTTTCCAATTTGTTCCAATCTAAGCTAGGCAGCATAAAATTGTAGTACATATTTGTTTCTTAAAAACATTCTGCAAACACAAATTGAAATTAAACATATTTTTTTAAAATTCTAACTTTCCTCTTGATTTTTTTCCATTGTGAATGTAGGTATCTCCCTTAATTTGATAACTAAGGGTAAAAATAATTTTATAACATGTGTTTTGTACATTCATTTACAATTAAAAATAAACTTTAAAGTATTAGGTTAACATTGAAAATGCATAATTTCATTAGTAGGATTAGGCTATGAAATACAAAAGAAAGAAATTGCTTTTTCATTCAATTGAAAAGAAAAAAATGAAACCTTTTCCAATTTGTTTTAATCTTAGTTTAGGCACCATAAAATTGCAGTATATATTTGTTTCTTAGACACATTTTGAAAACACACATTGAAATTAAACATTTTTTAAATTCCAACTTTTCTCTTTTGTCTTTTTTTTTTTGTGCACAATAAAAAAAAGAGAAAAGTTGGAATTTAACAAAAATGTGTGTTTGCAAAATGTATCTAAGAAACAAATATGTACTACAATTTTATGGTGCATAGGCTAACATTAAAACAATTTGGAGAAGGTTTCATTTTTTCTTTTCAATTGAAAGAAAAAGCCAGTTTTTTCTATTTTATTTCATAACCTAATCCTACTATTGAAATTAAGCATTTTTATTGTTTAACTCCTACTGTCCATTTTTTATTTTAATTGTAAATGAATTTAAAAAGGTAAAACATGTTATAATATTATTTTTACCCTTAGGTATCAAATTATGGGAGATATCTAGAAATTTGATGCATAGGGGTAAAAATAATTTTATAACATGTTCTTTCTTTTGGTACATTCATTTGCAATTAAAAAAAATTAAAAGTAGGAGGATAACAATACAAATGCATACTTTCAATAGTAGGATTAGGCTATGAAATAAAGAAAATAAAAAATGGCTTTTTCATTCAATTGAAAAGAAAAAATGAAACCTTTTCCAAATTGTTTTAATCTTAGCCTATGCACCATAACATTATAGTACATATTTATTTCTTAGTCACATTTTGCAAACACACATTGAAAGTAAACATTTTTATCCCTAATAATTTCTTGTATGAATCATTACCACATGCCATTGGAATGAACAGCCCAAAAAAGCCAAACAAATAAAAAAGAAGTTTTGATGTTTTTTCTAAATTCTGTCAGGTAGATAGATTCACAATTAATATTAAAAATAATTAAACTAATAAGTAAAAAATATAAAAGTTACTTCAAATATTTCAATTCTGACTAGAAATGACTTCTTTCTTGAGCGATTCAGAGACACGCATGAAAAGAATAGCAGCAAGGACCTTCGTGGTTTATATACGGGAAAATTTTATGTAAGGGCGGACAACACTTGAGACACGTGACCTTTTACAGATTTATATCGTTCATGGGCACCCGTACATACCAAAAACTGGAAATTAACATGCAAAAATAAACAGTTTTAATTAAATTACAAAATAAAATCTACTCTTTTAGAGTAACTGCTTAAATTTTTCGATTAATAAATATATTTGCCACACATTAATCAAAAAACATCTAAGAGACCTATAAGGAGAAAATTGTAAAATATTTATGAAACTTTTTAAATTACTTAATAAAAAAAATGAAAAATAAAAACAATTCTTGTAAAAATTCATTACTAACGGAAATTTTTTTTTATTCAGACGATGACACAATTTTAATTTATGTTTATAAAAGCAATTAAAAGTTTACCCCCAAAAATTGGCATAGTTTTATTGCATTTTTGTTTTCCTAATTCAGAGCTGATTTTCTAAAAGGTAGCTTGTTTGGAAGAAAAAAAGACAGTTGATTAGCTTTCCTTAATGACTCCTGAATTTAATGAAAACTATCTATATGTAGAGACCTAGTTGCATTTTTCGACATTTCTGGAAATTAAATATTGGGGAGGTAACAAATTAAAAAAAAAACTTTTTGCCAATATTTTATAAAAATAATTGTTTCAAAAATCATTTCCGTCATTTGTGAATAAGTCCTGAAATTTTCATCAAAATCAGACGATTATTTGAGGTTTGCAAGAATTTCCAAATTAAGGTGTCTTTCACAGTCAAAAAATGTCTTCGCGTAATATTACGTTGATGACGTAATAAAGTCTAGCGTCAATTTACCCCTTTCACTGACGAGAGAGCAAAAAAGATTTTCTACCATTAAATGAGCCTTTCAGCACCTGTTAGAACAATTTTAAAAATTTGTAAAAATAATTAAAAATACTTTGATCTATCCTCTTTATGATAGCATAAACATTTTGCCGAGAAAACCTTGTTTTTATTTAGTTTGAGGCCTTTTACTTCAGACTATGCTGATTTTTCCACAGTAAAATTGGACGTACCTATGTTTATGTTAAAATAGTAAAACAATTTCATATAGAAAAAAAATTAAAAGAGAAAGACGCTGGTTTAAAAAAACAAACTTGGACGTAACAGCTGTTCAACGGAAAAAAAGCATCACTACTACAGAGAGTATTTTGTTAAAGAAAATAAATGTTGCTACCATCACAAGTCCTTGTAACAAAAATAGTTGCTACTATCATTAGTCCTTGTTTTTGTTGCAAGGACTAATGATAGTGGCAACAATTTTTTTAACAAAATACTCTAGTGTAGTGATGTTTGTTTCGTTGAGCGGCTGCTATGCCCAAGTATTTTTTTTAAATCAGCGTCTTTCTCTTTGAATTTCAATCGCGTCTCTGTCAGCTGTCGCTTGGCAACCCATGTAGGAGAAGGAAAACTCCGAACAACAACCCTCAACTCAAGGTGTTAATCGTGCCGTGGAGTGAATAGTTACTGTGCTATGAGGTCACAATCGATCCCAGACAGGCTTCGGGACCATGTCTGTAAAAGACCGTTACCCAACGTGCCGGGCAATTTAGGGTGGATTTTTGGACTCGCGCGTCACTTGTGGGAAAAATATGAGAAATACAAATGGAAATAAAAAATCCAGTATGGCTCTTCCAGTGGATAAATAGGGAGCCCGTCCTTCAGGAGGGAACCTACCTGAGGTCGAAAAATCTGCCATAGGAACAAACTCCTACACAAAGAATGAATCTTCAGGTCCCCACAACCAGGATGATTCTCATGATAACCCTGAAAATTCTCCAGCTAAATATATACCCGTATATTTAAAGAAAGGAAAAAATGAAATGGTCTTGTGAAGAGTACAAAGTCGTTATGACTGCATTTCATGAAGCGTTACTCAAACCTCAAAAAACATCACTCGCCGAACGTATGACATTTGGCGAGAAAAAGTTGGACAAACAAATAGAAAGTACATTGACGAAAATAAATTAGCCAATGTACGAAGATACATCATGCGAAATAACCGATTGACAGAGGCTGAAATTAATGAAATAAAAAGAATTGCAACCAGAATAGACGAATCAACAAAATATGAAATGGAACCGGAATCAGAAATAAAAAGTAGTAACATCAAACAAGCCACAGGTCATCATGTAGAAACCGTGATATACACAAATCACTGTGAAGACAATGCAGTAAGGTTAAAAGTGCTGGAAAGGTGTGATCTGAGTCAGTTACAAGACGACAATAAAACGAGTTCAAAACACATTGAACAGAATTATTTTACGGAAAACAAGAACAGTATACGAGAAGCCAAGGAAGAAATCAAGATACATATAAGTCAGATACAAAATATTGCAAAGGAGCAAGGAGAACACCTCACAAAATTACAACCAATAAAGCATAACCTCGAAAATATTAAGCTCTACAATGCAGCACTCAAATAAATTTGGTATGAAGAAAACACTCATATAAACCTCAATGAAGTAATTTAATTTATGCATCAGCAATAGCAGCAACAAAAATTTATCATCAGATTAAAAACAAGGCAGTCTCGCAGACATGAAGATCCACCTTGAAAATGAAAAATAGAAAAAGAAATCGAACAACTTAGGAATGAATTATCAGCACTCGATGAACTGACAAGAGGAATAAATCCAAGAACTAGAAAAGGCAGAAGAGTCGAAAGAAAATACAACATTAGAAATGAAAATGAAGTCTTATCAACTAAGGAAAAAATAAAGCAAACAATACAACTGAAGGCTCAAAGAGTAAGACGCTATGAGAAAAGATCAAGATTCTAGAGACAAAACAAAATTTTTCAAACCGATGCAATGAAATTTTACAGGGTAATAGGTAAAAAAAAAGAATCGAAGTGACAGTCCCCCACCCCAACAAAATGGAAGAAGTTATACAGTTCTGGGAAAAAATATGGCCTTGCCCTCAAGAACATAACAAAGAAGTAGATTGGATTGCACAAGAGACAACAAATAAAAAATAAACCAGACATGGGCTGGAATCACAGAAGAGGGTGTTAAATATTCACTGAAAAAAGCACACAATTAGAAATTTCCAGGTATAGATAAAATTCCTAACTTTTGGCTATATTATTTAAATACAGCACTTAAAAACCAGCCAAAGAACTTCAAGAAATGGTTAACGATCCCACTAAAATTCCTGCATGAATGACCAAAGGATTTACATTTCTTCTACCCAAGAATAGTGACACAAACAACCCGAAAAACTACAGACTAATTACATGACTTCCGACAACATACAAACTATTAACATCTATTTTAACAAAACAGATATACTTCTTGGAACGAAATGACATATTACTGCTTGAACAAAAAGGGTGCAAACGTGGTTGTTACGGATGTAAAGACCAATTGCTTATTAACAGAATGATCCTAGAAAACTGCTGCAACACAAAGAAAAATCTTAGTACTGCCTGGATAGATTATCGTAAGGCATTCGATAGTGTACCACATTCCTGGATTTTAAAGACTTTAAATATATATAAGATATCACTCGTCATCATCAAGTTCATCAAACAATGCATGTCGATATGGAAAACATCCCTTCACCGCAATCATATAAATGGAACCTATAAATCTGGTGAAATAAACATCAAAAGGAGCATATTTCAAGATGATTCTTTGTCTCCCTTACTATTCTGCATATCATTAATAGCACTAACCAGTCAACTTAACAAGACAGAATGTGGTTATAAAATAGCCCAAAAGAAAATAAGCCATCTATTTTATATGGATAACTTAAAGTTGTATGCTAAGAATGATAACGTATAGGAAGGTCTTCTGCAAACTGCAAAATTCTTTAGCGAAGACATTGGAATGAAATTTAATTTGAATAAATGTGCTAAATCTTCAGTTTTACGTGGGTCGCTTCAACAAACATCCTCAATTAGCTTAGACCCTGCTGTAACAATAACAAAATTAAAGCCAGAAAAAGCTTTAAAATACCTAGGTATAAATGAGAGTGAAAAAATTCACCATAAAAAATAAAAGAAATAGAGCGTAAAGAGTACTATAGAAGGCTATGACTTATATTAATAACTGATTCAAATTCTCAGAACAGAATTATGGCCATTAATAGCCTTGCCATTCCAGTTGTCCAATATAGTTTCAACATCTTAAACTGGACTCTAAACGACATCAGTCGAATGGATTCTAAAACAAGAAAGTTTCTTTCTAAGGATAAGATGCATCATACAAAGGCTGATATACACCGTCTATACAAACCCCGTAAAGAAGGTGGAAGAGTTCTTATTCAGCTAGAATTGTCATAAAAGACAATACCTATTAGCTTACTAACATACGCAGAAACAACAAAGGACTGGATGATACAATTAGTCAAACAACATGAAAACAGAAAGAAAAAATATTCAATAATAAAAGAAGGCAGTAAATACAAAAGAAGATTTATATTCAGTAGATTCTGTAGAAAAGCAAAATAGAAACCAACAACCAGCTATTGCGGCAAAAAATATGAAAATGAAAGCCAAAGATAAAGCTTTTGAACAGATGAAACAACGCTGGTAAGACAAACCACTGCATGGCCAATATACAGTACGTGCCTATAAATCCAATGTTGAGAAAGTTAATACTCATTGATGGTTACGTACATCTGGATTAAAGTCTGTGACTGAAGGCTTTATTCTTGCAGCGCAAGACCAAAGTCTTTTCACTATGAACTTTCAGGCAAATATTATACATAATAACGTGGATTCAAAATGCAGATTCTGTGATAAACACCAAGAAAAAACAGACTATCTAATCTCAGGTTGTTGTTCTGTACTTGCTCAAATGAATATAAAAATCGTCTGATAGAGTGGGGCAATATTTACATTGGGCAATGTGCAAACAATATGGAAAATATGTAAACAAACACTGGTATGAACATCGCCCAGCACCGGTTACAGAAATAGAAGATGTCACCATTCTATGGAATTACACCATCTACACAGGCAGAAAATTTGAAGCAAATAGGCCGGACATTATTGTTAAAAACCGGAAAGAAAAAACTTGCCTATTAATTGATATGGCTAGTCCAGCGGATCGTAACATAGCAACCAAGGAATTCGAAAAACTGTCAAAATATAAAGACCTGGAAATTGAAATAGAAAAAAATGTGGAAATTGAAAACAAGAGTCGCACCAGTGATAGTAGATGCACTTGGAATGATAAAAAATGGAACAAAACAACACATTGAAAGAATCCTTGGAAACCCCAACTTAAAAGATATACAAAAAATTGTCTTCTTAAGTACAGCCCACACACTCAGGAGATCTTTGTCTATGTAACGCTAGGTATGATATGGGAGATAGAAAAATATGAAATGGAGGCATAACAACATGCCACGAGGTCTTCGCGCAGTGCGACCAAAGCAGAAATCGAAATATGATGAAAAATGACACCATAATAATAATACCATTTCTGACCTTAGGTCTCTGGTTGGGACCCGGAAGAAAATGAATATACAACAGAAATCAAAGGAAATAATAATAATAATAATAATAATAATAATAATACCCTTCCTGACCTTAGGTCTCTGGTTAGGACCCGGAAGGAAATTATTACACAACAAAAATATAATAATAATAATAATAATAATAATAGCAGAATGTTTTTCACTGAAACATTAGCAAAAATATTTTGAATACAAATTTATTTGGCAGGCTTCCTACCACTTGGATGGCTATAGGTATGACGATAAACTACATCCGGCAGCAAGGCCTCTGATCGGGAGATCCCAGGTTCTGAGGAGCGTGTAACCACCTGTTAATTTCTGTTGTTTCTAGGTCCACCCTCACCCAGTGTGTTACCACCGGTTAGAGTCCCAACGATGTGCAAATAGTGAAGTCCGCCCGAAAGGTAAAACACTATGAAAGTCTGAAAGTATATTTTATAATAAAAATACTAGAAATACATTTATATATAAATGATAATTAATCCATCTAATAGGCTACAATTTCCTAACGAAATCAATATGTATTCTAAAATATAACTTAAACAAAACTACAACATAAAACACGTTTGCCACCGCCTCTAGTAATTATGCCCACTCAAACATGTATATGCACAAAATCTGAAAATCATCTACCATGTATTCAAATGTGAAAGAAGAATAACATGTATCATGTTTTTATTATTTGTCTGTACTATTGAGATGAGGTAGTATTTCCATTTTTCGGACTATTGTTCTCATTTTTACTGCCATGTTTACGACATTTCTGCCGTTATACGCCCCGAACTTCTTCAGTTGGTAGGAATTTCGAATAGAACCCTGTATTACGACCACTAGGATATATCTTTCTCATCCCATGTGTCTTTAACTTAACTCTCTCTGGTATTGAACTCACATCTCTTTTGGTCAAGTTACTGGAACTAACTAATGTCTATATCCACTGGGCCATGTGTCCTTGAAAAAGGTCGGAGCGTACAACGGCCGAAATGTCGAAAACCTGATAGTAAAAATGAGAACAAGAGTCCGAACAATGTAAACAGTGCATAGGTTTATTTTAAGAAAATTAAATTTTAGCATTAAATGATCCAAAACGAGTTGATATGCCGCAAGTAAGCTAATAAAAAGAATCCCACTTTGAAAATTGTCGTAAGATATTCTTTTTTTTTTTTTATCTGGGAACCAGAAGCTGTACTAAGAAAATCAACATCGGTATCAAGAATAGCAGAAATGATGAAATCGAACAATCAGAAAATGATAACTAAGACAACGACGACGAAGAAATAGATTTTAAAATGTTAGTGTAAAAATAAAAATTCTTGAATCTCAGAGAAAGTCTAAATGCAGCATTTTGCTGCATTTTTTTAAAAGATAGAATTTTCCCGCAGCAATAATCTTCATAATTTGGAAAATCCTGCAGGCAATTGAAAATCCTTGAAGAGAAGACTGCAACAAATAGGAAAAGAAAATTTCAAAATGTCTACACTGCTTAATACGGCAGGGAATGAGAGACGCAGGATTCGCGATATGATAGAAACAAAAATCTTTTAATTAATTTACAATGATGATTATAACAAGGAAAATGGTAATGTAAAAAATGAAAAAAAGTTCACACAGTAAATCTAGGAAAAGTATTGGGAATGGATTTTAATATTACGACTGTAAATATTATATAAAAAATAAGACATCATGGAAAGTAAAGAGGAGGAAGGTGAATAAGAGGAGTAAGAATAGTTACGGTAGTAGAGGAAGGAGTGAAAAATGATTAATAAGGAACGAGAGAAGGATAACCGAAAAGAGTGAAAGGAGGAGGAGAAAAACTAGAGAAAATTTGGAGAAGGAAGATGATACGAATGATAATATCGAATTATTGAAATGAAAAAAAAAATGAAATTGCAGAATTAAGGTGGGAAAGAGTAAGTGCAAGAAATTTTGGTGAAGTAGAAATAGGAGAGACCATGCTGATTTTCTAAGCGTAGCTGAGATGTGGCATCTTCTTTTATGTGCCTTGTCCTTTCAGGACGTAGGCGATCATGGCTTTCCACGTTTTCCTATCTCTGGTGGCTCTTTACACGCTTTCCCTTATTACGCCACGGAACTCCCGTTCTATCATCCACCTGCTCAGACCCTTCAAATATGTTATTCCCTGCTTTCCGCTGTCTTTTCCCCCCTCTGTTAGTATTAGGTTCTCTAAGCCCTCCTTCACCATTGCATGTCCCAGGAACTTCATCTGTCTCTTCCTGATGCTCAGTATTAATTTCCTTTTCGTTTAAATTCTTTCCAAAACCTCATCATTGCTCACATGCTCGATCAATGATATCTGCACCGTCCTTCTGTAAAACCACATTTCAATTGCTTCAAGTTTTTCCTTCATCTTTGATGGTATTGTCCATCATTCACTGCCATATTGAAGAACTGACATCACATATGTAGCAAAAGTCCGAATAAATGATTTTCTGATCGTTGCTTACATTTGGCACAAGACTGAATAAATGATTTTCTATGGCTGTCCACTGAAAAATAACTTGTAAATGTAATAAAATCTATCGGATTCATAAAAATCTATCACTTTAAAAGTTGTTTTATTTACGTTTGGATTCTAAACTGGGAAGATATGGACTTTAGAGAATGCCGAAAGAATTTGCGCTTATTAAGAACTATTCAACCTTGCTTGATTGACGACGCCGTCTGGGCCCGAGTCGTTTATATCAATAAAGTCAATGATTGTAAATCACCTGAAGACACCGAAATGTAGAAACCTAAGTCGCGAAATAACTCGTTTTCAAAAGAAAAATATTCAAACGTTCTACAATATAATTATATTGAAAGCTTTTTCATACAACTGTGTACTGGTATAATTTAGTTGTGACCGAAAACTAACTAATACAACTAACTCACTATATATATATATATATATATATAAATATATAAATATATATATATATATATATATATATATATATATATATATATTGTTTAATCGTGATAATATTTAACGTCAAGATTGTTAGTTTTTAGTGGGTTTTACTGATAAAATTTATTTTGACAGGCAGGTATTTTATCGTAAATTGTCGATATCTGGGTGTAGATAGAGCGTTGAAAGAGAAACTACTTTGTAAACAATAGCTACTCCGGCATTTACGCATCGTTCATTCGATAATAAATTGGAGCACGCTAGCTATTGGGCGTGTTTATATGCGCTAAAAAGCCCGCTTACTTCTCCTGGACGCTCGTGGCCTAGGGGTAGAATCGCCGACTGACGCCAATTCGGTCGGGTTTCAATCCTGGGTTAGGAAGCGACGGAGTCTACGCCGTACTGATGAGCTGTGATACAACGAAACAGATCTGTCTGCGGATGACTATAGTAGATATATATATATATATAGAGAGAGAGAGAGAGAGAGCCAGAGAGAAAGATTTGAATACATATTTAATTTTCAATCTTGTTATTAAAAAAGCAGTAGCGTAACTTTATAAAATTGAATTCTTATGAACATCGAGTGAAACCTATTAAACTGCCAGTTAAAAAATATGCACCTGATGATTGTATAACGCATGAAACTCAGAATCGTGCCATAGACGTAGAATAATATATATAATTGTAATATTTTATTATAAGTAGTTATAATAAAAACATTTTACATCGCTACACAAAAGCTGTCGTGTTTTAATACTAGTAATTGTACTTCATCAGACACGAGTTGCTCACTAGTGTTAGGAATAAATTTTATGGAAATTTGAAAACAATTCGTTACCCTTTTTAAGTGGGCATAAGGATAGATTTAAGAATGTTGTTATGCTTCCCCATTAACTATCTGAAAAAATGTAACAATTTGTTTTTAAGTTTCCATAAAACTTATTATTAACACTATTAAACAAACACTCCCTGACGAATTACAACTAAATGTACTGAAACGCGTTAGTGTTGAATGGTTTCGCAAGCCTCTATGGTACGTTGATAAAGCGTATCGGCTTGATTAATGTCTGCTGAATAAACCAATTATTTTAGGTAGCCCAAGAAAAAAAAAAAAGAAAAAAAAGGATAGAGATCGGAAGAACATGAAGGTCACGAAACAGGTCCCCGCACACATTGCAAATAATACTGATACAGAAAGTGCTCTTGAAGCGCATAACATTCTTATTCGATTCTATGAGATGTATGACATGCTAGGGCCAGTTGGCGTGTGTTGATAACTGATCGTCTCCGACAGCCTTATAGAATGTGTTCTTCGTGGTCAGGCTTACAAGCGAATCCCATAGTTTATGGTGTCACGAATCCTGTCTCAGCAACGCGACAATAAACAGCAGCAAAGTTTGGATGACTCATTTGCCTTTGGTCTGGAAACGCAATCTGATACAGTCGTGCAGCCTCGCGCCCATTACCTTTTTCGCGGTCGTATGTAAAAATCATACCTGCCTGCTAACGTTACGTCAAGTTACGCAAAATTAGAAATAACACTGACAACCCATGATAACATATATATCCCAACCTTCGATTCATGTAAATATCTTACACTTAGATATAAACTACCAATATTTACCTCACTCTGAACTAAGATGCATGTATTGTCTCAAATATAGACAACCAGTAGTTTCTCATCCCCGAACCGAGTACCCTCTGATCATCATCAGGTATCCATTGATTGGCTGATATGGATTATCTTGTTGATTATTGAAGATGACCAGAGGTTACTTGGTCGTAACATTGTGTCTATTATAACATCTATATCAACCAAGATAATAACAATAGTTCGAAATAATTCCAAGATTATTGAACATTATTCATGCCAGAAACAAATACAAATATAATTTTAATCAATCAGTCGATCAGTCAATTGTGAACGATGTCCTAGCATTGAACGTACAAAATCAACGATAAACTCTCCAAGGTCCATGTTTTTGTTTCAAGTTTTTGCTTGACCTCATTGCTCATCTCGTTCATTTATATAGAATAAAAGGTGCTCATTATTGCATATTCACTATAATCAGTAAGGCAGATCGATTTTAGAAACTTGTTATTGCACTCAATCTTAAAGTTAGGGTTACACATGATAAATAATGACACACATTCTTTTTTCCAAATCCTTCCTGTTCTTTCAGAAAAAGAATTTAAAAATTATGTTAAGGTTCAAAATCGTAGGGTTTTTCATTTCATTCCGGTGATCAGTGAAAGCCTTATAGCACGGCCTTATAAAATCGATATTTTTCCGAAGCTTAACTAATTACAAATAGACAAGATGCGTGACACACGCACATTATTACTAAATCATTGTTCCAGCAAATAAGGCCGTTTATTTCAAAGAGAAATTACACTGAACGATTTAGTTATACAATGATGTAATATGTTATACAGTTTAATAGGTTTAGTTCAATTTTCAATAAACAATGCAAATATAAAACATTGTCTTTTATAGTTCGTATTATGATGTTATATACACTTTTATATATTTTCAATTAATTATGATCTAAAGACTGATCTAACAAAATTATTGAGTTGCCTTTTTATAATCTTTTACCATTTTTAACACAAGATTTAATTATCGAATACAGTTAAAAAAAATTGCATATTTCGCTTGTAGTTATTCATGAATTCTGTTTTTGAATATACTTTCCATTCAATGTATTTAATACAAAATATATCAACTTTATTTAGATTTATTATTGAGATAGTAACATTTTGAAGTCAGTTTGTACGCAAAAATCTTCGGAAATTAAGTATTTCTGTACATTTTTGTCAGATGATATTAAATAGCTCAAAAAATTAGTAAAAGCTATGAATCTAATTTTTGGTGTCCGTTCTATTTTAGAAAAATCTAGTCTTTTTCTTGTTCTGGCACTTCGATGAAACACAAATGCATGTCATCAGATAAAATATAGAAAAATAGAACTAAAAACCTGGTGGCACAAGTTAGATGTTTACGAGCCATACCACATTAAAACACCGGTTCCGATACGAGTACCGAAGTTAAGAAACGTCGAGCCTGGTCAGTATTTCGATGGGTGACCGCTTCAGAATATCAGGTGCTGTAAGCTTGCATGTGCAGTTTAAGTAATTTAATGGCTCTGAATTGTTATTCGGAGTGAGAAGTTCCAGTTCTAGTTTGTTTTACTATATTCATCATCTTTTCCCCAGCTATGGGTTAGTTAATAAGATTGCATCAATAAAACTGTTGTGGGACTTGGGTACGTGAGTTCGAGTCTTCGTCGCCAATTTGTTGTGGATTCCGGAAGAGGAACCGCCAAAATAATGGACAACAAAAGCCGCTATGGAGAAAGAAAGTAGGTTATATTGAACGTAATATACAAACAGGAACGCAGGTTAGTCACTTCAGGAATACTATTAGTAGAAATAAATATATACAAATTTTGAAGAGAAATTAGTATGTCGGTGTAACTTATTCTAGCTGATTGGAGCTCAGAGCTAGTCTGGTCTCTCAGCAAGTTCGGTATCAGACGGAACTCTTCGATAAGTGTAACGGATCTCTACGATTACTCTCCACTGTAAACTACAACTGAGATTCCAGATCTTCCACTAACTGGATTACTCTCCACTGTAAACTACAACTGAGATTCCAGATCTTCCACTAACTGGATTACTCTCCACTGTAAACTACAACTGAGATTCCAGATCTTCCACTAACTGGATTACTCTCCACTGTAAACTACAACTGAGATTCCAGATCTTCCACTAACTGGATTACTCTCCACTGTAAACTACAACTGAGATTCCAGATCTTCCACTAACTGGATTACTCTCCACTGTAAACTACAACTGAGATTCCAGATCTTCCACTAACTGGATTACTCTCCACTGTAAACTACAACTGAGATTCCAGATCTTCCACTAACTGGATTACTCTCCACTGTAAACTACAACTGAGATTCCAGATCTTCCACTAACTGGATTACTCTCCACTGTAAACTACAACTGAGATTCCAGATCTTCCACTAACTGGATTACTCTCCACTGTAAACTACAACTGAGATTCCAGATCTTCCACTAACTGGATTACTCTCCACTGTAAACTACAACTGAGATTCCATATCTTCCACTAACTGCTGTTCTTTATATGGCAGGATTATATATACACTCAGTCGAGTTCATTGTCATATACAAAAGGGAGAGATCCAAAAACAGAAACCATTATTATTTAAACAAAAATTGTGTGCAAAATATTTATATTACAGCATTAAATAACCCATGAAGCTTGATATGCCGGCAAACTAAAACAACAACAACAGTTGGAAAAAAGATTAAGTGAATGAATAACAATTGGCTTCATTCAAATTAGAAGAAAAACATCGAAACTGAGCTGTCTTAGAGAAAAAAACTATACATACTAAATAAAAGAACACATGCTGATACGGCAGATAAAATGACATGCCTGAACCTCCAGTGAGTAATTAAGGCTTGTTTCTTGTGAGACACCGACTGTATATCTAGATTTAAATTATACCCTATGAGGGTGTTTAAGATTTTGCAAAAGAAGTTTTGGAAATAGTTTTAAGAACCTGAACCTTCATTAATCCTTTGTTTTAAAGTTCGCATAAAGAAGTGTCGATTGATAAATGAGAAGAAATTCAACTCTGACTGAGCTGTAGAATACGTACGACGGAATATTCCCAGTTAGACCAGGCTTTTAAAATGTAAAGAACAGAAACTTAACTTGTTTATCGAGAAGCTAGAATTGACACACCCTCTGAGATATTGATTTCTAGAGAATGTAACATGGAAGACTTGCTTTTCATATTACAGTTCTGAAGCAGCTGCATAGATGTCCTGAAATTATCTAGAATTCACCTTTATCATTCCTCCTCACTGAAGCATATTGCCAACTTAAATTTTCTGGATTTTTTCTTTATCGAATCTCCCTTTATCAGGTTTCATAAAACTCGTGATAAAATTACATTGATATAAGTAGAGAAGAAGATTAGCACGATAAAGTATAGGGTCAAAACCGATCGCAATTTCTCTACAGCTTTTAAACAAAAGATGACCTCCTTGAAAGTACTTATTTTTATCAGATAATCTTTCAGTAATTTGATCTGCTGTGCATTGTGGTGCAGTTGATATCGGCTCGGAAAAAGAAATCGGACAGCCGAGTTCGAATTCGTTCCATTCACTAACGCAAAAATAGCCTTGGGAAAGGTATTAATCCGTCGCTTTTCCTTCCAGCTATGGATTAAATAGCAAGATAGATTGGGTTATCTAGCCTTTTTTGGCAATGAGTCTACCGCAGAAAATAATAGAAACAATCTGCAGAAAAATCTGTTAAGTTCGAGACATGATCGCCCAAACGTGTATCCCGTATGGCACATAACGGACTGATTTAGGAAAAACTACACTTACAATGTTTATTTGTACACCCCGAAATAAAAGAAAAATATTAGATATATTTTAACCACGGTGAAATAACATATATTTCTGTTCTTGTTAATATTTCCTGATCGAAACACAACAATTTAACAATTCTATTAAAACTCACACTTAGATTGTTATGAAATAAATTAATAATAAAATACGTAGATGTTATGATGCCCTCCTACCTAAAAATTAACCGTAAAAGTTTCAAGGGAGTTTTGGCTACACAAGCTGTCCCCAGCCGCATGTGGCATGGAGATTTTCCCTCGATAGTTTGATAATTCTTATTCTTTCCCCAGGATTCAGCTGGAATTTGAACTCGGCTCTCCGATTCCTCAATCCGAGCTGCTATCCATCACATCACAATACCTCCAATAAGATATATGATTAATAATTATTTACACTTACCGGTTACATTTTCTCTACTTCCGGGTTAGACGTACTTTTCCATTCTGAGCAGTCTCAGTATTTCTTGTCAGAGATTCGACAACATTTCGGAAGGATTCCCTCAAAATTTGGATCCATCTTGCTATTAAGCAACCCGCAATTCTAGATCGGTTAGATGCACAACCAAAATTCAAATAACGGAACCTTCCCGACCGAATTTTTCAAATATATATATATATATATATTCTTCATGACTGGATGATATATTTATTTCAAAAAATAAAATAATAAGGCACTGTTAAATAGCAAACAAGTGGTAATAGCTTTCATAACTGGTAGTAAAGTTTAATAACTGGAACTGAGCCGATGCTGCCTCACTATTGTCTTTCTAATTTACTGACCCAACGCTGCCTTGGTGTTGTTTATCTCTCCATGAGCGTGACAAGATATATATATATACACACAATTATACAACAGTATTTATTGTAATAGAGTGGACAAATATTCAAGCATGAGACTTTAGTCAGTCAGTGTCATACGTGATACACGCTTGGGTGATCATATCTCGAAAGAGACACGACTGATTGCGCAGAAGACTTTAGAACACAATCTGTCTTGTTATTTAACCCATAACTGGAGAGAAGAGATGGAAAAATGCCTTTCTCAAGAGTTTTTGCGTGTAAGTGAATGCAAGGAATTTAATTGGAATTCGAACTCGGCTCCCCGATTTCACGTTCCGAGCCGATATCCACTGCACAACAACGTACATTCAGGCACGAGACTTACAAAGCAAAAAAAAAAAAAAAAAAAAAAGAAAAATCTATTCAACGTTGACGAATATATTCGTTTATGACGAATGTACAAACATGCGCGCAGATACTCAACACTTAAGTAATATCAGGTTTGCTGCTTGGAATTTAAAGATTTGAAGTCATTTTCTTGATGAGAGATTTTCTACATTGACTTGGTTTCGAGAATGAAAACTATTCACAAGAGAGAAAGCAGGGGACGCAATACGGTTTAGTGCATCTTCCAAACAGGGAATCATCTACAAGCAATTAACGGAGAAATGAACGAGGCTTAATGGTTTCGGAGGTTGAAATCAGCGCATATGTACCGAACAACAAGGAAACTGGATTAAATGTGACTGCTTCACTCATTTAAGATTACAAACAAACCCCGGGGAAAAACAAAAAACATCAAACGTTGCCTATTTCAAATCGATGATTAAAAAAAAAAGGAATTTTTTTTTACATTTGAAAGGATGTTGAAATTTAGTGGCTTGGGACGCAAAATCGGTTAGATAAGTTGGCATTCCGGTCAAGCTAGTTGAACTTAATTTCAAACAAATAAGCTCAAGAAAAGCTATGAATGCATTTCTTTCCGCCTCCTCACCTATGGGTTAAATATTAAATCAAACAAGTCTATCTAGCTGTGGTTGTCACCTAGTCTAAAAGAACAACTCCGAATTCAAAACTGGTTATTACACACTGCCCGTTAAGTTTAAAATGCAAATGCAATAAATAATAACTTCTCATACAATAAATTCAGACAGAAAATATCTATATTACTTATCCGATAAACGAGTAAGATCTTCATAATAAAATAGATAAAAGATTTATGAAGAAATGTTGGACTTTTGTGGATAAAGTGTTTTAATTTGTCATGACTGGGAGGTTACACTTTTTTTTTAAATTAACGCTATGTGTTCTAAAAGTCGAAACATAAATAAAAGTTGCAACAAAAAGCTCCAGTTCGAATAAAACAAAAGTGATTAAATAAGATTTTCTTAAAATTTAAATTTGACTCCCTTCAAGTTTTTGCATTTCAAAATCGGGATCCACAATTGCACAATTAATTATTCTACATTTTTTTATTGTCTCCACCAAACAAGGTAATAAAGCAACTAAGACGCAAAGGGTTATTGAATGTGAAATAATAATAACAAAAAGAAAAAATATTAAAAAGCGATAACAATAAAAGAATAGAAATCAAGAAGCAAATGAATAATGATTGAATTTGCATTTAAATTTTTGAAGATTGGCTGGAAAGAAAAGAAGCCTGAAGAGAGTTCTACAGGCGAGAATAGCAAGAAAAAAAAATATTAGTAAAAAACGTACGGTTACATATAGCCAATTCAGCTGTAAAATTATGACTTGATTGCAAATCAAGTCAGACTTTTAACTATCGTATGTGATACACGCGTGGGGGCTCATGTCTCTTTCGTAACTTGACTGACTAACCAGAATATTTTCCCGGGGTAAGTTGCCATTACTTTCTGCGGTAGACTGTTTGCCAATAAAAGCTATAGAATTCAATCTGTACTGCTATTCAAACCATAACTGGAGGGAGAAGAGATGGATTCATACCTTTCTATATATATACTAAACACAGCAAAATACAAATACTTGGAACTCGGTTAGTTTCCTCGCACTTTCCGACTGTGGAATTCTCTTCCAAACGATTGCTTCCCCGACGGCTACAATCTCCAGGAGTTTAAATGTAAGGTCAATAGACACCTCCTAACACACTAACCTGCTCCCATTCTATCAAACACTCTTCCCATCTGCCCAACCCTCATCCTCGGTACCCTTACTCATCTGTCACCTTCCTCCTGACATTCCCTATGTCTAACCACTCCTTCTCTTTACCTTCCCCTATGTAGCCCCATGCGCAATAGTGGCAGTGGAATGCCTTGCTTGGGGTGAGATGATTAAAAAAAAGAAAAAAAAGTAGAACGATGAATACGGGTTAAGAATAATACTAGAATTATGCTGATCTCTTGTGAGGGGAAGTATATGTAGTTGTAGGAAGAGTTCAATCCGTTGAATGGGTGATGTCACCATGACATTTTCTCAAAGGGAAATGCGCGTAAGTGAATGGAATATATTAAGTTGGAATCTCCGATTTCTCGTACCGAGCAGATATAACATTACACTATAACGCATATCCTACGCTAATCTAACATTGCGCTTAAAGCGATAAAGTCCCAAAACCATAGAGAGAAAGTTCGTTAGAAGAATTACCATGAAAATATTTATAGAAAAGGCATATGGAAGCTACATTACGGTTGAAAGTGATTGAATCCGAGACACAAGGTTAGGACCAATAAATATTGCTTAAGATTTTTTCAAGAATATCTAAATATTTAGCAGGAGCAGCAGATCATATGTGCAGCTCGTTGCCAATGGCTATATTTAGGCGGAGAAATTAATGTTACTGAAATGTCATATTAACGTCTAGACAGCGCAACAACTTCATGTTATTGTTCGTTGTTCAACAATCGTGACATTGCGACATAATCACCGAATGTGACGTAAATAAACACAAAATATATAAACAATTACCTTCTCGATAGGAATGGCGAAGCCCGAACAGTCGCCTTGAATATCTCTAAAGCGTTCGACAGAGTTTGGCATGCTGGCCTTCTATGCAAACTGTGGTATAGCTGGTCAATTGTTTGAACTAATCCAGTCATTCCTATCTAACTGCACATTGAAAGTGGTATTAAACAGGCATGTCTCCCAGAACTACCATACGAATGCGGGTGTCCCTCAAGGCTCTATCCTAGGTCCTACGCTCTTTCTGATCTACATTAATGATCTCCCTGATACCATAAGATCCCAAGTAGGTATGTACGCCGATGACACCACAGTTTACTCTCGCCTCGATCAAAAATCTGGTGTGGGCGACAATGCTAACCTAGCTTGAAAGAATCTCCAATCAGTAGTGGACTGGGGTAAGAAATGGCTCGTAAATTTTAATGCTTCTAAAACGAAGCTACTATCAATTAACCATCATAGACAATCTCACCTACCTCCCATTAGCATGGACCAGGCTTGCTTCCCAGTGAGTAAAACACTACGCCTCCTTGGTCTCACACTTTCAGCGGACCTCAAGTGGAATGACTACATCGAATCCATTGCTAAATCCGCTGCTATGAAAGTCCGGAGGTTTTTTCCGTCTGAATCTATCCTGCACATATATAAATCTACCATCCGCCCGTGCATTGAATACTTTTGCCATATCTGGTCGGATGCCCCTGCTATTCTCCTCGGGCTTCTCGGCAAGGTACAGCGGAGGGTCTGTAATGTGATCGATACTGACTTGGCAGACCGCCAGCAGTCTCTCTCTCACCGGCCCGACATGGCTTCCCTGTGACTCTTCTATAAATACTTTCACGGCTTCTGCTCCGATGAACTTAGATCACTGGTGCCCCTTAGATTCGAATTTGCACGAGATACTAGATTAGCAACTAGATTCCACCCTTTTACAGTGAAACCGATAAAGTGCAACCCTAACTTCTACTCCAACCGTTTCTTTTCTCGCACTTCCCAACTGTGGAATTCCCTTCAACATGACTGCTTCCCCGACGGCTACAATCTCCAGGAATTTAAATGTAAGGTCAATAGACACCTCCTAACACACTAACTCGTTTCCATTCTTTCAAACACTCTTCCCATCCTCCCAACTATCACCCCCCCTTCTGACATTTCCTACATCTAACCACTCTTTCTATTCCCCTTCCGCTATGTAGCCCCATGCTCAATAGTGGCAGTGGGATGCCTTGCTTGGGGCGAAATGATTAAAAAAAAAGCCTATACCAAAATCAGGTCGGTTCAGGTTTGCGCTAAGTAGACATTAAAAAATGTATAAATTTTATTTCCTTTTAGTAGTTTCATTAACCATGCACATAGTAGTAATTGATTTACTATCTTCTATTTGCTCTGCTTGTAATTTTGTCTTTTTGTGTTAATTTTAATTGGTTTAAAGTTCCATTAAAACTAACCAATGAGCCATCCGTTCCATTTTCATTTCATCCGAAAGTCGCATATTATGCATTATCTTTCTGTTGCTTCGTATAAAATAAAGCAACTTCGGAAGACATTAATTTTAATATATATGTTTTTAATTTTACAATGAGTGTAATATGGAATGAAGAGCTTCACTAACTAAGTACCTTATATCAATTGACGAGCCGTATAGCCTGGCGTTGCTCGGGGTTATTTAGTGGTTATGTTGAAATAGTAAGATCAAGTGCTTATTCAAAAATGTTCCAGTATGAAGTTGCTGGGACGCGTAAGTTAAAGAAAATGTGGAGTAAGTATTGGTGTTTATTGTATTTGTAAAACGGGATTCATTCTTGGTCAATTTTGCCAATAAACGGGAATAATGTATGTACAATTGGAAGAATGGGGGCGGGCGTTACGAGAACCTGTAATGTGATGCGATGACGTTGTGAGGCAGAAGTGATACATTGCCCCTGTAACGTCGGAGGGGTTAGCACCTTGTAGAAAACATTAAATTGTTATGGCATATGATAAGGTAGAAGCTACAAAAAAGATCCAGTTTTTGTTGAAATACAACTAAGCGTTTCGGAGAAATGAACGATCGCAAAAAGCAACATTCTTCTTGTGTCAATTGACATTTTTGTTCACATCAGACCTTGATCTATCAGTCGCTCAATTTTGATTGAGTTTGAGTGAAGCGACTTGGAGAAATACATAAAAGTGCGCAAAAGACCACCCGTAATTATGTTTGTCGTTGATTTTTTTACGAATCCTGTGCATTGATTCAAAAAATGTTTGTGTACTTCAAAGGTTTGGCCTTTGATCTACTAGATACGTGATTTTGGTCAAATTTGCATAAGGTGACTCAGAGGAGAAGAGTCTGTAAATTCTAAGCGTTTCGGTGATTTCTTTTATACCCTGTGAATCAATTCGAAAAGATTTTGCGTACATCAAAGGTTCATGTCATCATCGACAAGTGACCTAAGTTTGGTTAAAATCGGAACCAAGGGTTTTCTGTTTCGTTAGAATGGAGACGCACAAACACACAAACAGACAGACATATCCATTTTTATATAGATAGATTTACACCCTTCTTTTTCCTCAGTATATTATTCTGTCTATTTTTCTTATTGCGTTCTATATTGGTTCAAAATTTTACTAGGTTCTATTTCTGGAAGTTTCAATTTAATCAACGAATTAAATTCGATGCGTCACTCGAATGATGTAATGAATAGAGGGAATATTTTTTTCGGAATTTTGTTGCGGTTTTCGAATCAAAATTTCTTGCAGATGCAAAAATCTTTTTAAGCAGAAGTCAGAAAAAGGAAGAAGGCGAAGAATGCACAAAAGAAGCAGTCAAGGAAAAAAAAAGAAATCTCTGAACAAAACAGACGGGTAAAGGCCATCTTTAATCTCTGTAATCCTACGAGAGAAAGCTAAAATGAAGAAAGACATGCAGCCAAATATAACAGCAGTAAAAAAACATCAAAACCCACAATTTTTATATAATGAGATTTAAACCTGTCAACAGGGTAATTGTCCTTCCGAAAAATGGAAAATCATATGTGTGTATATATAAATATGTGTGTGTGTGTGTGTGTGTGTGTGTGTGTGTGTGTGTGTGTGTGTGTGTGTGTAAATTATCTTCAGATAGAGTGTATAGGTGAAGGAGCAAAATTAATAATAGGACAAAAGAAAAAACTATTCTTAACCGACGTGCTTCGTCCTCTGTGAGACTCAATGAAAGCAAATGTAAGGATTTATTTTGTTGTCATACATACAAAATCAAGAATGTCACTGGTTTATGAAGGATTATTTTGAGAACATTCATCAAGTGGTTGAAAAGTCAGTCAAAACATGTGTAAAGCACAAAGTACCATAATTCAAAATCTAGTAAGAAAAATGTACGCGACACATATTCAATATATATATATATATGTATATATATATATATATATATATATATAATGCTCCACGATATATGTTGTACTTAGCACTTTAAAGAAAACATTTAAATGCCGGAGAACTCTGTATTCTAAAATTGCTAGTTCTCTTCTCACTGTATATATATATATATATATATATATATATATATATAATATTTGTACACGAGTTATTATGCAACCCAGGTTTCTACCATTCGGTGTCTTCAGGCGATGTGTAATAAACGATTATAAACCGCCTGATGAGTTTTGAAAGTAGAAACCTAGGTTGCGTTTACAACTGAAAAATATTGAAACGTTCTACAAAATAATTGTATTAAACACTTTTTACTACAACTGTGCACTGGTCTAATTTAATTATGACTGAAAACTAAATGTATATATATATATTAAAAACAGAAATAGAGTTTGTTCTAACGAAAAAACTTAGTATAGAAAAATAGTGCGAGAAGCCATGACTGTTTCGTTTAAAGTGCATATTTATTGTTGTTATTATTATTAATATTACTTGCTTTTTGTATCGTATATTAAGTGTCCATAATGGTATTTATGTCGCTACATGTGTTTCGATTCTAAAGTTGAGTCTCTTCATGCAAATAAACTTGTGACGTTACATATACATATCCATTTCTTTTTCTGATGGCCAAAGTATATATAGATAAGTGGTGAGCAGGTCAATAAGTTCATATGCGTGGGTGTTTGTTGGTTTTTTTTCTTTAACACTCGCACGTTATATCCTTTCCGTCACCTTTCGTTGGCCATAAAAATCTTTTACACTGACTTGCGAAATTTGATTTACTCTTATACTTCAAAATTGTTCTGCGTTTTTGTTTCAGTTCTATTCAACGGGCTATCTAGTTCTTTCTGTTGTTTGTGGAATATCTTTTGCAACGGTTAGCGAGTTTTGATTTTTTTTGTATGTGGGTCTTAGATTTTCATGTTGTTTTGTTGAGGGAAGGCTTGCATTTTTTATAAATATTTCTTCGTGTCATAATCTGCGTTTTGGTAGATAGGCACTATTCTGAATTTACTTCCACTATATTCGTGTAAATGTTGGAAAGCGTACAATTTTCTGTTATTGGCTAGTTTAATGTTACTTTTATGCAGGGCTACACATTTATTCAAGCTTTTGTGTTGCCCCCACGTATATTTTTGCGCATTCATCGCATTTTAGAGTATAAATTACGTTTTTAGAATTGCAGCTCAGATTTGTTTTTATTTCGAATGTAGATGTGTTTTCGAACTTGAAGTGGTTTCCTTCAATTATTATGTTGCATACCTCATTTCTTTTTTGTTGCATTTTGTGACTCGCTGTGTTGTGTGTTGGTCGAATTTTGATTGAGGTTAGTATGTTTTATAAATTTTTGAGTTGGCTTTGCTTTTAATTATTTTAGTTGTCTTTAGGATTTCTTTATTTGATTATTTTTGTTGAATAATTCTATGTGTCATTTTATCTTTGGAAATAATATATATATACATATATATATATATATGTGTGTGTGTGTGTGTGTGTGTGTGTTATGGTGAAACACACACTTATTCCTCAGATAATGGACTCTCCCTCTTATATTAATAAGGAAGTTAACTCAAGAAGTTCTTGGGAAGTTCTTAGGAGTTCTTAGAATTTCTAGAGAGTTCTTTAGAGTTCTATTGGAGTTTAGTAGAATTACTGCTAGTTGTTATTAGTCGGCAGTTAGCCGAATACTAAGGAGTCAGCTTTTCAGTGGAAGATTACCAGGTTCCAAACATTTAGGGTGCTTATGTCGATTAGCAACCGACATAGCACGATTAATATATATATATATATATATATATATATATATATATATATATATATAAATATAGTAATTATTATGATTTTAATAATAATAATAATAATATACTGCAATTTGATAGCTATAAAGTTCCAGTGTTAAACCATCATCATCAAGCAGTATACTATAAAAAATATATTGCACATCCTTCTTTGGATTTTCCTCCAGAATCTCATGATGCTGGGTTGTCAGAAAAGTTAATTCGTTTTTTTTTCTTTTTTTCATTCTTTTTAATCCTATTATTAATCAATAATTATGACGAAACAATCAATAATATAAAACAAAAAACAAAAGGCAGCGGAAGAAGAGAGCTGTAAAATCCCTGCAACACTACGGTAAAAAACATTTTGGGTTTAAATTAAAATAATATTGAAAAAAAAAAAAGGAAGAAACGATTAAATTTGATTTACATAACAAGACGTTATGGCATTTCTTCTTCTATGCTCCTTGTTCTTTCAGAACGTAGGCGATCATGGCTTTCCACATCTCCCTATCTCTGGTGGCTCTTAGCACGCTTTCTCCTATTACACCACGCAACCCTCGTTCCGTCATCCACCTGATCACTTCCTTCAAATATGTTATCCGTTGTCACTTTTTTCCCTCCATCTGGTTTGTTAGTATCAGGTTCAAGCCCTCCTTCCTTATTGCATGTCCCAGGAGCATTAGCTATCTCTTCCTTATGCTCAGTATTAATTTCCTTTTCGGTTCCATCCTTTCCAAAACCTCATCATTGCCTCACATTGCTCGATCCATGATATTCGCAGTATCCTTCTGTAGAATCACATTTCAGTTGCTTGATGTTTTTCCTTCATCGATTATATTTTCCAGTGTTCACTGTCATATTGAAGGACAGACATCACATAGCAATCCTGCACTCTCTTCTTTGTTTCTAGCAAAATTGTCCCGTTTCTTAATACTTTACTCAACTTCTAGAATGCTTCCTTCGCCATACTGATTCGCCTTCGGATAGAATTTAATGGAAGAAAAAGCAAATATTTTTGTTAAAAAGGACTCGTTTTTGTGTATTACAAAAATGACTTAAATAGGAAATATAGATCTGCATACATTTTATGTATGGCAAGAAAAATTATATCATAATTTATGTTCCTTGCCCGTTTAATTGATATCTTTGGTGCAATGAGTATCGGCGCGGAATGAAAAATTGGAGAGTCGAGTTCGAATTCTATTCGAAAACGTTGTGTTTATGTATGAGCAAATATCCCCGGAAAATTAATAAATTAATATCCTAATGAGTTAAACAATATAGAAAGTTTGCTATCTTTTGGCAACCAAGTGGTGCAATGGTTGGCAAGCTTGCCTCGTTAAATCAATTATCACTGAGTAGTGAATTTGATCCTCGTTGGACGATCTTTAATCTAGGCCTTGTGCAGAAAATAAGCTATATTCAGAAAATAACTATATATAGCTTCTACTATAGACCACTCTATAATTAACGAAGGCACTACAGTAGTAACAGTAACTGACGATTAACTGAAAAACCACTATACAACGGCAAGGTACCAACGAAATCCATATATAGTCATTTAAGTGGCATTGTGATACACGCTTGGGCGATCATGTCTCGAAAGAGACATGACTGACTGGACAGAAGATTATCCCGCAGTAGGTTGCCATTACTTTCTGCTGTAGATTGATTGACAGCCAAGGTTATGGAACCCAATCTGTCATGTTATTTAATCCATAACTGGAGGGAAGGGAAGGAGTAATACCTTTACCAAGGGCATTTATGCAGGGCATTCAAGTGGAATTCTAATTCGATTTCCCGATTTCTCGTTCAGAGCCAATATCCACTGCACCACATCCATATATATATATATATATATATATATATATATATATATATATATATAAAGGAGCTGAACAAAAAAAAAAAGACCTCTGCAATGCTACTAATAAAACCATCCACTATATATACGTGTGTACGTTGTGTGACACTCTCACCCTCAGGGATACTTACTCTTGTTTAGTTTACTTGTTGAATATGCATGGTCGAAAAGAAAAAAAAAAAGGAAGAAAAGAGAAAAAGAGAATCTTGTAAAGTTGTGTGTTGAGGTGGTGTCTCGGATTTATGGTGTCATTTTAATGCTGAAAATGATAGGGTCATTAACGGAGGGGTGTGACACTATCTCTCACGGGGATACTTTCTTTTGTTTAGTTTACTACAGCGGAGACGAGGAATTAATATTAGTAGTATTATTGGTTGTGCTTTATTGTAATTCGCGATGTGAGCTTATGTAAAAAATTATTTTA
The DNA here is from genome assembly GCA_037127315.1 of Ascarosepion bandense. Classification (NCBI taxonomy): domain Eukaryota; kingdom Metazoa; phylum Mollusca; class Cephalopoda; order Sepiida; family Sepiidae; genus Ascarosepion; species Ascarosepion bandense. Next base: position 3,072,917 of record JBBBDQ010000757.1, on the reverse strand, counting down.
ATACTGTCATATCCTTGTAAAATCCGGGTAATAGAAAAATTAACTATTTTAATACTATCATGTACTTCTAAAACCCGGGGAATAGAACAATTAACTATTTTTGGGAAAGAAAGGTAGGAATATAATTATTTTTCTTTCGTGTTCGAAGCGGATTATTTTAGGTAAAGCTAAAATTTTATGAGTAGTCATAATAAAATGTCAGAATTTACTTGATGAGATCAAGTAAGGTTAAATTCCTCAACAGATGTCTCTGAGAACAGAAATTATGGGAATTTAAATATCTGAATATGCAGGATTATACCTCATTCGTGGAGCCACAAATCGTGTGGGTGGAAACGATCTAATTGGTCAAAACATTTGAGTCGGCCAAATACCCCGAGAGGATTGGGGATGGTTATAAAATCCGGACTCGGCAAGAAAAATCAGTTTTTCAGTTGTCAGTAGCTGTGAGAAGCTGTGAGTTGTTCTTGAGTAGCTATCAGTCGAAATGTAACGACTGTGCAAAAGGGTTCCCAACCGGGGAGCCATGACCCACGCCCGATCGTCTACCATAGAACTTATGGCTCAAGAATTAATATCGAATGAAGCCTGCCGTCGATTAACTTAAAGAGTTAATGTTGAATAATGCGTCTCCGATAGGAATCCCGAAGGATCGTTATTGTTTTAAGACTTATTTGGGAGAATTAAAATTTCGGATTATTCTCGACAAAAAGCCGCACCGCTATGAAAATAATTTTTATCAGTTAGCCGGGAGCGAGCTTTCAGACGACAAGGAAACTAATCCCACACCGCCGCCGCCATCACCGCCATTGGCCGTCTCTGATTTGGCAAATCCCATCAAGTTCCGACAAGAACCCGAAAGAACTTCGTTATTTTTTTAACATCACCTAGAAAACGGGCAGCTCCAATTTTAGAGAATACGTGAAAAGACCTTAACGAGAAGTGAACAGTTCTGTTACTTTAACGAAACTTAGAAAATACATTCTTATTTTGAATAATATTTTAAAGATTAGAAACTCTGAGATTTTGAAACAAGCTCTATCTATCTATCTATCTATCTATCTATCTATCTATCTATCTATCTATCTCCGTTGTAAACCGGCATTCCGACAACTGTATTTTCTGCTCCTGAAAAAAAAAACATTGTTTTTTTTATATAAAGACATTCTTCGTAACTCTCCAGGCGTATTCGACCTTATTCGTTTATTTTATTATCTCATTTTTTTTTGGGGGGGGGGGGTGCCGTATTTATTTTTTAACCACAAGTGTGCACCAGTGCCCAGACCGGCTTTAAAAAACGACTACTAAGATTGCACGATGCGACCTCTGGGATCAATTCACAACGTGGGACATTGGCGCATTGTTGCAATAGACGTCTTGTAAACCAGCTTTTGTGACGACGTCATCGGACGAGATCGTCACGACCAGCAACAGCGACCGAACCAACCGGCCAGCCGGGTGGCAGTGTCACAACTGGTGCCGTCACGACCGCCGACGAGCACAAGCGTCACAATCAACAAGCCACCCCGGGCGAACGTGTTACACATTGTACATAACACGCTAAAAGTCTTCGTTCTTATACCGAGCGCCCGGAGCTCAGAGGTAGAATCGCTGACTGACGCCAAATCGGTCGGCTTTCAATCCTGGCTTAAACGTAATCGGATATCTAACCGTACTGATGAACTGCGAAACAGATCTGTCCGTGGATGACTATATATATATATAATTAAATTTGTTTTTTTAATTAAAATTAATATAGTTTACATTGTGTCACGGAAATGTCTATGTTTCGAGGTTTTTACATCATCATGAGGCAGTTTTAATATTTTTATTGATTTTTTTAATTTTTACTTATGGTCTTTTATTGTGATGATCATAAGCAAAATCTTCATACAAATCCTACCACTAAGAAGATAAATGCCACAAGATCTGAGATTGGAAAAATTAGTAAAAATATACTTGAAAGAGTAAATAAGCAAATTGCGGTGTAACTTGTATCAAAATTATGATACTACCAAAATAATAAATTGGTTTTATAATATGAAAAAAACAAAAAACAAAACAGCACAACTGTTCTTTTATCCAATTTGATATTGAGGAATCCTACCCATCGATATCAAAGAAAGTATTTTTTACTGCTTAAGAATTTGCCACTGTTTATTCGGATTTATCTGAGGAGGAAAAAACATAATAATGATTGCAAAAAATCTGTTCTCATTAATAATAAAGAAAAGAGAAAAAAGAATTAATAACTTTCATAAAACAATGGGATATTTAGACTCTACCGAGTCTTCATATCTGTCGGCTTTTTTTTATACAATCTTACAGCCCATAAGGATATATATATTGAAGGCATAGGATTATACAGGAATGATGGCCTTATGGTAGTGAGGAACTCCACAAATTTTATAATAGAAAAAATTAGAAAGATAATATATAGATAATTTAAAAACCTTAATCTAAAAATGATTATTAATAAAAATATCAAAAAATAGATTTCCTTGATGCCACTTTAGCTTTAGAAAAGAATATATATCAACCGTATAAAAACAAATACAAATCTTTTATATATCCACCCAAAATCTAACCATCTTCCATCCATTATTAAGCGTGTACCCTCATCCATAAAATATCGAATTAGTAGAAATTCCGCAAATGAAGAAGTGTTTCATAAGCATAGTAATTTTTTATAACACTGACTTAAAAATAGTTGATATAAAAGCCCAAATATTAAATATGTAAAAGAGAAGATCTACCCTCGAAGAAAAATAGGAATAGAAATACTATTTGGTATACACCACTTTTCAACCAAATGGTTAGCAGTAAATTAGGAAAAAAATTCTTGCTTTGATTAATAAACACTTTCCGAATAATAATCATTTAAGTAAGTTTTTCAATAAAATTTCTAAAATTCAGTTATAGTTGTACGAATAACCTGGAATAAAGGACAAAAAATCATAATAATATTTTAAATAAAATTATAAACCTAATTGAAAATAAGAATTATCCAATAACTGAAATCAATAATTTGGACAATAATAAATGTAGTTGCGGAAACCCTACAGAGTGTCCATTGGAAAACAGCTGCCTTACATGATTCATTGTATATCAATGTACTATTTCTTTTATGAAAAACCCTATTAATGTAAAGATTTATGAGGGTAGTGCTAAGAACACTCTGAAAAAACAATTTTATCAACACACGTCTTTATTTGATAATAATAAGTACGGAAATATAACATTAATACGGTACAATAATATATTAAATTTTAAAGTTTACCGAAAACCCACAAACAAAACCTACCTAATTAATTTCTATTCCCACCACAGTCAGAGAATAAAAATTGAAGTAAGAATAGAATTTTGCTTTAGAGTTCTTTGAATGTGCAGCCTTAAATATTTATTTAAAGAAAAGATATATATTGAGAAAACTTTCAAACTCACAAAACTACCCAGGCCATTTCACCCTCAAAGCTAAAAGACATGATTACAAAATTCACAAAGCCAAAAACAGATACTTCCAATAAAAAATGCACAAATTTCATAATTCTAACAGCTTTTCAACTAAACTCGCAAACATACATAGTGTTGAATTTTGATCATGTTTAGCGCCAAGATTGTTGTTTTTCAGTAGTTTAATTGATAAAACGTATTTTGACAAGTGGAGATAGAATGTTGATAGCTTTAGTGCAAAGAATTTGTCACTTTAACTGTGCAGATTCATGCCGTCTTCGAAGTTTTGAGAGAACACCGTTATCATACCTTCATTCAACAGGGCTGTTTCTTGCTTTTTATATATACTATTATTATCAATATATATTTTCTCACCGTTTGATACAACTCTTTTGTGCATAAAATCTGTAAGAAAGGAATGTATATTGATTATTAAGAGTATAAATTTTAGTTATGTTATTTAAAACGAGCACGTTTATTATCACCGGCACTCATTGTGCAATATTTTATACTGATTTTCACACACACACACACACACACACACACACACACACACACACACACACACACACATATATATATATATTAAATATAAGAGACAATGAATGTCTATTATGTTTAATCATGAGCCGTTCTAAACGACGTATTTTTGCTTTAATTTCAGTTGAAAATAAAGACAAAAATTCTCCAACATTTGGATAATTATTTATTGGTTTTCTTCTAAGCTTTCGGCTCACATGAGCCATCTTCAGAGAGGTAGTTTAAACTGAAATATTATAAAATCCACCATCACCGACGATTTTATTTTGTGTTGACATAAAACTCCGCTTGGCAACGGCAATAGTTACCTAAAATAATAAACGCAGTTCTTAAGTTTGCGAAGCGGTTTTATGACGTCACACCGCGGGATAGCGCGAAATGACAACAAAACCATCTAGTCAAATGCAATGTAATATGTTATTTCCTGTTTTAAAGTTGATTTTATTGAGTGTTGGTTGTTTCGATTTGATGTACATGTAATTGGAGGCCATGTACATCAAATCAAAACAACCAACACTCAATAAAATCAACTTTAAAACAGGAAATAACATATTACATTGCATTTGACTAGATGGTTTTGTTGTCATTTCGCGCTATCCCGCGGTGTGACGTCATAAAACCGCTTCGCAAACTTAAGAACTGCGTTTATTATTTTTGGTAACTATTGCCGTTGCCAAGCGGAGTTTTATGTCAACACAAAATAAAATCGTCGGTGATGGTGGATTTTATAATATTTCAGTTTAAACTACCTCTCTGAAGATGGCTCATGTGAGCCGAAAGCTTAGAAGAAAACCAATAAATAATTATCCAAATGTTGGAGAATTTTTGTCTTTATTTTCAACTGAAATTAAAGCAAAAATACGACGTTTAGAACGGCTCATGATTAAACATAATAGACATTCATTGTCTCTTATATTTAATAGCATATGTCTAGAAAATTACTTGCTGCCTCGATATACTAAATATATATATATATATATATATATATATATATATATATATATATACTCTTTAATGAAAAACAGATCATCTACTCAAATACGAGTATCTATTTAAAATAATGCCCAAATAAAAGAATTAAATTATGTCGGTTGCTAATCCATCTCCGGAACTTTCCGTATATATATATATATATATATATATATATAACACTTATCCCTCTCTTTCACCTATTTTGTACATATTTTATCTAATTGTATATATTTAATCATTTCCCCTCAATTTTGATACCCCTCGCTTTTTTTACACGCCTCTGTTCCCCACTTTTTGCTTATATGAATATTTTTTTCGTCCTTTGATCACTACCAATGGTTCTCTCCTGATGTGTTGTTGGCGAAAGGAATCCTTTGAGAGATGTTTCAGTTTGTGATTTTTAAAGCAATATATATATACTTGTCACAGTGTTTACACATAATATTTAAAAATCATTCCAAGTTGCTGTATGTATTGTTTTCTAAAGATCTTAGCTGTCATTTAACTTTTTGTGTGTCGTGTGGCACCAATTGTGACTGTGTTCTATCTAAAAATTAACGGAGGCAAGATTTATTAAACACTTCTTTCTTCTCTAATTATAAAATTTCTGACTAAAATCCCGGTCACTTTGTTTTTGTTGTGTCTTAAATCTTATGACTATTCTTCATCACGTAACACAATTAATATTATTGTCCTTATCACAATATTTATTTGCATCAATTGATTATTGACGCCATTTTTTCCATTAGGACCAGCAAAAATAATAAATCAGAGATACTATTCTGATGTAAAACATTCAGGTTTTATGGCATATTGATTTGAGGTCTAATTTTATTGATTATAACTTGACATGAATTGGTATCGATCCAGATGTTTCTTCTGCACAGACAGAAATTGGTAAGCTGTGCACAGAATGAATGAAGTAAAATGATATGATATATATTAACTATCTCAGGTTAACAATGGATCCGTCGGAAGTAAGAAAATTCTCACAGACAGTTAATCTCACGCGCACAAACATTTCACACACACACACACACACACACACACACACACACACACACACACACACACACATATATATATATATATATATATATATATACTGAACAATATTTGTTCACGCCGGATAACACGTTCTTTCTGAAAATCTGTAATAAAGGTCCGATCAGCATAGTTCTGTGGAAGTCAAACAAACACATATGTAAACTGAGCAGGTGTCTACAATGGGATTAGATAATCGCTTTGGTAGACGGCTATTCTCGAATACAAGTAGCCAGCCAGTATATATATATATATATATATATATATATATATATATATATGAAAACTTGGACGTCATATAATGGTTAGTAAACTAAGCACACACACACACACACACACACACACACACACACACACACACACACACACACACACTGTGACATAGTGAAGTAAATTAATAAATATACAGATGAGTTGGGTGTGCATATGTATAGTATTATTATTAATGTTTTAAGAACGCATGAAGGTGATATGTATGTTTATATATATATATATATATATATATATATATATATAGATTAATAAACATATATATCTTCATGCTTTATTAACACTTTAGTAATGATACTATGCATATATATATACTAATCTTTATTAATAATATATATATATATATATATATATAGTAATTTCGTTTTTACAATGGTTTATAAAAAACGTTATATCACTACACAAAATCTACATGTTTTACTTTCTTACAATATATATATATATATATATATATATATATGTACAAGTTTCATTAAAAATGACAGACAAAGTATTATCATAAAATGTTTTATATAAATTTTCATGCGTTCATATAATTTTTCTCTTTTCCGAATTCAAATGATATAAAAATTGTACATAATTTCTGTACTTTCGAGCGCTTTCGGCTATACTTTTAGCCATTACCTAGAATTAATTTTGTTTTACATATAAAAATATGTGGAAAGTTTATGCATATAGAGTATTGTGTATGTCAAGTTCCGAACACAGCCAGCACATTATTACTGTGTTCATAAGTGATGTTATTAAGTAAAAGTTTTCTTTTTTTATTAGTAATATTAGTAATGCCTCCATTATTTTTAATCTTCTTTTGTATGTGGATGATAATATTATGTATGTATTATGAACGAGAATATCACGGATAGGTCCTGGAAGATCTTGATTCATGTTTAAATGAGATCGAATGGAACTACTGTGGGATAGGTGTAACGTCAATCTTCTCGTCAGTTCTGTGGTGGTAGCCAATGTAATTGTTTACAGATTTGGATAGTTGAGAAACAGTTATTCAAAGGACATGTAAATTCGTAAACGACACTGGTTCTCTGCAGTTTCAATTTTGCAGGACAATTATTATTATTGATAATGAGATTGGCAGTTTTGGATTTTTATCATAGATAATTAATGGAATTTTCTTGTTTGAATTCGTCGGCGTTGCCTAATCTCGGATGATATTGCGAAGTAAATATATAATTTGAGTAATTATATAATTTGAGTTCCGAAAATAAAAAAAAATATACAAAGATATGAAAAATTGTATAAAAAGTTTAATCATAATACCTTGTCTGTAATTTTTAATAAAACCTGTATAAAAGAGAAATTGTTGCCCCCCCCCCTATATATATATATATATATATATATATATATATATATATATATATGAGAAGGCATTGTACATTGAATGCTGGTGTTGATATAATACTACCCGATGAAATATAACAGAACTATAAAATATAATAAATAAACATATTTCCATCATTGTTACAACTCGGATTTTTATGCACGACTCGGAGTTTTATGTGCAATACAACCTTCCTGTGTTGAGTTAAGACTCACCGTCATAAAATGTAAATTTTGTTAAATATATCTAGTTGTCGCAATGATGAAGCAGTCCATATTTTATACTAAAAAACTAAAGCTAAATTAAGTATTAAGAAATAAAAAAATCATGAGAAAATAGTACTGAACTGTTATTGCATATCAGTACTTGTATAGATCAAATACTGCTGGACATTCTTCTCATAGATGAAGAAGAGACTTGAATCAATCGAAATGGGATTCTACAGAAGAATGCCGAGAAGAACTTGGACCGAAAATATATGCAACGACAAAGCTTAAAGAAAATGGAAACAAAAAAGACACTTATACATGACATTAGAAGAAAACAGTTAAAATTTCTAATGCACATAATCAAAGAGGGCTTGGAAAATTTTGTACTCCCAAGAAAGCAAGAGGAACTGGAGATAACACTACATAACCTACCTAGAAAATTTGAGTAAATGGATGGTGGAACAAGGTTTAAGCGAGATGTGGTGATACCGAGCAAAGAGAGGGACCAGATGTTTGCACTCTCACGACCAGAAAGCAAACAAATAACCAAAACTCGTCGGTGCGCACCCTGGCTCCACGCAGATGTTCCGTTTGAAAACTAAAAATTAATTAAATATCAAATTCCAGTTCGAGCCTACGCGAATTTTATTTATCGGCCAATGGGAAGTCCAGAATCAAATACGGATGTGAATTTTCAAATGAGCTGCAGCGATCCAAAAAGGCGAAATAAACAGCCGATACAGAAAGCATCGCCAGACAGACAGACCAAGACAAACACACACAGACAGACTCGAGAGAGACGAGTGTAATTAGTATCTCCCTTGACCGACGTCAAGCGAATTACTATGCTCGCCTCCCTTCCCTATCATCTTATCTTTCCCTGTCTCTAAACTACTTACCCACCAAAGAGCGGATACCTCAAAGACATTTCTTATTTACAACGCCCCCATATACATACGAACAAATTCCATTTTCAGCATTTTATTGCCATGAACAATTTAACGTCCGTTGGACCCATACTTAAAGGATTACTTTAATTGGAAAAACCTTAATTGATATGTGTATATATAAATTGTTATTTCTAAACTCAATTTGCTTTTCTTGATTTATAATCTTTTATGAATTATAGTGAGCTCTCTACAACGAGGCCAAATTCTATTAATCTGTAACAATATACAACTACTTTCCACTAGTACGCCTTCCCACTATAAACAAAAAGACAAAAATTATAAAAGCTACACAGGGTAGATATTTCTGAAGAACCATGATCGTCTGCATCATTTCACAAAGAAGACAAAGACGAAGAAGAAGATTGGTTTGTTATGCATGATTAGGAATTCTTGTACTTATTTTGTCGACATATCTAAACACGAAACTAAAGCACCAACATTTGGACATCTAATATGACTCTCTAAAGCAGTAGGTAAAACTAATCAGCAAGATGGCGACTTATTTTGTGTCCACCTAATTATACGAGAATCTTCATCAACATTTCATTGGGGCTGGCTACTCAATTTTTTTGACATATTTCGCCTTTTCTTTTACCTTTGTTTCCCACTTCTTATCGATTTTTAACGATCATGATTTTAGTTGCTGCGTAATAATTCTTAAAGCCAAGCAAAATTTGAAAACTTCCTGCTATATTATTGCTGTTTATGTAGATCTCATTCGTCGTCATTCATCTGACTCTACACGCCATTCTGTCACAACTAGATCTCATAACCACATAATGGCGAAAACACGAATCACAGGAAAACCTCGTAAATTTTCAAAGAAAGGCAATAACGATATAAACTTAAAACCAGTCTTTCAAAGTAGTGGTCAAGTCAACAAAGTGTTCGGGGTTGGTACGATGTTAAAAAAATATAACAACATTGAAAGAGGAATCCGTAAGGAAGTGCATATTCACGCATGCGTGAATATGCGTAGGCAGGAGAAGTGGAAGGCGGGTAGGAATAGAAGCAGCTTGAGACTTTGTCTTTTTAACGATGAAAGACAGTAGCCATATTGTGTTATGGCGTTTCGTATTGATTCGTCTTGTTTTGTTTTCGTCAGTTATGCTTTAGAAGTAGAAACAATAAAACAACAGCAATAACTGAACGTGAAAATAACTAAAAAAGAGAGACGTTATAATAACAAACAATGCTAATAATTACAAGGTATTTCGCAATTGTTTTCTACATCAATTCTGACGTTCATCGTAGGAAAAAAAAAAAAAATTAACCCTTGGTTTTCTTTACATAAATTATTATTTTATATTGAGTTTCTTTTTAAATTCACGCTTGAATTATTTATGTTTTCAGTCGTTAGAGCGCTTGTGTGACGAAAATGATGCTTTTCACTCATTGTAATGGAATAATATTATTTTTCAACCGTTTTTTTTTATTCCACGACCTTCTTTTATTTTCCATTTCGACGTCTTCTTGTATCAATAACTCAGTCTCTACCCACAACACGAATCATTTACATTTGATTTTTTTTAAACACTTTTGATTACATTTTTCCCCAAATTTAGATGTCGAATGATGGCAATGCAGAGATTATATTTCCTTGTTTAATCTAGAGTTTCATCAAGAACAATATTTTCCAATCATTTCTCAGTTTTCTATTTGAATACTAATAATGTATGATCGATGAATAACTAAATTTATTGCTGTCCATAAACTCTCTGGGTATCAAGGCACCACAACTGATTAAATTATTTCAACAGAGAGCTAGTTTAATTTCAATAACCGGCTAGCTGCATATACAAAACGTACACACACACACACACACGTGTGTGTGTGTGTGTGTGTATGTATAAATGTAAACAGATAGATAGATAGATAGATAGATAGATAGATAGATAGATAGATAGATAGATAGATAGATAGATAACGCAGACACAAGGCAAATAAATGTTATGAGGAAAAGAATATATTGTTTGACTGAAAATAGGAAAATTCCGTTTCGTCAATAACTCAGAGACGTCTACCTGTCGTGCAATAAACGTTACAAAAATGATTCTTGACAAGAAATAGAACAAAGCCAGGGACTATTAATGGTGTAAAACAGACTGTTATATATATATATATATATATATATATATATATATATATGTGTGTGTGTGTGTGTGTGTGTGTGTGTGTGTGTGTGGGTGTGTTTGTGTAATAAATTGTACTTTGGAACATGTACAAATTACAATCTACTACAAAGTGTACAATTTGATTCGACACTGAAAGAACAACGTCTCATCAAGTAGTAAACGCTATATTTGAAAGGAGATAAAAATTTCCTTCTCTATATTGGTAAAATTTTTCTGTGTGCGGGGTAAATGGGGTAGGGAAAATGTGAAACCAGAATGGGGGGTCATAAAAGAGACATAGAGGAATAAATACAAAAGAAAGAAAGCGTGAGAGAAAGAGGGAGAGCTAAAGTATATGATGAAAGATTAATAGAAAGACGCCAGGTTTAAAGTAGAAAATAAAATATAGTCATATACAACAGTTTGAAGACCCGGCGTCAGAGGTTAACAAATAAAAAGAAGTACAAAAATGCATAGAGGCGAGAGAGAAAGTGAGAGAAAATAGGCGAAGAAATGTCAGGTGTGAAAGACAGCATAATCGGTCTTGAGTGGGTAGTGGATAAAAAATTTAGCTTTAGCGAAGTATAAAATAAATATTCATAGCTCTATTTCTATATTGAGCACTGTTTTTAACTAATGCTTTGAACGTTGTTAATATTTTCTTCGTTCCTTATTCATTTGGCTATATATATATATATACAGTACTTTGCAAAAGTATTAAGACAAGAACTATTTTATCTTTTATGAGGCATCAAAATAAAGTTTAAAATCACCCCTGTCCTAAAAATTTTGCACATTAACGTTAGTGTGCAAAAGTATTAAGACAGAGGTGATTTTCCTAAAAACCTCACTGAAATTCAAATACAGGGTGAAAAGCCAAGTAAATTGCTAATAAGTATTGATTGTTTAAAACTAGGTGTAAAAGAAATTTATTAAAAAAGTTATATTTAATTTTTCCTATTTTCTATTAAACAAGTTATTTTGAAACTAATCTATTGAACATCTATGTGATATTTTGGATAAAAAATTGATAAATCTAATGTTACTTTGGAAGACACACTTTGGGAACAAATACAAGCTGCTTGGCAGGAGATACCACAAGATACATTGAAGAAGCTTGTAATGTCAATGCTTGACAGAATGAAGGCTGTGATCAAAGCAAAAGGCTATTATACTAAATATTAAATTTCTTTTGTAACAAGTATTTTTCTTGTTAAAGTATTTGATGAGTAAATCAAATAAAATTATTTTAATTAAATTGTTTATTTTCTATCAATATGCCTCATAAAAGATAAAATAGTTCTTGTCCTAATACTTTTGCACAATACTGTACACACACGCACCCCCCCCCATATATATATATATATATATATATATATATATATAATCGATCTAGATATCTACCTACCTACCTATATATATATATATATATATATATATAGGTAGGTAGATATCTAGATCGATTAGATAGAATCATTATAAGCTATAATAGATAGATAGATAGATAGATAGATAGATAGATAGATAGATAGATAGATAGATAGATCCCCACGACTCAATAGATAAATAGATTTTAACATGGTAAAGATACTATCTTGTTTTTTATTGGAAAAAATAGAATCTGTACCTCCGCAACTTATTAGCACTCAATCCGCCAATGCCTAAGCTAGAAGGTGTTTGTACCTAAATCTGAGTGTTCAATATGAATAAATGTTAAAACAAAAGCACTTGCACTAGAAAATGTCTCACCTTGGAATAAAGGAGGGAATATTACGCCATTATTTCAAATGAACAAACGTTGTGTATCATGAATGTCAGTGTTCACTTCGGTTTGAACACTAGCCAGAGGCTGGGGCAAAAATTACTTCAGTCACATAGCGCAGCCAGATGCGCCAGAATTCCGTTAGAATCCATCTTTTACATTCATAAATCAACCATTGGTCCATGCATTGAATACTGTTGCCATATCTGATTGGGTGCTTCTTCGATTCATGTCGGAGTTCTCGACAAAATCCACAGAATTGTTTGTAATATAATCAATCTTGCTCAATTATTTCGGCTTCAGTCACTTTCACGTCGTTCTGCATGTCTCGGGTTCCAGCTCTTCATCTCGAGGTTCTCAACATAATCCAAAGAAAAATCTACAATGTAATCGGTCTTAACATGGCATCTTCACTCACTTTCTCACCGAGATGAGGTGGCTTCCCTCTGTCTTTTCTAGAAATAATTTCAAGCCATCTGTTATGACGAGCTTTACTTCCCTGGTGTCCCGACTACATGAAGTTAAGCGTGCTACTAGTTTGTCATCTAGGTTCCACCCATTTAGTTGAAATAGTTAAATGCAACCTTCACTTATCCTTTCTTTTCTCGCACCTCCCACCTGTGGAACTCCCGACTTCTTCTTCACTGATAGCCGTAATCTTCAAAATTTAAATGCAACGTCAATAGCCCTCTCCCTATTCCTTTTGGTCCTTTCCTCAATATTTCCTATTCTCTACCTTTTCATTCTTAATCCCCTGTGATCTAATGACATTTCTATTTTGCTTGCGATGAAACGATTAAGAACAGAAGAAAATGAACCTTTTAGAAGGGAATTTTTTAAAATTTGTATAGTAGGCTCTAAATCTAAGTTTTTACTTAGCTTATATTGACACAATAAAAACTACAAGATGTAAGGGCACACAAAGAATATTTTGCAACAATTTTCAAAGTTTAGAATATATGCTTCTCTTGTAAGCCAGCATTCAAAATATTTACTTTGAAAGAGTCTATGTCATTATATTTATTATTAGATACAGTAGCATTATTATTTCTATCTCAGGTAGAGTATATACCGTAATTTAACAATCAGGAATTGGGCATAATATGAAAGTTTCAACACCTTTCTTTATTAACAAAACGTTTCACAGGACTCTTGGTGTCCCAAGCAGTGCTGTCGTCTGAAGCGTCTCATTTCGAAAAAAAATCCCTATTTTTCACAGTAATTTTTGTATTTTGTCCGTCACTGTTCCAAGAACGACCACATTATATAGAATAGCTACTTCCAGTACTAACTTACAGTTTACACTATTCATATTCGGCTTATTGTCCTTGTCTTTGTTGTTTTAACACAAACTTTCGGCCGTTTTTCCACCCGGCCTTTATCATCTGTATATCGGTCCAAGTAACCTACAATAAATTCTGAACTAAAGTTCTTATCTTAAGACACATGGTCCAGTGGATATAGACGTTGGTTAGTTCCTGTGACTTGACCCAAAGAGTTGTGAGTTCAATACCAGGCTACAGAAGTGGTGAACAAGTAACTTTCAGGGAGATAACTCACGACTACCAGAAGAGGCTCTACGGAAGGGATGAAGATCATATACCCCAGTGATTGTAATAAATGATTTGGTTCGAAATTCCTAGAATCTGAAGAAGACTAGAGCGTACAACGGCTGAAACGTCGTACAAATGGCAACAAAGACGATGACAATAGTCCGAATGATGTAAATACTACCTCATCTCAGAAATATAGAAAATACTCAAGTCTTTATTTAATCTACGGGGATAGAGTCTTCTCGATCAACTGCTCTTGCTTAAAGATATTATTTCATGTTTTATCTAGTACCGTTCAGTTATTGCTCGCCTGTTTCCTCTCAAGCCAAGGGACGATGTAATAATTGATAGAGGCTCGAATTGAGGAATCGAAGAGCCTCGTTCGAATAGATTATTACATTCACTTATGTACTCATAACCTTGGGAAAAGTATCAATTCGTCTCTTCTCCCCCAAGCTATGACTAAATAGCAGGACATAGTTCCATAGAGTTGGTTAGCCACCGGTCTGCCTTAGTAAAAATTGGTAAGCTACTGCAGAAAAAATATCCATACCACAGCCGGTCTGGAATCACTTGTGAAGCCAAAAAATGTTCCATGAAACTTTTAAGGAAGAAACGGGCTTAACCCATTCAGGGGGAATGCCGCCACAGTACAATAAAGTTAGTAAACACTTCCCAGGATAATAAATTATAATTGTAAATAATGACAACTCCTTATCCAAAACTTCAGACAGATTGTACCTATATCACTCATGCGAGTGATGTTAACGAGTAAGATCTTTATAGTCAAACCGATAAAGATGCTATTACTAATAAAGGGTCTAACTTGGATATAGTATTTTAATTCGTGTTGACTGGAAGGTTAACTCTCTATTTTCAGCCAAAGATTCACTGCCCGACCCAGACACTCAAATCATAATCACTTAGTCACAAAATTAAAAGAACCAACGCTTTAACCGTGAAGATTACCAAATTGTGAACAAAAAAAATGGAGTTAATTTGTGCACAAATATATACAGGGTGTATCAAAATACTTTTACAAATTTTGGGGACGGGTTCCTCACACCAAAACAAGGCAAAATCTTTTTTTTTTCACATCCTGCAAGTAGATGCAATCGCTTCTTCGGTTCTTTACTTCTGAAAGTAGTTGTTCTACTTAATGTGGTCGCCCTTGAAACTGACGGATAAAATACAAAAATTACTTGTGAAAAATAGTGTTTGTTTTTCGAAATGAAACGCTTCAAACGACAACATTGTTTGGGACACCAAGAGTTCTGTGAAACGTTTTGTTAATAAAGAAAGGTGTTGAAACTGTCATACGTTATGCTCCACTTCTGATTGTTAAATTACGGCATATGCTTTTCCTGAAATAGAAACGAAAATGCTACTGTATCTAATAATAAAACATAATGATATAGATTCCTTCAAAGTATAAAATTTATTCTCAACTTAATCTGATTCTCTCTGTACTTCTATCGTTTCTTCCTCTTATTTTTCCTTCCGTTTTTCTTTGATCTTTTCACTGGAACCAAGTAGTGTAGTTTCCCCTCTTTCTGTGCGATCAAAACAGAAGAGTCCATTATTTATATGGCATGGCGTAATGGTCGTGTGAACTAACGAATTGGAGAGACAAGCACAATTATGATAGTATTATTATTAGACGTGGTAATAATATTATAAATGAAAGTAAAAGAATATGGTAAATAAACCACAAGTGAAATTCGGACATACGATCCATTGCTAAAATTGTAGATAAAATGATTGTCTCTCTGTACCACCGCATTAAGTACCTGACTCCTCCTCATATCCTCATTATTTACAAGGTCAGTGCAAAAATGAAGTATCGTTGGGTGAGTGCTGTCTAGACCTCAAGCTCTAGCCTTGATAGAATCCAAAAGCGTTTCCAAACCTTGTACGTGACGAATTAAATTACACCCTCCAACCTATTTCCACAGGCGGGATATGGCAATCGCTCTCCCGCTACTTAAATGGAAAGTGCTCGGACGAACTACACTCCCTGGTCCTGCCAATTCAAACCTTCACGGCAAGGATACGCCATACAACTTACATCGTGGCAGACTATCAACATTCACCCATATTCCATCTGTGAGAAATAAGTTACGTTCGAACAGCTTCTTCCCCTGAATTATTGCTTTGTGGAACCAACTCCCAAGATGTTGTTTCCCAATCACTACAAACTTAAACTCTTCAATGCTAGGGTTGTAAAGAAGGATCTGCAATGAAATTGACTTGGCATTTTTACTCCAGCCTCATTTTCATCGAAATATTTTCATGGCAACTACTCGGAAGAGCTTTTTTTTCCTGCTGTCCCAACTACATGAATTTACGTGTGATACTAAATTGACATCTAGGTCCCACACTTTGAAATATCTAAATGTAACCGCCTCTTCTAAAAGTTGTTTTGGTCCTGGGCATGACGGTAAACTGAGTCCGGTCGCAAGGCCTCTGATTGGGTGGTTATGAGGAGCATGGAACCACCTTTTAATTGCTGTTGTTCCCAGGTCCACCCTGACCAGGAATGGTAGCACCTGTTAGAGTCGCATCTATGGGCAAATAGTTAACACCCTAAACTAGGGTCAAAACACGATGAAAGTATAAAAATACACTGTTATAGAAATATATACATAAAAATAGATTTTTGAGAAAAATATTACCAACAATACATTTTTGACGAAAAGATTATTCTCAGCAAAACATTTTTGAATACAAAACTAGAAGACATTTTCAGTTTTCTAAAAAAAAAAAGAATAAAAACCAAAAATTTTCATTAAATTCTTACTCAATCAACCTTCTCACTATAACCAAACATTAAAAACAAAAAAAACCCTTAAAACCCCATCTTTTTAGCATTAAATAACCCACAGAGATTGATATGCCGTTAAACAAAAGTCAAACTCAAACTCAAAAGTATTTTTTCTCGCACTTCTTTCCTGTGAAACTCTTTTCTGTTTATTTGCTTCTCCGATAGTTTCAATCACCAAAAGTGTAAATGCAACGTCACTTGCCACCTTCTGTCTCCTTGAATGCAAACCGTCTTTAATTCTTTCTTCGACACTCCTTGTACCCAGTTTTTTTTTCTCTCTAATTCTAACCTTCTGCACACTATTGACGGTCCGGTGTTGCTTGTGGTGAAAATGATTAAAAAAAACTATCCGTAAAAAAACTGCCTGTTAATCTACCTCGAGTGGTTTCGAGCCTTGTAAAAAATGAACTTTATTAGGTTCTTATTATAGGTTAATATATAAAAATAATAATTGAAGATGATGTGGATTTTAAGAAAGAAGAGTAAAAGTTGAGTAAGTTTAAAGTTATTTTGCTCCCAGAGGAATTATTCATTTAAAGAAATATGACACAAAATAAACTGTTATATATTTACGTATTGTGTTTTTACTTCTCTTAAATCTGCAGAATTTTCTCCTTTTAAAACGATTTTAGATTCTGACGTGCGGAACAATGAAAACAAAATGCATTACTGGAGCGAGATTTTGCCTTATTAGTAAAAACGCATTCACATTCTGTGAATGCGTTTTTAATGGAAAGTGTGCAAGATTGTATGAAGCGACGAATAAATAGAATGACGAATAACTCTCACTAATTCTGTATGTGTGCATTTATAAAGAGAAATCGATTTCTCTCTCTCTATATATATATATATTGGCTATTGAAGTATTTTGTTATCTTTAAAAAAATAAATTGCACACGTTTCATAATATTTGCGAAGCCGTTGGGAATGATAAAACATGTTCAACATATCTACTCCTCAGTAAACAAAAGTTTGGGAGGATATCAGATGAAAACTATAGAGAATTAATATATATACATATATATATATATATATATATATATATATATATATATATATATAATCTAAATAATAATGCCTTACCGAATAATTATATACTCTTCCTTAGGAGACACGTGAAGTGCCCGATTAGGCGATCATCTTGTTTTCTGATCCAATGGCAGAAGAGTTCTCGCTGTAGGCTACCGTTTCTTTCTATAGTAGACTAATTGCCAACCAAGGCTATATAAACTAGTCTATCCTACGATTAACCTATATTTGGTTTCCGGTTGGTAAAACTAGATGTATTCATACCTTTCCCAGGAGTAATTTCGCATAAGTGATATAACGAATTTGACTGGAATTCGATCTCGGCTCTTCAATTACACATTCCAATCCGTTATCCATCACTCGATGACGCACACCAAAGCTCACAGTAGTTGGTATTCCAAAGTGGTCACCCATTGAGGTACTGACAAGGCTCAACGTTATATAACTACGTTTATCTGACGGGAATTTATGTTTCAACGTCTTTATAGGCTTATATATCATCAGAAATATGTATATGGTTGCTTAAGTTTTTTCAAATATATTTATATTTAACAAATACAAATTTTGCTTTACTCGTTTGCAAAACATATACTCGCCAAGTTAAGCACAGACTTAACTGTACATTTATACGCATCTCGGAAGAAAATCCCTTTGCAAAATCATTAACTTGCTTTCAATCATCCTTTTCTAAATATAAGCATAAATAAATTAGAATATAGAGACGTGCCTGTTTTTCCCAGTTTACAGTTACATATACCATTATAGACACACACACACACACACACACACAGAGAGAGAGAGAGAGAGAGAGAGAGAGAGAGAACTGAAGATGTTTTCAACTACAAAATTACACAATGAAACCTCATAAGAACATAACGAAGAGTATTACGTTAATCTGGTCATAAATCCTCTTTCATTTCTCCTGGCCAACAGAATCCTGTCTAGTATGGTAATCTCAGTTAATCGCTACTTGTCAGATTAAGGATTTTTTCTCTCGTACCGAAAAGAAAATGACGAAGCCGGGGTGAAGGAAAAGCGTTGAGTGAATAATGCTAAAACGAGGCTCCAGGCAGCCATATTAACCCAGGTTGTATATTAATATATTAATGTTTTCCTTATGTTTTTTACAAGTTTTTGATTTCCTATACATCGAAATTCAGTCTAACATTTCACATGACAAATATTCCGGATATATCCTTTAACTAAATTATATTTTTCTTTTCGAACTAAGATTTCAGTTAATCCGTATATGTTTTAAAATACGATTCTAAATTTACGCTTGCTAACATATTTTGTTCTGTCAATTCTCATAGAATTATAGATACATCTATACATATACCTATAAATATATATATTACTTCAACGTTATTTCTAGTGGGCACTCGTATTTGAGTAGACGTTCCGTTTATTTATTAAATAGTATATTTATTTATTTATTTTTGTTTACCAGCCTGAAATAATCAGATTTCTTGAATATTCAGGTCGGTAGACACACAAAAACAAATACTGTTCAATAAATAAACGGAGAGTCTACTCAAATATGTGTATTCACTTAAAATAACGTTTAAGTAGGTACATCTACGAAATTGTAAAAAATTCGGTATCCCGTGATGGAAATATGATAGTTTCATCGTAAAAAATCTTTATGCTATAATTAAGAAGAAAACCAAAAGTGTTTTTTTAATATCTAATTTAATTTTTACTCCTTTTAAAAAATTCTTTTTGATTAAAATCTTTTTTTTCTTGCGTCAACGAATGTACTATATTTTAGCAAAGCAAATTTTATCGTCTTTTTGCGGTGACAGACACATTGATTTGGAAATTCTTACAAAAATCAAATTATAGTCGGATTTTAATTAAATTTTTAGGACTTATTCAGAGTTTGTTTTTCTCTGTCAAGGTCTTCTTTTATCGCGACGTCTTCCTTTTCAGTTCTGGGTCTTAATTAGTCAGAATCAGCTTTTGGGATTTTTCCTTTCTGTGATATAATTATATTCTGCTTCTATCTATCTATCTATCTATCTATCTATCACGCACGGGCGATTTTTTCTTCTCGTATTGGGCGAATTTTACTTCCTTATTGAGTGAATTTTAGAGCTAAAAGTATGAACGTGTTGGAATCAAATGACAAGACAAGGAATATTGCATGTAAAAACCAAATGACAGTCTGAACTGACAAATGAAGAGAATGTACTTTATACGATTAATTTGCTTGCCCAGGAACAAAAACACTTTCGCTTCAGATTCACACGACGAGTCATTACGCAAAGCTGTTTGTCCAGGATCTTACAATTTGTAATAAATAATTTCCTTTGAACCCCTTGTATTGCGTTGTTCTACGACACGTGATCAGCAGTCAATTTCTTGCTTGTCTCTTAGTTTACAATACACTTTATAATTCTTCTATTGAACCTACGCAAATAAATACAACCCTATTTACCAATCGATTGATAATGCCTTTGTCTGTTCTCGAACTTCTACTGACTCTTTCTTTCTCTCCTCCTCTAAATTTATGTTCATTATTTTTAATAGAGATGTTGGTATCATTCGATCTTCTTTCGAGTCTGAGACACTCCGTTACGACAAGTGCATTTTGGATCTTAAACTTCTTTTTATAATTTCCGAATAAAATAAGATAGCTGAAGAGAGTAACAAAAAATGACTACAAATAAACGGTAGGAAAACCGAATGCATGGTCATCAGCTAAAAGAGCAGTTCAAAATGCCAATCAGAAGTGGGGGATACTAAAATCGAGCAGGTACAAAAATTTCAATACCTAGGAAGGGATCTAACAGAAGACGGAAAGAGCGACACAGAGATGCAAAGTCGAATCGGCATGACAAAAGTCACGTTCCAGAAGCTGAGTAAAGTATTAAGACACAGGAAAATTTCACTAGAAACAAAGAAAAGAGTACTGGATTGCTATGTGATGTCAGTTCTTCAATATAGCAGTGAATGCTATTGAAATTTGGTTCTATAGAAGGATGCTGCGGATATCATTGATCGAGCATGTGAGCAATGATGAGGTTTTAGAAAAGAATGGAAACGGAAAGGAAATTAATGCTGAGCATCAGGAAGAGACAGCAACAGTTCCTGGGACATGCAATGAGGAAGAAGGGCTTTGAGAACCTGATACTAACAGGCCAGATAGAGGGAAAAGTGACAGAGTAAAGCAGGTGGATGACAGAACGGAGGTTGCGTGGTGTGGCAGGAGAAAGCGTGCTAAGAGCCACCAGGGATAGGGAGATGTGGAAAGCCATGATCGCCTACGACTGAAAGAACAAGGCACAAGGAAGAAGAAGTCAATTTCTCTAATTGTTTAGTGTATGCTCTCACAAACATTTTCATTATAGCTTCACGATCTGCCGAAGCTAAAAAAGAGGGGTCAGTTATTTCATTTTCTCCTCGGTTGTCTTTCAAATTTTTTACCCTTTGTCTGGGCTGCAAAACACCAGGTCCAAGTCTCGACAAATTCTAGTTTATCCAACCGACTTAAACATTCTACTGACACGTCATAGTGTTGTGTTGTTTTATGACACGTTATCAGTAGCCGACTTTCCTCCTGTCTCCTAGTTTACTATGCACTTTATATCTCTTCTATTTAACATATGCAAATAGGTACCATCCTATATCACTGCAAGAGAAGAAAGAAAAAATTGAGATTATGAGAATGGCGGTGAAGCAGAACAAAATGGAACGAATTGGCGGGAAATATGAAGAGACGCGATGTTCGTGGTGGTGTTAGAAAAAGGATGCAACAGGAAAAATATAGGTTGGTAAAATAAACTGAGGTAAGTATGGAACGCAGAAGAAAACGGTAAAGGATCAACGGAATGTAAAGACTCATAGGAATGGACGATGAAGCAAAGATTGAAAAAGAGTGAATCAATTAAACGGGAAGAATGTGTCTGACGTAAAAGAAGAAATTAAGGGAAGGAGAAATATAGGTTCCACTGCAACAGAAACGGTAAAATAAAAAAGAAAGAGAAAAGAAAAAAATGTTCATTGATCACTCTGTAGTTACAAAAAGTAACACAATGGACATCAGGGAAATCATTCTTTCCTCACATTCGCTGGATAATTACTAAAGAACCGAGGGAAAAATATCCTGCAGAGCACATTGTCAGTGTCTCGCTAAATTAACGAAGCCAATAAATTCCCCATTATCTACAAATGTTATTATGTGAATACCAGGTCAGCTACACGTCTGCTTTGGTTTGCTAGGATATGAAGCGACACTACACGACCCAAAAGTTCAACAGCAGATTTTAAGAACCATTGTCTTCAGTCGTTCTTTGAACAGAAAATCTTTCTCACTGAGACGAAAGATGAACATATCGTTATTGTAAGAAAAAGCACAGCGAAGTTCATAAATATCTGCCCTGATGTCCGAGTTGTGAAATGCAACTTATGCATGACTTAGAAAACAAAATAAAACTTATTTATAGTCCAGGAAGCATTAAAAAAAAATAATAACCGCATTAATGAACACGTTAAAATAATATTTAAGAAATATTTCAACCAAACATATTTTTTCATTTTAATGACATTGAGAAAGGCATGAACTCCGTTTTCTTTTCCCTGTGTTTTATCACGAATATTTGATTACTTTATTTTAATTACTTTACTTTTCAAAACAACATGTCATTAAAAATATTGATTTGTTTTTACAGTTTATCAACATTTTTCAGTTTACTTAAATCTAGAAATTATTTTTAGAGAATAGAAATTATTTGAAATAATAATGATTTACGGATGCAAGTCTTACTTATTAATATGTTCTGGAAAGGAATATATATCTCATTTGAGGTAGTTAAGTGATTAAGGCAAATGTAACCGGGAAGAACAATTTAGTATGTAGTAATAGACGGTACTCGTCGTATGAAGTAACCTGAAACGTAAACGTAGTCAATAGCCGTAGATCTCTAGTGAAAAACCAATAGACCTTCGGATCTATAGTGGAAGATCTCTAGACGTGCTCGCCTTAGTTTATATTAATGTTATATATTTAACTGTCCGGTACAAGGCCACAAACAAACACGGGTGTATATAAAAATATATCAGTGATATTTTTATTAATGAACGATGGACCGTGTGGCCTAGTGAACAGAGAGTTGAGGGAGCGCGCCTCTAAGGGTTGACAGGGTGACGGGGGGGGTGTCGTCGTATCTGTTCTCCTCTACGTCTCTCTGCCTAGGCTGCCTGTCGAGACTGACTGACTGACTGGCGAATCCGTGTTTTCGCAGTCTTTATATATCTTCCAAAACCGGGACTTGTTTCTTCCGGCATTGCCTTGATCACGCGACGCCCACGCGACGCCTAAGTAAATTCTCAGAGAGACCTGTTCTGTCTGCCTCTTGTAGCCATTTCCGCTACTGCCGGAAATAAGGTCAAACAAACATCCGTTCCTTTCAACGGCCGGAAAACGCCCCCGCTTCCTCACTTCCTTCTTCGGGTGGGGCCAGATTATTATATTACATTAATGGCTGTCACCAGCCAATCACATTTCAGTGTATACATATTCATTACCTATTCATTACATCACTTATCAACCCTTAGAAGATGGGATAAAAGTTAGATTGATACCTTTCCCAGAAATAAATATGTGTACGTGAACATAAGGGAACCCGAATGGAATTGTAACTCACCTCTTTGAGTTTCAATTAAGAGCAGTTATCTAGTACACTGCTCATACATCCAAACTTACAGCACCTGGTATTGCCAATCGCTTACCAATCTAGGTACAGACAATCAAATCATTAAGCTATTAATTATTTCTTAGAATTAATCGTTTCAGTTAGTTTATGTCTGCGGAGTTCCTTTTCAAATGTTGATCTTGCCCTACTGTTTGGCATTTGTCAGTATTTAATCGACTGATATCAAATTCTGGTACTGGCTGGTAACAATTACTTTCCCTAAGGAAAAAACATTGGTACACTTTTTTTTTTCTTTTTTTTTTTATAAGCGTTTCACCCCGAGCAAGGCATGTCACTGCCACTGCTGTGCAGGGGGCTACGTAGAGAGGAGAAAGGCTGGTTAAATATAGGACATAACAGAGGGTGGGTGATAGGCGGGTGAGGATACCGAGAATGAGGGTTGGGTAGATGAGAGTGTTGTGAGAATAGTTGGGAGTTAGTGTGATAGGAGGTGTCTATTGACCCTACATTTAAACACCTGGAGATTGTAACTGTCGGGAAAGCAGACTTGTGGAAGGGAGTTCCACAGGCGGGAAGCGCGAGAAAATTGCATAGTTCAAACTCTACTTTGTTATCTTATCATTAGCATATCGAGAAAGATGTCTGTTCGCTAACAGTTAAAAAACAGCCCAGCCGCAAACCAGTGACTTAACGTGAGGTAGCTGTTACTCCCGCTATTAGCTTTGACAATGCTAAGCAACGTTTTGTTTTATACAGGTAAAAAATTCAGCGATTTTACTATTATCAATAAGAAAAGAATTTAGCATATTTCAAACCGAACATATGTTGATAAATGACATCTAGGAGCAAAGAGGTTTTGAGGAGCGTAGAACCATCTCTTAATTCTTGTTGTTCCCAGGCTCTCTGTGACACGCGGTATTAGAACCTGTTATGGTCCCAGCTTTGGAGAAATGGTGAATCCTCAAACAAAACAATGAAAGTATGAAAATACATACTTAAACAAACAAATTTAAAAAAATATGTATTAATTGTAAAATTACAAAAATGCCTACTTATAAAATATTTACTTGAAGCTATAAAATTGAATTCAAAATATTTAGATATCGGCATTGAAGTGAATATGATGCCAAAGAAAATCAACCAAACAAAACCAATAAAAATACTTAGATATCGGCATTAAATGACCTATAAAGGTTAATATGCTATAAACAAAATCAACCAAGCTAAACCAATCGAAATATTTAGATATCGGTATTAAATAACCCTAAGTGTTTGATATGCTACTTTAAAAAATCAACCAAACCAACCAACAAAATTTTTTAGATATCAGCATTAAATAACCCTTAGAAATTGATATGCTACTAAACCTAATCAACAAAACAAAACCAATCTAAATATTTATATATTGGCATTAAATAACTCTTAGAGGTTGATATGCCGCTAAACAAAATCAACCAAACCAGACCAATAAATATATGTAGATATCGCCATTAAATAACAATTAGAGTTTGATATGCTACTAAACAAAATCAACCAAATCAAACCAATAAAAATATTTAGATATTGGCATTAAATAATCCATAAAGGTTGATATTCAGCAAAACAAAATCAACCAAACCAAACCAATCAAAATATTGAGATATTGGCATTAAATAACCTATAGAAGTTAATATGCTACTAAACAAAATCATCCCAACCAAACCAATCAAAATATTTTGATATCGGCATTAAATAACCCAGAGTGGTTGATATGCTACTAAACAAAATCAACCAAACCAAACCAATAAATATATTTAGATATCGGCATTAATAACCCATAGAGGTTGATATGCTACTAAACAAAATCTACCATACCAAATCAATCAACATATTTAGATATCGGCATTAAATAACCCATAGTGGTTGATATGCTACTAAACAAAATCAACCCAACCAAACCAATCTAAATATTTAGGTATCGGCATTAAATAACCCATAGTGGTTGATATGCTGCTAAACAAAATTAGCCAACCTAAATCCAAATATTTAGATTTCGGCATTAAATAACCCAGAGATTGATATGCTGCTAAACTAAATCAACCAAACCAATGACATCTTTTAAATATCGCCATTAAATTTTAGCGTCAGCTTTGTCCGGTCTCTCCGGTGGTTCTGGCCGATAAAATTTAAAACCTTCGGTTCTCCTCCGGTGAGCTGAAGGAACCACCACCATTCGCCACGTTGTGAATTCTTGATTCCAATAGTAGTTTCTGGGTCCTTCAGGACGGCCCTATGGTAAAGGATGAGGTGGCTGTGTTTCACGTTGAAACAAATCACTATTCGTGCCGAATAAGTCCTTGTCGCAATTGCAAGGACATAAAGAAAAAGAAATATAAGCAACACTTCCCGTTCCTGTACAAAGAGTATTTTAAGATTACTGCTTTTATGTCACTACTAGAGAAATTACACAAATAGAAAGTTTGTTAACGAGATACACTCGTTTGGGTTGGATAGTCACAAAGAGAGAAAGACCTACTCAGTTCGATATGAATACAACTGATCTAAGGGAGGTAATTTCGTGGATCTTCGTCTATACACAACAACATAGCAGTTTCTCTTCTCAGCTTTGTTGACAGTTATTCAGATGCGTACAGGCTCCATCAGTCTCCTAAGACGGATCGGACTCCTTGATGCATGACAATCAACAGATTAGACCAGCCTCGTCTGCCACATCTTATCTGCCGATCGGTCTCCCGTAATCAATCGTTCTCTCGCGATCTCCGCCGATCTCTGCCGATCAACTTTTAGACCCCGCCCACAAATTTTAATATGCAAATCGCCTTAACCACCATTCGTGTTCGCCTAATCTCCGAATCGCTGCGGGAAACTATTTCTCAAGTGGTACGAAAAATGATTTTGGAGTTCCCGGTGTTTTTTCCGCAGACATCTTCCACTTGAGTCTTGCTAAAACCACTTATCTCGTCTGCGGACTTGGCTGGATTTGGTTCTTCAGACCACCCAAGAAATCCGATTCACCATTTATCATACTTTTTACTGAATCACCATTTAGCATAAATTTTACTTAACGAACCTGTCCGCTAATCACTCTGGAATTATTACACTTAATTAACTAACAACTCAACCCCAGAAATAGATGCAAAAAAAGCTTATTTCTTGTATTACCTCGGAATCCCTTCTACCCAACTAATTAGTACCTTCATCTCAATCCTTTAGAAATGTTGATTGATAAATCCACCAGGTGGGGGGGGGTCTCTCTCTCTCTCTCTCTCTCTCTCGCTGTCTCAAAATAACCCATAGAGAATGATATGTGCTAGGCACAATCAAACTAAACAAAACAAAACTTCATTAGCAAATCTTTAAAGAATAAAATTTACTTTTTAAAAATGCTATTTGAGAAAAATTAGCTTATTGAAAGTTCAATTATTCTGAATTAATTGGAGTAGATAGACTAAACTATCGCCCGGTTCACACTCCACCCACGTCTATTGAACAGGTGTAGAGGCTCATACCTTGTTCCCTGTTTAGGATGTGGTTTCCGGTTTTTTCTCTTTTCCAATCTTTTCACTCTTTTTTTTCAATTGGAGTAGATAGACTAAACTATCGCCCGGTTCACACTCCACCCACATCTATTGAACAGGTGTAGAGGCTCATCCCTTGTTCCCTGTTTAGGACGTGGTTTCCGGCTTTCTCTTTTCCAATCTCTTCACTCTTATGTAGCCCCTTGCACACCAGTGGCCTTACCGCCTTGCTCGGGGTGATATGATTAAAAAAAAAAATTAAAAGTAATATCACTTACTTTTAGTTTAAAATATCACAAGAAATTTCTTTTTTAGCGCGAATGAGTGATGTCTGTTGAGTGATTTATTGAGAACACCACCAGTCTTGGCGCGGACTGCTTGGCAAATGTCTTCCCCAGTGCCTAAGGAACTGCAAGAGGAACCCATTCGGTGTTCCGCCAAAAAGTAGAGCCCCGTCTGGAGAAAATCGACAGCAACCCTAACCCTGCCTTGTGCAGGGTCTACGAGATATTATTTGAAACAATGCAAAAATAATGACTTTCATTTTTGAATAAGTCCTGAAAGTCTCATTAAAATCCGACAATTATCAGATGATAAATTATCAGTTATTTGGAAGAATTTTTAAATCAGTGGATTTATCCTCTTAAAAAAGAATTTTAAAATTTTCCGTACAAATTTAAAGTCTCACATTGACGTCAGGAAAACAAAATCTACAAAAGGAAAATGTTGCAAGATTAAAAAAAGAATTTAAAAGATTACCGTAAAATATTTTGCTCATTCCACTTCGTATTCACACAATGATTTTAATGATCACTTTTTTTTATTATATTTTGGTATTTTTACATAATGCTCTTCATTAGCGAAATTTGGAGATACCGACTGAAGAGTTCTCTTTAAGACTACCTTGTTGCTAGATCAGGAAAATAAAATTCAGAAGATGGATTATCGGCGCCCGGGATGAGATATTAGGCGTTTATCCAAGAGAACGGGCCTAAATATGAAACAAGCGAGAGGTCATCACCAGTAACTAAAGAAAATACAATTTTACACTCTTCTCCAGATGAACCAGTTTCTATTGGAACATCTTTTTGTATGCATTAATAGACATCAGGCAACAGCCTCTTGGTATGAAATGTTATATTTCCTCGTGAGACATCATGAAATTTACTTCTTCCAAGACATCGTCTTTGGCAACGGAAGAAGGATAATTATAAAATGAAACCAGCTAAGAAACGAAAAGTCCATTAGCAGCTCCCCACATTCTGGCAGACACTAAAGAAGACACTTTTAAAAAAAATCGTTTCACTCCAAGCAAGGTAATAAAGCCACTAGGACGCAAGACTTTACTGAGAAATTAAAAAAAACTACTATTAAGGAGAGATAACGATAAAAGAACGAGAGTTAAGAAGTCAGAAGATAGATATGGCATTTAAATTTTGAAAGTTCAAAATTAACTGGGAAGCAAGAGACTGGAAGAAAGTTCCACGGGCGAGAACTACGGTTGCATCGAGCAATTTCAACTGCAAAATCATGAGATATTACCGCCAATCAAGCTTAAATTCTTAAAGTCTAGTTACCATAGGGGAAAATTAATCAGAATACTCACCGTGAAAGTATTTATAGAAAAGACACAGGGAAGCTACGTTACTAGAGTGGGAAAAAGACTGAAGCTGAGATGCCAGGCCGGTACCAATAATATTTTCGTGTGAATATATGTTCTAATGCATACTGTTTAATGTTTAATATTTACTCTCAATTAGGATGCAGTCAATGTTATAGAGATATTTTTTTTTTTTGCATATATCATATATACAATGTGCGTAAGTATACGGATAAACATCCTTTTTGACACGTTTCGTCCTCCGAAAGAACTTCTTCAGATTATTTTTTATTGACGGAATTGCATCAATATACGAGAGAGAGAGAGAGTGAGATAGAGAGAGAGAGAGAGAGAGAGAGAGAGAAATAAAAAAATTGTTTATGCGTTAATTATATATCAATAGAAACAATGAAGTTACACGAATACCTAAATTTAAATAGAATCTTTTTTTTTAATTATTTCACTCCAAGCAAGGCAATAAAGCCGCTAAGATGCAGGGAGTTTCAGAGTTAATACGTGATACACGCTTTGGGCGATCATGTCTTGAAAGAGACATGACTGACAGGGCAGTAGGTTGCCATTGCTTTCTGCGATAGACTGGTTGCCAGCCAAAGCTATAGAACCCAATCTATCCTGTTTTTAACCTATAACTGGAGAGAAGAGACGGATGAATACCTTTCCCAAGGGTATTTGTGCGTAAGTGAATTCAGCGAATTCAACTGGAATTTGAACCCAGCTTCCTGATTTGTCGTTTCCAGTCGATATCCACTCAGGGAGTAAAAGAGAATGAGAAGAACGAGAAGAGAGAGAGAGAGAGAGAGAGAGAGAGAGAGAGAGAGAGAGAGAGAGAGAAAAGAACAACAAAGGAACGAGATTCAGGAAGTCAGAAAAGAGCGACTGATGTTGCATCTAATTTTTTGAAGATTGTAAATAGCAGTGAAAAAAGAAATCGAGAAAGTTTCATTTGGGAGAAATGTGAGAAAAGAAACTGTAAAGGTTGCATTACCAGTAGGCCTACATTCAGGCTTAAATTCAGAAAATATACGCATCGTTAGCAATAGAATAAGAGAAGTAAAATAAATTTCTTCTGCGGACTGTCACTGCTTGTTAAGTCATTGATTAATAAAGAATAGACACGCGTCTATACTATATGAATTGTCGCATAAAAGGCGAACGGGTTTGCTTACTACTGCTGACAACGAACCACATCAATATGTCAAAAATCCTTTGTTCAGCCATTCTTTAAAGTGATGATTCAGTATTTCACGTCCCTTTCCAACGCTTCTTATGAGACCGAAGTGTAGCATGAAACCTGACTGCATTGAACTCTTTCGTCGTTCTGAATATTCCAAAGTTCAGACAGAAATGGTTCAATTATGAGTTTTCGCCAATAAATAGTTAAAGACTAAGCGTGGGCACCAGTTTATCACGCGTGATAATGATAGCGCCCTGTTCGGTCAAAATTCAGTCCTTTGGTGGTGAGACTGGATGACCTCTCCAGGGAGCTGGCCGGGACGATGGTACATGGAAGCCGTGTGCTACCCAGATGACATGACCCTCACTTTTTCGGCTGTACAGGAAACAGGATATTGAATTTGGTTATGACTTGGTTGCATGAATTGCCGAAAAGCTGTTACTATTGACAGCGAACCACCTTAAGGATTACACTTAGGTTTTTTTGTCTGGATTTACTTCCATAGGATTTTCCGTGTTTTGAATATATGACCACAAGGTAGCGGGGATTTAAAATCTGGGTTTTGCTTGCTCTGGATGGACTACCTTATTGTGTTACCTAGCTCCATCTACATGAAGCGGCTGGTTATGAGGTGCCAATTTTCCTGATAGAAGTGGTGCTATTTTAGACGAATGCTAAACACTGAAAAAAACTTTTTTTTGAAGCACATATCATTTTATAACATATATCATGTACATATTGTATGTATGCAGTGTGTGGACGCGTAGCCAAGTTGTTAAAAAGTTCGCTTTCCGAATCCCGGGTTCGAATCTCACCATGGTGGATTTGTCAAGAAAAGGGACTTCTTCATGTTATCAGTCTGGAGAAGGCAATGCCAGCGTGCGGCACTACTGGAAAAAACCTGAAAACTATACCAAGGGTTAACCCAAGGTTTGTGAGGGAAATTCAGGAGCCATGGGAGTTTGAAAGAAGTCTTACGCCTTGGTTGACAATATTCCATGAGATGGTGTTTCGTATATAAAAACACCCGACGATCCAAGTCCGTATCAGCCATCGAAATAAGTAAATGACGTCTTCTCACAGCACCAGGATCTGAGTACAACAATGCTTGACCGTGTTGTGTTAGATAAGATTGTCGGTGGATTTCCGATTAGTCATTGGTTGCTCGAAGTATGATGATGATGATAATATATGCTGTATGTTAACACAGTGGATTACAGGTCTAGATTGGTTGTTAATGGTGTCGTTTTCGAAGAAAGACAAATCATATGCTGGAATCAAACCCAAGCGGATTCAAATTCAGAGTTGTTTAGACTGGTCCAAAATCCAAGCAAGAGAACCAAGTCAGTTTTGTTAGATGTTGGGTGCTTATTTGTCTTTAGAAAATTTCCAAATGTATTTGTGCAAAATAAAAAAAAAAATGAAGGAAAAGAAAAAAAAAACGAAAATAACACAACATTTTCAAGTAGAACAGTCAGTCAGTTAAGTGCCATACGTGATACACACTTGGGCGATCATGTCTTAGAAGAGACATGACTGACTGGACAGAAGATTATTCCGCAGTAGGTTGCTAGTACTTTCTGCGGTAGACTGGCTGCTGGCCAAGGCTACAGAACCCAATCTGTTCTGTTATTTAACCCATAATTAAACACTGTGACCATTTTCTGTGCCTATAACCGTTACATAACTGTACTTAGGTTAAGATCGTCATCGTCATCGTCATCCAGGATGTTGTAATTTTATTTGTGTATTTAGTGCCAGACCTGTACACATATGTTTTGTTCATATTCTTCATTCTTCATATTTGTTCATTCTTCACGGAGGCATCCGTTTTAAAACGTCTGCCAGAATAGATAACCTTCGAACACCACACGTCCATTGACGCAACGGCGCACGCGCGGAAACACGCTTCGTAATATAAGATTGAAGAATGTCTCATTACTGAATATTTCATCTGTTTACTATCATTAATAACATTTTGAAAAACTATCAGAGGAAATTTGGTATTAAATCGACATGTTTATCGATTTATTTCACGCTTAAATGAAAATTACATTCTTTAACTTTTTGTTTACTCTTCGTTTAGAATTTTACGTTTGTTTTTTTTTTAAGTGCAAAGCGAAACACAATTTTAGATAAAAACGAAACCGCAAAACATTGTGCAAAGAATCTTAATTAAAGACAAAAAATATATATAAAATATGCAGATGTACCCACCAAGGAATTATCCTTGGCCCTACTTTCTGTTAACGACCTTCCGGAAGGCACCAGCTCTCAACTTGGTATCTATACTGATAGATACCAGGTTGACTTGATAGTAAGTCAAATTTGTCTCAAAAGTAAGTCTCTCTCAATAGTAAATCTAATAAATCTGATAAGGTCAAATTTGCGGCCGATGTCAAAAAGGACATTCAGTCTGTTGTTAACTGGGGCAAACAATGGCTTGTTAATTTTAACACCTTCAAAATAATGCTCTCTATTAATAACCAGAGAAACCTCTTTCTGCTTTCCACCAGAATGGCCTAAGCTAACCTCTATGAAAGCTACCCAGGGCGACTTCTCAGCGTAACATTTTCGGTTGTCATAAAATGGAAAGACTATATTGAATCCATTGTTAGGCTAGCAGGTAAGACAGTTGGTTCTCTGCGTCTTGCTAGACATTTTTTTCTTTCCAGAATCTATCTTACATATCTATAAGTCTACCATTGCTCCATGCTTGGAGTACTGTTGCCACATATGCTCTGGTGTTCATACTTTATATTTAGAGCTCTTTGATGAAATGCAAGGAAGAATCAGCTAGATTATTGGTTCAGATCTGGCACTTCAGATTCAGTAACTTTACCACTGTTTTTAAGTTACGCAGTGTTATTTGGGTTACCAATATATAACACTCATTTCCGTGCAATCGAGAAACCATGACATAGCACAACAAAAACTCAATGGGAATATAGCCCAGAATATGATTGCATTTTCCGCAAAAAGATAAAACCAATATTTATCAATTTCCGTATTAAGCATATCGTCCCATCAGTCTTCTACCGATATTCGGGAAAGTATTCTAGGCCATAATCAATGCTGAAATATTTCAACATTTTACTGCCCACAAACTCTTCTCTGACAGGCAATGTGGCTTCCGCTTTGCCAGGTCCACGGCCGACTTGCTAACAACCGTAACGGAGTACATGCTCCAGGCCCTTGATGAGTCTGACGAGGGTCGCGCGGTTGCTCTGGACATCTCCAAGGCTTTTGACAGGGTTTGGCACTCTGGCCTCCTATGCAAGCTACGGGGTTACGGTATTACCGGTCGCCTGCTTGACCTAATCCAATCTTTTTTAAAAAACCGCAAAATGAAGGTCGTTTTGAATGGGCATGCCTCTTCGTCCTACAGCACGAATGCCGGTGTCCCACATGGCTCTATCCTGGGCCCGACGCTCTTCCTTATTTTCATCAACGACCTCCCAGATGAGATCAGTTCCCAAGTAGGCATCTACGCAGACGACACCACAATATACTCCCGCACCAGTAAGACACCTCTCGTGGCGGACAGACATAATCTCGCTGCTGACCTTGAACGGCATCTACACTCTGTGGTGAATTGAGGCAAGAAGTGGCTTGTCAACTTCAATGCGTCTAAGACCAAGCTGTTGTCTGTCAATTATCACAGGCAACCTCTCCTGCCTCCCATAAGCATGGACCAAGCGATTCTCCCTGAGAGCAACACACTACGCCTCCTCGGCCTTACCTCAAACCTCAAATGGAAGCACTAAAATGAATCTATAGCTAAATCTACTGCTAAGAAGGTTGGGTCACTATATCCATCCAGGATGTTTTTTCCGCCTGAATCCATCCTGCATATATACAAATAAACCATCCGTCCGTGCATGGAGTACTACTGCCATTTATGGTCAGGCGCTCCTGCCGCTCTCCTCAGTGTTCTCGACAGGCTCCAAAGGAGAGTCTGCAATGTGATAAGTACTGATCTGGCGGCTCGACTGCAGCCTCTTCCCCACCGTCGAAATGTGGCCTCCCTTTGTCTGTTCTATAAATACTTTCATCGCTTCTGCTCCAACGAACTTAAGTCACTGGTGCCTCCTCAACAGGTGTTTACTCGTGCAACCAGACTGGCAACTGGGTCCCACCCATTCACAGTCAGGTTAGCCAAATGCAGACGACAATTCTACTCCTGCAGCTTCTTCTCTCGCACTTCCCGCCTGTGGAACTCGCTCCCGTATTCTTGCTTTCCTGACAGCTACAACCTCCAGAAATTTAAATGCAATGTCAATACTCATCTATTAACCACTGGACTCTAGCTCTCTCCCCACCCCCGCATATCCTTCTCTTTCTCTCCACCTATGTATCTGTCACCGCACCTGCTTTCTCAGCTTTCTATTGTTCCTTTCTAACTAGTTTATACTATACTCTTCATTCTTTTCTAATTAATCTTTTTTGCAGTTATGTAGCCCCCCGCTCATCAGTGGCATTTCTGCCTTGCTCGGGGTGAGTTGATTAAAAAAATATTGATAACTGTTATGGTGCTCTATCTATAGGAATGTAATCATCCTCTGTCAATAACCTGCGTGACTTCCGGGGACGCAGCTGTTAGGTAGTTGTGAGACTTTCTGGTGACAGTCGAAACGCAGAGTAACTATACCGTTCGGACTTGTATTTTGCTGATTACTAACACTTGTTATTGTATATATTGTCCCGTTATTCTAATACACTGTTTAAACCCCCCTTCTTGCTTCCGTGTCTTACTTCAGGGCCCTAACAGGCTACGACAAATTGGCGACGAAGATTCGCCACAACACTATCAGACTCTATACTATTAATATTTATTATCCAAAAGTCATTTAAATGCATATAGTAGATTTTTAAGCGTAGCTTAGGTGTAGCATAAAGGCCGAAAGTATTAAGCATTCAGTGAGAATCGAACTCAGTTTTCAGTCGTAATTCATCTAGCGAAACAAAAAGGATCTGCAATGTTATTAGTCCTGATTTGGCATCTCGACTTCAGTTACTTTCTACCGACGTGATGTGGTTTCCTTCCGTCTTTTCTACAAATATTTTCATGACCCATGCCATGACGAGCTTTTTCTTAGTGCTCCGTCCACGTGAATTTACGCTCGCTACTAGACTTGCATCTAGGTCCCACCCTTTTACTGTTGAAATAGTTAAATTTAACTGCCACTTCTACTTTAAAAGTTTATTTCCTTACACTTCCTGCCTGTGGAATTTGCATTTGCTTGCTTCTCTGATAGCTAAAATCTCAAAAAAATCTAAATGCAAGGTCAATTGCCATCTTCTATATTCTTGAATCCTGTTAATATTTTATCCTTTTTTTACCCAGTTTTTTCTTTCACTGTGACTCCTTGCACACGAGGTAAAATGATTAAAATAAAAATTTACATCACGCCCGAGTGCCTAATTAAATTCATATGAACTCAAAATAAACGACTCATATTTATCTATCCGCGGAGTTTAGTAAATACTGATTCAAATATAAACGACTATAATTTATCTATACTCGAACCAAATAAATGTTAACAGTCAAATACAAATAATGTAAAAACAAGTCCGATTTTGACATGATATAACTCAAAAAGCAATCAACGCCAACTTTAAAAAATAACACATTTTCAAGATGACGTATATGACATCCTGTCCAAAATTACGACGCATTTGAGACGCGAAATAGATTTCGCAAAGAAAAAAAATGTAGACAATGAGGTTTTCGACTTCCCGCTGAAATCATTTCGAGATATGTGAGAAACGTCAGGCGATACATTGGAAAAGTTGGATAAAAAATAAAAAATTGCAGATTGTACAAAATATGTTATGTATTTTGTAGTAACTTTATAAATATTTATGTATTCTTCGAATTCTGGCGTAAGATTATATATATATATATCGGTATATGTGTCAGTCCGTAAACGGTGAGGATAATCCAACAAGATACAGTCAGTCACTTAAATGCCATACTTGAAATACGCTTGGGCGATCATGTCTCGAAAGAGACATGACTGACTGGGCAGAAGATTATCCCGCAGTAGGTTGCCATTGCTTTCTGCGGTAGACTAGTTGCCGACCAAGGCTATAGAAGCCAGTATGTCCTGTTATTTAACCCATAACTGGAAGGAATAGACGGATTAATACCTTTCCCAAGGGTATTTGCACGTAAGTGAATGCAATGAATTCAGCTGGAATTCGAACTCGGCTCCCCGATTTCTCGTTCCGAGCCGATATCCAATGCACCAAAACGCACATCCTCCATTACGTTAATATAAAATATTAATTGGTAAATCCATATAGAGAACTCGATAGGTGTTAACCAGAGCGATATAAAGTTTGCGTGTTGAGTTTTCCTTTATAAACACTATATATATATATATATATATATATATATATATATTATTATTATTATTACTTTAGAACATGTACATTCCGTTGTTTGCTTTCTTGATAGTTACAATCTCCAAAAGATTAACTGTAACACCAACTGTCATTTATTTCCTTGACTCCAATACATATTCCCCATTTACACTTTCCGCTCACGCAGCTCTCTTCACACCAAGGTTCCCGTCCTTCTCTTACCCATTCTCTGACACCTACTGTGACCTGTTCTACTCTCTCTTCACTCTCTTATTATGTAACCCCCTGATTACCAGTGGCAGTAGTGCCTTGCTTGGGGTGAGTCGATTATTAAAAAAAATAACTCTGCTCAGTTAAGTAACAAACTTTTCCACATTAATCCTGTTAACGCTTTATCCTTATTTCGACATTATTATTTTATGTTTAACATTTTATTTAGTAAAAATATAAAAAAAAAATAAATTAAAATCCGAAGTGATGTCCGGATGTAAACACTCAAGAAAATATACATTAAGATCCTACAAAACCGGATGAAAGTCTTTACAAACCTTGAAAAACTCCTGCCTTATTTATAAATTTTAGTTATTTTAAACTTCTATTCGTGCGTTTGTAAAAATCCCAGTTGTACTTTTGAAAATAATAAATCAGTTTATATAAAACACCAAAAGAAACCAAAATGTTGAAGCGAAGGATGCGTAACAAACTTCCAAATGATATATATATATATATATATATATATATATATATATATATATATATATTTAAATAAATTTTCAAAATTCAAAAATGAATTCCCTAAGAGAGATCTCACGCCTATATTAATTAGGATCAGGTTCTTGGAATTTACCTTCCTACTTTTCCATTTCGGATTAAAGTAATTTAATAAAATAATATATATATAGTCATCAGCAGACAGATCTATTTCGCTGTATTACAGCTCGTCAGTACGATTAGACATCGAAGTGCTTTTAAGGCAGGATTGAAACCCGACCGAACTGGCGTCAATCAGCGATTCTACCGCTGAGCTATGGCCGATCGGTAGAAGAAGGCAGACTTTTAGCGTAGGATGTATCATGCGCCAGTATCCAGAGTGCTCTAATTCATTGCTGAATGACCGATATATATATATAAGGAAATGCAGGAAGGTAAATCCCAAAGACCCGATCCTAATTAATATTAATATTTTCATATAAAAAAAAAATGATACAGATGGAGGGCTCAATGTAATTAAAATTACAGAGTTAATTATAAAATGAAATAAATTTCGAAGTTCAAAACCGTTGAATGATCATTTCAGCATGATATCCCTAAGAGAGATTTCATATCTTATTGGCAACTATGAAATTTCAAAATGAAATAAAAAAATGAAATTAAAAAAATTTGAAAAATTAAGAATTTACCGGCGGAAGTATAAAAATTTACATCTCAAAAAATTAGATAGCAATCAATGTCTATTTTTAGATTTTGGACAGTATTACTTTTAGTTTGAGTTGTAAGAGAAAAATTTAAAAATGTGGCTTTGTCTAGCTTTACAAAGAGGAAGCGGGTAACGGAAGAAATAGTAAGTGGTGTTTGACTGAGAAGTGAGCTAGACAAAATGGAAAGAGAGGGAGGAAAGAGCAAAAAAGAAAAAAGAAAATTTTCCTTTTTCATAGAGACGCTAGAAATGTGTTAACAAAACTAGCGTTTATAAATGGGTTAAAATATTAGAAAAAAGGTTTTCAGAAAAAACATTATTTAGGGGAAAAAGCTGATATATGATTTATCTAAATTTAATTAAATTAATCTAGAAATTATAAACTTAGATTTAAATTAAAAATAAAATTAATAAAATTTACTAAAAAGATTTTCGAGGAATTTTCGTGATGAGTGCGATTGTCTGCAAGAAAAAATACTGATATTAAAGTACCCAAACCAACACCTACTCTTGAATTTTAGAAAGGAATTCATTAGTAAGTGCCGCCATAGGGCGAAATTTGTGAATATTTAAAATTTAAATTCTAAATTCAGTTTTTAGGAGAGAAAATATAAATTAAATTGTTTTTGATTAATTGATTAATTAATTAAATTTTTAAATAGTAGATTTGAACCACTCTACCTTCCTCTTCCTTTCTCTTATTAATATCTACCTTTTATGAAGTAAGGGTACTTATACTAACTTAACCCCCAATTTGTTCTGCAAGTATGTATATATATCTTTTTCACAGCACCTAAAAAAATTCTTTTTATCTTTTTTATAAAAGATTTTTTTTATATTTTACCACCATTCTAAGGTTTGGCTATTTTTATTATGCTCCAATTTATACCGGGGACTTTTCTATACTGCAATTTTAATTTCCACACGTCGCTAGCCAGTTTTCTACTATTTTTGAGGTTTTCCAGTTTAAATGTAGACTGAAAGAATAAGTATATATTGCGTTGGAAGAAGGGGTCACTAGATGTAAAATTAACTTGGAGTAGATTGGCGATGGACATTATCGTCGTTAAATTTCTCCTTCATCTGCTCATGAAGAGCAGCACCACATTTAACCCGAAAGCTAATCGCTGAAGTTAAACTCATCAATAGCAATAGCGGCACATAAGCTTAAATTTTCATCAAGAAAACATACTTTATCCGATCTGGTTAAATGCACGCCTCTGAGCTCCGTGATCGTGTCGATCCCGAGAATATGGTCATATCTTATGTTTGTAAAGGGACAGAGTCGCGTGTAGGTTTTGAAACGGAGTGTGGAGACGGTGAATCGATAAGCATCTTATGGATGGTGAATCGGGTACTCCGCCTTTTTGGGTGGCGAGGTAAGTCACTAGTATAGATATATTAAACACACACACACACACACACACACACATATATATATATATATATATATATTGTGTGTATTTTGGCAGCATTTTTTCATTAATGCAGGTTTCATTGA
Source organism: Ascarosepion bandense (assembly GCA_037127315.1). Taxonomy (NCBI): domain Eukaryota; kingdom Metazoa; phylum Mollusca; class Cephalopoda; order Sepiida; family Sepiidae; genus Ascarosepion; species Ascarosepion bandense. The sequence goes on along the minus strand of JBBBDQ010000757.1, from coordinate 3,033,604 downwards.
ATAATATTGTCTATATTATTCAATGAAACCTGCATTAATGAAAAAATGCTGCCAAAATACACACAATTTAAATTACATGATCCAGCAGCCCAACACACCATCACCACCTTGAAATATAAATGGAGCTTTGTGAAAAGGCAAATTGAAATAGCGAAAGAAAATCTTGACACATTATATCAGACGGTATGAACGGATCCTACACATAATTAATAGACAAAACTTGTCTATATTATTCAATGAAACCTGCATTAATATATATATATATATATATATATATATATATATATATATATATATATATAAGTACTTAATACAAATAGACCGCTCTATAACTAGCGTGGGGAGAGAGTTTTTCGTCTTAACGGTCTGGGCCGAATTTCTCTCTACCTAGTCTAGAGCGTCTCTTCTGTTTTTCAAATCCGTTCTACGTTTTTGTTAAAAATGCCTCGATATGGCGCGGGCTTGGTAGGCAATCAGATGTTTTTCCCCAAAAGTCTAATGTCAATTTCGTGTATCTGGCTTTAATCACCCGTTACGATTTCGCGCTAATGTCTTTCGGTCTGAAGCCTTGGAGACGAAGTTTGTTGATTTTGTACATTTACATGCCAGTGTTAATAATAATAACTCTCATCAAGTGAGTGGTTCTTTTCGAAGTCGGCAAATAATTTTACCTTGGTCGGTCTTCATCGCTTCTCGAAGGAGAAAGGGAGAGAAAAATTAAAACAAACAAGAAAGAAAGAGAACGAGTTCTCTCCTCTTTGCGAGGTAAATTTTTCATCTGGTTTGTGTTTGATTGCTGCCATATAAATCAATGTTATTTCGTGAGTGTCATGTGTCTCACCACTCTCTCTCTGCCCACTACGCCAAGCGCCTGTTCCTCTCTTTTTCTTTTTCCTAACTTTTTCCAAGAAAAAGAAAAAAATGTTCACACATGGAGATATCTTTCAACTATCTATTCCAGCGTTTAAATCCATAGTCAGTCGATACACTTTTAACGTGGGTGCATAAGGAACATTTACAGTGTTACAGAAATTCTGCAAATTATGTGTTTAATCAAGACAATAATTTTTATAATAAGCCTTAAAAATAATTGATATAAATATCCTAATATTGAATATGTAAAACAAAATATCTACACCCGAAGAAAAATAAAAATAGAAAAATTATTTAGTACACACCAGCTTTCAGCTAAATGGTTAAATTAGGCCAGAAATTTCTCTCTTTGATTGAGAAATATTTTCCGAACAATAATCTAGTCAGCAAGATTTTCAATAAGAATACAATAACATTAAGTTATAGTTGTACTGATAATCTAGAAAAAATATAAAAAAATATAATTATAACTTTATAAATAAAAACCTAAATCTAAATGAAAATAAGTATAATTCCAAAACTGAAATCAATAATTTAGACAATGAAATATGTAATTGTAGAAACCCTATAGAGTGTCCATTGGAATCTATTGTTTATCTATGTACTGTTTCTTCTACTAAAAATTTCTGGTAATTAAAACATTTATATCGGTAGCTCTCTTTTAAAATTATGATTTTACCAGCATATTTTTAATACAATAAGTACCATAATCAAACATACTTATCCAGACATTTTGGTACTTAAAAGAAACCACTAAAACTCGTACAATAAAATGAAAATTAAAAATAAAACGAGAATATATGTATTTAAATGGCCCATGCATTTTGTGTCAATATGAAAAACTATACATTATTAAGTTTCTTAAAAATAAGGATCTATTAAATAAACATAATGGAATTACTGTCATAAGTAGACATTGTGAAATGTTCACACGAAGATATAGTCAACAATTCTTCATTTAAGCCTATTGATTAACTTTCATATATCCTTTACTTCATTTCGCAGTATGATACAAATAATACTAATTTAAGAAATTCTGGATTACTATGTGTTAAGAATATATGAGGAATTTATAAAGAAATGTACTCTGAAATAATAGAACATAAAAGTATTTTATTGATACGAAAAATACCTTTAAGATAGATCTAAAATATTTTTTTAAGAAAACAAAAAGCAGGGATACATATAATCTAAGAATATTTCTACATAACTAAAATATATACTTCTGACTTGAAGTAAGCATTCTAGCCGCAAATATGACAGCTTTCCTTAGACATGTATGAATACCCGACATCCTCTCATTCTGATTAGTTAAATGAAACATACCGATATGATCTAAATCTTTTTTCTACCCTTTCCATAGTAACTCTTTAATACGGAAACGTATTGTTTTTTTATTTTCAAATGTAAATCATTTTCGCCAAGTTACCTAACATCGTCTGATGACGAGATGAAAGCTTTAAATCTTGTAACAGAAATTTCCGTGTTGCAATGTAAATTAGTTTGAAATAAAGAATAAATTTAATATATATATATAATGCTCTCATTACGATTGAGCTCTCTAGAGAAGAAAATTTTAAAAACAGTTTCCACTTCTGTGATGTAAGCGTGACTTTTCAGAAATGAATTGACTTCTTACGGTGACTGGAGTGTGTATACACTGCTTATATAAAACACGCTAAAGCTTCCCTTTTCTGATTACATGCGCCTGTGGCTTAGGGGGTAGCGACTTCAAATGACACCAAATCTGTCGACTTTCGAACCCAGCCAGAAGCAAGTGGATGTGTCTAGCCACACTGGTGAGCTGTGATGCAGTAAAACAGGCTTGTATGTGGATGACTAATATATGTATATATATATAATTGATGTTAAAACAAATAAGTTATATATATATATAATTTATTTAAACATTTTTAATGGATTCTCATATTTGAATAATTGCTGTTATTTTTATTATTAAAAAGAATATTATTTACATCTACTGACCTGAATAATCGAGAAATCTTGTTATAAAAATAAGTGTCCTCCGGTTGAATCCAAGCCTGCGTCCCAACGGGGGGGGGCGTCATTAGTCAATCAGATTGCTTTTATTAATTTAAAAAATAAATTAAATATATTTTGCAGATATTGTTTTTTTGTACGGATAAATTGTCTTTAACAAGTGATAAACATGGCCTCAAGCATGATAATCAACAGTGCATAGAATATTTGCAGATGACACTAAACATATAAAATCGAAAGAAATTCTTTGTTTGTGTTTATTTTGATTCATTTATTTTATTCATGTCACAAAAGCATTTGATGTTTTCATCCTCAAAAGTGATAATAAAACTGAATGTGAATCTTAAAATCATTGAATATTTAGTTAGCACTAAGCATATTTATATAATGGAAGGAAATACTTTCATCACATTTTAAATTCTTTTTTATTTTGATTTCTTTTACAATTTTTAAAAACTATTTTCATGAAACATCAACATTTGATTTTTCTCATTTAGAAGAAAATGATAATAAAAATGATTATACAAAGAGTCTTTAAAATATTACATTCTAAACTTCACCGTGCTGTAAATTTTGTTCAGAATATAGACTAAATTGTTTTGGATATAGTTTTTTTGAGCAGATAATTAATCAATCATTGCCAAATGATAAAATCTACTATTTGGTGTTGTAGGAACATCAACAGTACACAAAACATCAACGGCACAAAACATATATCCTTAAAATCCTCTTTCCTGTAAAATAAATGTGATAGAAGTGCTGGGTGCACAAACTTAATCAGCATGTCCTTCTCCGTATCAATTTCCAGGACCTTGCCAATTCAAATTTTATTGTTGCACTTGCAACAAACGTATCCTGAAAAAGCAAATTTCACTGTTTTTTTCTTCAGTCCCAGTAGAGATGTCATATATTCGGTCATAGTTTTCATCTTTGCTCCATTGTTTCATAGCTATTTTGTCTCTGACGAACGAAATAAATTGATTGAAAACTTCTTGTTCTAGGGAATGTGGATGCATTTTCGAATCATGATTAGATTCTTCTTTTCTTCCTAAACTTCCTCCTTTACAACCAGAATGAATTTGATGCCTTCAATTGCAGATTTGCAATATTCAAAGATAGATTCTCTGGAAAGGATTTAACTGGTAGTTGGTCTTCGGAGACATTCTTTAAGCACAATCCTTTTCACTGTGCCACCTATGCCATCACACTGTTGTTTACCATGACTTTTTGCAAACAAATTCCATTTTGCATTGAGTCCAAAACCTTTTGAAGGTTGCACCAATTAGCAAAGTTCTTATAATTCTTGTATTGCGCTGCGCACGCATAAGTAAAATACTCAGTATTTTATATATTTGATAAAGCAGTTTTGATTACCTCAATAATTTTTTTCTGTATCATATAAACAAATGCTATATCATGTGAGTTGTCACTCGACATAATACAGAAACACTGATTTTGCAGTGCGGTTTCAAGTTTAAAGTAGAGTACCACTCGATGTAAAGTACATTGTGAGGTACTCCAGTAAAAACTCTGGATCTCGTCTTGAACTACAAATTTGTAGTTCTCGGCAAAATCCTCCAGGAACAAAACTTCACTATCACTAATCTCCTCCTTTCTTTGCTTTAAGTACTTGTATTGTGATTTAGCCAAGTAAGAATGTGGTGATAATTTATTCAGTTGCAAAACAACTAAATCAATGAAAGCTTGACAGGATTCATTGTGTGTTGTCAAAGTTGATCGTTCAGTTGTTGTTCAGTGGGAGAACTATTGATTCAGCATTATCAATATATCCTTCGATGGTGTCATAAAGAAATTTTTACAAGCTGCCTTGATGATTTAAAACAATTTGGGCACCTAAGAATCATACACACTCTGCTTTTGGTATTAAAGACAGTATATTTTAAGAAAACTTGAATGATGCATTCAGCGGCCCTAGAAATAATTGTAGCATATGTATCTTCACTACCATCAAGGACACATCATTTCGGCTTTCAGTCAATTAGATGCTATACGTGATACACGCTTCTGAAAGAGACATAACTGACTAGGCAGAAGATTATCCCGCAGTATACTGCGGTAGACTGGTTTCAAGCCAAGGCTATAGAACCCAATCTGTCCTATTATTTAACATATAACTGGAGGGAAGAGACGGATTAATACCTTTTTCAAGGGTATTTGTGCGTAAGTGAATGCAAGCAATTCAACTGGAATTCAAACTCGGCTCCCTGAATTGTCGTTCCGAGTCGATATCCACTGCACCACAACGCACATTTCGGCCTTAGATTAAAAATTTCAAAAACCCGAAGAATACTGTTGGGTTCCGTTCCTTGAATGCCCTAAATGAAGAGCTCATTTAGGTTGTACAAAAAAAAATCACTTCTGCTGATGATTATTACATTTTAATACTAATGTAGTCCTTCCTTCCTGGCATTAGTCGAGTATATTCATCATCTTGGCAAAATGCTTTCATTAGCTGTGCATTATCAGCAGGCAATGACTTGCCCCATTTTGGTTCTAGCATAGGTAAAACACTTCTTTCTTTACACTTGTTTTCGAGCCTTTCGTACAATCTGTTCTGAAACACTAAACACATCCATGACTTTTTTGTGTGACAAGTGTCAAGATCTTTATTTCCATTTTAGTTGATTACTCGTTCTTCATTTTTTGCCACAAGAAACTCTATCAATTTATCAAAGCTTTATCTAAAATCTTATTTTGGAATTTCAAAGCCCCATCATTCAACAGCTCAGAGTCAACGTTTAATGACCTGTCTACTTTGGTCTTTATACTTTGCATTGCAGAAGAAATTTTTCTCTTACCTAAACTAGCTTTTCTAGAGCAATGAAGCACTTTTGTTTTCAGTGGAAAAATTCTAATTGCAGAAAAAACATTCATTGATATTTCTCTTCTCTGTTTCCGCAGAAGTACTTGTATTAAGTACTTTCATTTTCTCACCTGATACAAGTCTTGGTTCTTCAGTATTACTACTCTTTTCTGATTCAGTATATGTGTCTGGTTCAAGCTCCTGTATTTCATCTGATACACGTCTTAGTTTTTCATCATCAGGACAAAGTTTGCGCAATTGTATTCGAAAATTAAGTTTCTTGCCTGGGAATAGTACCAACTTAGCCTTTGTCTTGTGTTTCATCTCCAATGAAATTGGTTTCAAACCGCCTTTGATTTGCTTTTTATAATTTTTAAATGAATTACAATATCTCTTTTCTAGCCAACAAAGTCTGCTTCTGATGGTAACAGATAGTCTGTATTTTATCCACATCAATTCCTGTTCTTTAAGCAAAAAGATTTACAACCATTGCATCCAAGTGATTAACTGAAATCAGTTCAGCTTGTTTATCATAGAAGTAACCACGAAATGTTTCAAATGTTAGCTCAGTACAAATAGACAATACATATTTCTCTGAAAAATAACATACTGTATGTAAATTATTCTGTGTGAACTGGTAAAAATTCAAAGTAGTTAGGAAAATGCTACATGTTTTCTTAGCTACTGGATGGTAATTGACTGATGTTTCAGGATCAGACAGACCATTGTCAGTCCTGGTCATAGGAGAGCCATTCAAGGTCCCAGTTTGACCTGATTTCATCTATATCATATTTATGGCCTGTGTACCACAGATCTTACCCCAAAAAGATAGTGCTCAAAGAGAGTTAAGAGACTAGATAAAAATGGAAAACTCTTTAATACAATTTTAAGATGTTTTAAGGAATTTTTGTACATTTAATCATTCTTATTATCAATTTTTTTCAGAATGAAAAATCATGTTTTTGTTCTTTAAACTGATCGTGAAAATTTGTAAAACAAAAAAACTTAAATTAACAATTATAAAGAAATGAAAACATTTCTTTCAACTTCATAAAGATGTTTATTTCCATAATTATTCTATGCTCTGTTGATCATCTTACTAGAGGCCATGTTTAAACAGTTTAGTCTAACAAAATTTAGTGCACAGTGTAGTTTAGAATGTAATGTTTTGAAGACTCTTTGTATATTCATTTTTATTATCATTTTCTTCTGAATGAAAAAATCAAATGTTTTCGTTTCATGAAAATAATTTATCAAAATAAAAATTCAAGAAACACAAACAGAAAGAATTTCTTTCAATTTCATATGTTTAGTGTCATCTACAAATATTCTATGCACTGTTGATTATCTTGCATGAGGCAATGTTTACCACTTGTTAAAGAAAATCTATCGGTACAAAAAGTAATATGTGCGAAATATATTTAATGTTTATATTTAGAATTAATAAAAACAAGCTAAGTCACTGAGCACAATATCAACATTTCAGAGGTTATTGAATTTAAGGATAATTGTCTTTATAATCTTTCACTGAAAATATAACCCTGCCAATTGAGGTTTTTTGAGTTTTTCTATGTACTTGCTGGATTTTGAGTTTTTTCTATGTATATGCTGGATGCAAAAATATCATGCAAATTGAAGAGGATGTATTTTCTACAGACTGACCATAATCTACATAAATGAAAAGTTGTTGATTTTGGAGTCAAGCATTTGGATGAGTAAAATCAAATTTTCTATCAGAGATAAGGTTAAAATAGTTGGGTATTTGGATTTTACAGTCTTTATTTGGCCAACATACTAAATTTAAGAAATATTTAATGTATGGAAGTATTTTAAAAACATTTTAAAAAGCACTGAGATTCTGCGACGCTGCCGTAATTTAGAAACAAAATAGGAAAATTATAAGCCCCCGCCGAAAATCGGAACAGTTAGAGACAGGGGAAAGCAACGGATAACATATTTGAAGGACCTAATCAGGTGGATGATGGAACGAGTTGCATAGCGTAACAGGAGAAGGCGTGCTAAGAGACACATAGAAGAAGAAGAAGAAGAAGAAGAAGAAGAAGAAGAAGAAGAAGAAGAAGAAGAAGAAGAAGGTCTAGCACAGAATAATTTGGTACATTTTCTTAACTCTTGAAGGAGAACATTTGTGCCAAATTTCAAATAATTCGGCGTCAGTGGGTGTATGGCCCTGATGAATTGACATGGAATGACCCACATATTAATCTATGTCTATTGCACGATTCAGAGTATATATATATATATTTAAATATAACAGACAATGAATGTCTATTATGTTTGATCATAAGCCGTTCTTACATCGTATTTTGGCTTTAATTTCAAGTGAAGATAAAGACGGAACAGTTTGATATTTTTATACGCTGGTCCTAAGCTTTCAGGTCACATGAGCCATTTTCAGACGGGTTGCAGGGACATTAACATAAAAACATCCAACATCAAAGATGATGTTATTTTGTATTGACATAAAACATGCTATGCAACGATGACAGTCACCGAATATCATTACTATTTTACGACCTGCGTCTGCTATTCGGTAACTGTCATCATTGCAAAGCAATGTTTAATATTAACACAAAATAATATCATCTTTGATGGTGTATGTCTTTATGTTAACGTCCCTGCAAGCACTCTGAAGATGGTACATGTGCATTGAAAGCTTAGAACCAGCGTAATAAAAAATATCCAAATATTGGACAATTATTGCCTTTATTTTCACCTAAAATTAAAGCCAAAATGCGATGTTTAGAACGACTTATGACTAAACATAATAGACATTCATTGTCTGTTATATTTAGCAATATATTTACCTACTGAATCGTTTAGAACGCCTCACATTAAACCTAATAGAGAATCATTTTCTGTTATATTCAACAATATAATTATCTGCTGCCTCCATATAGTATATCTATATTTATATATATCCACATGAATAAGGAACGAAGACAATATTTACAACGTTCAAAACATTAATTTAAATCAGTGCTCAATATAGAAATAGAGCTATGAATATTTATTATAAATTATATTTTGGAACAGATAGTAAACGTTATTTTTGAAAAGATATTCACTTCTTTTTATTGATAGAGAAATTACATTTCTTTAAAAAAAAAACGTTTACTACCTAATGAGACATTGTTCTTTCAATGTCGAAACAAAATGTACTATTTTGTAGTAGATTGTAGTTTTGACATATTCTAAAATATAATTTATAATATATCCACCCTCTGACATTTCCTATATTTAATCATCCTTTCTCCACTCTACGTAGCCCCCTGCGCAGTAGTGGCAGTGACATACCTTGCTCGGGGTGAAACGCTTATAAAATATATATATATATATATATATATATATATATAAGTCTATGCTATTTTTTCGTCTGTAATGTTCATTATATGTGACTCACACCGAATAAAGATTATGGGGAAAAAAAAAATAAGTATACAAATAAAAATCAATGAGTTCTGGCAATTAATTTAAAACCGGCTATTTTTATTGTGCTAACCATATTTTTCCGCCAATTCTAATATTGGTTAATTGAAAGCCACCATCTAAAAGTGCTTGCAAATTTTCACATGTAAATTGTTATAGCCTACGACTCCGAAGTATTTCTTCCAGGTCAGATTCAATTTTCTTGAAATTCATCAAGCATTCGTGACACTTACTGCATCCAACCAAATGTTTTCCATCAGCCTCATCAATCTTCTTCTTTGTTTCTGCTGCTGTATGGATCACCTGAAAAGGAAAGAAAAAATCCAGTGTGGTATGCGTATCTTGTCTAGTGCTGCTTTTCTGTTATTCCGAAATTAGGATAAATGAATACAGAACATACAATATTTAAACCAGTTTTTCTTCCCATATTTCTTTTTTAGATTAACAAAATTTGCGAAAACATTTTCAACATCTGAGTATTAAATCATCATCTAAAGGATCTTGCAAGTCGCTTTTTGTTTCTATATACTTTATTTTTAACGGGTTTGAGTTTAAACCCCTGTTCTTTTGTTCTTTTTTTTTTACAATTCTTAAACAGTAAAATTAATGTCAACCGGCATAGATCCTATTAAAAAAATGCAACTCTATTTGTTATTATTATAAAGGGTATTTTAGTTGGTGCATTGGTTTAAATTGAGTTGTCGAGTTAAAAAATAATTTTAAAATTATTGTTTACGGTTCGAGTACCAGAGTGAAATTAGCAAATATAGACTCGAAATTGACCTAAAGGGAGTTAGGCATCTGCCACTTAGTTAACTGAATCTTGCCTTATCCAGGCAGTCTCCGTGGCCTGATTGGTGATGGCACTCTATGGAACTCGCATTCCTGATAGAGAAAGGGAATATATCTTTGATTCCTTTTGTGCAGCATATTTCCTTAGTGGGGCTTTTAGAAAATGGCCGGTTGATTTCGATGCTTAGGAAAATAAAAAACAGACCCCCCCCCCAAAAAAAAAACAAAAAAACAAAAAACAAATGTACCCACTAAAATATCGATTATAGACCTTCCTTAGATGATATGATGGGCGAATGTTTGGGCGATCAGTTATCACTTCGGTAGTAGGCTGCGGTTACTTTTTGCTGTAGTCTGATTGCCAATGAAGGCTTATGGGTTCCAGTCTGTCCTACTATAGGTCAAAACCTATATCTATGGGGAGTAGAGAGGAATTCATACCTTTTCCAAGAGTATTTGCTTGTAAATGAGTGTAAAGAATTTTACTGGAATTAGAACTCTGCACACTAATTGCTTATTTCGAGCCGTCATCCATGACATCACTTCCGGATGTACGAGTAGTGTGAAATTTATAACGTTTATAACTTTTCCCTGCTTACCTCAGCACCTTCTTCATTACAAATGTCATATTATTGATTATATCTCCTGCCATATCGCGTGTCTTATCAATAATTTCTAAAGATTAATTAAACCACCTAAAAAAGAAAAAAAAAGGAAAAACTCCATGTCCACTCTAGTGTAAATTCAAACAGTTTTTTATGTGTACCGGACTTGTCTCTGACCTTTTCATTATAATGCAAACTGGACTTATGTCTAAACTATAGATTCATGTGTAAAGTGAACTTCTGTCTAACCTACTGGAACACTGGTCTCCCTTTTTGACACACTTGTAACTTGGACTGGTGTCTAACTTTTTGACTCATGTGTAAATGAGACTTATGCGCAAACCGAAATTATGTCTAACTTTTTGAAACTTGTGCGAAGCAAATTTATGGCTAACGTTTTGATCTTTAACTAAATCGTACTTATATCTAAACTTTTAATTCTTGCGTAAACCAAACCTATGTTCAACTTATTGTCTTATAAATGTAAGGGACGGCAATTCACTTCAACATCTTTTAATGTTTTCATGTAGCTGGAAGCGGTCACTATTTAAAGCAAGGTAATAATTTCTCTTGTTGAGCCCGTATTATTTCAAATAAGAAATATTTGTTGGCTGTTCGGAATTTGTTTTACACGCAGTAATATGCCTAAATAAATTCCAGTCGGTTCTCAACAATACAACAATAGGTTTTGTTGTGATTTGTCTTTTACTACGACGATGACGTAAACAACAGAAAACCATAGGCATTTTCACGACAACTTTATAATGCCATCTTAATGTTTGTCGAGTATTTCTATTCATGAAATTCTACAATGTTTTACTTTCTGATCACGATTTTGTTTTAGATCAATTCTCTTTTAGTCTAAACGTTCACCATTCTTTTGTCATTCATAATATGTCCCTTTCGACACACACACACACACACACACACACACACACACACACACACACACACACACACACACACACACATATATATATATATGTATGCGTGCGTGTGTTTGAATGTCAGAGCGTGTGTGTCAGTGAGTACTTCGCTTTCCGTGTTAACTTTGTGACTGCCTCACAGACACAATAATCCAGGAACGTTATAATAATAATAATAATAATAATAATAATAATAATAATAATAATAATAATGGAGCCATAACAACACGCCACGACCTGCCTTAGGTCTTCCAGCAGACTTGGTTGGTAGTGCGACCATAGCAGAAATTGAAATATGATGAAAAATTACATAATAATAATAACTGGAAAGAGAAGTCAAAGACCGCAAACCTCCGCCAAGGCAATACCGACATCATCTCAGTGATTATCAAAAGAGGATTATTAAAATGAGAACAAATAACTGCAATAAACTTGACCACACTGAAGACTGAAAATTCAAAAAGAAAAGAAAAGATGTAAAGTGAAATTAAAAATTAGACTGCAAAAATTTTGGAAGTGTTCGTTTTTACATGTTAATATCGTAAAACTTTATTTTTATTAATTTTTTGTGTATTTTATTTATATATATATATATATATATATATATATATATATATATATATATTGCTTTTCGATAATAAATATAAAATATATATTGTAAATAATACTATTATAATGGATAAATAATGCGTTTAAAAATGTAATGACGTAAAGGAATCTAGGGGATGTAATTCAGTATTTGGCATGTGAAACGATAAAATATTAGTATAAAAACGGGAAAAATAACTTAGAAGCTTTACACAGTACTGGATCAAAACAAAAATCATCAGTTCGCGCCAGTCATGAGGTTAACCATCCTTGAAAGATTCATCCTAATCTATTCAGATGATGTTGAGATATCTTGACCACAGACAGACAGACAAGCAAACAAACAGACAAACGTGACCGAATATAATTATTACCTCCGCCTTCAGGCGGAGGTAATAATATGAGGTTATATTAAAGCATGCAAGATTTTACAACTCTCACATCCATCCTTCATAGCTAGCCTACGATCGTTTCAGCCCACTCTTGTAAATTTGGTAAGATTGTGTAAATCTCACACTTTTCAAATATTCTAAAGTTCTAGAAAGGTTTTTGTTGAATCTACGGGGTACAATTAAAAGACTACACTGATGTTATATTTACCCATCAGGTGATGTCATAGAAATAACCTATTTAAAAATAAAACATGGCATTCGACGATGCAATTCATATCTCAGAATATTGATAACAGCCATGAAAATTAACGATGCATTTTAAAAACAAAATATAACGAGAATAAAGTGACGGAAACGTTTGCGAAGAATGTAGTTTTAAATGAAATAAGGTAAAAAGAGATGTCAAAGAAAACATTAGTCAGAGGTTCCATCTTTCGCGTCAAGAAATGCAATTCAGTAAATGTGCAGCTGAATTTCGCAATCGATTTGTACAGGTTTCATTTGAAAACAGGAATTTAGCAGGTTGGTAGCGTTCCTCGATATTTCTAGATAGAAAGGAAGATGGAAGCGCTGGAAAATTATCGAAAAGAAAGGCAAAAGACAGAAAGACAAAAGATTAATGAATAAAAATGGTTGACGGTAAAGATGTCGAGAAAACGGGAAGAAAAATAAAAGAAAGGAGAACTCGAAAGGTGTACTTTTAAAAAAGCAGTTTGAAGAAGAATGACAAAGAAGAAGAAAAAGATTGAGTGAAACAATTTTAAAAGGAGCCATATAAATGTATGAATCAAAATGAAGAAGTGGAAAAAAAACAAAATAAAGGAAGGCGTAAAGAAGAAATGTACAATGATAACAAAAGAAAGTGTTATAATGATGAAGAAAAAGGTGTGAATGAATTAAATCAAGAACATGTGTAAAAGGTGAAATGAAAAAGAAAAGAAAAAGAAGTGTTAGATAATAGAGCGAAGAAGAAGAAAATGAATGGAAAACAAGAACAATTGTAAAAGGATAACGTGAAGACTAGGAAGAAGAAGGAAAAGAAGAAATGGTAAAAGACAAAAAAAATGAAATGCTCGAATGAATGAAAATAAAATATGTTAAAAAGATGAGAAGAAGAAGAAGAAGAAGAAGAAGAAGAAGAAGAAAAAAGAAAGAAAGAAAGAAAGAAAGAAAGAAAGAAAGAAAGAAACATACAAAACAGGAAAGAAATACTTATGAGTAAGAGGAAAAGGAGTCCTTAAAGTCTCGGGCAAATTCAATGGAAAATAGACAAAAATGAAACTCTACAACAAATCGAAATCTAATCTGTCAGTGGTATCAAGTATAAGCGTTGGTCGATTGTAAATATTATTCAAATGCTATGACGATAGATTCGAAAGATGTATTCGTATAATGCAGTGTTCATATATGTGCAAATATCTAACCTTGAGCCAGACTAAACAAAACTAATACACTACCGAACTGAAAGCGCGCATTATTTTTTTTAAAATCATTTTTAAAAATAACCATCCTTGACACTCGACAGAACTTCAATTGTTAGACATCGGCTACAATTTCAAAGGTAATCAAACATGTAATTCGATTCTGTTGGGAATCGTCTTTTCTTCCCAAAACTGCTGCTGCTGCTGCTGCTCTTTCATTTTTATGATCGAGCAAAATTATAATTTTACAAAGTCACCTCTTGACATTTTGTCAGTTATACGCATTAAAATTAGATTTAAAAAAAGTTGTTAATCTTTTGAAAATAACATTCGTAGATGACAGAAAAAGTAAGAATACGCCCTGTCGGCTAGAGTTTCAGAATACGCCACCCCCACTCCCGCCACCATATAGCTTCTTGGGTATGACGATAAACTACATCCGGCAGCAAGGCGTCTAATTGGGAAGTTTTGAGTAGCATTGATCCACCTATTAATTGCTGTTGTAGCCCTTGTTAGAGTCCCAGCTATAAGCAAATAGTTAACTCTCAAAATATGAAGGTATGAAGATAGATTTTATACTGATCATTTCAGCAATACATTTTGCAGAAAATATTATTAGTAATGTATTTATGAATAAAATTATTACTAACAATACATTTTTGAAGAAAAAAATATAAACTGAATATATATAAATATATTGTCATCCGAAGAGAGATCTGTTTCGCCGTATCACAGCTCATCAGTACGATTAGACTCCGATTGCTTTTTTTACGCCGGATTGAAACCCGATCGAAATGGCGTCAGTCGGCGACTCTACCCCTGGGCTATGGGCATTCGGGGGAAGTAGACAAACTTTTTAGCGCAAATCATTATACTCGCCCAATATATTCAGTTTATATATATATATATATATATATATATCAGTAATACATCTGACTCTCAACGCAACCTCCATTTAGAAAAATATGTCAATGAAACCTGATCTACAAACTGATTTCTTACATATTCTATTCATATGAGTCCATTGTAAAAATCTTGTCACCATTAAGGCTGATGTACCGTAAAACAAAATGAACCGAACTAAAAGCAAGAATAGTCTCAATAATAATTAAAATGACAATATTTTATTCTTGCTGCCTAGGAGTAATATTTGCTAACAAGAAATTACGAAGCACACATACTAACGAGAAGTCTGGAACCCCGGGGTGGTGTAATGGTTAGCAAGCTTATCTCGCTAATAATCATTACACATTCATTAGTGAGTTCGATTCTCACTGGGTGTCCCATGCTTTTGACCTTGTGCTGGGTTTAAAAAATCACCACACTGATCAGAAGTCGTAGCATTTGTTACAGTCTAGTTATGGGTAAATAGTGACACGCGCCCCCCAACCAAAATGTATAAAACATTTTTATTGTAAAAATATCAGTAATATATTTTTATATTAAAAATGACCAACAACAATATACATTTATATTAAAATTACCAAAATACTCGCATACTAAGAAGGTGTGGCGACTTCATCTGAATCCGGTTAAAATACTACCAATTTAAAAACAAACAAGAAAGAACTTTTATAACATATAATGTGCAACAATTTTTAAATCAAACTGTATTCCAAATTTATAACTTAAGCAAAACTACAACATGAGACACACATTGGAGTCTCTAGTAATCATGTCTATTCAACCATGTATATGCACAAAAGCTGAGTATTATCTACCATGTACAAAGTTGTGATAGCAGAATAATATTTTTATTGCATCTTCCAAGAAAATTAAATGTTGGCTTTAAGTGATCCATAAGGAATTGATACGCCGTTAAACAAAATAAAATAATTCAAGTCAAATTATCCTCGCATCAAATTTTGCGAAAAGTTCGGCAAATCTGTTAGCAAGACCTTTGAAAATATTTCAGGTATTTGGGTAATATTCTTTCGCCTGAGCAAAGGTTTTTGTGCGAGACTAGCGTTTCAAGGCTGATCGACTATCGGTTTGACATTATGAGCATTAAACCGGAGCAATCACGCCTATAATACAAGAAAATGATGGCAGGACAAACTGTGAATTGCCCCTACCTTAGCAGCTTATAGGGGTGGGATCGGTTACTAGCCTAAAAGATCTTGGTTCAGGAACATTACGATCTTCTTCCTCTTTTATGCACCGTGTCTATTCAGGACATGAGAGATCCTGGCTGTCTACAACTTCCTGTTCATTTTTATCTCTAATCAATGTTTTTGTCTCCTTGCTATCCCTCCTAGCCTTGTTCTGTTATCCATTTAAGCAAGCTTCTTAGCTGAATTACTCGCTGTTTTTCCACTGTCTACCTTGCCTTCGTATACCCTTTAAGCATTGTGCTGCAGAAATTACAATTAATATTTTTCCTAATGTAAACACGTCCCCTATTTTTTTTTTTTTTTTTAGAAATCTTTTCGTTACAAACCTGCAATATAATGTTTTACGTTAGATCATGTGGAATAGAAATTGTAAACAATATCCTTCAGGGAAAGCAGGTACGGGGTTGAACTGGGATGACCTCCGAACCGAAGTTGCAGACCTGTAATTCATTCGACGTCATTGGCAAACCCAACAAGTGAACATGTGTTAGAGCAGCTTTTTACTTACTACGACTTGTAAGCGGCGTAAATAGGCTAAAAAACTAGTTTTGATGGACAGGGAAGGCTTGATATCGGTCACATTTCACTTGTTTTCATGGCTTCGCAAACAACGAATTTTAGTTACTATATCTTTGTGCTAACTACGTAAAAAAGATGATATTAGTTTTTCTCGGGGAAAAGGCCTGATCACTTTTCACTGGTTTTCGTGACCTTGCAATCACCAAACTTGTTTAACACAAACTTTTGTAAACTACCTAAACAAGGTGATAATGCTTGTCTTCGAGGGGAAAAGGGCTTTTCACAATTTTTTGTGAGTTTGCAAACACCAAATTTTCCTTACTATATCTTTGTGTAGACTATCTAAACGAGGTGATAACAGTAGTTTTCGATGTAAAAAGGCTTCATTTCGATCACTTTTCACTTGTTTTCGTGCGGAAATAAATCAATTTTCACTACTTTTTTCGTAAATTTGCAAACATCAAATTTTAGTTACAATAGCCTAAAGCTGTCTAAACAAGCTGAAAAGACCAGGCTAATTTGTACGATTATATAGAACAACCTTTGAACAGACTTATATAAACGCTCACACTAGGTGAGGGTGATGCGCAGTCTCGATGAAAGCTTCCGGATTTGTATATTGATTGAGAGAAATTGAAGAAATCAGAAGTTGAATAAAATATAATATTAAATACGAAAGATTCCAGTCTTCAGTTCACATTAGTCTACTTACTATCTAGGACGTCTGTTACATATTAAATTTCCGATATTGATAGAGTTGAAAATTTATTCATGCGGTCTTTTAGAGGGAATATAGTTGATTAAGCGGTGGACCTGTACAACGTTACCACCACCTGTAAATATATTGATTATCCTTTGTTTTTACTTTTTTCAATGCAATATCATCGATTTAGACCCTAAACTTTCCGATTATCAAAAAAAAAAACAAGAAAAAAAATTTGGAAAAAATTCATTATTTAACATTTTTAGGGGGTGCTCAGTTTCTCATACAACCTCATAGTAAATCGATCCTCTATTTTGGAAACAGTCGCGTCGCTGAGAAGTATATAATTTGAAATCAACAAACCCATGAAAAATTTATTATTATCTTCATATCTTCATAAGTTATTTTAAACATTAAAAAATAATTTGGACAGGGTTTCTTTTTAAAATAATTCCTGTTGTAAAATATTTTGAATGAAAAATATGACATGTAAAACATTTTAAAAAAATTAGACAGAGAATCTTTAAAATAATTCCTATTCTTAAAAAATTTGAATAAAAACATATTTCCGGAAATGTTTTTTTCATTAATTTCTTACAAGTTTTGGAAAAAAAAAGAAAACAAGAAAAAGGGAAACAACTCAAAGCGAGTGTTTTCAAAATGAAGGATCGATTTACTATAACGCTGTATGAGAATCTGAGCACCACCTAAAAATCTTTAAATATTGAACTTTTTCCAGATTTTTCTTGAAAATCGGAAACTTTATGTACTAATCGATAAGAATGCACTGAAAACAGTCCAAAAATGATAATTAACAAATTTACAGGTGGTGGTAATGTTGTGCAGGTCCGCCGATTAAGCATTTATGAAGAGAAGATATAAGCGGATCTTTAAAACGTGACTAGTCATATAAATAATTGTCTATTATTAATTGAGTATAATTTTTCTTTCAAAATGAAAGAAATGAATAACAAGGGTTCTTAGCGAAACAACTTTGCACAAAATATTTTGTGTTTCTTTTTTACACTACAAATACTTGCTGTGCATTAGTATAAGAGAAACAGAATGCGACTCTACATGTGAGAACATGCGTGTCATGGTTGTACTTTGTTTTATGTACGTGTATAAATTACGTCACTCATAGAAAATAAGCAAAAAACTATCTTGCTATTGTTGACGATCGTAAAAATACAGTGTGGTTAAAGCTTAACTAAAAAAACTAAACTAGCGAACAAAATTTGATCATTCATATAACGAAACGTTGACTACAGAAAATATAGATTTATTAATCTCAACTTTAATGGTTAATATATTATTCTCTAATTTATTGGTTAATAAATAATTTCTCACAATTTTTAAATATCCATTTTAAGAAGGGAAATATTGTTGACCATATTCTGAAGTGTTCCTTAAAATTTTCATAGCAAATCAACAAATCTTAAACATCTACAAATAAAACAAAAAACAAAAAAAACAAAAACGGGGCGTCAAGTATGACATTGCTGATTGGTTAAAGTACATGAATACAAAAATTCAAATATTTAGAGCCGATCTTAGTACAAGAAAATAACCTAATTTCTGTGTGATCCATTTTGTCCAAAAAATGAGTTTCCAATGACAGTACTTAAATCTATAGAATTTTATAACAGTTTCTGTAATATACAATGGACAGAACACGGTGAGATTTTAGAGAAGATGGACACAAGAAAGAAACTAATACTTAAATCAGGAAAAGACAGCTTTTTGGGACATGCAATGAGGAAGAAAGGCTTGGAGAACCTGATGCTCACGGGATGAAGACAGGGGAAAAGAGACAAGGAAAAACAACGCATGGCGTACTTGATGGACTTAAGCAGATGAAGCATAGGGGCGGGGATTGAGTGAGATAACAGGAAAAGGAGTATTAAGAGCGACAAAAGATAGGGAAATGTGGGAGGCCATTATCTCCTACGTTCTGAAGGGACAGGGCACATACAAGAATACAAAGAATGGGGTTTCAAAGGTTTCCCTCTTTTCTACCCTATATCCTCCCACCCAACAGACGCAACTTCCCAAGCCTATTGCTACTCTGTCACCATTTTCATGGCAAATGTTCGGCTCTACACATTAGATCCACAAGTTCAGACTTTTATTGTCAGGAATCAAATAGCTACACCGGCAGATTCGAATCACCCATATTTCTTCCGTATTTTAATTTTAAGAAGGAAGACTAACGCAGGCGGTTCGCCTAAAAACTGCTACTTTGTTGAACAAACTCCCGTGTTGATGCTTTCCTTAACTCTGCAATTTCAACTTCTTCATGTCAAAGGTCAATCGCTATCTATCCTCATCACTCCCTTCTACCTCCACTTATATTCATATCACAGCACTCATTCCGTAACCCCCTACCAGGAGTGGATCTTGAACATCTTTTTGGGTGAACTTTAATAAAAAATATTAATTACACTAATATTCGTGATATTAATTACACTAATATTCGTACCTAACAAATTTATTGTTTCCATAAGATGCGCTTATATTTATAGTTTACTGACATCCACTTAATATAAATTAATTATATTTTCTAATTCTTTATTAATTTAATTTGTATGGATGTGATGACTGGAAATTAATCTTTGTTTCAAGGGTTAATCAAGTAAACAGTGTATGAGACCTGGCTCTAAAAAAATTAAATTAGTCAAAATATAAATTGGATAATGAACGCAATTAACGCAAAGACAAAAACATTCAAATGCTTAACGTTTCGACTTTAATGTGTGTTTGTTTTAATCACTTCACGCCATGCCAAGCAATAAAGCCACTATGACAGAAGAGGTCACTGAGTGTGAGGAAATATGAAATAAAAAATACGCTATTAAGGAGTTAATCAGTCAGTTAATTGCCGTGTGATAGACACTTGAGAGATCATGTATGTTTCGATCCATGACTGACTAGGCAGAAGATTTTCTGCAGTATATTGCCATTTCTTTCTGTGGTAGCCTGATTGACAGCCAAAGCTATAGAACCCAAAATGTCCTGCTATTCAATCCTTTTATCCAGATTGATTAGTTAAGTGCCAGACGTGATATACACTTGGGTGATCATGTCTCTTTCAATCAATGACTGATTAGACAGAAGATTTTCCAGTAGTAGGATGCCATTTCTTTCTACAGTAGACTGGTGCTATGTCGCAATATTTTTCAAAGCCAAACAAATTTCGTCATACACCCCGAAAATAGATTCAAACTACTGCACACCACTGCAAATGACCTAACCTAAGAAAAAAATAGAAATCATTTACACTCTGTAACTCTAGTGGGTCTAAAACTGACTATGTAAAAAAAAAGAAAGGAAACTAAAACAGTTGTCTCATTTAATTTGCACAAGGGTGTAGGTCTCTGCGTGTATTTTCAGTGGGTCACCCTGAAGCAACATTATGCTTTAGTATTAGCCACCTTCTGGTCAGTTTGTCTTACATAGACGATAGATACTGGTAATTATTTTGGCGGCTTTCTCCTTAAATTATTAAAATAAAATCTGATGACCGATGCAATGAAGATAAAAACGAGTAAACGAGTGAAAAATTCTGTTACTCTCCTCGATCTTAAAAGACTGAATGAAAAGCTCTCAGTTAAAAGAAACCAATAAAACCCCCAAAGTCAAATGAAAAATTATAAAAATGAGAATCTGTAAATCATTCTATGATATTTGCTCTTTGTGCCCGAATAAAAAAGCTTCATATATAAAATTTTCTAAAAACAAAATACTACTAAACCATAGAAATGAATTACCAGTATTATGTAAACACTGTAAATATTTCACTTTAAAATTTAATTAATTTTAATGTCCATATAACCATAACTTTATTAATAATTAATGACCCACAGAAGCAACACGCCATTTAAGAAACTCTGTAGGATAAAAATTAGCCTATTCATAAATCTAAAAACTGATTTGTTGTTCAAAATAACTTTCTATGCATGTGAATACCGTGTTCCAAATATGCATCTTCCCTTGACAGAAAAATAGTGTCATTTTATCATGACATATTTCAACAACCCACCTTCATAAGACATAAATATTCACTTTTATAGTTCAACCTAATTCTCACAATGGATAGAGTAATCCAGACACACCCATAATCAAATTGTTCAACATCTTGTAACCACCAATCGATAACTTTGTAAATAACCATGAGTTAATTTTCTATTTTCGAAAATAAATCATTTTTACCTTTTGTTTTAAAATATCACCCAAAGAACAACAATGTTTTGAAACATGAATTTTTTTGTGTAGTGATAAAATAATTTTATAAACCGTTGTAGTAACAACATTAAGCTTTACAAATTAGTGAGCATTTTTTATAAAAGTTAATGCAAGTTTTAATCCTCCTGTTCTTTCACTTTCTTATAATATATATATATATATATATATATATATATATATATATATATATATAGCATAATGATGATGCACGTATACTGTCTTAATATGTATAGGAAAAACTACTAAAATGTTGTAAGTTTAAAAATGTATTTTTTTACAGTATTTATTTATTTCTATTATTATATAAATATATTTGATATTTCAGACCGGCCTGGGCCTTTCATCAGAAACAAATGATTTTGAAATTTAAACGAGCGTTAATCGAGAGATGTTTACATCACGTGACGCAGAAAACGATAGAGTTTTTTAATATTTGTAAACGTAAACCTATCTCTAATATTACTTTTAAGTGTTGTTTTAAAGAAATTTTTTAAAAAATTTATTCAAATTGTCGGTTGTTTATAACCAAGTTTCGTTAAAATTCGTTAATTTCCGTAATATATATATATATATATATATATATATATATATTGTGTTGAGTTATGATGGTGGTTAGTGCCAGGATTGTGAAATTTTCAGTTGTTTACTGGTAAAAAGATATTTTGGTAAGAACGATTTAATGTGCTCGATATCGAGAAAGACAGACAGCGTTAATATGATTAATTTGGAAAAGTTTGTCACTTAACTGAGCAGAGTATGTCCACTTCGGAGTTTCGAGAAGGTACCAGTATGATGTCCCCACTTTTCAGTGTATAACTCTTTTTCAATCCGCTTGTAAAAAAAATCCCTGAGTAGTGAGAATATCATACTGGTGTCTTCAAAAAACTTCGAAGTCGACATGCCCATGCGGAAGTAAGTAACAAACTTCTTAAAATTATTCCCCACCCACATATATATGTGTATACATACATACATACATACATACATATATATATATATATATATATATATATATATATATATATGTGTGTGTGTGTGTGTGTGTGTGTGTATGTATGTATATACACGAATGAACATCTGCCGTCAAAAATGACGGCAAAATATTTGAGAGAATTATTAATTCTTTCCTCACACGTTATTGCCCTCTGAGCATGACAGAAGAGAAATATATATATATATATATGTGAGGCCAAGCAGGTCTAGTGCTTTACTCTCTGGGAGGCAAGCCTGTTCCATGCTAATGGGAGGTAGGTGCGGTTGTCTATGATGGTTAATTGATAGCAGCTTCGTTTTGGAAGAATTGAAATTTACAAGCCATTTCTTACCCCAATCCACCATGGATTGGAGGTCCTTTTCAAGCTCAGCAGTGAGTTTCGCCTTGTCGCCCACACCAGATTTTTGATCGAGGCGAGAGTAAACTGTGGTGTTTACATGCTTACTTGGGATGTTATGGCATCGGGGAGATCATTGATGTAGATCAGAAAGAGCGTAGGACCTAGGATAGAGCCTTGAGGGACGCCCCCGTTTGTAGGGTAGTTCTGGATGGTATGTCTGTTTAATACCACCTTCAATGTGCGGTTAGAGAGGAATGACTGGATGAGGTCAAACAAAAGTCCAGTTATACCATAGCTTTGCAGTTTCCGTAGAAGGCCAGTATGCCAGATTCTGTCGAACGCTTTAGAGATATCCAAAGCAACGGTTCGGGCTTCACCATTCTTGTCGAGAGCCTGATGTAACGGGAAAATATGAAGTATGAAAAAGATTGTACATATATCATGTGTAACATGTCTAAAAAAGAGGTGAAATATTTCTCTTGCTAAAAGTTTACTGATCTGAAGATGCTAGAGGCACAGCAATGCAAGCCGAAGCAGACAATCTCTTGAAGGTCATCTAGACCTGATAAGCAAGTGTCTCCCACACCTTCAGATGAAGTAACAAGTGAGACCTGGTAAGCACAGAGAACCAGTCCGCACTGGTATTTACCACCTCCCAACTAGGATTAATGCGCGAGTCGGATGTGGTATAAGCTAATTAACCTAGAAAATCTGAAAGTTTCGCCAAAATTATCCTGAAGACCCTGCTTAAAACAGGGTTCGGATCTTGTCTGTTCACTCCACACAAGTCTCTGTTCTTATATATATATATATATATATATATATATATGTGTGTGTGTGTATGTGTGTGTGTGTGTGTGTGTGTGTGTGTGTGGTTCATTCTTGTATTAATAGTGTTTACTTTTTTAATGATATTCTTACTTTGATATAGAGAATTTTTATGAAAAAATATCTGTTTGCCTAAAATGCCTTTCCACCATGTTAAACTAGTAAAAATAATTGCAATGTTTGGCACAGAACACTATTACAATTTAACACGCACACATACACACACACTCTTTCCTTCTCTTTATATATATATATATATATATATATATATATATATATATATATATATATATATATATGTGTGTGTGTGTGTGTGTGTGTGTGTGCGTGCGTGTCTGTGTGTGTGTGTGTGTGATTATTTTCTTAATAATCAACATGTACATCAAAGAAAAAATTAAATTCTTACATTGGTTACGCACGCACTTCTGTCTCTCTCACATTAACTTAGCAATTATTGAAATTTAGTACATTTTGGGCACATATCAATCATCATATCAATCATCATATCAATCATCATATCAAGAACAAGTGAAATGCAACAATTAACATAAGTCAAATATTAATATATAATCACAATACAAAAGGGAAAGCCTTCATTATTTAACTTTGAATGGGATCATATTTTAAATAGGTTTAAAATATTTAACATCTAAGAAAAAATAATTAAAATTCGCATAAAGTATTAACAGTTTAGTTTTCAGTGTTATTATTTTTTTAAAATTGTTCTACATAAGAGGTCACCTTTACAATGCACGTACATTTAAATTCAAATGTAACGTGCCCCAAAAAGTCAGGGTACAGCAAACAAACCATTATTTATGATACTGACAATATTTAAATACTGATAATGTGTGGGATGCTCGATGTATTTGTAGACAGATGATATAACATTCATCATAAAAAAATCTGTTGAATTCACAAATATTATTTTTTTATATTTGTTTACAAGAGAAACTAAGTAAAATCATTTACTCAAAACTACTTATAGACCTATTCAATCCTCAAAATGGTATAACCTGACAAACTTCAAAATGTTTTAAATTATTCTTACAAAGTATTCAAGAATAGTACGGAAAGATCGACACTGATATTTGAAGGCGTATTGGCATGGCCAAAGATGCATTCCAGAAGCTGAGTAGAGTATTAAGAGACAGGAAAATTTTGCTGGAAATAAAGAAGCGAGTACTAGATTGTAACGTGATGTCCTTCAATATGGCAATGAATGCTGAAAATTCCCATCAAAGATGAAGGGAAGACTTGAAGCAACCAAAATGTGGTTCTACAGAAGGATGCTGTGGTAACCATGGACAGAGCATGTAAGCAATAGCTGGTTTTTGGAGAGAATGGACACCAAAAGAAAACTGATGCTGAACATCACGAAAAGGTAACTGAAGTTTCTGGAATATGTAGTGAGGAAAGAGTGCTTAGAGAATCTGATGGGCACTCGACGGATAGAGCGAAGGAGAGACAAAGGAAAGTTATGCGTGGCATACTTGATGGACTTCATCAGATAGATGGCGTTGTGATAGTTGAGCGGGGTAACAGCAAAAAAAAATGTAGAAGGCCATGATCGCCTACGCCTTGAAGGGACATGGCACTTAAAAAATTATGCGACAATATATAATCTAAAGTTTCTCACTTGATATTTTTATGCTTTATATCATTAAGCACTTTATATGCAACAACAATATCGAACCATTTTAAAAGTATTATACACCAGTAATTTCTCTGACTAATTTGTTTTGTTAGGCGTTGTTTATTTTTGCTAAGATATTGATGGAAATAAAAATATAATATAAATCAATAGATACGCAAACACATATAATAATGTTCAGGAATGTGTTTTAGAGTAAATTAATCTACTAGGCTGGCAATTCCTTCCTTAGTTACAGTTTCTTGAAGATTATTTTTCTCATTTTTAATTAAACTTGTAGATTTGTCTATATGTTTCTGGAGTAAGCTAAATGTTTCTATTTTACAAACACTGCCAAGATATTGTGGCTGTGTTCATAACCACATCTACATATAAAAAACAAAATTATTTAAAATAATGTAAGCACTGATTATAAAAACATCAGCTATGAACAAGGATAGTAATCAATAATGAAATAGACCGACATTTTCTGCTCCGTTCTTTCTGAAGTGTAAAAAACAAATTATGGGTACCGAAAGATTGTTTATATTAATGAGAATCTCACTTTATTTTTTTCTCAAAAAACCTTTGTCTGTCTATCTCTATTTCTCTCTCTCCCTCCCCTCTCTCTCTCTCTCTCTCTCTCTCTCTATATATATATATATATATATATATATATAGTCTTAAATATAACAGGTAATAAATGTCTATTATGTTTAATCATTTTGGTCTAATTTCAGATGAAAATAAATAAAAAATTGATTAAACATAATAGACATTCATGACTTTATTTTAAAGTATATGTTTAAAAAACTATGTACTGCTTCGATACACTATATATATATATATATATATATATATATATATATATAGTTATTTCTGCAACCTCATTTCCAAATAAAAAATAATCAGAAGTTCTACAATATAATTGTATTCAATATTTTGCAATACAATTGTGTATCTAGTTTA
Source organism: Ascarosepion bandense (assembly GCA_037127315.1). Taxonomy (NCBI): domain Eukaryota; kingdom Metazoa; phylum Mollusca; class Cephalopoda; order Sepiida; family Sepiidae; genus Ascarosepion; species Ascarosepion bandense. The sequence continues at coordinate 3,007,390 of JBBBDQ010000757.1, read as the reverse complement.
ATCATGACCAAGAACTAACTAATTATACATATATATATATATATATATATATATATATATATATATATATTAATGCATGTTTCATTGAATAATATAGACAAGTTTTGTCTATTAATTTTGTGTAGGATCAGTTCGTACCGTCTGATATACTTGATGGTGATATCATTGAAAGACAACAAAAAATCACAGTAATTATTGATTTTTTTATCGGGTCTAAGTTTTCGGCTCACATAAACCATTATACAAGAATAAATATTAACACACAGTAAACATAGAACATTTACTACCTTTGCAAAATTTAAAAAACCATCAATATATCAACGATATGTTGATGATGTCCTACTATTAATTAAAAATACCGACGAAATCTTACAACTTCAAAAACAGTTTCAAAATAACTCAGTTTTAAAATTCACTTATGAACTCAGCAATGATAACAAAATTCCTTTTCTTGATATATTAATTAACACTGATGACAAAAGATTTACTATCTCACCGTATAAATAACCCACTAATAAAAATCCCTTTACACTCAATTATATTAGGGAATGCCCCCACTATTACAAAATAGCCATTATAAAAAATCTATTATATCGTGCAAAAATCAATTCATCTACAAATCAGATCTTCCACAGTGAACTAAAAAAACATAAAACAGACATTCATCAATAATAATTTTCCCAACTACATAGTTGATGAACAAATACGTTATTTTCTTAAAAAGCTTAACATGGAAAAACCAACACATGATACTAGCCCAACCAATCCCAAACATATTACTCTCTTATACCGTAGCCAGATGCACTCCAACTGCCAATTAGATGAAAATATCCTAAAAAAACTCATAAATACTAATATTTCTCCGACAGAATTTAACAAAAGAATTAAGTGTATTATATATTACACTAAATCCACTACATCCAATTCATTCGTCCGCAACGACTCTTCCCCCACCGTTAGTAATTTGCAAAAACACAATGTAGTTTATAAATTCATATGTCCATTTAGAGAATGTATCTCTAACAACCTCAATAATATCTACATTGGCCACACTACAAATTCGCACACTTCTGAGAAAAACGCTCGTTGATAACACGTACATACTTAAACAAGAAAATAATAAACAGAAACTAAAAATCCTGGAAGCAATCTACATTAAACAATTTAAACCTGGTTTGAATACAATCAATTTTGATATTTCCATTAACGTACTCAAATGCCTGTAATCAGATCAGGGACCACAACGCCACTATTTTGTCACTGTCTTCGGCCATCCGCCACGGTAGGGATGGACTTATATTTTCAATTTAATTCTCTTTATTGTTAATGTTCTATGTTTACTGTGTGCTAATATTTATTCTTTGATAATGGCTTATGTGAGCCGAAAGCTTAAACCCGATAAAAAAATTAACAATTACTATGATTTTTTGTTGTCTTTCAACGATATCACCATCAAGTATATCAGACAGTACGAACGGATCCTACACAAAATTAATAGACAAAACTTGTCTATATTATTCAACGAAACCTGCATTAATGAAAAAATGCTGCCAAAATACACACAATTTTAATATATATATATATATATATATATATATATATATATATACATATATATATAAAAGGTCCAAATAACATGGTGATGATCCACGTATACTGTCTTAATATGTATAGGAAAGAATATTAAAAAGGTTTGAGTTTAAAAATGTGTTTTTTTGACAGTATTTGTTTATTTCTATTATTATATTTTATATTTCAGACCGTCCTCGAAGGACCGAGGACGATCTGAAATATAAAATATAATAGTAGAAAGAAACAAATACTGTCAAAAAAACACATTTTTAAACTCAAAAACTTTTTAATATTCTTTCCTATATATATATATATATATATATATATATGTTGCACTTAATTTGTCTTTTCGTTCTTTTGCAGTCAAATATCTTCGTTATGAGGATCAGCAGGTTTTGAAGGAATATAAACATTTCGTTTTCTGTTGCCATCCTTGTCTTCACTCTCATCAGCCTTCTTTAAGTTGAATCTCATTCTTTCTGGCCGGGCTCTGTATTTCAAAGGATTGTCAACTTCTTGGCCTGTGATAGCTGACTGTACCACTTTGTCTATTTGATATTTGATAATTATATATATATATATAATAAGTTAGTTCTTGGTCATGATTAAATTAGACTAGTAGATAACTGTTTTAAAAGTATTGAATACAATTATATTGTAGAACTTATGAATATTTTTCATTTAGAATTGATGTTGTGGAAATAACTCATTTCAAAATTATATATATATATATATATATATATATATATATATATATATATAATCTCGTTTTGATCTCTTTACCAACATATTTTTCAGTATATCCGTCTCTTATGTATATATAAATTGATTGATAAATACAAACGTTCACATAAATAGTTCGATATAAAGAAGCTCTGACAGAAAACCTGATGAAGAAATTGATTGATGGGGAAATAACAATAGATCAACAGTAAAGAGTAAAAGAGCCCTGGTAACAATCAGGAAATTCACTTGCAAGTCAAATGTTTTCCGGGCGACCTGTGGAGATCACTTCCTGATTCTTTAGCTTCCTGCAGTCTCAGTCGATGGACGCAAGGAAGGCCCGCTTGCTGGTCGACATTGGTCGGCATCATTTCCTATTGTTCTTTAACCAATCTCGTTTGGCAGGTTTAGGACTAAATGAGAGAGAGAGAGAGAGAGAGAGAGAGAGAGAGAGAGAGAGAGAGACGAAATGGCTGTTTCTGACATTAAAGAAGAAGCCTAAGAAAGGAACAGTCTGTGACAGGAAATTAGCAAAAGGTAGATTGGAGGCGGGAAGGTGAAAATTAGGGAAAAGGGTTGGGTCATTTGGCGGGGAGATGACTGATATGGATGAAGAGACAAAAGAAACAGGAAGTTCTAAAGAGAGAGGAGTGGTGTTCTAGAAGTAATTGAGCAAAATAAGGAAGTCAGAGACAGATGTCGTGATGTTGTTGATAATGATGATGGTGGCGATGATGCGCACATTATTGTTTTTAGATCTAAGAAAACGAAAGAACCTAAAATAAAAACGAAGAAGTGCAAAAGAGTGAATGAAAAGAGACAAATGGAATTGAAAGAAAAGTATTTTGAAGGATAAAATACCAACTAGAGTAACAAAGATGAAATATAAACATAAAAAATGTAAAGTTTTTTTAAATATCGAGATCCGTTTGTCCCTGTGGTAAACGCAGATGGGGTTAAGACACATTCATACACCAGAATTCTGAATCAGTCAGTCACTTGAGTGTCATACATGATACACGGAAAAGACATGACTGACTGGCCAGAAGATCATCCCGCAGTAGGTTGCCATTACTTTCTGCCAAGGCTATAGAACCCAATCTATTCTATTATTTAATCCATAAATGAAGATGGATATACCTTTCCCAAGGGTATTTGTGCGTAAGTGAATGTAAGGAATTCAACTGGAATTCGAACTCGGCTCCCCAATTTGTCATTCCGAGTCGATATTCACTGCACCACAAACTGGTTTATAAAACCATGTATCGCACTACTTCGTTCAGCCAAGTACTGAACAGTTATTTCCCTTTCTTAAATTGCTTTTTGTTATACTAGATTTGGGAGATCTCAATAAAACCAGGATTTCAAAGGTAGATTGTAAAGGTAGACAAGGGCCGGCCAATATATAATCTTCTAACTCCTAATTGTTATATGTGCCCTGTCTTTTCAGGACGTAGACGATCATGACTTTCCACGTCTCCCTATTCCTGGTGGCATTTAGCACATTTTCTACTGTTACACTACGCAACTTCCGTTCTTTCATCCACCTCCTCAGGCTCTTCAAATGTGTTATCCGTTGCCTTCCTCTGTCTCTTTTCCCTTCTAACTGGCCTGTCAGTATCAGGTTCTCTAAGCCTTCCTTCCTTATTGCATGCCCCAGGAACTTCAGTTGTTTTTTCCTGATGCTCACTATTAATTTCCTTTTCGTTGCCATTTTTTCCAATACCTCATCGTTGCTCAAAGAATCGGTCCATGATATCTGCAGCATCCTTCTGTAGAAGCTGCTTCAAGTTTTTCCTTCATCTTCGATGATATTGTCCAACGTTCACTGTCGTATTGAAAAACTGACATCACATAGCATTCTAGTACTCTCTTTTTTGTTTTTAGTGAAAGTTTCTTGTGTCTTAGTACTTTACTCAGCTTCTGGAACGCGTCCTTCACCATGCCAATTCGCCTTCAGATCACTGTGTTGCACTTTCCATTTCCTGTTAGAACACTTCCTTTTTTTTAAAAAAATTGTACTTGCTTGATTTTAGGGACCTCACCTGTATTTAGCATTTTGGGTTCTTTTTATTGATGACCATGTATTCAGTTTTCTTGCAGTTAATGACTCGTCCCAATTTAATGAGATTTTAAACCTAAGTCAAATTTATCAAGTCAATTTAGTTGATTTAACGGCATTTCAACCTTTGCCGGGTATTTCAATATCAGTTCGTTTTTGTAATCAGTTAACTAAAAGCAAATCAACAACGTCATGAGACACAAGGGGCGAATGGAAGTGAAAGAGAAATAAAGACTTTAGAAGGAAAAAAATCAGATTTTAATAGTTCTAATGAAGTTCCTGTATCAAATTTGCCCATTCATCTGAGAGGCATATGTCATAAGAGCACATTTAGTTGACATATGTTGATATTGGTCGGTCAATCAGTGTGTAACTGTGCTTAAAGCATCAAAACCAAGTTTAATAGAGGATTATTGCAGCGACGTTAGCTCATATAAACTAATTACCATTACCATAAAAGCTTTATATGAAACAACGTTACTTTTTAAAAAACAACACAAAGAAAGTACGTTATGGTCAAAACATTAGAAAAAAGTGACTGAAAATATCACCAACCAAAAGGTAACATGTTAGAATACGAAACACAGAATATATATATATATATATATATATATATATATTAAAAAAGGATTAATATATTATTATATATTATTATATATTTGCTCAGTAATATTTTATTACATGGAGCTCTCTTCCTGTATCATTTTTTAATATTAAAATAAATTTTTAATATTAATTAGGATCGGGTTTTTTGGAATTTACCTTCCTGCTTTTTTCCCTTGGATTGAAGTATCTGAATTAATATATATATATATATATATATATATATATGGAATATATGTGTTCAGCAATGAATTGAGTTCTTTCGATGACTGGCGTGTGTATACACCGCTTATATATAACAAGCTAAAATTTCCCTTCTCTAATTCCATGGCCTATGGATTAGGGGTTAGCGACTGACGCCAAATCGGTCGAGTTTCAAACCCGCCCAGAAGCAAGTAGATGTCTAGCCACACTGATGAGCTATGATACAGATTTATAAGTGGATGACAAATATATATATGTATATCAGAAAAATTAAGGCAGACACGTTATTTCATGGTAAATCGGAAGTATCATTAGCTTCCGTCTTTATTGTACAAAGGATTTTACACGAATATATATATATATTTATATAGATATATATTGAATTTTCCCGTCGGATTCGACGTATGTTTCAGTAATAATTGTTTCAGTAATAAAAACAAGGTAAACCACCATAAGACCCACACAAGTGATTTGCTTGTGCAAAACCATCTACACATTTCGAAACTGCTGATACATTCAGTTGGTGCATATAAATGCCACAGATGAAGCAGACAACAGATATCAGGCTTTTAATTTTCCCAGAACAGGTTGCCACTACCTGCTTTGGTAGATCAGTTGCCAGCTAAGGCTATAGAACTCAAACTGTCCTGTTATTTAACCCATAACTGGTGGAAAGGTCGGATTAATACCTTTCCCAAGGGTATTTGCGCGTAATTGAATGCAGGATATTCAACTGGAATTCACCGATCTCTCGTTGCGAACCGATATTCACTGCACCACAACGCACATCCATCAAGAAACGCCTGCACCACCTGGCATTTCCAAGTGGTCACCCATCTAAGTACTGACCATGCTCAATTTTGCTTAACGTCATTGGACGGGAACCGGTGTATTCAACGCGATATATATATAATGCATCTTCCCTATGATCAAAAAATATATATCTAATGTGTTTCGTTTCCTAATGTAAACAATGACAATAAATTAGGAATGGTTTAGACACGACTTGTTTTTATGTTTAAATGTTATTTAAAATGAATATTCATATTTGTGGAGATGATCTGTTTTTATTTATTTAGTTAACAATATATTAATTTATTTTCTTTTCAGCCTGAGTATTCGAGAAATCTTGTAAGAAAAATATGCACTCAAGACCTCGGTCACGATGACTTGTGAATTCATGCTAGCATAACAAGCGACGACTCCCAAAGCGTCCCGTCTACCCAATTTCCTTCACAAGACTAGGGTCAATTTGTGGCACTGTTTTCATGCATTTTCAAACGGTGCCGTATAATGAGATTGCATCCTTCAGACCGATAACACCAAATCGACCATGATGAGATTCGAACGCTGGTCTCATGGTCAGAAAGCAAACGTTCCAACCACAGGTTCCTATTGATATGTTAACGACCATTACCGTGTACATATACCAGGCTCTTGACAAGAATGGCGAAGCCCGAACCGTTGCCTTGGATATCGCCAAAGCATTCGACAGAGTCTGGCATGCTGGACTTTTATGCACACTGCGGAGCTACAGTATAACTGGACATTTGCTTGACCTCATCGAGTCATTCCTCTCTAACAACACATTGAAGGTAGTATTAAATGGACACGCCTGAACTCTCCTCTGTCCTTTCTAAGCTCTACAACTTCTGCCTCTCTGCTTCCTGCTTTCCTACCTGTTGGAAATCTTCCTCTGTACTTCCAATATTCAAAAGCTCTGGAGAACCCTCGGACCCCGCAAATTACCGCCCTATCAGCCTTCTTCCGATCTTTGGCAAAGTGCTCGAGGCTATTATCAACGCCTAGGTGGTTCAGCACCTCACAGCACACAGGCTCCTCTCGGACAAGCAGTACGGTTTCCGCTTCACCAGGTTCACTGCCGATATGCTAACGACCACCACCGTGTATAAATACCAGGCACTCGACAGGAATGGCGAAGCCCAAACCGTCACCTTGGATATCTCTAAAGCGTTCGACAGAGTTTGGCATGCTGGCCTTCTATGCCAACTGCGGAGCTATGCTATAGCTGGACAATTGTTTGAACTAATCCAGTCATTCCTATCTAACCGCACATTGAAAGTGGTATTAAACGGACATGCCTCCCAGAGCTACCATACGAACGCGGGCGTCCCTCCCCTCAAGACTATATACTAGGCCTCACGCTCTTTCTTATCTACATTAATGATTTCCCCGATGCCATTAGATCCCAAGTAGGCATGTACGCTGATGACACTACAATTTACTCTCACCTCGATCAAAAATCTGGTGTGGGCGACAAAACGAACCTCACTGCCGAGCTTGAAAAAACCTCCAATCCGTAGTGGACTGGGGTAGGAAATGGCCCGTAAATTTCAGTGCTTCTAAAACGAAGCTGCTAGCAACTAACCACCATTGACAATCGCATCTACCTCCAATTAGCATGAAACAGGCTTGCATCCCAGAGAGTAAAACACTACGCCTCCTTGGCCTGACACTCTCGGCGGACCTCAAATGGAATGACTATATCGAATCCATTGCCAAATCCGCCGCTATGAAAGTCGGTTCTCTGTGTAGGGCCCGGAGGTTTTTTCCGTCTGAATCTATCCTGCACATATATAAATCTATCATCCGCCCGTGCATTGAATACTTTTGCCATCTCTGGTCGGGTGCCCCTGCTATTCTCCTCGGGCTTCTCGACAAGGTACAGCGGAGGGTCTGTAATGTGATCGATACTGACTTGGCAGACCGCCTGCAGTCTCTCTCTCACCGGCGCGACGTGGCTTCCCTGTGTATTCTTTATAAATACTTCCATGGCTTCTGCTCCGATGAACTTAGATCACTAGTTCCCCCTAGGTACGAATTTACACGAGATACTAGATTAGCAACTAGGTCCCACCCTCTTACAATAAAACAGATAACATTTAACCTTAATTTCTACTCCAACAGCTTTCTTTCTCGCGCTTCCTGCCTGTGGAATTCCCTTCCACACGTCTGCTTTCCCGACAGCTACAACCTCCAAGAGTTTAGATGTAAGGTCAATAGACACCTCCTATTACACTAACTTGCATCTACTCTCCCAACACTCTTACCATCTACCCAACCCTTATTCTCGGTATCCTTACCCGTCTAGACACCTCCTATCTCACCTCCTATCATAACTTGCATCTCTTTTCCCAACACTCTCACCATCTACGCAACCCTCATTCTCCTTACCCCTACCCGTCTATCACCATCTTTCTGACATTTCCTATAGCTAACCATCATTTCTCACCACTTTCCCCTCTACTCTATGTAACCCCCTGCGCAATAGTGGCATTAAAATGCCTTGCTCGGGTTGAAACGATTATAAAAATATATATATATTCTGCTTCATCTGTGGTGTTTATATGCATCGACTGAGTATATATATATATACATTAGGATATATATATATATATATATATATATATATATATATATATATATATATCCTAATGTATATAACATAAATATATTATAATATCACTACAAAAGTAAGTATTTTGTTTCGACTCTACCTGTGTCTTATTAAGTGACAAGACGCAGATAGTGTCGAAACAAATGAACTACTTTTGTAGTGATATTGTAACATAAATTCTAAATAAATATTATTCGCTCTACTTTATATTGAGCATTTTTTTAAGAACAGTATTTCTTTGGATACAGAATTTTATTCCATCCATACACACCCTATACTTCTGTTTATATATATCCGCAGACAGATCTGTTTCGCTGCATCACAGCTCATCAGTACGGTTAGATATTCGATTGCATCTAGCCAGAATTGAAACCCGACCGAATCGACATCAGGCGGCTATAATATATATATTTGTGTATTTAGGCAGCAATATTTTAGACATGTCAGATTAAATAAATCCCAAACTAATATATCTCCCAAAAATCCTAATAAATTAATTAAAATTATTAATATATTATAAAAAATACAATACTACTAATTTAATTATCTGTAATAACTTCTCCCTACCAACTCATGTGTTTCTTAAAACCAACATGGTATATCAATTCAAATGTCCCTTGGGAGAATCTATCTCCGACGAAAAAACAAATATATATGTTGGATTTACAACAACTATAATAACAAGACGTCTTACATTACACATGTCTGACCATTCGTCTATTTCTAGACATCTGCAACAACATTCATGTCACCTTTCTGATCAGAGTACAATTAAACAACATTTATCAGAAAAACATGTAGGTAATATCAGATAGATTTTAGTCAACAATACAATAATCCTTACTCATACACACAGTAAAAAGAACCTTCAGAGAGAGAAAGACAGACAGACAGACAGAGACAGAGAGAACAATAGAGAGAAAAAGAGAGAGAAAGAAAATAGTGTGTATGGTATATAGTATTAATAATTCGTGAACAACAAATGTCTTGTTATATCTATGTGCTGGAATATAGATATGTTTCCTAAAGGAAGCGGGTCTATATGATAGCTTTTCCACATTGACATTTTCGAATTAATCCTTCATACTGTTAGGTCTATAAAGCCTTGTTTAGAAAAAGCAGTGATCGGAACAAAGAACTTTAAGGTGTAACAGTATAGAAGAATATGAATAAAAGGTGTACGTGTCAGGGTAAGCCGAGAATTGACGTAACCAAACAAAATGCTGTTGTGATTAATGCGAAGATTGTAATGAATAGAATTTGGCGAGAAACGACTGAGACGACAGTGAGGTGAATAATGATGGCAGTCTGAAAGAGGAAATAAATCGAAAAGATGACTATAATAAGGAAATAGTAATTATAAGAATGGCTAGATATTGCGAGGAAAAAAACATTATGAGAAACTAAGATAGAGAGAAAAGACAAAACATCACAGATAGATGAGAAATGTTCTTTAGTTTAATTTCAATTACCATCCGAATAATAAAATAATTATTAAAATAAGATATTACCATCAAAATAATTCTTTATCTGGTCGAGGTCGTTTGGACACACGTGATTCATGGACGATACGCATTAAGGACTTACATCAAATTCATTTATCTGAGAGGCATCCATTATCAAACCACATTATCGACATATGGGGTGAAACTGGGCTAACGCCTTTAAAGCAAGATTTCTATAGCTAGTAGTGTAAAGTAAATAGCATTCGCGGTCGGAAAATTATTTCTGATAAGGCCAGTAGGTCGAAATATAATTACTTCTTTACAGGGAGCTGCAGCCCTGAGATGTATTGTCTCCAAGAATGCAATTGTCGGTGCATGTCTTATCAACTTTTGGTTTTATGGTATTAGTCAGAGTTCATGATGTTGCATCGTGCATAAGAACTGAGTCAACGGTTTGGTCGAAAGAACTACAATAGTGGCGCGAAAGACCAATAAGAAAAGCGCAAAAGAAGTTGTAATTAAGATAGTCCAATAGGGTTTATTTTCAGATGACATCCAGCTTATTTAGGGCGACTCATCTCTTAGCTAATCAGATTCTATCAACATTTTCTGTATGGGCAATTCTACTGCCGAAGGCTGTATAAGTATTAATTGACTTAAGAAGGTATATATTTTAAATGTTTATAGAGTCACGTTGTTTATATTCGGTCTTTTCTAGTATTTGCATAAAGAGCGACAACTGAAGTAACATTATCAGAAATGTGAAACCATTTTGAGGCATTGGCCACGGTGTCAGCAATCAGAGCCATATCACCAGTAAAATCTGCGTCAGCCACATTTTTAGAAAATGAATTGATGAAGCGTATCGTAACTAGGGTAAACCTAGCGGAGTCTATTCCTTTCCAGTTCAAACCACATCCGATATCCGATATCCTCTAAACTGAAGGGTCAACTAAGTGCCATACACGTGGCCATTGATTCCATAGAAAGGGAACCGTCCACAGTGACCGTCTAGGAAACACTCTGCCCAGCGATGCTACGTCCCACCATACATTAAGCGCGATGGCCATTGATCCGAAAAATAAATTCTATCATTCTTTGAAAGATTTTCTTTTAAATCTCAGTTGAAAAGTCTGGTGGGGAAAATGATTCAGATGTACAACAATTCAGAAATGGGTGTAAGATAACGACACGTCTTCTTATCTAATGTATTTAAATGACATCGTGATATGTCGTTAGAAAAAAGAAAATAGTGCTGAACTGCTGTGTAATATTCTTTTTCTTCATGTACCGTGTTTCTTCAGAACGTAGACGATCATGAACTTCCACTTGGCGCTGTCTCTTGTCGCTCTCAATAATTTTTCTCTTGGTATCTCTTCCAAGCCCCGGTCCGTCAGCCATTTACACTGACCTAAGGAGTACGTCTCGCGCTGCTTTCCCTTCGTCCATTTATTTGACCTGTGAGAGTATTAAGTTCTCCAGGCCCTCCTTCCTCATTACGTGTCTTAGGAACCTCATTTGTCTCTTCCTGATATTTAGTATCAGTTTTCTTCTCGTTTGCATCATTTCCAAAACCTCATCGTTGCACAGGTGCTCAGTCCATTGGATCCTCAGCATTCTTTATCCTCATTAACTTTTTTTATGCTTCTTTCAGTCGCAGTAATTCATTGATTCATAGTGGCTTTAGTGCCCTACTTGCGAGCTAATGATTAAAAAAAATTCACAAAAGAGTGATACAAAATAGAATATATTGAATTAATTACATTGATTATTGTGACCGTGTTAGCAAAAAAAAAAAAAAATCTAAAAAATGGATATGAAAATAAATAAATTTCTCGGTAGCGTAAGTAAAATAAATGAAGTTCAAAACCAGAAATCAAGAAATAAAGAACCAAAAAAGGTCAATGACGGACAATTTCGGATAAAAAAGGAAATGACAGAATAATAAGAAAAAAATGAAGAATAAATGGAATTTATTCAATGAAAACGAAATGAGTTTCGCTGAATGAATGAATGAATGAATGAATGAATGAATAAGTGGTAAACGATAGAAAGAAAGATAATGATTAAATAAACTAACAGGTCAATAGAAAAAAAATATGAAAATAGAGATGAATTGAATGGGTGAAATGGATTTTTAACAGATGAGTACAATAATAATGAAAACTCAAAAATAAAAAGAGACGATAAATGATAAATGCACCAAATAAGATGAAATAGAAAATAACAAAATAGATAGATAGATAGATAGATAGATAGATAATGAAGCTGTGACAGATAGATAGATAGATAGATAGATAGATAGATAGATAGATATGAACAGACTGCAAATAGATAGATAGATAGATATGAACAGACTGCAAATAGATAGATAGATAGATAGATAGATAGATAGATAGATAGATAGATAGATAGATAGATATGAACAGACTGCAAATAGATAGATAGATAGATAGATAGATAGATAGATAGATAGATAGATATGAACAGACTGCAAATAGATAGATAGATAGATAGATAGATAGATAGATAGATAGATAGATAGATATGAACAAACTGCAAATAGATAGACAGATAGATAGATAGATAGATAGATAGATAGATAGATAGATAGATAGATAGATAGATATGAACAAACTGCAAATAGATAGATAGATAGATAGATAGATAGATAGATAGATAGATAGATAGATAGATATGAACAAACTGCAAATAGATAGATAGATAGATAGATAGATAGATAGATAGATAGATATAGAACAGACTGCAAATAGATAGATAGATAGATAGATAGATAGATAGATAGATAGATAGATATGAACAGACTGCAAATAGATAGATAGATAGATAGATAGATAGATAGATAGATAGATAGATAGATAGATAGATAGATAGATATGAACAAACTGCAAATAGATAGATAGATAGATAGATAGATAGATAGATAGATAGATAAATAGAATCAAAAGAATGAAGTGAATACCTCATGTGATATACACGCTGAATTGAGAAGTGTAATAGTTGTCATATGTAATACACGCTTGAGTGATCATGTCTCATTCGATCCCTGATTGACTGGGTAGATTTTCTCGCAGTAAGTTAGCATTTCTTTTTTGTAGTAGACTAGTTGTTAACCAAGGTTACAGAATCCAGTTAGCCTTGCTATTCAACCCATAGCTGGAGGGAGAAGAGATGGATTCCTATCTTTCCAATGGGTAAGTGTGATAATGAAAGTATAAAGAAACAGATAAAATAAAGAATGGTAGAAAACTGCGAAAAGTGGTTCATTTGGCTGAAGGTAAATTACGAATAGGATGAGGATCATGGTGGATAAGAAAGAAAGAATGAAAGAAAAAAGGGACCAAATTAAAATCAGCTGAAGAAAAAAGAAAAAGAAATAATGAAATGATGAAATAAAGAAAGAAAAGAAAATACTAGAAAACAAGCGAGAAAAAATTAAAAATAGAAAAGTAAAAGAAATAATGAAAGAGAGAAAAAAACGAAAAGAAAGAACAAAATATAGAAGAAGAAGAAGAAGAAGAAGGAACAGTAAAAAAGTGGAAATGAAATAAATGTTAAGAAAGTTAGCACCAAAGAAAGAATGAAAGAAAGAAAGAAAGAAAGAAAAAGAAGTATAAGAAAGAAAGAACGAAAAAAAGAAAAAAGAAAGAAAAAGAGTATGAGAAAGAAATAAAGAAAGAAAGAAAGAAGGAAAAAGAAAGAAAGAAAGAAAAAGAGTATAAGAAAGAAAGAATGAAAGAAAGAAAAAAGAAATAAAGAAAAAGAGTATGAGAAAGAAGGAAAGAAAGAAAGAAAGAAAGAAAGAAAAAAGAAAAAGTATACGAAAGAAAGAATGAAAGAAAGAAAAAAGAAAGAAAGAAAAAGAGTATGAGAAAGAAAGAAGGAAAGAAAGAAAGAAAGAAAGAAAGAAAGAAAAAAGAAAAAAGAAAGAAAGAAAAAGAGTATGAGAAAGAAAGAAATAAAGAAAGAAGGAAGGAAGGAAAGAAAAAGAAAGAAAAAAGAAAGAAAGAAAGAAAGAAAAAAGAAAGAAAAGTGCATGAGAAAGAAAGAAAGAACGAAAGAAAGACAAAAGAAAGAAAGAAAAAGAGTATAAGAAAGAAAGAAAGAAAGAAAGAAAGAAAGAAAGAAAAAAGTAATATTGAAGAAAGAAGGACGATGAAAGAAGATAACAAAGAGAATAACGGGAAAAGTAAGTAAGACATTTCAGTGGCAAAACAAATGATATATTTAAATTCCCAGAAAATGAAAATAAAAATATAAAGAAAAAAGCAGAGAATGAAACCGAAAATGTTAAAGATAAAGGGGGGGGGGAACAGAAAAAAAATGCAAAGAAAATAATTTGATAAAATGGATTGAAATAACTAAGTAATGATTAAAAATAAATAAACAAATAAATAAACGCAACAACAACGATGTCAATGGCGCCACAACCCTCTTTTACCGGAATAAATTTCTTAACTTATACCCATTCAACCATTTTTAAATGGCGGACCTTAATCTCATCCCAGACCGTTTCCCTTCTTCGATCAATGCATCGCTCATGGCGTCTTTCACAAACAAACAAAAAAAATCCTTCTATCCAAGTTATCTCCCTTTCTCTCCAGTAACTGAATCCATTCAACAAAGTGATATTATCTATCGTACAAAATTACTTGTACTTTTCCCCCCGTTTCTTTTCTTTTGCCTCTCATTCAAATTCTACTTTCTTTCAATATTAGGATGGCCATTTTGACGGATCAGTCATAATTTGACTCGCAATACACTCAGAGCTCCCGATGTTATATTCTTGGTCTCGCTTCTACATTCTAATCCTTCCATTAATATAAAAAAGAAAAAATCTCAAATAATAATTACTTCATTTTTCTTCGTTTCATTCAGTGGGTATTTTGTGTGTTTATTTCTGAATTCCTTAGCCAAAATACTTTTCTTTCAAAAAACTGAAAAATATTGTATAATTATGACAAAATCGTACATTTAAACGTTCTCATAAATTCTCCTGTACACCATGATGTTTCTTAAATAAACAACCAGCTATATAATAGTGTAGCATATGCATACATACATACATACATACTTACATATATATATATATATAATATATATATATATATATATATATATATATATATATATATATAGTAGCATACATGTAATCAAATTAAATGATGTTTCAATATATCTAAGCTTATACTTGCTATATAAGGAATGTGCCAAAAAATACCATCTAAATAGATTTGTAACTACGAAGGATTTTTCATCTGTCAATGCCGAAAAAAATAAGTTGAATAAATATAACTGTCTTCTTATGCAGCCATTGAAAGAATGAATACTATATTGACGTTCGCTTGTCATTTTGCGACTTAAAATATATTTCCCTTACATAATAAGCAAAGCACACAACCGCGTCATCACTGAAAGACACGTAACCAAATACATACATATATATTATCAAATTACTACGTAAGGCCACCTGATCAAGCTATGTCAGATCTAATTCCATAGGGTACAGAGGTTCGAATCCTGCTGGAGGGTGCATTTTTTATATTGCTTGGCCGATCATGTCTCGAAAGAGACATGACTGACTGGGTAGAAGATTATCCCTCAGGAGGTAGCCATTGCTTTCTGCGTTAGACTGGTTTCTAGCCAAAGCTACAGAACCCAATATGTCTTACTATTTAACCCATAACTGGAGAGAATAGACGGATTATTACCTTTCCCAAGGCTATTTGCGCGTAAATGAGTGTCAATTAAAAATAATTTTTAAAATATGTCGGATTTAATACATTTGATACAAAATTGTATTTCTTTACTAAACAGAAATGACATGTATATTTCGAAAATCAGGAGAAAAATTTGCTCAAAAGCCCTATTCGAGTTTGGTCTGATCGGATTGTTCTGCGTGGCCAAACCGTAAGGTACGTCGGATTTTACGTTGTTTTTTTTTTCTAGGGACGCGAGTTCGAATCCTAATACAGTGCAGGATTTTCTTAGTAAATTTTTTTTCGAATATTCAGACCGGTATAAGTATACTATTTAATAATAACAACAGAACAATGATTCACATATGAGAAAGTGTGACAAAGAGATGCGAATTGGCATGGCGAAGAACACGTTCCAGAAGTTGACTAGAGGATTAAAAGACAGTAAAATTTCACAGGAAAACAAAGAAAAGAGTACAGGATTGCCATGTGATGTCAGTTCTTCAATCTGGCAGTGAATGCAATCCTGGACAATATCATCAAAGATGAAGGAAAAACTTGAAGCAATTGAAATGGAGTTCTACGGAAGGATGCTTCGGATATCATGGACCGAGCATGTGAGCAATGACGAAGTTACGGAAAGGATGGAAACGAAAAGGAAATTAATACTGAGCATCAGGAAGAGACAACTAAAGTTCCTGGAACATGCGATGAGGAAGGAAGGCTTGGAGAACCTGATACTAACAGGCCAGATAGAGAGGAAAATAGACAAGGGAAAGCAGCGGATAACATATTTGAAGGGCCTGAGTGGTGTAACAGGAGAAAGTGTGCTAAGAGTCACCAGGGATAGGGAGACGTGAAACACCATGATTGTCCTTACGTCCTGAAAGGACAAGGCAAAAAGAAGAAGAAGAAAAGAAGAAGAAGAAGAAGAAGAAGAAGAAGAAGAAGAATGATTTAATGATACAAGTTTTTATTTTACTTCACTTTATAGCAGTGGAGGATAAGTTAAATTCATAATTTTCCGAAGGGTGTATGCGCGTAAATGAATATAACGCGCCTAGAGTGAATTGGAACTCTGCATTCCGATAAATAATTCTATGTCATTACCCATTACGTTACCCACACATCCGAGTTTACAGAACTTGGTATACCTAACCGGTCACCCATCCAGATACTGAACAGACATGACGTTGCTTAGCTTCAGCGGTTGTACGGGAGCCAGAGTTTCAACGTGATGAAATCGTATGCGTATATACAGTGTGTCCCTTTCCAAACTGACATCATTTTTGTTATCTAATAACAGCCAATTCTCGCTCAGATGATCTCAAATGTTAACAAAATGTGTAAAAACTATATTGACTTTGCAAATTTATTTCAATGAGAATCTACAAGAAAGATGGAGAATGCCAGTGATAATAGCAAAGTACTTTTGAAAATGCCATCACATTCACCTGACTTATCACCCTTTTTTAATGGGGTTATCTGAAAGAACAATTCGGTATCCCTATTCGTTCTACAAAACTCGATTAATTTAACCAGATAATTATTGAAACACTGGGGAATGTTACGCAAGACATGCTACAGCGTGTTTGGCAAGAGCTACTCTACTGACTTGAGGTGTGTCGTGTTATAGTTAGTATGCATATTTAACAGATCAAATTTGTGAGCCTGTTATACAATCTACATCCATTTGTATATCTTGAATTTGATAAAGAAATATTTTATTGTTCAACATGACGTCTATTTAATTTCGCTTGCATGGGACATGTAGTTACTCTGATATTAACATTTTAAATTATGTCAATTTTGTGGAGGTATTATATGACCGTCTGAATAACGACTAACACAAATTCCTTGTTGATTCTATTTTATTTACACTTTTGATTTTTCTAAACTATTTAACATCAGCATATGGCTCGCCACAATTTCCTGATCTTTGTATCATTTTTGTTGTCTCCCCTGAACAATGTTCTGCCATCCATTTTTTCATGCTCGCTCAGTAGATTATGCGTTGTTTGTTCGCTGCCAGCTACATTCTTTTTAATCATATCACCCCGAGCAAGTCGGTAACGCCACTGGTGCGCAGGGGGCTACGTAAGTGTGAAAATATTGGAAAAGAGAAAGCCGGGAACCACATCCTAAACAGGGAACAAGGGATGAGTCTCTTCACCTGTTCAATAGACGTGGGTGGAGTGTGAACCGGGCGATAGTTTAGTCTATCTACTCCAATTGAAAAAGAAAAAAAAGAAAAGAGTAAAAAGATTGGAAAAGAGAAAGCCGGAAACCACATCCTAAACAGGGAACAAGGGATGAGCCTTTTCACCTGTTCAATAGACGTGGGTGGAGTGTGAACCGGGCGATAGTTTAGTCTATCTACTCCAATTGAAAAAGAAAAAAAAGAAAAGAGTAAAAAGATTGGAAAAGAGAAAGCCGGAAACCACATCCTAAACAGGGAACAAGGGATGCGCCTTTTCACCTGTTCAATAGACGTGGGTGGAGTGTGAACCGGGCGATAGTTTAGTCTATCTACTCCAATTGAAAAAGAAAAAAAGAAAAGAGTAAAAAGATTGGAAAAGAGAAAGCCGGAAACCACATCCTAAACAGGGAACAAGGGATGAGCCTTTTCACCTGTTCAATAGACGTGGGTGGAGTGTGAACCGGGCGATAGTTTAGTCTATCTACTCCAATTGAAAAAGAAAAAAAAGAAAAGAGTAAAAAGATTGGAAAAGAGAAAGCCGGAAACCACATCCTAAACAGGGAACAAGGGATGAGCCTTTTCACCTGTTCAATAGACGTGGGTGGAGTGTGAACCGGGCGATAGTTTAGTCTATCTACTCCAATTGAAAAAGAAAAAAAGAAAAGAGTAAAAAGATTGGAAAAGAGAAAGCCGGAAACCACATCCTAAACAGGGAACAAGGGATGCGCCTTTTCACCTGTTCAATAGACGTGGGTGGAGTGTGAACCGGGCGATAGTTTAGTCTATCTACTCCAATTGAAAAAGAAAAAAAGAAAAGAGTAAAAAGATTGGAAAAGAGAAAGCCGGAAACCACATCCTAAACAGGGAACAAGGGATGAGCCTTTTCACCTGTTCAATAGACGTGGGTGGAGTGTGAACCGGGCGATAGTTTAGTCTATCTACTCCAATTGAAAAAGAAAAAAAGAAAAGAGTTAAAAGATTGGAAAAGAGAAAGCCAGAAACCACATCCTAAACAGGGAACAAGGGATGAGCATTTTCACCTGTTCAATAGACGTGGGTGGAGTGTGAACCGGGCGATAGTTTAGTCTATCTACTCCAATTAAAAAAAAAGAAAAGAATAAAAAGATTGGAAAAGAGAAAGTCGCAAACCACTTCCTAAACAGGGAACAAGGGATGAGCCTTTTCACCTGTTCAATATTTTCATCAAAGAGGAAAATAAGTCAGGAAGAGAGTAGATAATGATTGACATTGCAATTAACATTTTGAAGACGACAGTTGGTAAAAAACGAGAAGCAGGAATAGAGTTCCACTAGTTCGAGTGTTCTGCCTTATACGCATTTGAATCTTGGAAATCCAATACGAACGTTAATCAATTCCTTCGTAAATTCCTATCTTGGACAGGAAAGAGTTAGTGTATATTGTAGAATGCTGAGTGGAAATTTGGAAGATAGACGTTTTCAATAGTATTAAAATTTTTGCTGGTTAAAGTTCGCTCAAAAGTAAGAAACCGGAAGCGAGAAGTGCGATAGAAAAAACAGATAGCATCGAAATTGCGGTTACATTTAGCCATTTCAGGTGTAAATTGATGAGACCTTGCCGCCAATTTAGTACTGCGCTTAAATTCATAAATTCTAGCTACCATAGCGAAGAGTTCATTAGAGAAATTACTATATAATTATTTATAGAAAAACACATGGGAGCTAAGTTTCGGCGGTGAGAAAGTGACTGAAGTCGACTCTCGATGTTAGAACAAATAATATTGTTGCTGATTCTTTACAATTTATAAAGGATCTCTTAAATATATAGCAGGAGCACCAGACAATATGTGGCAGTAATATTCAAAGCATAGACGAATGGCAGACTTATAAAAATTGTTTTTCTTTTTTATTTAATTGATCCGCACCAAAAAAAAAAAAAATAAAAAATAACCAACAATACTGAACAGAACATAAAAAAAATTAAAATTAAGAAAAAGATACTACACACTTTATTTTATACTGTATTTAATAATTCTACCAATTCTACTAGTTTAATTGAACTGAAATATCAGTTTTATTAATCTATTACACATAAGTAAATAAAAAATATGAAGATAGGAACATGCGTTTGGCTATGAACATCTAGATTCTGAAGGGACACGACATACAGTTGATTTTCTAAGCGCCGCTTAGATGTGGCACAAGACTGAAAGTATAGGTTACCCAGTGAGAATCGAACTCACGACTCAGTTGTAATAGGTTCTAGTAAGACTAGTTTGCTAACTAACCATTACACGACGCCGAGGTTCTCAGGGACGCAGCATACAGAGTAACAAAATGGTCTTTCACTTAGACAGGCAAACAGAAAGAACAGCTAGAACATATCTTTCTATTTAACCCATAGATTGGAACAAATGAAATTAATTCCCTTCTCCCGCTTTCCACGCTTATAAATGTTCGCTACCAGTATATTCATTTTGACGCTACACGTACATCCCTCGGATTCAACGGAATATTATCTATTTAACATTGTAATAACTGAGTTTTTAAATGTTAAAGGTTGTGCATTCTTGGGTGTAACTACTATCTAAAAATGATAATGTGTTACTGTCTTTCATTTTCATTGGGGTTACAGGATGTGGAAGAATTTGGATCAGAAACATAAATAAAGAATAAGAAGAGAAAGGTGTAATCAAGAGGATAGTAGATAGCGATTGACGTTGACGTTGAATTTAATTTTTGCATATTAAAGTTGGCTGGAAAGCATCAAGAATGGGAGTTCTACAAGCGAAAAAAGAAACTGTTAGCATAGAACTTACGGCTACATCTAGCCAGTTCAGTTGAAAATTGATGGGATCACGACGCCAATCTAGTACTGCACTTAAATTTTAAAAAGTCTAGGTACATTCCCGAAGAGCTTATCTGGAAAATTACTATGAAAGTATTTATAGAAAAGATACAGGGAAGCTAACTTGAGGCGGTGGGAAAGTAACTGAAGCCAAGACTCCAGATCATGACCAATAATATTGCTGATTCTTCTTTTAATTTTATCAAGATAAATAGCAGAGACAGCGAATTATATGTAGCAACAATATTCTAATCATGGCCGAAGGGTAGATTTATAGATATGTAAGATAGATTGTGGAGAGAAAAACTGTCTCGTATGAGACAGTGAATCAACTTTTTTTTATTTAAAATTTAGATTTTTCCTAGCGAAAAAAAAACGCTTCTTTTTTTTTCTGGATGTTCTGGCGTCGGCGTTTGTTTACAGTTTTTGCTTATTTTGTAGTCTCTGTTCTACTACACACGGGTACATAGTCGACTGGTTAAAACAATCTTTTTCTGGCCATGACGCCTGGGTTTGAATCTTATCACGTTCGATTCATGATTTCTTGATGTTATCGGTCTGGAGGAGGAGATCCCAGCGTACAGCACCTTTGGAAATGGCTTGAAAACCATACCACTGAGTGAAAAAAAATACCGTGTGAATGATATTGGGGAGGTGGCGCTCTTTGATGATTATACTAGCATAAATTCATCGTGACTTTGAGGTTTCAGCGTCCTGGCCTTGTTCAGCATATTGATCACGCTAGATAACGCGCTCTCTTCCAGAATCTGTAACTGAGGTCCGCTCAGCATAGTTACTGTATAAACCAAAGGTGACTTTTGTAGATTTTGAAAAAAGCCAATGTACCTGAGCAGGCGTCTGCAACAGGGATTAGGTAGACAAGCTAATAGACAGTAATTCTTGGATACGATTGGACATACATTCTACACTTACACAATTGTAAGTGTGTAAAATTTCAGATATGACTAACGATATATGAAAAAGGACAATATGAATAAAAGTTTCCCTTTGTCTTTACGCACGCTCACACACACACATTATATATATATATATATATATATAATGTGTGTGTGTTGTTACATCCGCGTATGTCGACGCATGTGAGCGTCTATGTGTTACATTTCTCTGCATTTATTGGCGCAGACAATTGAAAGATAAAACAAAAGTCAGCGTATAAATCAGGAAACCAGTCTTATACTATAGGCTGCCTGTATCTTCCTTAATCGCTAAACAGCTTCTAGCTTTTCGTTCGAGGTAGAAACGATTATTCTGTTATGAAATCAATTCCGCTATGTTTTGCGTCTTACAAATAAGAAACGTTGTTCAACGCAAAGCCTCCTCTCGCTAAACGCAAAGCGAACTAGAGGGGAGATAACTCGTGCGAGTTGATCCGTTCCCTTAACCCACCCAGCAGAGAAATAGAGCGCAATTATTCTCTTCGTTTGTAATCGTTTTCTTTAGTTATTAACGAAAGTAAAACACGTCTTAGGTAAGAAAAGAGTTCATCTCTCTGGAACAGTGGATAGCGTTTACGACTGAGCGCCACCAGCCGATGTTCGAATTCTGATATACCTGGATCGTCAGAAGACAATATTGGAATAATCTTCTAGAAGATCGTAGAAAAGTTGGAAAACAGTTTTCTTAGTAAATTTTTGTTCAAAAGCTACTAAGATATTTTTCATCCTAGAATAAACATATATACTTCTGAAAATATCTATAATTTCAAGACCTAATGGAATAATATAATTAATTCCATCGTTTAAATTACATATCTGGTTATAAATGACATTCCCTTGTTTGGATTGCATGGGTGGGAATGTACCTTGTCGATTAATTTTTAGCCTAATATTTTCTCAGTATTTATATTGTTCGGACTAATGTCCTCATCTTTGTTGCTATTTGTACGACGTTTCAGTCGTTGTACGCTCCGGCCTTCTTCAGATACTAGGAATTTCGAACAGAACCCTTAGTTACAATCACTGGGGTATATATCCCCATCCTTTTGCGGATAATCTCTTCTAGTAGTCATGAGTTATCTCCCTTTAACCCTGTCAGTTACTTGTTTACCACTGCTGTAGCCTGGTATTGAAAAAAATCTCTTTGGGTCAAGTCACAGGAACTAACCAACGTCTATATCCACTGGGCAATGTGTTAATGTTTTTTCTAGTATTTTTGATGTTAATGGTTTCTCTAGAATCTTTTTTACTAGAGCTCATATTGCAATTTTGACACTAATCATTTTCTCTGGCACACCGTATTACTGGTTCCCATATTGTTTTCATCTCTACGCTTCGTCGGCTTAGAAGATTTGTGTAACCTTGCATATATACAGATTCCTTAAGTTAAAGTAGTTTCCACTGGCGTTCTCTATCTATTATTTCAACTACATCCCATAGGGGGCTGTGATCCCCTTTCTCCCGCGATATTAAATTCAAAATATTGCAATATGAACTGTGGTAAAAAAGGGTTATTGAACATTAGGTTTATAAGTAAAAAAAATTCGGTTGTTTTTGTCCTTAAGATATAGTCGTCGGTTAGATCCTATGACAAATGGTAACAAATATGAGGACAATAGTCCGAATAATGTAAATACTGTAAATACTAACTAATCTCAGAAATATAGACAAATATTTAAAAATCAGTTAGAAGGAATGTCATATTAAGGAAGTTGACTTTGAAGTATTAAGTCTGATTATAGTGAAAAAATCAAAGAATGATCAAAGAGTTTTAATAAATCCTATTGGAAAAGCTAATGAGAACTCTAAAAGAAACTATACTGTCTGATATTCAGTTAAGTTTAGTCTCTGTGTGAAGCTCAAATTATATTTTTCTTAATCATATCACACCAACAAATTAATAAATCCACTAAGACACAAGCGGTTTATAGCGATGTCTTCCAATCTGTACCGAATGACGACCGACCTATTAGTAGTCCCTCAACTCTATGCAAAATAGGACAAGTGCATTTTGCCTATGTCACTACGGTTCAGTCAGTTGAGTGCCATACGTGATACACGCTTGGACGATCATGTCTCTTTAGATCCATGACTGACTAGGCGGAAGATTTTTCCGCAATAGGTTGCCATTGCTTTTTGAGGTAGACTGGTGCCTAACCAAGGCGATAGAACCCAATCTGTTCTGCTATTTAACTCATAGAGGGAAAAGCGATGGATTCATAGTTTTCCCAAAGGTATTCGTGCGTAAATGAATTCAACGAATTCAACTGGAATTCAAACTCGGCCTTCAGATTTCTCGTTCCGAGCCGATATCCACAAGGGGCATTCACCACTACAATGTTACTGAGTATGAAAGAATAAGAAAAGGCAAAGAATTATAAAGGAATGTGAACTATAGAAAAGGAATCAGGAAGACAGGCGGTAACGATTGATATCACAATTAACTTTTTGAAGATCAAAGTAGGCTGGAAAACGAGAAACAGTAAGAGAGTTCCGCTAGTTCGATTGTCCTCTCAACGGCCTTACACGAATTTGAACGTTAGAAATCCAGCCAAAACGTTAAGCAACGCTTAGTTGTGTTCCATTTAAAATGCCTTCGCAAATTCCTATCTTAGACAGATAGAATCAGGAATGAATAAGTGCGAGACGTGTATATTGTAGAATTCTTTTTCATGTGCAGTCTCCCTTCAGGATTCAGGCGATCATAAACTTCCACTTGGCTCTCAAAATTCTTCCTCCTGCTATCTCTCCAAAACCTTGCTTTTCCATCCATTTTATCAGGCTTATCAAGTACGTCAAGCTGCCTTTCTCTGTCTATCTTTCCCTCTATCCATCCTGTAAGTATTGAATTCTCCAGGCCCTTCTTCCTCATTACATGTCCCCGAAACCTCATCGTTTTCTTCCTTATATTAAGAGTTTTTCCTAGTTTCCATCCTTTCCTCGTCGTTAGTCACATGCTCAGTCCATAATATCCTAAGCATCCGTCTGTAAAACCAAATTTCTGCTGTCTCAAGCCTGTCCTTCATACTTGAGGAGATCGTTCAACATTCACTGACATACAGAAGGACAGACATTGCATAGCAATCCAGCACCCTCTTCTCTGTTTCCAATGAGAGTTTTTAGTGGAATTGTGGTAAATAGACGGATTCAATTCATCGGCTATATCCGGCCATTTCTTGCTAGTCATTCAGCTAATGTTATTATTATCTGGATACCTCAAGGCTGCAAAAATAAAGAAGCTATGTTAAAATGGCATGGCGTACTACAAAGAAGAATTGAGAAAAAGGAACATCACATGGTTTCAGTGAGTTTCCCATCATCTATCCAAATGGCGGTCCTTGGAACTGTAACAGCTTGTGTTTTGATTTTTTCAATTCAATTTATTTTTTTTTTAAATTTTTGAATTGTTTTCTTTGTTTACTTTTTTTTTATTGTTGGATGATCAGCGACGTAACCTGCTTTCCCGCCCCATTCTTTGGCGGGCAAAGAAGGTGGTTAGTAACACTGTGACTCGAAAATTAAGATGTTTTACAAGACGGAGGGTATCGCGACGAATTAATGATCAGCTAACAAGAGGTGGCGTCTCAAACTTCCCAAAGAACATTATTGAGATGCCACCAAGAAACCTTGTACCTAGAATAAAAAGAGTCACATCCGCAACAAACGAGAAATCGAGGAGCTGAAATCGAATTCCAGTTGAATTCCTTGGATTCACTTACACGCAAATACCTTTGGGAAAGATATTAATCCGTCTCTCCCCTCTAATTATGGGTTAAATAATAATTGGTTTCTATAGCCTTAGTCGGCAACCAGTCTACCGCAGAAAGTAATGACATTCTACCGCAGAAAGATCTACTAAATCAGTCATGTCTCTTTAAAAATGTTTATTAATAGACTCCTAATAAGATCTTTATACACACTACAGCTGTTATCATTATCCTTACTTCTGCCAAAATATAACTTTTGGCACGTCAGGGTAATTCCTTTTTATAACATTTTACGCAAATCTAATCAAGGACGCAAAAACTACAACAAACATTGATGCACAATACATTACGTGATCATATTGTGATTGCTGATAATTGATGTAAAAATAAGGATAATCATATAGCAACACTTTTACGCCTACACAAGGGAGGATTAGAATAGATGATTGTGGATTGTAAACATCGAGAATTCGCGTGACACTACGAGAAGAGTCCAATGTAGAAAAATGTCCGACTGCCATATCTACGTAAATTTCCTTCATCTTCGAAAAGAAACACAGTTATTTCAATCATAGCATGTATTGTTAAGAATTTAGTAAGAAAAGTATCTGGCTTTAGGCAGGAGAGATACATATTTTGTTTAGAGTTATCCATCAATCATCTTATCATTCTTTCTCTTTTAATTCGTGTATTTTTTCTATGTTTATATTTCTATGTTTATTTTCCTTGTTTCCTCTTTTTCATTTTTATTGCTTTTTCGTATTGTCTTTCTTCTTTTTTTTCTAGATTTTCTCCTGTCTTTCTTAATTTTGTTTTTTGTTCTTTCCTTTTTTTTTCGTTTTTATTCGCTTTTTTCTTATTTTCTTGAGACATTTTTTACTTTTCGATTTTTCTGTCTTTGTTTTCTTTTTCGTTCTTTCTTTCTTTCTTGTTCTGTTTTTCGTTTTTGTTCTTTTTTTCTTTACTTTTTTATTCGCAATTTTTTTCATTATCTTTAGACATTTTTATTTTTGTTCTTTCTTTCTACTAATTATTTTCTTCATGTAATTATTGTTTGAATTTTTTGTTTGTTTCTTTTTATCTTTATTTTTTAGTTTTTATTATGTCATTATATCATTAATTAATTCAATCATTCATTTTTAGCCTTTAATTTTCATTCTTTATTTCTTGTTCTTTTAGCTTTTTTCTTTCTTTTAAACTTTTCTCTTTCTTTTTACTTCGTACATTGCTTTCGTTGGTGTCCTTTCTTTTTTTACATTCCTTTTATTTTTGTTTGTTTGCTTCTTTTCCTTGATAAATGAATAAAGAAAAAGAAAGAACATTTTCTTTCATTTTTGTCTTTCTTTTTATATCTTTCTTCCTTTTTTCTTTCTTTCCACTTATTTTTTTTTTATATTTAGCATTTCTTTTTCTTTTTTCTGTCTTTTGAATTTTTAATCTTTATTTCTTCGCTTCGTTTGTTTCTTTTTTTTTGTTCTTTCACGAATTTTGTTTCCTCTTTCATTCTTCATATTTTCTTCTCTCATTTCTCTTGGCAGTTTTTACACATTCTTCTGTTTCTAGTTTAATTCTCCCTTCTTCTTTATTTCTTTTAGCTTCCTCGTTCGCCTTGTTCTTCATCCTGTATTTTTCCTTTATCTCTTTCTTATATCGAAGAAGCCACAATAATCTCTCTCTCTTCTTTCTTTTTTTTTTTCATTTCTCTCTTTTTTCTTGATGTTGTGGACAGCAAAAAGAATGTGGCGTTATCAAAGAGGAATTTTACGAAAACGGCGTCTTGGATTCCCGAACATCAAGAACATCATGGAATCAAAGATGCCGCCTCTTCGACTTGCCGAGTGTTTCTGACAAACATGTCACCCAGAGTCATTAAAAATAACAGATCTACTGGCTTTCAGACCCTCACATTCCACACCAGGTATACTCCGTCTCGTTAATGTCAACTCTACGAAATAGCTCCACGCATCAAACGATTACTTTTCTCGCTGATAATGAACATGGGATTCGGTAAAAAAGAAGTCAACGTTACTAACAATTTTCTCTTATGGAGTTGCTTCGTTACAAGATCATTGGACAGAAGACAGTTTTTTTTTCATCACATTGGAACTTTTTAGCAAAGCTAGGAAAGTAATCAAAATTTTTTCATTAAAAATAATGCTTGAATTCATAGCTCAAAAATCCAAATCATGTAAAAAATACCAGCTGTAAAACGAATTTTACTTGATAATGACTGAAAACATCCAAACACCAACGCCAATAAAGAAACAAACAATTAAATTATAAATGAAAAATAGTAAATGAAATAAAACTTGTTTTATATAGTGACACAGTTATTTTTAATATTTTCATCTCAAACAAGGCAAGAAATCTACTAAAACACAAGACGTAGCTGCGTGTGAGAGAATATGAGAAAAATCACTATTAAGAAGAGAGAAAGATATGAGAACAGGAATCAATATGACATGATATAACAATTGACATTATGTTTAAATTTTTGAGGATCAATATTGACCTGGAAGCAAGAAACCGCAAGCTAGATGTCCAACATAAGAAACCGTTGGTGTAGGACTTATCGTTACTTCTCGCCATTTCAACTGTAAAATAATGAAGGTTTACCGCCAATCTAGTACTGTACTTCATAGAATCTGGGTATCACAAAGAAAGGTTAATCGAAACATTACCATAAAAATACTTATATAAAAGGCAAGTGACTGATTCCGAAATGCCAGGTCAGTACCGATAAAATTACAGATTCTTCTTTGGATTTTATCAAGAATCTGTAAATATATAGCAAAAGCATTAGATCAAATGTGGCAATAATATCCGACCGATATTAGACCTATGAACATTATTTACATTATTCGGACGATTGTCTTCATCTTTTAAACTTAAGGAATCACCACATATGTTAGGCTACAAAAATCTCCTAAGCCGACCAAGCATAGAGATGAAGACAATATGGGAACCAGTAATACGGAGTGCCAGAGAAAGTCATTTGTGTCAAAAATTACAATATGAGCTCTGGTAAAAATACTAGTGAGAACCAGTAACTTAAAAAAATTGCAATATGAACTCTGGTAAAAAAGTGTTACTTGGCATTAGGTTTATAAGTTCTAAAAGTTTAGTTGTTCTTGTTCTTAAGGCACATGGATATAGTGGATATAGTCGTTGGTTAGTTCCTGTGACTTGACCCAAAAGTTGTGAGTTCAATACCAGGATACAGCAGTGGTGAACAAGTAACTTACAGGGTTAGATAGAGATAATTCATCGGAGAATATACCCCAGTGATTTTAATAAAGGGTTCTGTTCTAAATTCCTAGTACCTGAAGAAAGCCTGAGGGTACAACAGCCGAAACGTCGTACAAATAACCACAAGGATAAATGGCAACAAAGATGACCACAATTGTCTGAATAATGTAAGTACTGTAAATACTACCTCATTTCAGAAATATAGACAAATACCTATAAATACCTATAAGACGTATTCTGACAAGATAAAATGTCCAGCAAGGTGCAGGAAATAATTTTTATAGCAGACCTAAGCATTGATTCAATATAATATTTCCATTTCACGTCAATGGGAAACGCTGAAGTCACTCTTCTTGAGATTAGCATCCGCCATGCTGAAGGAAGACAAAAAAGAGAGCAGTTTCATTTTGACATTATCAAAATTAACAAGCCGTTTCTTGCTCCAAATAACAACAAGTTATACTTCAGGTCTGAGATCAGCTGGCAATTTGACCGCATTGAACTGGCCAGACTTATTATTGAGACAGAAGTAGACAGTTGTGACATCAGCATAGATAACAAGTTGAGAACTGATGACATAAAGAAGGCCATTGACAAAAAATCAGGAATAACATAAATTTAACGTATTTCCTTGGGGACACCTGCATGAATGCAAAAAAGATCTATAAGAGTGGCCGTTCAAGTCAACTTTCATTACATGCTTTGACAACAAAAACGGAATCAGTTCAAAAATCTATAAATATTATTATTTATCAAATTGGGAAAAAACAACATGCAAAAAGTTGTCAAAAGCCTTCGAGATATCCAAAGAAGAAACAAGAGCTTCCCTAATTCTGATATAAAGCTTGATAGACGCTTTCAGTTAACACACCAGAAGTGAACATTGACAAGAAAACTCAGTATTGCTTATCTGAAAGAGGATTGTAATGTGAGATGCTAAACTGATTCAGAGTAAATTTAGCCATAACAACTTTGCGAAAAAGTGGACGACGGCTTATAGGCCGATAATTAGGAAGGCGAAAATTAGGAATTCGAAGGAATAGATGGTTCGCCTAAGTTCTTAAAGACTGAAACAACAGATGAGATTTTAGAACAAGTTGGAAATCGAAAAGCTGTAAGTATCTCTAGTGGAGTTTGTCGAGAACAGAACCAGTTCAACAGGACATTGTTTGAGGGCATCCTATCAAGTCCACGTGCTTTGTGAGGATCCAGTTTAGAAGTGAAAACAGAAAACATGGACGGAGTCATATTCACATCACTCAATAGAGAATCGGTTCCAAATGGAAATACGGGCAAAATTAGTGCATAGGAGTCATGAGTGGTTTACGAGCAAAACATTCTACTTGATCAACAGATGTTAACACCTGAAACTAAATGTAAAAGAAGGGATAGAAAACTTATTTTCATTTAAGACACTTTAAAGCTTAATGTTCAAGTTAAAATCAAGCGTTCAGATATTAACATGAATCACGCGGACTTAATAATATATGTTCTATTTTTTTTTTTTTTTGTGAAATAAAAATACTTTTTCTATATTATTAATATTCAGACTATTGTCCATCTTTACTGTTGTCATCACAACGTTTTGGCTGTTGTGACCCCCGGCCTTCCTCAGGTGTATATCTATCTGGCTGACCTATGAGGAACCGAACCTGTTATTTAATTTGCGAGAGTAGACTGTTCTTGTTTTACTGCTCATGTCTTGTAATATCGCTTCGTTTTTATTTTCATTTATTACTGTTCAGTTATTACTTGCTTATTTCCACTTAGGGCAAGTACACACTACCCGACAATATATAATAATTGTAAATAGTGTAAATACTGACAAGTCCTTATCCCAGAAATTCAGACAGAAAATATTTATATTACACATATGAATAATGTAGATATTTTCTGAAAAATCACAATTACGATGAGCAATTAATACATTCATATATATATATATATATATATATATATATATATATTCTTTTCATTCCATATATAACTACCTCTACTAAAGGTGCTAAAAGTAGAGGTAGTTAAGGTCTGTGAACAGGTAGATGCGCAAAACTTTATATCTACTTCTACCAATGGAGAAAATAAATGAAATGAAATAAACAAAATAAAATTTATAAAATATAATAGTGAATAAAATTTTCCGAGATCAGGCGCAGACATTAGGTGTACAGAA
Organism: Ascarosepion bandense; assembly: GCA_037127315.1. NCBI lineage: Eukaryota > Metazoa > Mollusca > Cephalopoda > Sepiida > Sepiidae > Ascarosepion > Ascarosepion bandense. The sequence goes on along the minus strand of JBBBDQ010000757.1, from coordinate 2,976,532 downwards.
TTAAATTAGATTTTAGAAGGTACCAGAAATCTAATCCTGAACAGAAAGCCAGTTATAAATCTATATTCTTGATCAAAAAACCGGGAGTAATGTGAACGGGTACGAAGGAATGGTGGAAAATGAAAATTTAAACTTTATATATATATTTGCATAAAAATCTAGCCAAAAATATTTTAGAAGTTAATTTTAAAAGATTCCCATGACCCTTTGTGTTCATGGATAGTCAATGTAGGCAGGCATAGGTTTAACCTCATCAACTATATATATATATATATATATATATATAAAAGTTTCGTAAAAACAACCCACAAGGTAGTTTAGTTAAATTTTATTTAATTTTTTTTTTAGTATTCTGGACATAAATTATGTTGTAGTTGTCTGACAGTGTTTGTAAAATAAAACATTCCTTTAACTTGATATATTTATATAAAAAAATTATACATTCAGTTGAAAATAAATATAATCACGCTTGACAATGGCTAAAAGTATAGATGTCTAGCCACACTGATGAGCTGTGATATAACGAAACAGGTTCTGTACATATATATATATATATATATATATATATATATATATATATATATATATATATATAGTAAACTGTTAGAAGTCTTTTTAAATAGTTTTATTAGAAAGTGCTCGATAGATCTGTGAAAATTACAAATCGCCTGACGAATAAAAGGTTACCGCTTGAGTAATCACCGAAACGGAAGTTGAGAATAATAGTATATCAACAAGTACAAGGTTCGTATTTTTCGTGAAGTAGATACATTGGTAATAATAACTCATTAAAAGACTCTACTCTCTTCTTTACCCCAATGGTGTCCATGCATTGAAGAGGATAGGAACATACCATTGCTGCATATAGGTAAGTATACAACAGTTAAAATAATAATTTCGTATTTGTTCTTTTTGTTATTATCGTCACTCACACACACACACACACACACACACACACACACACACACACACACACATATATATATAACATGTAATATCTTAAGCGTATGCGTATTGGTTTCCCACGTAGAAAACGACGTTGTGTCAGTCAGTTAAGTGCCATACGTGATACACGCTTGGGCGATCATGTCTCGAAAGAGACATGACTGAGTGGGCAGAATATTATCCCGCAATAGGTTGCCATTTCTTTCTGCGGTAGACTGGTTGCCGACCAATGCTATAGAACCCAGTCTGTCCTGCTATTTAACCCATAACTGGAAGGAAGAAACGGATTAATACCTTTCCCAAGGGTATTTGCGCGTAAGTGAATACAATGGATTCAACTGGAATTCGAACTCGGCTCCCCGGTTTCCGAGCCGATATCTACTGTACCACGACGTGTCACATCCTACTTTAGTGGGAAGAACGTCTATCAAAAGTAAGCAAATTTATTTTTTTTATCTAAGTGGCGCTTTATCAATGATTACTTAGGTAGGTGTGTAGATATCAGGTGTGCAGAAAGTTCCGGGAGGTAGTGTAATATCTAGCGACAAGAACTGACGAATAAGAATGCAGAGTTCGAATTTCAGTCGAATGCAAATACCCGGGAGAAAGATAGGAATCTATCTCCTCCCTCCCCATATACGGGTAAATAACAGGACAGATTGTGTCATATATTTTTATGTTGCAACCGGCCTCGGAGAAGTAAAACTCTGAATTCGAAACCTCCAACCATATTAGTAGGGCAATCTGGGTTCTGTGACCTTGGCTAGCAATCAGTCTAGGAGAAGGATAACCTACAGTCCGTATGGATTTTTGACGAAGATCGTACTAAGAAAACCATCGAGAAATACTTTATAATATCGAGATCATTTCAAAATGTAACTAATATAAGTTTTGCAATTTATAAATTAAATTGGGATGAAATTAAAAAAAAGCTAAATGGAATCGCTGAAACACGCACTCTCTTTCTCTTTCGTTCTCTCTGTTTCTCTTTCTCTTTCTCTCTTTCTAATTCTATGTTTTCCTGCTCGCGTAGCCGATTGGTAAAGACACATCGGATCTAAAGATGGCATCTCTCCGGTGTGGGAGTTTGCTGGTTCGATTCCTGCCGGAAGATGAATATTTTTCAAACGATTTACCAAATGATTTAGACCAGTGGAAAGGAAATTATAATGTACTGTTTCTCTCTCTCTCTCTCTCTCTCTCTCTATATATATATATATATATATATATATATATATATGTATATAAAATAAAACAAACTTTTCATTGAAATACAAGTACCCATTAAAAATAATAATTTTAAACAAATAAGAATTCACACACACACATAAACACACACACACATATATATATATGTATGTATGTATATATTATTATTATTATTATTATTATTATTATGTTATAGACTCTCCCGTCGATTTCGACGTATGAGTGTCTAACTCAGACCACCACACAAAGAATTGTTTAGAGTGGTGCAATCATCGGGTGCGTATTACAAACTGACTGTTCAATAGAGTTGAATTTGAGCTCGCTCGATGTCCACTGGAACTGAATCTGAATCTGAAAAATTTAAGTTACTGCTTTTTTAATAACAAGAGTAAAACTTAAATAGACAAGGATTACATGGAGTTAAAAAATTATAATTAACATTTTAAAAATAGAATCGTAAAATTAAAAATTTAAAATTAAAAAAATATTATATGCACGGAGATAAAATCAAAGGGGCATAACTCATACTTATTAATAGCAATATTTGCAGGGGCAAAAGAAAGAAAGAAAGAAAGAAAGAAAGAAAGAAAGAGATAAATAAGACAGTGTTGAAGAAAGAAGCAAAACTATAGAGCAATCTGTATTAATTAGGGTCTAAGAATTTAAGTATTTTTATATTGCAACATGTGGTCATTAAATTGTTGTTTTTTGTTAAGTAGATTAAGTTTATATGATTTAAGATGACAATGCATAAGTAATATCTATCTCCTTTGTCATTGCAAGATTAGAATTTTGTAAGCAAAATTGGTTTCTTGTTATTTTTTTAATTTTCCATAATACATGGATAAAACAGTGCTTTTATGGTATTTACTCTTGTTTAAAGACAATATGTGGTTGTTGAATCGTAATTTTCACATGTTAGCGGTCGATCTAAAGTAAAATCATCATCATCATCATCATCATCATCATCATCTTAATAATTGCTAGCTTTTTAATCAATGCTTTCGGATAGACACTGGTCATTCAATGAGCAGGTTTTATTTTTTGGCATTTGCAATTATTTTTTTAAAGAGTCATTATTATTAGTATTAGTAGGTTAACTGATATTATTTAGGTGGGACAAGTATTTATTTGATATCATATTATTATGTTGTGAAATATATATTATCTATGTTCTTAACACAACTATAATTGACGTTAACATTGCATTCACATGACTATATATATATATATATATATATATGTATGTATATATATATATAAACATATAATTCATTTAACATATAATTCGCGTAACTATATATATACATATATAAGTGTCCAGTCCGTAAATGGGGAGGATAATCCAACAAGATTACCTTAATATAAAATATTAAGTCGTAAATCCATATAGAGAGCTCGATGGGTGTTAACCAGAGCGATATGAAATTTATAAAGGAAAACTCAACACGTCATTTCAATTGGTTATAAACTATAGTTCATTTCAATAAGTTTAATTAGCCCATTTCATCAGACCTTTAGGTAGGTTAGCCTCATGGGGTCAAACAGACGCCAGCAGCCAAGGTAATTGGGACATTTTAGAGGTAAACCCCTTCATGACAGATCCGACGCCAATATTTGGAATTGGACTATCTTTCCTTTTTGCTTTCTTTCTTTACTTCTTTCCTTTTTTCTCCTCTTTCCCCTTATTTTTATTGTTATTTTTGTTTGTAATTTTAATTTTAATTTTAATGTTATCCCTCTCTTCTGTTTAAGAAAAACCCCATTCCGGCAAAAATTTTGTACCAGATGAAGAGAATATTGTAATGTCTGATGAAATGAGCTAATTAAACTCATTGAAATGAGCTATAGTTTATAACCAATTGAAATGACGTGTTGTGTTTTCCTTTTTAAATTTCATTATATATATATATATATATATATATATATATATATATATATATATATATTATCACTTTAAATGTAATAATTTTAATATTCGAGAATTCTTCTTAAAGACAAATATGCGCTCTGCGAAAGAGATTTATTGAAAATGCTGATAGCCGACATGAAAACGAAACTTCAAGATTTACTACAAAAAGTTTCAAAGAAAGCAGAGAAAGAACTCCATATAAACTACGAGACAACTGAACAGATGCTTATCAGTAATAAGAGAAGCCGAAAATGCCAACTACAGGCCGGGGATACTAAAAGCAGGCACAGAAATGTAAATACCTGGGAATTATTCTATCGGTGAATGGAAAGTGTGACACTGAGAACCGAAGATGCATTGGCATGACCAGAAGCTGAGTAGAGTATTTAGAGACAGGAAAATTTTGCTGGAAACAAAAAAGAGAGTACTGGATTGCTATATGAAATCTGTCCTTTAATATATCAGTGAATGCTTGACAATTTTATCAAAGATGAAGAAAAGACTCAAAGCTACCGAATTGTGGTTCTACAGAAGGATGATGAGGACACCATGGACGAAGCACGCGTGCAATGACGATGTTTTGGGGAGGATAGACACAAAAGGAAAACTGATACTTAACATCAGGAAAAGACAACTGAAGTTTCTGCGACACGTGTTGAGGAAGGAGTGTTTGGAGAATCTGATACTCACAGGACAGATAGAGGAAAAGAGAGACAGAGGAAAGCAACGCGTGACATACTTGATAGACTTTGGCAAATGAATGGCAGAGCAGCGTTTGGGAGGTGTAAGAAAATGAAAGGGTGTTAAAAGCTACAAGGAATAGAGAGACGTGGAGGGCCATGATCGCCTACGTCCTGAAGGAACACGACACATTGAAGAATACGAAAATAAATATCTTTACTAAATATACGGAGTGTCTACTACTCAGATATGAGTATCCACTAAAATAATGTTTAATTTGATAAAAATCTGTCGGCTTGACAAGTAAATCCATTGCCTTAGAAAATTATTATATTTGAGTTTATAATCATTTACTTGATTCAAGTAAATGAATAATAATGATTATAAACTTGAATTATTTACTTGATTCAAGTTTATAATCATTTACTTGATGTAACATAAGATGGTTATATTTGTACATACAAAAGTGTAATTATTAGGTTGTCCCAAAAGTTCGTAAACACTTGCGAAAGGGGTCTATCTGGTCCAGCACAATCGAGACAAGCGATGGGTTCAGAAATGTCAAGAGACACCGTCGGTTCCAAAACAAGATCGGTTCGGCAAGAAAGTCATGTTGTGCGTTTGTTGAAATTTGAAGGAATCGTGCATTTTGAGTTGGCTCCGAATGGTCGGGCCATCAGTGCCGAACTTTATTGTCAGCAACTTGAGCGGGTCTACGAAAAGTTGAAGCAAAAGTACTCGGCTCTGATAAACCGAAAGCGCGCTTTGATACAGCAAGACAATGCCAAGCCACATACCGCCAGAAAGACCAAAGACAAGTTTGAAGAGCTGGACGGCGTTGAGGTTTTGCCACATCCTGCCTACAGTCCTGACTGTGCTCCATCAGAGTACGGCCTTTTCCACTCAATGCAACACTTTCTGAAGAGCCGCCTATTCGACTCGTTTGATGAAGTCGAGGAAGCGTGTCAAGAATTCTTTGATTCGAAGCCGGCTGGACAAGATCCAAATGATTGCAGATCGATGGCAGATAGTCTTGGAAAATGATGGTCTTTACTTTTAGCAATATTCTTTGTTGTTTTTGCGAGTAAAATTTCAATTTTTTGCAAGTCTTTTCTGGTAACCTTAGATTACTTGGCGAGTATAATTTCAAGTTTTTTGCAAGTGTTTACGAACTTTTGAGACAACCTAATAGTTAGGCAATAGATGAATAGTCGTTTTTTTAACTTTTTAATCATTTACTTAAATTAGACATAGGTTAGTACTAGTCATTTATATTTTACAAGCATTTACTTGTTTGGTGTTCGTAGCTGTCGAAACATTCTATGAGCCGATGTTTGGGCTGAAATTAATAGATATATAAATGAATAGGTAGTTATTATTTCGTGAATTAGTTTTGGACAAAGATAATTTTCACATGTTCATGCAAAAGCAATTACTGCGATGACACGACATGATTTGGTTATTGCCCACTTTTAACCCGTGGAAATGTTTGTTGCTTTTATAGCATCGACTTAAATAGAATTCGTCCAGAACAACAGTGCAGACGTGTCTGTAACATCAGTTCATTGCCCATATTGACTGTCCGAAAGTCCAAACACGAGGTGAGACTGGATGCGGTGAATAGAGAAATGTGCTCGACTTGTAGACAAGTGGAACACCTTATGATATGCGTCGGGCATCTTCCATCCGGAGCAATTCGCAATTGCGATCACATATTCAAAACACAAGCCTCTATTCTTGAACCTTGTTAAAAATGGAAAGTTCAACAATGGAAGCTGATGTACATGGGTATAGATTTTTTACTAACTTTTCACCCAATGCAAGACCCAAGAGCCACTCAAGGTAGATTTAGTGTGGACTTACGAAGAGGAATCAAACTGTCTTTTTTAATTGTTTCATCCTAAGCAAGGCGGTACCGCCACTGGTGTACAGGAGGCGAAGTGAAAGATGGGCCAATTACAGGGGATGTCGAAAAAAGTGCAAGAGAATGGTGGGAATACTGGTGTGGAGACAGTTGCAAGGGTAGAGTGAGAAGGGAAAAGAACAAGATACCCTGGGGATGTGGAAACAACGAGAGAAGGACTGGAGTCAAGTTAATAAGAGATGGGAATTTACATTGCATTTAAATTCTTGGAAATTGTAGCCGTCAGGGAAGCAAGTATACGAAAGGGAGTTCCACAGGCGGGAAGCTGATGGAATAGAAGTGGCGGCTGCATTTAGTTGATTTAACTGTAAAAGAGTGGGACATTATTGCCAATCTGGTTGCTCGAGTAAATCCTTTTAGAGGGGACATCAGTGAGCTAAGCTCGTTGGAGCAGAAGCCATGAAAATATTTGTAAAATAGACAGAGGGAAGCCACATCCCTCCGGTGATGTAGAATAACAGTTGCTCTAGAGTTGAAGGGGTTAATATTGTAGTGATCAAGGAAGATACCGCTAGGGAGATTGTTCTACAAAATATAATAGTTAGTTATAGATGTGTTAGTATCATCTAGTGGTCATGAGTTGGTCCTTGGACTTAGTAGTGAGAGTACCAAATTCGAACCTGAAAAAACAATAATTGCTTTCACAGGATATTTCGCAATAATCAATGTAATAATCAATGAGATAATCCATATCAGCCAATCTATGGACACCTGATGATGATCAGAGGCTACTTGGTCGAAACGTTGTGTCTCTAATAACACCTATATCAATCAAGATTATAACAAAAGTTCGAAATAATTCCAAGATTATTGAAAAATTACTCATCTAAAAAATAAATATAAATTATGTCAAGTGGTACGAACCCATTAAAATAATCTATTTGTAAAAATCCACGTGACACTGAATATAAAAGGCTTCAAAAATACTAAAGCCTTTCGGGACGGTGACGTAGTGAATATAGTAGTTGGTTATACATCGAGTGGTCGTGTTCGATCCTTCGACTTGGTAGTAACAGTACCAAATTCCAACACAAATGAATAATAATTGATTTCACACGATATTTCGCAATAATCAACGAGATATTCCACATCAGTTTTAATTTGATAAATAAACTGGCATGTAACAGTTTTGGGTCCAACAACATAAAATGATAATAAAACTTTTCGAATTCGTCTATATTTCTGAGATGAGGTAGTATTTACCGTATTTACATTATTCTGACTATTGTTCTCATCTGTTGTCATTTGTACGACGTTTCGGCCGTTGTATGCTCCGGCCCTTTTCAGCTACTAGGAATTTCGGACCGAAGTCTTTTATTACAATTACTGGGGTATATCATCCTCATTCCTTGCGTAAAGCCCCTATTGGAAGTCATGAGTCATCTTCCTCTAACCCTGCAAGTTACTTGTTCACCACTGCTGTAGCCTGGTACTGAACTCACAACTCTAATAGTCATAGTGAGGAACTAACCAACGTCTGTATCCACTGGGCCATGTGTCCTTAAGAACAACTGAATTTTTGGGACTTATAAACCTAATGTCCAGTAACCCTTTTTTACCAGAGTTCATATTGCAATTTTTTATGTTAATGGTTTTCTCAGTTTTTTTTTTCACCAGAGCTCATATTGCTATCTTTGACACTATGTGCTAATTCCTTAAGTTTACGTAGTTTTCAGTGGCGTTCTCTGTCTATTATTTCAACTTCAACGTCATACAAATGGCAACAATGATAAGGACAATAGTCCGAATAATGTAAATACTGTAAACCTTTTCGCAGTTTACATTTATCTGTAGTGTCTTTGGAGCTTGAAGATTGGAAATAATTCTTCAATATGTTTTGTAAGAAAAGTAATATCATATGATAGCATATTCCAGTATTTAATATTTGACGTATGTGAAAAGACATTTGTTGATAGAAATTGATTGGTTGATAACAAGTACAGAGATTTATATACTAATGAAATTACATACTTTTTGATAATTTGCAAATAATATTTAATTATGCAGTTGGTCTCAACAACAAACATGGATTTAGGATTCAAAATAGTCTCTTAAAATTTTAAAAGAATAGGAAATATAGCTCGTTACTTCAAATGGTGTGCAAAAGTTTTGGGCTAACTACATAAAAGGATTTATTAAGAACTTAAGATTGTTTAGCAGTATGCTTTATCAGTACTGTCTGTGGGCCATGAAGGCTAGAAAAAAATTTTGAAAACTTAACATTTAACTCAGTCACGTCATTTTTTTTATTTTGTATTACCATGCTTGTAATACATGGTCGTACAAAGTTTTAGTGATAATGTACCTTTATTTTATTAAGAAGTTAAGATTGTTTAGCAGTGTGCTTTTATTAACAGTGTATGTGGGGCTTGACATATGGTTTTAAGAATCAGTCAGTTAAGTGCCATCACGCTTGGGCGATCATGTCTCGAAAGAGACATGACTGACTTGACAGAACATTATCCCGCAGTACTTTGCCATTGCTTTCTGCTGTAGATTGATTGCCGACCAAGGCTATAGAACCCAATCTGTCCTGCTATTTAACCCATAACTGGAAGGAAGAGATGGATTAATACCTTTCCCAAGGGTATTTGCGCGTAAGTGAATACAATGGATTCAACTGGAATTCGAACTCCGGTTTCTCGTTCCGAGCCGATATCCACTGTACCACAACGCACATCCGCTCCTTGTTTGTATTCGACTCTGTTTCGCTGAGGCGGAGACGGCGGCGTCGTCGTAGTCGTAGGCGTTGTCAGCTCGCAGCTGTAACGGCGGCGGCAGCAATGGCAACGGCTAACGGCAAAACGGCGGACGACGTGCAGCAGTAGCAGCAGCAGCAGTAGCAGCAGCAGCAGCAGCAGCGAACCACGGAAGCCGGTGACGGTGCGCCAGGCCTAGACGGACGAGATCTAACGCACACGACAGGCTGCCGGTTGGTTTTTAAGATTAAGTGTTCAAATAAAAAAATCCTGGTAAGATTTCAAGTTCTCTTAGGGTCGCCTTAATGTGCAGATTAAATATATCCTGTGAGAAGAAGCCTCTTTGTCTTATCTCCCTTTCTATTACTGCGTACTTGCCCAAACCATTTTTCTGTCCGTATGCAGGTGACTTCTTCCAGGTAGTCTGGGTTATTCAAATAGGTTTGCGAAATAAATAAAGTTTTCCTAGCAGTTCAAATTTCAAATTTGTGTCACAACTTATTAAGTGCTTTTGCGTAGTTTATGTTACTTAAAATCATGCATTTGCATTGCTCTCACTCTCTCTACCCCCCTCTCTCTCGCTCTCTATTTTAATTCTGATGATAAATATTTCGAATTTGTCTATATTTCTGAGATGAGGTAGTATTTACATTATTAGGATTATTGTCCTCATCTTTGTGGCCATTTGTACATTTCGACTGTTGTACGCTCCGGCCTTCTTCAAGTAGTAAGAATTTCGAACCGAACCCTTTATTACAATCACTGGGGTATATTATCATTATTCAGTGCATAAAGCTCCGATTGGAAATCATGAGTTATCTCCCGCTAACCCTGCAAGTTACTTGTTCACCACTGCTGTAGCCTGGTATTGAACTCATAACTCTAAGAGTCAAGTCATGAACTAACCAACGTCTATATCTTTAAGGACACATGGCTCAGTGGATATAGACGTTGGTTAGTTCCTGACTTGACTGTTAAAATTGTGTGTTCAATAAAGGGCTTACTGGTTACTGTTCTATTGTTATCATTGCTTAGTAATGTTTCTGTATTTTAATTCATCCGTATCCAGTTAAACCTTGTATCTTAGTAGCTTTACTGACTTGTTTGGAGCTAATCCAATTAAAAAATGTTCCTACTGTTGTATATTAAATTTATTATTTCTGCAAAATTGCCAATCTCGAAACCATCCAAAATTGATAGCATTTCTAATACAATGACAAGTGATTTAACTTCTTGAGCAGTGACGGATCTTACCTCATAGTTTAATATTTAAATATTTAATGATGTGTTGTCGTAGATTTTAATGATTTTTTGTTGTAGGTTTTAATGATTTTTATTGTAGGTTTTAATGATGTTTTTATTGTACGTTTTAATGTTTTTAATGTACGTTTTAATTATGTTTTATATCGTAGGATTTAATGATGTTTTTATTGTCTTTTTAATTATGTTTTTGTTGATCATGATATTTTTATGGTAGGTTTCAATGATGTTTTTATTGTATGTTTTAATGATGTTTTTATTATAGTTTTTAATGATATTTTTATTGTAGGTTTTCAAGATGTTTTTATAGTTGGTTTTAATGATGTTTTTATAGTTGGTTTTAATGATGTTTTTTTATTGTAAGTTTCAATGTTGTTTATTATTGCAGGTTTTAATGGTTTTTATTGTAGGTTTTAATGTTTTTTATTTTGTTTTTATTGCATGTTTTCACTCTTTTATCAGGAGGAGATCTCTGAGGTATATTATTTTCTTCTTTGGGATATTTTTAGTCTTATAAATCGATATACATATTAAATCTTCAAATTTAGTTGCGTGTATAACGCGATAGAAAACTTACTTGAAAAAAGTTTTAAGAGGAAATAAGATTAAAATATTCTGAACAAAATAGAATTAATATTTCACTGATTCTCATAAATTTTGTTGCAATATCGCCGCGAGGTCGACTGGTCGACTAATCGCACCTGTACATGTCATTCAAATATAATCTTCAAATACAGCGAACTTCATGTCTTATTAATATCATTTCATTGGGAGGTAATGTATAATGAGCTAGCTTGCTAACCATTACTAGCGAGATTGAATCTTGTGTGCACAAAACTTATGTTCTTTTTCCCAAGAAAGCTTAATATTGATGATACCTCAGTATATTTAGCAAGTTACTGGAATTGTAAATGAGTACTGAGTTCGATTCTTTCTAATGGGCCATACTGATGGTCTTGTGCTAAAATCTAAGCTAAGCGGCGTATTTTAGGTAGGAGTTTAAGTATTAGGTAACGGTTAAGTAACATGAAGAGATAATTATTTCTTGTTATTTCGAACCTCACTCGCGGCCTTGTTGATAACTAAACAAAATATGGATACCTCGGTATGGTTAACGAGATAAAGTGATTTAAAATGACTAGTGAGTAATCACATAGATTCTACCCCAGTGCCTTATATGATTGGCCTTGGACCAAAATCTTCGACTTACTTTAATAGTTGACGAGCTAGTCAAGTTTATCATTAGCACTTAATAGTTAATTCAATCTTGACTATTTGCCCAATTTTTGTGAACTTGGACCAAACTAAAATAAGCTTATAAAATAAGAATAGGTGTCTGAAGCCCAGAGTAATAGTTTGCGAGTTTGTCAAGCTGATAATTAATACTGTGTATGAGTCCAATTTTCACTATATGTCTCTACTAGTGGCATCGCACCCAAACTAAATAAACAAATATCAACTGACGCCTTGATATAGGATAATGGTTAACGAGCTACTCTCGTTGACCATTAGTACTGAGTAAAGGAGTGTGTTCTTCACTAAGTGTTTCATACTTGTTGGTTGTGTGCAAACTAAGCGAATAGTAATAAAAGTCTTAACAAGCAGTTTTGGTTGACTGTTGTTACTGACTAGCGGGTTCAACTTCACTAGTTGCCTCATGTTTGTGACGTTGCGCTCATACTGACCTAAGCTTGCTATTTTGATCAAGGTGTCTCGGCAGGGAGTAATGCTTAATGAGCTATTATGATAGGACAAACTACGGATTAGAGATTTCGAGGAATATTCTTCTTCTATGTGCCATGTTCCTTCAGGGCGTAGGCGATCATGGTCTTCCACATCTCCCTATCACTTGTAGCTCTTAACATCCCTTCTTTTGTTATCCCACTCCAAACCCCGCTCCACCATCCATCTGTTCAAGTTCATCAAATTTGTCACGTGTTGCTTTCTCTTATCTTTACTTCGCTCTCCCTGTCCCGTGAGCATCAGATTCTCGAAGCTCTCTTTCCTCATTACATGTACCAGAAACTTCAGCTATCTTTTCCTGGTATTACGTAACAGTTTTCTTATCATGTCCATCCTGTCCAAAACCTCGTAATTGCTTACATGTTCTGTCCATGACATCTTCAGCATCCTTTTGTAGAACCACATTTTTGTTGCATCAAGTTTTTTCTTGATCTTTGATAAGATTGTTCAGCATGCGCTGCCATGTTGACGGACAGACATCGCATAACAATCCAGTACTCTCTTCTTTGTTTCTAGAAAGATTTTCCTGCCTGTCAGTACTTGAGTCAGCTTCTAGAATGCACCTGTGGTCATGTCAATGCGCCTACGGATCTCAGTGTCACATTTTCCGTCCCTTTAGTTGTCACATATTCTATTTCTTTGTGCTAGTTATATTGAATGTTTTAAATAACAAATTCATAACTATATTATATTATTCTGAGAGAAATTAATGTATCTCAAAAATATATTTACCGCATTTGCTGGCATATTGGAATGTATTATTTAGGGAAAAAATACGCAGCTCAAAATCAAAATAGTCAAAAAAATCAAAATGATAACCTTACCTTTATGTAACATTCTCACTAACCATAAAGACACACTAACAATATTACAAATTATAATATTAGTACTTGTTTTTAATAGAAGTAATTAACAGGAAATTTTTAGAAGAATTCTCCCTGTTATAATAAAATCCTTTTGTTGTATATATATATATATATATATATATATACTAGCAGTAAAGACCGGCGTTGCTCTGTTACTCGGTAGCTCGGGTGTAATGAAAGCTTTAAAACTAATCCAAGATCCCGGAGCTCAGAATCTTTGCGCGTATATAAGCAAAAGTTGTTTTCAGTCAAATCGAAACCGGAGATTGAAACAAAAATGAATGTATGTAAGTTAAATTTTGATTTCCGGTACCGATGTCAAATAAGTTTTCTGTCGCAAACTGAATTTTGAAGGCTAAATAAGTCCTCTGAGTAAATGGTATCATGGTTACAATTACCTACTTAGAGCAAAATCCGAAGCAAAAACCAAAATAAAAGGACTGAAAACCTGATTTCGATGAAACTCGATAGAATATCGGGGAATCGATTTCCAATATCGGAGTCAAAAAAGGCATCCAAGGATAAACTAACCTAAGTAATTCTATGAAAACTTATCGTACCCATCTGGAGTAAAATTAGAGAAAATGGCTGAATATCGTTTTTTAATCAGATTCGATAGAATATAGGGGGCATCTATTTCAGATATCCGGAAAAATGATTCATATGAAAAGATCTATTAATGTAAAAGACTAAAAACTATAATTTTACCAAGTCAGAGTAAATTCTGCAGCAAGAACCACGATAAAAGAACTGAAATCCTGATCTTGATCAGACATGATCGGATATCGGGGTATCGATTTCCGATATCTGGGGGAAATCGTAAAAAATAAGTAGCCCATGACTTGACCGAAAGCTGAAAGAATATTTGTGTAAAGTTTGGTGAGAATCGAAAAAAACTTTGGATTTGTATAAAGAACATACAGACAGACACGCACGCACAAACATCCTTCCTTTTATATATATAGATATAAATACTTCCCTCCAACCTTGCTCATATATATATGTATATATATATATATATATATATATATATATATATATATATATATATATTGCAATAATTGTCGTCGTATAGTCAAGAATATATATATCCTCTCTGTTCAGCTTTCCCTGACGATCCGTTTAGGTGAAACGTAGGTAGGTCTGTCTGGCTCACTAGGTATTCTTTACTTATTCCGCTCTACCTAAGTATTGAGCGCTTTTTGTTAGTAGATTACTCGTGTCGGGGTTATTTCTTTGGGCTACGTGCTGACTCGGTCCGAACCCTTTTGACTGATGTTCATATACTGAGTTCTTCCTTTTTTTAAAAAACATTTTTCCCTTCATAGATTCGTGAAAGATTATTCGACGCGAATATAGTTATAATATCTTATATATATATATATATATATATATATATACTAGCAGTATAGCCCGGCGTTGCTCGGGTGTAATGAAAGCTTTAAAACTAATCCATGGTCCTGGAGCTCAGACTGTATGGACGTTGGCACGAAAGACTTAAAAGCAGTAGTTGTTTCTAGTTAAAGCGAAACCGTAGACTGAAAGAAAAATGAATGGATGTAAGTCAAATTTTCATTTGCTGGTATCGATATCAAATAAGATTTTTTCTTCGCAAACTGAATTTTGAAGGCTAAATAAGTCCTCTGAGTAAATGGTAACATGGCTGAGACTAAGAACTACAATTATACCTACTTAGAGCCAAACTCGAAGCAAAAATTAAAATAAAAGGGCTGAAAAAATACAGACATACAGGCAGATAAACAGACACACACACACAAACATATATATATATATATGCTTGTGTGTGTGTCTGTTTATGTGTATACAAACATATATATATATATATATATATATATATATTATCGATTTTCTGCACTATTATAAGAACTGCAACCTTGAAACTTCTGAATATCGTTTCTTATGTCTTCGTCTATGAGTGTATCAAATTTGATTAAAATCGGACCACTCCTTCTATAACCCGATTTTTTCGATTATCGACTTTCGATATTTATCGGGGGTACCTCGACACAAAACCTAGCTAAGAACACTCGCAGACGCTTATAGTACAACTGTGTACATTTTCAAGAAAATCGGTTCAGCCGTTTCGGAGTCTATAGTTAACGGACACACACACACACACAAAGACAAAGTTCCTTTTATAAATAAGTTTATATATATATATATATATATATATATATATATATATATATATAATAATAATAATAAAACCGACTCTGTACGTATTCTAATCTTAAAATGTTACAAGGTGCGATTTTTTTCGTGTATATATATATATATATATATTGTTCAATTCCATAAATTACCTACTTTCTTAATTCTATTTGAATTTTTCAGAGATATGTTTTTAATTATATCATAGTTTTCACTTCCTGGAGACTATTTTCAGAGCTGAGCTCGATGAGTGCACTAATTCCTGATAAACCCCACTTTTTATTGTTTTTTTATTACCCCTTTCAAACTGCTCTATTAGACGCTGAGTAATTTTTGGTACACTTAAAAAAAAGAAAATCTGCGTCAGGAGACTGAAAAATATGGTAATTTTCATTTGTGCTTATCATAACGCTTCATCTTGTCTATTCACCAACCTTCATCAGTCAAATATGGCGGATAAATCAAGAATCAGAGTAAATCTTTATCTCAGTAGATATTAAAAACTAATCAAAATCCTGACGGACTAGCTAAAAAGTACGTAGTATTAAAATCATTGAAGTTGATAGTGGCAAATATTCATTGAATTTGAAGAATGTCTCTTGAGCGAATTTCTAATAAGTTCCCTTGAATGAAAAAGCTATTTCTTGCTATCGCCATAAGCGATAAAATTTTAATGTAATAATTTCGGAAAGAACAGTTTCCATACTGGAAAATTAAACAAGAATATTAAAGGTGTTTTTTTTTTCTGTATGCCGTGTCACTTCAGGGTGTAGGTGTTCATTGCTCTCCATAATTTTCTGTCCTTTTTAGCTTTTAGTAAATTCCTTTTCAGCATTAATCACAGTCTCTGTTTACACAATCATCTGTTGGAAATTATACAAATGTAACGGGTCTCCTCATTGGGTGATGAATCCAACACATTGTTTAAGACAATCCTGCTGATTGGCTGAGTTGGGCCGACCTCGTTTTTGAACTTTTGGCGGGCTTAGAACGGAAAGGAAGATTTCCGCTCTCTTTGGTTAGCCGGCTACGACAGAGCACGGTCGCTTTTTAGGACCGCTCCTTCTTATACATTGCCGCGGGGTCTACAGTGGGCGCCCTCATGTCTCTATTTCCTGAGACAGTTATACCTATATCAAGGTAAATTTATTAGGCTAATGCCTTATCATTTTATTCAGAGAGACTTTCTCCAAATCCTTCGTACCCTTTGAGGTATCCTTTTTGGGCAATTGCCTTACTTGTAGAGAAAACTTCTCTAAGAATTCTTCAAGACCAGTACATCGACCCTCTTTCGACCGAATTGGAAACGGCTGTAGAAACCAGACCTCAGAAGAAATATTCCTGAACGTCGCGGAATTTGCTGCTCCATACGTAAACTTCACCACCTTCCTGACGAGGCCGAACTCTCAGGTCTCCAGAAGGAAGCCAACTACCTTCTCGAAAAGAGACTTTATACCAAGCTGAGCAGAAGCTGCAAAAATCAACTAATTTTTGCAAGACTAATAAACGTGTTGTTAAACCCCAGGTATGTCTTGTTATATTTGTCGATTTCCACCCACTGCTCGAGCTCTGAGCTATGTGTGAATAATTTCTCACACATCTTAGGTATGTTAATCGTTTTTACCGACTTCAGTATATCTTGTGTGTGTCATCTTCTTTAATCCCTCTTTTCTCACTATGTGTCATAGATATTTCAAGGGTCGTAGAGAGTCACTAGACTGACGACTCTACGACACTGTCAGCTCTCTGCCTTCGGGTAGAGGGCGCTCTCTGCTCGGAAGCAATAACCCAGTCGTGGTTCCGCCGAAGGGTAGAACCACGACTGGGCAAAAATAGACAGACATTTTTTGGCCCGGCTATATGGCCGGGAATACCCACTATAAAATGACCATGTGTCACAACCAGCCTTGCGTGGGAAGGCTAGTAAATACAGTCATAGATATTTCAACTGTATTTTTGCGATTCTCAGTATAAGCATTCTTTTTGTTTCCATTTCTTCTAAATCAATATCGTTACTAACAGGTTTAATCGATGACCTTCTCAACATCCTTCTGTAGAATCGCGTATCTGTTACCTCTGGCTTACGTTCCTGAACGATCACCGAAATATTTTGAAATAACTGGAATTGGAACTTGGCTCACCTACTAACAATTCCGAGCCATTAACCATTACACCACTCGTACATCCAAGAACCTGATAATCCCAAGCGGTCACCATTGACCTGGTTCGACATTGCTTAACTTCTGTGATCGTAAAGGAACCGGTGTTTGTTGTGATGCACACTTTCTCCGTAATTAGATATTCAACACTTTTGATCGAGTGAAGGAAACTTTTTTTTACAGTTTTCAGATTCAAATCCAACAGATTGGTATCTGTTATAGATTCGGTTACTGGCTGATCGTTGTTAAAAGATTGTCGATGATGACGTACTTTATTTTGAAGAATAAACGTTGGTGTTGCTATATAAAATTTTGTTGTTTTCTTTCCGCTTTCTAAGTTAGTCAGAACTTTCTGGCTATCCTCATGCATTTGTGGATACGGGCTCTTAATACATATAAAAACATTATATTTTGCATTTGATTGATGACTGATTTGCATCGAAAGTTTTGTATTCATGAAATATGTATGACTAAGTAATTTATATTTTGATATTTTAATTTTTAAAATTTATTTAGCAAATAATATTTACATTTCTTAACATTATATGCTAGACCGAGTAAATCGATTCTTTACCCTGTGCTATAAAATATTTCCATGGAAGCCACGTTACCTACTAAACTCTTGACAGCAATTTAATAAAATCAGTTTAATGTACGTATTTTTTAAACTTCTTTTCCTATTTCCACTAATGCTATTAATTTCAATTGATGAAGTGGAAATTTTTACTGGAAGTTTTTGCATCTATTTTGCCTTTTAGTACTTTCAAAATTACCGCTTTTATTATGTAAAAGGCTTTCCTCCCATGGAGTTGGCGTCCATTGAGTAAAGAGCTGATTGACTTGTGATTGTTATTGGTTTTCAAATGCATACTTTTCCCCCTCCTCTTATTTGATATGCACTTCGTGGTTTCTCAGTTTGATGTCAACGTCATAATAACGGTAATAATAGCTTTTACGATTAGGTTTAATTTTTATAACGACGAAAGAAGACAAACGTTAAAACGAACCTGAAAACGGAAACATCATTGCGTAAATCAATTATATATATATATATATATATATATATATGCGTGTGTGTGTGTGTGTATGTGTGTGTGTGTGTGTGTGTGTGTGTGTGTATTGAATGTGTCTGTGTGCAGAAGGAGACAACGAGAAACCGAGAGAAATATGTATTGTTTAAAATTTACATTATTTATTGGCCTTTTAAAAAGAGACGCCATTGATTTTGGATTTATCAGTACATAATAACTATCATTTTGACGCTCCAAATAATCTTTCTCTCCCTTTCTCTGAATCTGCTTTTCTAAAATATATATATATATATATATATATATA
This sequence comes from Ascarosepion bandense, assembly GCA_037127315.1. Classification (NCBI taxonomy): domain Eukaryota; kingdom Metazoa; phylum Mollusca; class Cephalopoda; order Sepiida; family Sepiidae; genus Ascarosepion; species Ascarosepion bandense. The sequence goes on along the minus strand of JBBBDQ010000757.1, from coordinate 2,957,627 downwards.
TATATATATATAACCTTTGAGATTTGAAAAAGAAATCCCTCAAACGGCGGTCGAGAGCGAGGGAAAATTTACTCGCCCAAAAATCATTTTACTCGATTGAAACCCGACCGATTTGAAATCAGTCGGAAAATTCTCCCACTACGTTATTGGTACACGACTCAGGAAGGCACAATTTTTGCGTGTTATATACACAATGTAAACAGACGCAAGTAGCCAAGACTGTACAATTCATTGCTGAATATATATATATATATATACGGGAGTGAATTTTGATTGGATTTATTTTAATTTTATTTTAATTTTATTTGTATTTCTATTTTAATTTATTTTATTTATTTTATTTTATTTTATTTTATTTGATTTTATTTGATTTTATCTGATTTTATTTGATTTTATTTTATTTGATTTTATTTGATTTTATTTGATTTAATTTATATTACTTAAATTATGTGGGTGAATTTATTTTATTTTATTTTATTTTATTTAGTTTTATTTTGTTTTATTTTATTGATTTAAATTTGGATTCTTCATTATCTAAATTTTAATTCTATTAATGTTATTCATTAATATGGTATTATAATTGTCGATTATAAATTACTTTAAAATTTAGAAAGTTATATCTAAAGGAAAAAACTTTCCAAAAAAATTTAATTGAATTAATCTTAAATTTAATTAAGTTAATTTAATTTAATTTAATTTTATAGAAATATATTTTTTAGAGAAATATATTTTATGTAATATTTCGTAAATTAAATTTAGAGTTACCTTATAAATTATCTTCTAATAATATTTTAATATATTAACATTAGCTTATATTTTATAAATTTATATTATATAAAATTTAATTTACTTTCTAGCCTATATTCTTAATACACGTATTTCTCTTAAATTTTGATGATTCACTTGTAGGGTTATAAATTTTATTTAAATTTAAATTAGGATCTATTAGATGGCAAGGATTGACTTATTAATATCAATTTAGCAAAAATTGGATGGACTAGGATTGACGCCCAGATAGTATAAATTGCAAAACTAATAAAATTACCTTTAGATGTGAAGTAAGATAAGATAAGATAGCTGGAACTACTCAATTCAGCCATTGGAGTTACAATAAGGGAAACCGAGACAATATCTAAACTGGGAAAGAACACAAAATTTTAGCCTACTACTATCATGGAGAGGTAATGGTGATAAAAAAGAAGTAAGAAAGGAAAGATCATAGAAAGGCTCTAACATGAGTGTCACCAGAATTAGGTTATTGCCATAAGTGGAAAACGGGGACTGATGCTGTTATTAGTATTATTATTATGAAGATTGTTATTAATATTATTATGAAAATTAATATTAATATTAATAATAATATTATTATGAAGATTAATATTAATATTATTATGAAGATTATTATCATTAGTAGGAAAAATAATATTATTATTATTATGATTATTATCATTAGTGGCAAAGAGGCATCCTTGTAATATGGGGGACGAATTACTAGCGAGATTAGTAGGTGAAATATCACTAGGATGGGTACTGAATTTAAACAATATCGTCAAACAAGTTTAACTGCGAACTAACACAAATGGGACAACCTGAGAATTTAGTAGGATCTAACGTAAGGGAGGATAAAACCTAAGTTAATTGATCCGGTTTACTTGAACCAGATGGATTTAGTGCATACAAAGAAGGGGAAGCCTCAATAACATAACATAGTTGGATACTGAAACAGTAATAAGAAACGGATAGCACAGATAACTGACGGAACCAACGAAGCTGATTGAAACAACGAACTGAGGAATGACCCTCTATCTAATCAATAGGAATGGATATACGGAAACCAAATAAGAAAAATTAAATAAAGAAAGATTGAGAATATGTAGGTTTAGAAGGAGAGGTTGAAACTACCTAAATGGGCGAAGGAAAGAAAATCGAAAGTGGAAGGGAGTGGATAGAAGTAGACACCAAGTCTGAAAAATGGTCTCTAGTGAAGACAGATAAAAGGAGGTGCGAAAATTAGCATACTAGTGGGATAAGATGGGAAGAACGGGGGAGTAAATAAATATTAATAAAACAGGAAAGTTAGCAGGAGTGGTAGTAGGAAATAAGACAGGACTGCTGGTAACCAACGACACCTATCGGAATGGAAGTTCAAGGAATTTAGATATAACATGGATATAATATAGTCTTGCAACAAATAGAATGGAATTATCTTATCAACAATTGAGTAAAGAAAAGAAATAATAGCCTTAACTTAATCTAATTTAACTTATCACAGAGCTAGGAAAATAAAAATAAAAATAAAATTTTGGCTTAGAAATTTGAATTATGAATTGATGTATAAATTTGCTGGTGACATTAGTCACGTGTTGTTTTGTTTGTATTAAACTTCTCCTCCCACTATATCCCGACAAATGGAAACGGAAATACTTATTATAGTGGGCTATCCTATGTTGCCTCCCCCTCCGCCTGGCCTTGACTGAACTTTCATTCCGTAGTAATACGACATGAAACAAGTCGAATAGGGCCTTCCGTCTGATGAAGTCGGTGATTGTTGGCAACAACAATTATTGACTGAAATAAATTTATTACGGAAATATGACCGGTGTTTAAAGTTTTTCTTAAAAGAAAACAGAGTATATATATATATATATATATATATACACTTGTGTGTGTGTGTGTGTGTGTGTGTGTGTGTGTGTATTTCTTGGCTCCATGTTTGACGCTTAATTCAATCGATTTCTTGTCGTTTCTGTCTACTCCCCTTATCTTCCGTTATCTCATTTTATGTTTCAAAGACTTTCTTATTTTTAATCTACAGAATGCGATTGTGTCTAGTCAGCTATATCTTTCTCGACTGGTAAGTGATACTACCATTTTGAATATTTCATAACCCAAGAGAACCTAATGAGTATAATTTGGAAGCGGTACCAGAAATTGTTTAATTTTGTTTCGAGTTTTAGTGACAAATGTTTACAGCTAAAAATGGCTAAATTAGGTTAAGCATTGATAATTACTAATTTCGTGTCTTACTGGTGTAAATGTTTAACCTGGGAAAAAGAAACACATTCAAACTTTTGTAATGCCTTCTGTCTTTAAGATGTGTGTTGTGATGCAGTGGATTTTAGCACAAAATCAAAAATGGGAGAGCCGAGTTCGTATTTCAGTTTAATTCATTGCTTTCACATACGTGCAAATTACCTCGGGAAATATATTAATCCGACGATTCTACCTCCTGTTATGGCTGGAATAGCAGAGCAGCTTGGGATATATAGCCTTGGTTGGCAACCAGTCGACGGCAGAAAATAACGGCAACTTACTACTGGGAAATCTGCGCAGTCATTTATGTCCCTTTCCAGACAAGATCGCCTAAGAGTGAATCACGTATGGCACTTAACTAAAAAACTGATTTTCAGGACGTAAGAGATAATGGCTCATCTGAAACTTTTTTCTTTATAATGTCTGAATTACCAGAACTTCTTGGTATATATATATATATATATATATATATATATATGCCAAGAAGTTATATATATATATATATATATATATATATATATATATTATTTAACTACATAGCTTTTTGTCATAATTAAATTAGACCAGTATATAGTTCTATTAAAAAGTCTTCAATACAATTATATTGTGTAACTTTTGAATATTTTTCATTTGTAAACGAGTTATTACGCAACCTAGGTTTCTACCATGCGGTATAGTAAATTGGCTGAAGGCACCACATGGTAGAAACCTAGGTCGCATAATAACTCGTTTACAAATGAAATCTCTCTCTCTCTCTATATATATATATATGCATGTGTGTGTGTATGTGTGTGCATTATAATCGCAGATTAGTGACAAGGTTTCATAATTTCATACTGAAAATGACTAGATGTAGCAATAAATTTATTGCAATATCTACTGCTAAAAATGTTTGTTCCACGTGTCATGTTAGACAATTTTTCTCTGCAGAATCTATCTTACATTTTTTTTTTTTTTTAATCATTTCACCCCGAGCAAGGCAGAAACGCCACTGATGTGCAGGGGGTTACATAAATGTAAAAAGATTAATTAGAAAAGAGTGAGGAGTACAAGCTAGTTAGAAAGGAACAATAGAAAGCTGAGAAAGCAGGTGCAATGACAGGTACATGGGCGGAGAGAAAGGGAAGGTTATACAGGGGAGGGGAGAGAGCTAGAGGCCAGTGGTTAGTAGGTGAGTATTAACTTTGCTTTTAAATTTTTGGAGGTCGTAGCCGTCAGGAAAGCAAGAATACGGGAGTGAGTTCCACAGGCGGGAAGTGCGAGAGAGGAAGCTGCAGGAGTAGAATTGTCGTCTGCGTTTGGCTTACCTGACTGTGAATGGGTGGGACCCAGTTGCCAGTCTGGTTGCACGGGTAAACACCTGTTGAGGAGGCATCAGTGACTAAAGCTCATCCGAGCAGAAGCCATGAAAGTATTTATAGAAGAGACAGAGGGAGGCCACATTTCGACGATGGGAAAGTGGCTGCAGACGAGTCGCCAGATCAGTACCTATCACATTACAGACTCTCCTTTGGAGCCTGTCGAAAACACTGAGGAGAACGGCAGGGGCACCTGACCATAAATGGCAGCAGTACTCCATGCACGGACGGATGGTTGACTTGTATATATGCAGGATGGATTCAGGTGGAAAAAACATCCTGGATCGACATAGTGACCCAATCTTCTTAGCAGTAGATTTTGCTATGGATTCAATATAGTGCTTCCATTTGAGGTCTGAGGACAGGGTAAGTCCGAGGAGGCGTAGTGTATTACTCTCCGGGAGAATCATCTGGTCCATGCTTATGGGAGGCAGGAGAGGTTGCCTGTAATGGTTGACAGACAACAGCTTGGCCTTAGATGAATTGAAGTTGACAAGCCACTTCTTGCCCCAGTTCACCACAGAGTGTAGATCCCGCTCAAGGTCAGCAGCGTGATTATGTCTGTCCGCCACGACAGGTTTCTTACTGGAGCGGGAGTATATTGTAGTGTCATCTGCGTAGATGCCTACTTGGGACTTGATCTCATCTGGGAGGTCATTGATGAAAATAAGGAAGAGCGTTGGGCCCAGGATAGAGCCTTGTGGGACACCAGCATTCGTGCTGTAGGACGAAGAGGCACGCCCATTCAGAACGACCTTCATTTTGCGGTTATTTAAGAAAGATTGGATTAGGTCAAGCAGGCGACCGGTAATACCATAACCGCGTAGTTTGCATAGGAGGCCAGGGTGCCAAACCCTGTCGAAAGCCTTGGAGATGTCCAGAGCAACCGCGCGAGCCTCGTCAGACTCATCAAGGGCCTGTAGCATGTACTCCGTTACAGTAGTTAGCAGGTCGGCTGTGGACCTGTCAAATCGGAATCCATATTGCCTGTCGGAGAACAGTTTGTGGGCGGTGAGATGATGAACTATTTCAGCATTTATTATAGCCTCGAACACTTTCCCGAATATTGGTAGAAGACTGATAGGGCGATAGTTGGATGGGTCCGAGGGTTCACCACAGTTCTTAAAGACAGGAACGACTGAGGAGAATTTCCAGCATGCAGGAAAGCAGGAAGCAGAAAGGCAGTAGTTAAACAGTTTAGAGAGGACAGGGGAAAGTTCAGGAGCGCACCTCTTAAGGACTATCACCGGGATTCCATCGTCTCCACACGCCTTATGGGGGTCGAGTTTTGAAATTACTCTGGATACTATTGTCGGGGTAATATATACGTCATGCAGTTTGGCCTCAGTTCTAATAGGGAAGTCGGGTGGGTGCACTCCGGACGAGTCGAGTGTGGAGTTGGATGAGAATCTGCGGGCAAAGCACTCAGCTTTCTCAGCAGATGTCGTGAGAACATCAAATCCATGGATTAAAGGAGGTATTGAGGATTTCCTATTGTTGAGCACTCGTTTACAAGTCCTCCAATAGTCCTTGGAGCCGAACTTGCGGTCAGCTATGTGCTGTCGCATTCTCTCGGCAAACAACTGTTTGGCGTCATTTAGGGTTCTCTTGCACTCACTGCGAGCGGATGTGAACAGGCGCCTATTGTGATCAGTTGGCTGTCTCCGGAATAGACGGAAGTAATGGTTCCTGTGGGCAATGGCGGCTGAGCAGGCCGGAGAGAACCACGGAGAGGAATGAGGTTTTAAGCAATACTTCCTGGTGGGTATGAAGGCATCAATGCCAGATTTCACCCATGACGAGACCTCAGAGGCACAGTCATCAACTGATAGGTCAAACACTTTTCCCCAAGGGACGTCGCAGAGGAAATCGCGAAAGGCATCCCAGTCAGCTTTTTGGTAGAGGTAGGAGGTTCTATAAGTAGGGGGATCCTGGGGGGAGTGAGATTGGAAAGAAATACTGAGGGAGACTACAGCGTGGTCGGAGTTGCCGAGAGGGCAAAGCTGCGAGACTTGACAGGCGTCGGGCGCAGAGGTGAAACATATATCTAGCAGTGAGGAATGACCCGAGGGTGTGCTTGGGAAGCGAGTGGGGAAGTCCACCACTTGCGTAACAATTATTATTGTAACAGCTAATAAAATTCTTGTAATGTTGTTCGGAGCAGAAAAATATCAAACGATTTCTCGTTTTGTAGCTGAGAAAACGTTTTTTTTTCTTTTATCTGTGTTCCGAATAAGACATCTCAATTTGAAGTCATCTCATCTTTTCAGAGAGTCTGGATTGAAACTAAACCTAATGTAATGCGTACAAAATACTCTTTACCTTCGTCGCGAAATACTTCATTGAAAATAGACATAATATTTCTTAGCTATTTAGAGAATCTACAGAATAAGGATGTGCGTTGTGGTACAGTGGATATCGGCTCGGAACGAGAAACCGGGGAGCCGAGTTCGAATTCCAATTGAATCCATTGTATTCACTTACGCGCAAATACCCTTGGGAAAGGTATTAATCCGTCTCTTCCTTCCAGTTATGGGTTAAATAGCAGGATAGATTGGGTTCTATAGCCTTGGTTGGCAACCAGTCTACCGCAGAAAGCAATGCCAACCTACTGCGGGATAATCTTCTGCCCAGTCAGTCATGTCTCTTTCGAGACATAATCGCCCAAGCGTGTATCACGTATGGCACTTAACTGACTGTCTGACAGAATAAGAATTAATATGCTGGTCTTGACAGCCCTTGATAGTAAGTTTTCTCAAACCCCGAGTCGTAAATCAGTGTTGATTTGGATAAAAAAGTTTCTGTATTCCAACAAGAGATCATTTGTACAATAATGCCTAAAATACTAAATAAAAAAAACATATAATGAAACCTACATGCCAATCAAATCAGTCAGTTAAATGCATTACGTGGTACACATTTTTGCAATCATGTATTTTGCGTGACATAACTGACTAGGCGGAATATGTTTACGCAGTAGCTTGTCAATACTTTCTGCGGTAGACTGGTTGCCAGCTCAGGCTACCGAAGCCAATCTGTCCTGCTACTCAACCTATAGATAGAGGAAGCAGAGACGGATTTATACCTTTCCCAAGTGTGTTTGCGCGTAAGTGAATAAATCGAATTCAACTGGAATTTAAACTACGCTCTTTGAATTCTTATTCCGAACCGATATCCTTTGCATAACAACGCATAACCAACGCCACTCTTGTACTACGCTTAAATTTGTAAGATCGCCATCACAAAGAAGAAATCACATCAGAACAATTACCGAGTAAACATTTATAAAAAAATGCACAGGGAAGACACACACACACACACACACACACACACACACACACACACACACACACACACATATATATATATATATATATATATATATATATACACGCACACAGCATATAATATATATGTGTGTGTACATATATTTATTATTAATTATCCTTTAGAACATGTACAAACTCTAAACTACTACAACAAAATAGTACAGTTTGTTTCGACATTGAAAGAACAATGTCTCATTAGGTTGTTACTAATGATGGCAATAATAGTTTTATTGAAAAAAATGAAAAAAAAACAACAGCAATTCCTTGGATTTTAGGAAATCATTTTGTACGAGGTAAAAGAATATAAAAAGAGAGGGGAAAAAAGAAAGAGGGTAAAAAAAGTACAATATCTTTTGTACCTCATATAAAATGATTTCCAAAAATAAAAGAAAGTAGTGTTAAAGAAAAATTATTTTTACCACAATTACCACCGATGAGTCATTTTTCTTTCAATGTCGAAACAAAATGTACAATTTTGTAGTAGTTTGTACTTTGTATATGTTCTAGAGTATAATTAATAATAAATATTCATTGCCCTATTTTTATATTGACCACTGTTTTAAATTAATGTTTTGAAAGTTACAATTATTTTCTTCGTTCCTTATTCATTTGTATATATATATATATATATATAGAGAGAGAGAGAGAGAGAGAGAGAGATTATATGTACAAGTTCCAAAATATCTACTGCCGTAGAATATACACTGTTGATTAGTAATTATACATATATAATTGCAGAATTTCACACACACACACACACACACACACATATATATATATATATATATATATATATATATATATATATCGTGTGTGTATGGTGTATCCTTAATATAAAAAGGACACACACACAAAAAAAAGTGGAAAAAAAAAGTTTTCGCGTGTCGGCACTCGTCTTTTAAGACTTCATCTGACGAAGGTAATGTTTATGTTGAAGCTACGCAGCATGCTCAATGGGAGAATCATTTTCCAATTTGACATACTTTTTCCCTAAAATTGTTATTGATAAATAAATATTTATGCACCGTGTTTTCATACACATTAATATGTATAGGTATGTGAATTAATACATATACATATGGGAATACACACATGCATAAATATATTATAAAACAGTGCTCATTGTTGTATAAACAGAGTTTTTGATTATATAAATTAAAAAATACACATCTCCTCATACGTTGGCAGCACAACTCAGAGTTTCATGAATTACGCAGTCATTAGCTGTATATTTCAAACTGATCGTTTAAGAGATTTGAATCTAAGTTCACGCGATGTTCGTGGAAGTTAAATCTTATAAATTTAGGCTAGTATCTTTTAATTAATCAAGAGCATAATATGAATAGACAAAAATTACATGAAGGTAAAGCTCTTTTTTATGTTTATCCCTTGTTTACTGTTTAGGAGTGGTTCTCTGGCTTCTTCAAAAGTTTACTTCAACTCTATATTCATAATGTCTCTCACTAATATTCTGAAATGTTATTTGCTAATAATTTTCCCCCTCAATAGCAGGATTAGATATGTTTACTTATCGTTCAAAGTGTATCCCTTGGATTTGGCTTCCGGTTCTATCTGAAACCTTTTCATTCACTTTCAGTTCTAATAGCCCATTGCGTCCTGGTGACTTTATCACCTTACTAGGAATAAATGAATATAGGAAGGGAAAGAACAAATGCGGGTTACAATTTAGTATCGAGTAACGCTGAAAATAATAAGACACTTTACCTTAAAATTTAAATTTTGACGTCAAATAGCAACCTGCAGGATTAATATATAAAAAAAGCTATTACTTCTTTTCAATACATACATATATATATATATATATATATATATATATCCGAGTGGATAAATAACGAAGAAAAAATTTTTTAGCAACGTCCAAAACATTAATTTAAAACAGTGTTCGGGATATAATATATAGAGCTGTAAATATTTATTATAAATTATATTTTAGAACATGTATAAATTTTTTATATAAACACTACAAATTGTACATTTGTTTCGACATTGAAACTACAATGTCTCCTCAGGTGGTGTGAGAAATATATATATATATATATATATATATATATATATATATATATATCCGAGTGGATAAATAACGAAAAAAAAAATATTTTAACAACGTCAAAAACATTCATTTAAAACAGTGTTCGGGATATAATATATAGAGCTGTAAATATTTATTATAAATTGTATAAATTTTTTATATAAACACTACAAATTGTACATTTGTTTCGACATTGAAACTACAATGTCTCCTCAGGTGGTGTGACAAATATATATATATATATATATATATATATATATATATATATATATATATGGCGTCTGATGTATATAGAGGAATACCATAGCTGACTTCATTAAGCTTTCTATCACTTTTATTTTCACGTATTGTTCAAGAGAGTAAACATTAACATCTTCATAACATTAATCATTGATGAGCGAACTAATAAATGTTTAATTATCTTAGCCGCTAGGTTTGATATGATTTTTCAAAAGGGGCTTAAAAGAAGCAACCAAATTATGAATATGATAAAATTAATTAAAATCAGTGAGACTTCCATTAAGTTTTAATCAATTTATTGAAATCGATTTGAAGAGATATTACAAAAGAAAACCAATAAACGCCGTCATTCTTTAACCTGAGTGTGGAAGTTGGGTCGTTGATTATCCCTATCATTAGGCACTTCAGAGAACGCATCATCACGGCGTCAAGAAATGCTTCAATAAATACTTAAAAAAAAGGATTTTATACAAATTTTAATATAATTTAAAAATTACGTATAGGGATGTAAAGAATATATCGTCAGTGGTAATACTTTTGCAACGAAACAGTCGACCTTGCTCTACTCAGACGAATTGGTGTGCGGAACTGTACGACTCCACGCCCGACATCTAACTATCACACATGGCTCCAAGAAGTTGTATAAACACGATGACAGCGATCAACATCACTGACTTGTCGGCTAAAGTGAAGATAGTCGGAACGGTTTCATTCACTGGTGAACCTTTTCAAACACTCACGGTGACAAATCTTCTCGAAGACCCCCATATCACATTGATGAGGCGTATCTACATTAGTAATGTCTACTGTACAAGCCAATGTTTTAGTTGGCTTTACATATAAATATGCAAAGGATTGAGATCGAGGTAACTACAGGCTACGGAACCGGTCCTCCATTACCGAACAATCTTACATGATGGATGCTAGCTATTTCATCACGATCAATGTGACTAAAATGTGCCGGAAGTCCATGAATGTGCATGAATTACATGCGTCTTCGTATTAGCCGAGGTACGTCCTCTATCTGGTATAAAAGTGTGTTCGAAATAAAGTCTCTACAGACAGATCTTATCTTTATGGCAACAGAGCGCCATCTGCCGAAAACCTTCTTTAAATTTAATAACACAAAAAAGAAGGATTTGCGAACATAGGTTTATATGAAAATTTTGTCCTTGTTGTTGTTTTGTTATGGAGAAAAAAAGTATTTTTGATAAACTCTGGTATATATATATAGTCATCCGCAGACATCTGTTTCGCTGTATCACAGCTCATCAATACGGTTAGACAGCCGATTGCTTTCGAGCCAGGATTGAAACCCGACCGATTTGGCGTCAGTCGGCGATTCTACCGCTCAGCTACGAGCGCTCAGTAGAAGGAGACAGACTTTTTAGCGTGTATATTATCATTATACAAGCCCAATAGCTGAGGGTGTTCCAATTCATTGCTGAATGAACGATGCGTAGATGCCAGAGTAGCTACTATATATTCTTACACATAATCTTACACTTAATAACAACAATTATGAACATGGTAACGATGTGCTTACCGTGTTCGGAACTTAACATACACAAGACTCTATATGCATAAATTTTACGCATGTTTATTGACAAATAAAAGAAATTGAATTCTTGATAATGGCTAAAAGTATACTCAAAAACGCTCAAAAGAACAAAACCTTTGGACAATTCTTGTACAAATTGAGTTCTGAAAAGAAAAAAATATACGGACATATAAAAAGCCATATAAAACAACATAATGATGATACCTTCTCTCTCATTTTTAATGCAACTTATATAAAGAAGAGATTGTTGCCCAAATACACAATATATATATATATATATATATATATATATATATATATATATATATATATATACGAGTGTAGTGCCGCCGTCAAAAATGACGGAAAAATTTCTATTTCCTCACATGCTATCCTCCCTCAAATATATATATGTTAATCCATCTGTTCTTTCACTTCCTTATAATATATATATATATAAATATATATATATATATATATATATATATATATATTGCAGATCATCCTTTGGAATTTTGTCGAGAACATCAAGATGAATAGCAGGGGCACCTAACCTGATATGGTAACAGTATTTAATGCACAGACGAATGGTAGACTTATAACTGCGCAAAATGGATTCTGACGAGAAAAAAATTCCTGGTGCTACACAATGACCCGACCCAACATTCTTAGCAGTGGATGCAGCTATGGTTCGATGTAGTCATCCCATTTGAGATCATTTAGGAGAATAAGGCCAAAGAAGAGAAATGTGTTGCTCTCTAGGAGATTGGCGTCATCCATCCAAATGGCAGACAAACATGATTCTCTATGATGTTTCAAGGAGAAAATATTTGCGATATCTGTTTTATCGACTTCGTTTGGATCTAGCATCGGTAACCATTCGGGAATATCTAGTGTTGTAAGTTTGCATGTGCTGGTGGTGTAAGGGATAACAGCTTGAAATTCGAAACCTGAGAGTCAATTTCTAGTCTTAGCCAGTTTCGTTATATTTACTTATGCGCAAATATCCTTGGGGAAAGTAAAAATCTATTTATTCTACGCCCCTCAGTTATGGGTTAATAAATGGACTTGTATCAATAAATCTTTATTATCTCCCAAAAAGATTCTTACAATAGAAAAATATTTTAGATAAACTGAGAAAGTCCCAAAAAAATAAATCAATTAATTGTGTGGTTACCCAGTAAAAGACACGAGTCTGTTTAATGCCAACATTAGATTGATGGACGTCTTTGTTGTTTTAAGCGAAGAACAAGTGCCAAGATTTTATACGACTGACATTGAAAAACTTCCCAGGATAGAGTAAAAGCTGCCAAATTGTGAGATAAGACGTATAATTTCTTTAATTTTACGTTCCACCTGATCTACTTCGTCGAGCCATTGGAAAACCATCGAAACCAAAATATATGTTTAAAATACACTTACGGAACGTCACGATTAGGTTGCCTACAAAATTAAATATGTAAGAGTTCACATTTAAATCACATTTGGTGGTGAAACAGATGATTTATTCTGAACATTTGGACTCTCTTTGAAAGGTTAAACTAAGAAGCCTTCTAAAACTGAATAATTATTCCTGCCTCCTTTATAGAGTCATAACATTCCCATGTAGTGTATAAGGTCATCGCCTCAACACAGCAGCTCTTGCTGTTTTCCATGTTTTTGCATCTTATTTTCTCACACGAGTTCACCAAATATTGTTTGTAGGGCAATTGCTTACGAAATAATAACAGTATAAGAACTAAAAATAATAAATAAATTAGTACGTAAATAAGTGTGGAATTTTAAATATATGTAATCGATAAGAAAGCTGTATGCATAATCATCAGTAAAAAAGAGGAACCCAAAAAGCCAACTACTGGAGATACCAAAATCAAGCAGATAAAGAAATTTAGATATCTGGAAAATGTTCTAACATGGGGATAGAAAGTGTGATACTGAGATCAAAAGTTGTATTGGGATAGCCAAGGATGAATTCCAGAAGCTGAGTAGGGTATTGCGAAAGAGGAAAATGTTGCTGGAAACAAAGAAATGAGTACTGGATTGTTTTGTGATATCTGTCCATTAATATGGCAACGAATGCTGGAAAAACTGATCAAAGATGAAGGTAATACTAAAAGCAACTGAAATGTTGTTCTACGGAGGGTTGCTGAGGATAAAATGGATCGAGCATGTGAGCAATGACGATGTTTTGAAAACAAAAAGGGAACTGATATTTAGCATTAGGAAGAGACAGCTGAAGTTTCTGAAACATGTAATGAAGAAGGATGGCTTGATGAACGAGGATGGTAGAAGGAAGGAGAGAAAAGAGAAAGCAACGTGTGACATACTTGAAGGACTTGAGCAGATGGATGATAAAGTAGGGCTTGAGTGGAATAACACGAGAAGGGGTGTTAAGAGCTACATGAGATAGGGAAATATGGAAGGCCATGATCGCCAACGTTCTGAAGCGACAGAGAACATAAAAGAAGTATGTCTTAAAAAAAAACATGATGACAGAATTACGAATCAATTCCCTTTCATGTTCTAGCTTATTATTTTGTTTAGTATTAATCAAGATTTTTTTTTCGAAGTAGTTGTAACAAATTTTATTTTAAGTTTAGATAAGTTCTTTTCGGTTATCGTCGTAATGGATATACCATGTTACAACGTAATGGATATACCATGTTACAACGCGTTAATACCAGCCTAAAACATGTCCATCGCAAATCAGCTAATACAAATGATGCCATCAATTTATATTCTCACTATAACAACAAAATATAATCATTGGACTCTAAGATCAGTCAGAATTGTTAACCCTCAATATTTTGATGAAGAGGATAATTTCATAATATTGTAATTATCTCATATTCAACGCGAAACAATAGTTTCATAAAATATTTCAAAATAGAAAGCGTTTCGTTCTTACAAACCTGAGGAATCAAAACATTTTGTTTTGAACACGAACTCTATCACTACTACAAGTGAAAAAATATCTAAATTCAAATAAAAGTCTTAATTAATACAAAATACTAAAATACATTATTAATAGAAAGTAAAACAATGGGTAAAATTTAAAGGCGGAATTTACTCTATTATCCGTAATAATTGCCACAAGAAATACAGAGAAGACATCTTAAGGAATTTAAATAAAAGCTTATATGAACAGAAAAAGGATCCTCAGTATTTGTCTATACTTTTGAGATGAGGTAGTATTTAGACTATTTACATTATTCGGACTATTGTTTTCATCCTTATTGTAATTTCTACGAAGTTTCGGCCGTTGTACACTCCGGCCTTCTTCCCGAACCGAATCTTTTATGACAATTACTGGGGTATTTCAGTCTCATTCCATGTATGAAGCCACTTCTTAGAGAGAAATAACTCATGACTACCAAAAGTGCCTTCGCACAAAAAATGAGAATGGTATACCCCAGTGATCGTAATAAAGTGTTCGGTTCGAAATTCCTAGCACTTGATGAAAGGCGGAGCGTACAATAGCCTAAAAGTCGTAAAAATGACAACAAAGAATAAAATATTTATGAGACTTATCACAATTTGTATTTAAAAATGCTACATTAATTAAAATAGAAAGCACTTTGCTAAAACAAAAATGTACAGAAGGCGCTTTAATCTTAGTGCATACAACAAAAAAATAAACAAAATCAAATCAGCTAGGCTATCTAACCCCACAAATATTACAAAAATAAATAAATAATGAAATAAAATTTCTAGCGTCCCATTTCTTTCATGCACATGGGTAGTAAATGTCACTTTAGTTCGATTACGTCCGAGGACGAAACACCTCTCACGAAAACCTTTTCCAGTATTTTGACATTGTTTCTCCCCAATTATGATCAAATGCATCTACACTAAGAAATACCACTTAGATTCATACAACCATGAATGAAAACGCCATAATCCATTTTAATTTAAAAATTATGAGTTCATAAATTCCCTGCCACGTGAACGTTCAAATAAAACAGCGTTACAAGAGCGTTCTTAAAAAGATAAACGGTAAACGGTAAAATCGGTTATTAAAAATCGCCTGAAGCCACCACTCATGGTAGAAACCTGGGTAGCGAAGTAACTCATTTAAAAAAAAAGTATATATATGTATATATGACAAGTTTTTAAAGTATTAAACTAATGGATAGAAGTGAGACAGGTTCCAAACCTGCAGGAAGGCATATTTTCTTTGTTAGCTTTTGTGAAATTAGCAGACCGGTACAGGCAAAATTCACTGTTTAAAAACAATCAATAAAGATAACATCTGAAATAATAAATATGACAATTTTTTAGAACAGAAATACGAAGTATTGACATTTATATATATATATATATATATATATATATATATATATATGGGGGGGGGTGTTAATTAATTGTGATGATGTTTAGCGCCAAGGTTTTTGTTTTTCACTGGTTTTGATGATGAAATACATTTTGCCAAGCAGGTTTTTTATCATAAAGTGCTCGAGATTGGAGTTTAGATAGAGCGTTGATAAATACAAAAAATCGTCTCTTTTTTTCTCTCACTCGTCAGGGCTGTTTGCAAGCAGAACTGACAAGTGAGAAAATCATAACGATGCCCTTGCAAAACTTCGAAGTCGGTATGAATCTGCTCTCTGAAAGAGACAAAATTTTTGTACACACACACGCATTCAAACACACACAGACACACACACACACCCACACGCGCGCACACAATTACACACACGGACGCACATACACACACATATTTGTGTGTGTGTATATATATATATATATATATATATATATATATAGCCAACTGTAACAGATGTGTATAAACACAGATAGATAGATAGATAGATAGATAGATAGATAGATAGATAGATAGATAGATAATGGACAGGAACAGATCGCGGTATATATAGATATATATATATAGATGGATAGAGAGTGAGAGAGTGAGAGTTCTGCTTGCAAACAGCCCTGAGGAGTGAAAAAATCATAACGATGTCCTTACAAAACTTCGAAGTTGGTATGAATCTGCTCTCTGAAAGAAACAAAATTTTTGTACTTATACACACGCGCACACAATCACACACACACGCACGCACATACACACACATATATGTGTATATATATAGCCAACTGTAACAGATGTGTATAAACAAAGATAGATAGATAGATAGATAGATAGATAGATAGATAGATAGATAGATAGTGGACAGGAACAGGTCGCGATATACATAAATGGAGAGATAGATGGCGAGAGAGACAAAAAGACAAAAAAACAAAATATGACAATATATAGGTAGGTATATAAATAGATAGACATGCACAAACTTCGACAGATAATATATGTAGAGTTATGAACAGTGTTAAATAAATATATACGCATACATCGATAAATATGGATGCAAACGGGTAAACACGAAGTTACTACATCAGATAGATAGATAGATAGATAGATAGATAGATAGATAGATAGATAGATAAAGGAGGAGGAGAGGGCATTGGAACTTAAAAACTACACACGACAATGCCGTAAAGTTAAAATCGAGGCTGATTAATTAGTGAACAGAATATCATGAATGATATGCAGCTTCCCGGAAGTTAACTTTTTTATCGTCTTCACAGGTTTAGTCGAAAGCAGGTAAATGCCTTGATGGATTTTAAATCGAATAAAAATCGCACAAGTCGTCAACATGTTTACAAAGGCATCCTCTTTTGTATTATAGGTGCTTCTGCATTATGTCAATAACAAATGGAAGTTAAATACCATCTCAACACAACTGTATAGACAATTAAATCGACTGCCGAAAACTTAGACATCCACAGTCACAAAGGAGTCAAACTCGATACAAAACAATAAAGACAAAATGAAATTAAGAAAAACAAAAAAATTATATATATATATATATATATATATATATATATATATATATGCGTGTGTGCGTGTTTTTGTGTGCGTTTGCGCGCTCGCGTGTGTACAATCATAACAAAATGGCCTTCTTTCGAAAACAATATAATTTACTATTTGTTGATAACAGTGCCTCACTTTGGTTTTCATCATGGCGTATGTGTTAGATTTTCCTTAGTTTAAATTTCTTTGTTTTTAGTTTCAGCGCTATGAAAAACATATTTTCGCGAATTTTGTTGTCATTTCTTGGTTACGTTGTAATAACTCAATGACAGCACGATTTGGCATTGCAAATTTGACAAAGAAATAAATATAAAGCAAGTTTATGTTTTTTTTTTATTTCAGGATATGACAAACCACTGCTGTCTGACTAATCAAATAAAACATTTTGATTCAAGCACCAAGTGCAAGATATAGCATTTGATTTTCTTTGTAATGTTACACATGGCTGATATTATTTGGTTCACTATTTTTGGTTTAAAAAATCTGATAATTTCCTTTAGTATTTATACAAAATTCTTTTCTGGGTTGTTAAATGATTGTATTGACATTGTAAGAAAGACTCGAGCGAAAAGATATCGAGATATAAACATCCGGGAGGCGACAGTAAATATAATGAATTAAAAACTGCAATTGTAACATACTTTCTATATATATATCTAACTTTCTCTCTCTTACTTTCTATCTGTTTCTCTCTCTCTCTCTCTCTCTATATATATATATATATATATATATATATATATATTTTAACTAATGAAATTCTCAATTCTACATTTGTTGTATTGCTATTTCAGCTAAAAAAATCTCGCTTCTTTAGCAACGTTCAAAACCAGAGATTTTTCCATCTGAAATACCAATACAACAAATATAGAATTCAGAATGTTATTTGATATGATATGCATATGTGGCGCTGTTAATAAATAATAATAATTACATCGAGCTTTCTACCGGGATCATTTGTAATATTAAATAAATTAATATTAATAGCATCTGGTTTTAGAGATTTTACCTACATACTTTCCTTTTTTGGATTTAGTATATATATATATATCTGATACCACAGTACTTAGTTGTTTAAAACTATCCAATCCTCATTCCGTTATCCACCTGATTAAGTCCTTCAAATATGTTAATCGTTGCTTACCTCTGTCTCTTTTCCCCTCTATCTAGCCTGTTAGTATCAGATTCTCCAAGCCCTCTTCCTCATTGCGTGTCCCAGGAACTTCAGATGTCTCTTTCTGATGCTCAGTATTAATTTGCTTTTTGTTTAATTTCCAAGACCTCATCAATGCACAGACAAATGGTAAATTTATATATGAGCAAGATGGATTCTGACGAGAAAAACTTCCTGGCCTGAGATCAATGACCTGATCTTCCTTGCAATAGCTGTAGCTATTGATTCGATGTAGTCGTTTCACTTGAGGTCGGCTGAGAGAGTGAAGACAAGGAGGCCCAGTGTATTGCTTTCTAGAAGACTAGACATATCCGTATTGATGGAAGATAGGAGAGTTTGTCTATGGTGATTAAAAGAGGGCAGCTTTGTTTTCGAAACATTAATATTTACGAGCCATTTCTTGCTCCAGACCATTACAGTTTGTCTAATTTGTCAGGCTTGGTAGATTCCTTATTGAGAAGGGAATAAATGGTAGTGTCGTCAGCGCAGATACCTAGTTGTGAATTGATTACATCAGGAAAATCATAAAAAAAGATCAGGAAAAGCATAGGACCTATGATAAAGCCTTGAAGGACATCAGCGTTCGTGTGATAGGATCTGAAAGCATGCTCGTTCAATACGATGTTCATTACGTGATTTGGGAGGAACGATTAGATTAGATCGAACAAGCGTCTATTTATACCATAGCCCTGTAGCTTGCAGAGAATGTCATCATGTCAAACTATGTCAAACACTTTGGCAATAACCAGGGGAACAGCTCGATCTTTGCCGTTTTTATTGAGAGACTGGTGTATGTATTCGGTGATGGTCGTTAGCATATCAGCGGTAGACCTGGTAAAACAGAAGTCATACTATTTGTCAGAGAATAAGTTGTGGAATGTGAGATACTGTACCACTGCATCATTGATAATAGCCTCGAACACTCTGCCAAAGTTGATAGGGTGATATTTAGAGGGATCTGAGTGTTTTCCAGAGTTTTTAAGGACAGGAACTACAGAGAAGGACTTTCAACAAGTAGGAAAGCAAAACCTGTACAGGACAGGTGAGAGTTCAGGGACACATTTCCTTTGAACGACGATGGGATTCTGTCACCTTTGCTTACCTTATGGGGGTCAAGCTTAGAGATTATGTTATTATGTATACGTCACTCAGTTAAGGTGGGAAGTCAGATGTGGGTATTCCAGACGAGTAGAATGTAGAGTTAAAGGACAATTTTCGATCAAACACTCGACTTTGTCCGCTGTTGCTGTGAGGACCTCAAATTTATTGAATAAAGTAGAGATCGAGGGTTTGATGTTGTTTAGCATATTTTTGCAGAAGCGCCAGTAGTCTTTGGAACTAAATTTGCGGGTTGAATTATTCTATCAGAAAACAAAAGTTTATGATAATTTAGGATTCCATTGCACTTATTACGACCAGAAACAAAAGGACGGCTATTATAGTCAGACGTGTCGCTTCAGTAAAGCCGGAAGAAGTGGTTCTCGTGGGCAATGGTGGCCGAGCAAGTAAGAGAGAACCAAGATAATCAACGAAGTTTAAGTCAGAACATCCTGGCTGGGAGGAAAGCATCGATGACAGCTTTCACCAGGAGGAGACCCCAGAGTCGCAGTCAGAATCGGGGAGACGAAACACTTTCTTCCAAGGGACGTTTAAAGTATCGATTTATTGTTATTATTATCGATAATATTACTTGATTTTTGTATAATATATTTAGTGTCCAGAATAGTATTTGTGTCGTTACACGTGCTTCAAGTCCAAAGTTGACTCCCTTCTAGCGAATAAATTTGTTACTTTACATATCGAGATTTCTGACAGCCGAAAATACTATGTATATATAGATAAATGGTCTGTGTGCAGGTCAGAAAATTTATATACGTGCATGTTTGGTTGTTTGTTTGTTTGTTTGTTTGTTTGGGGTTTTTTGGGGTTTTTTTTTTCAGACTCCCTCTTTAAATCCCTTCCGTTTTGAGAATCATTCACCTTTCTTTGACAAGAACAGTTTTGTACGCAGACTTGCAAAATTTGATTACATCTTTTTTCATCAAAATTGTTTACATCGATTTTGATTCAATTCTACGGGTCATCAGGTTACTATTTTTCGCAAAAAAAATGACTGACCAACGATATATATATATATATATATATATATATATATATATATATATGTGTGTGTGTGTGTGTGTGTGTGTGTGTGTGTGTGTGTGTGTGTATGTCTATGTGTGTATGTGTGTATGTGTGTGTGTGTATGTGTGTGTATGTGTGTGTGTATGTGTGTGTATGTGTGTTTGTATGTGTGTGTATGTGTGTATGTCTATGTGTGTATGTGTGTATGTGTGTGTGTGTATGTGTGTGTATGTGTGTGTATGTGTGTGTATGTGTGTATGTCTATGTGTGTATGTGTGTATGTGTGTGTGTGTGTGTGTGTGTGTGTGTGTGTGTGTGTGTGTGTGTATGTGTATGTGTGTGTGTGTGTGTGTGTGTGTGTGTGTGTGCTTGCCAAAATAGATTTTAACAGCAAAAGCACTGAGAAACAACAACCTTGGTGCTAAACATAATCACAATTAAACACTACTTGGAGTCACGTGTGTTATGCAATCAGGTGCATATTTCAAACTGACAGCTTAATAGATTTGAATTTAAGTTCACTCGATGTTCACGGGACTCGATGTACATGGGAATTAAATCTTATAATGTTAAGTTACTGCTTTTCTAATAACAAGATTAAAAGTTTAAATGTTTTAGGGTTACATGCAGATAAAAATTTAAAGTTTAGTGGTGCCATAGACGTACTATAATATATATATATATATATATATATATATATATATATATATAATGTGTGTGTGTGTATGTGTGTGTATTTAAAATTAAAAATCAATTATCTGCGTTACTTTGGGGAAAATATAATTTGCCTCTTTCTCATTACTATTGTTTTTACTTTTAAACTGATTACGACCGGGAACTTTTTCTTTCAATAGAAACATGGGTTATTTTTATTTTAATTTAAACTTGTTAAGTAACTAAAACAGATTAGAAATTTGTACATGCAAACCAATTCCAATAAAATTAATTATGGTTCTTATACTTTTTCATTACGTCTGACTTTTCTTTTTCATTTCAGTTAAGGAAGCTACTATTCTTGTCAACAACTACCGAACAGATTCCAAGTTAAGAGGAGGAAAATAGGATTGTAGCCGATAACAAGGATTGGAAATTGTACGAGAAAAAATATGTGAAGGTGGATTTTAATTCGTTTCCTTGTTCAGTTTTTAGCATAAGGCATAACACAACGTACTTGCAGGATTTAAATAATGCACTGTGCTTTTACGAAGAGGGAAGCTGCATCTAAAGCAAAATGAATGTAAGTGCTACAAAAAATGCCATCGTTGATTTTGCTGTGAGGTCAGGGTTAACGAAATGACGATTATTACCTTGTACTTAATAAAATTAAGTGCAAGAATTTCAATCACATTATGTTACTCATGTAGATTAATTTATTTGTAGACGTTACTTTGGTTTTCGACAGGCATTCGAAGAAGCCCTAAGAGTACACAACCGAAAGGTTTTAAAGAACAAAGAAGTTTTGTCCATCGGAATATTTTACTATTTTCTGCTTTTATATATATTTCTTTTTCAGCATTTCTTTCTTTCTTTATTTCTTTCTACTGTCCTTAATTTCTTTCTTTTTTAAGTTTACGTTTATTTCTTTTTTTTCCTTTAATCCTAATTTTCTTTCTTTCTTTTTTCTTTCTTTCTTTCTTTCTTTATCTCTTTCTATCTTCAAACACTTTTTTCGGTGCTCCTTACGTTTACTTTCTTTCTGTCGTTGTTTCTTTCTTTTCTCTTTAATTCTACTTTTCTATCTTTTTCTCTCTAATTCTGCATTCTTTCTTTCTTCTTTCTTTCTTTCTTTCATTCTTTAATCCTACTTTTACTTTTTTCTATCTTTTTCTCCTTAATTCTACCTCACGTTTTCATTCTTTCTTTCTTTCTTTCTTTCTTTTTGATATTTTCTATTGGATTCTACTTTTTCTTTTTCTCTTTAATTCTATTTTTCTTTCCTACTTTAATTTTTATCCTTCCATCTTTTCCTTCTTTTTCTTTACTTATTTTCTCTTTAATTCTACTTTCTAATTTCTCTCTTTAAGTATTTTTTTCTTTCCCCTTATATTTCTTCCTTTTTCCTTTATTTCTTTTAATTCTGATTATCTTTCCTAGTTTAATTCGACGTTTATTTATTTATTGCTTCATTCTGCTTTTCTCTCTTTCTTTTTTCTTTAATATTATTAATTTTTATTTAATATTTTAATATTACTTTTTTTCTTTATGTCACTGTACTTTTATGTATTTCTGTATTTTTCACTTTCTGCAATATTTTTTCTTTAATAATTTTTATTCCTCTTTCATTATTTTCCCGCCTTCCTTTGATTTTGTTTTTCATTATATACACAAATTTTAAAATATTTTGATTCTCGCCTTCTTTTAATTCCTTATTATCATTCTCGTCACTTTTCCAAATTAATTTCACTACATCTCCATTCCCGCCATTTAATAACTGTCATGAAATTACGTTTACGTTCTTAGCGCAATTAAAATTTCAAAATGGCTGCTGTATGCAAATATTTTCACTACGTAACCAAAAACTGACTTTCACATCTCCCTTTCCAATCCCTACGTGGCCATACAATTCCTTTTTTAAAGACCGCATTTAAAGGAAATATTTTATTAATATTTTTTTATTCGTTTTGTTTTCACTTGTTTTTTTTTTTTGTTTTTTTTTCTGTTTTTACTAAATTCGTCAACTTTATGTTTGTTATGTAGACTGTTTTGCTCAAAGAATTATTCTTTGCGCTTTCATTTTTCCGTTGAATTTTCTGGATCATTATTTGATTGATTTTTTGCTTCGTTTTTACTTTTATACATTTCTGGTTATTCTGCTTCCGTATCGGTGAATATTATTCCAGCTTCATTTTTTTTGTCTTTCTCGTTTCTTTTTTTTAAAATTTTAATTCTTAGAGGTTTCATTGCTTAATATAATTTTTTTATTTCATTGCCAACTAATTATTCCTTCTTCTTTTATCTTATTACAATTTATTTTTCAACCCACTTCATCGTTCTTATTATCATGATGAATATTCCCATTCGCACATTAATTATCGTTTTAACAATATTAATTTCTCTCACCATAGTCATTGTTATCGCCTTCACAATAGTCTCATTAGCCCCAGATTCATTAAGCCCTATATTCAATTGCTTGATTGATTTTTTATTGTTTATCAACCTTTTTAGTGTTAGTTAAAGCCGAACCATATTTTTGGATTATAAGAATCTTTCGAAGATGATGATTTTCTGATTCATGATTTACTATTTAATCCATAGCTAGGAGGAGAAAATGTAGATTCAGGTCTTCTTCAAGAGTAAGTGAATGTAACGAACCCGACTGGAATTTGAACGCGGCACTCCGATTTCTCATTCCGCGCCATTATTCATTATTCATTACAACAAAGGCACATCCAAGCTCGCAACATCTGGTATTCTCTAACAGACACCAATCTAGATACCAATAATATTCATCGTTACTTAACTTTGGTGATCGGATGGGAAGCCGCGTTTTAACGTGATATGTCACTATGTTCTATATGATCTATGACGCCATCTTTACTGTTGCGATTGATAGGTAATCGTTTTAATATAGTTATAGTAACGAAGAAGTATGTTGAGGATACCGAGCAGGTGAGCAACGACGATGTTCTGGAGAGGATGGAAGCGAAAAGCAAACTAATACTTAACATCAAAAAGACAACTGAAGTTCCTGGGATATGCAATGAGGAAAAAGTTTTGTTTAAACTAATTTTACTGTTTTCACCAAGTGGGTTATAGGTGACGTGCAATAACATTTGCCTCTGTGCTCGTAAGTCTTCAACGTAGTTGCATATAAACAACCCTTTTCTGAAAAGCATTTATTTCTTTAAGTCCTCTTTTCTTTTTCCTTTCTTTAAGTCTACCTTTATTTCTTATTTCTTTGTCTACTTTTCTTTTTTTAAGTTTCTTGACTCCAGTCCTTTCTACATCACCCCGTGTATCTTGTTCTTTTTATTTCTCTCTTCCTTCGCAACTGTCTTCACACTTGTGTTCCCATCCTTCTCTTGCTCTTTCTCTGACACCTCTGTAACTAGTTCGTCTTTCTCTTCACTGTCCTCCTGCCTAAAATTTTACTCTCTTATGTAGCCCCCTGTGCATCAGGGGCGGTACTGCCTTGCTTGGAGTGAAACGATTAAAAATAATGTATTAATACTTTCTTTCTTTTCTCTTTAATTGTAAGTTTCTTTATTTGAAAACTTTATTTCTTTAAGTCTACTTTTCTTTTCATTTTTCTTTCTTTCTTTCTTTCTTTCTTTCTTTCTTTTCTCTCTAATCGTACATTTCTTTCTTTTTTATTTACTTTTCTTTCTTTCTTTAAATCTACATTTCTTTCTTTCTTTCTTTTCTCTCTTATTTACTTTTCTTTCTTTCTTTAAATCTACATTTCTTTCTTTCTTTCTTTCTTTTCTCTCTAATCGTACATTTCTTTCTTTTTTATTTACTTTTCTTTCTTTCTTTTAATTCTACATTTCTTTCTTTCTTTCTTTCTTTCTTTCTTTCTTTCTCTCCATGAATCCATCTCTTCTCCTCCAGATATAGGTAAATAGAAAAAAAAGGCTGGGTTCTATAGCTTTGGTAACCTACTGCGAAAGAATCTTCACACCACATGCAGTTGGAGACGAAGAAGCCGGCTGAACCCGCCCAGGGAGAATGCCGCCAAGGGAATAAAGGTGGTTCACGAAAATGCACGTAATATGATAGGTCCTAGCCGTTAAGACTAGAAATCTTGGAACTAAAAAAAAGTAGTTTGTTTGAGCACCTTTTCACTACGATAGGAGTGAGAGGCTTGCGACTTAAGGAAAATGTTGTCATTCATTGACCAAATATTTAGCGTTAATGACAACTGAAATTTATAAAATATTTCTCTTAAAACACTTTTTTAAAAAATATACGCTTCTCAATTCCACTTTTTTACCACCACTGAACGTTTCTTAAGGTACACTCTTGTGTAAATTAATTGAAACAACTTCTTCTTTAGTTCAGTTTTAGATGCACTGCATTCAGAATACGAAACGCGTCGTCCAAGTACCATTTTTCTTCTTCATTTTTTTTTATTCATATATATATATATATATATATATATATATATACACACAGTCTACCCCGAAAATGTATAAAACACTCTTCAGGAAAGAAAAAAAAACTTGTATAGAAATTGCAACACTAAATTTATTGAGACATGATAAGGTTAATACAAATTACCTTAGAACTCTACAATCACAATTCAGTCAGTCAGTTGAGTGCAGTAGGTGACACACGCTTTAGGCGATCATGTCTCGAAAGAGACATGACTGACTGGGCAGAAGATTATCCTGCAGTAGGTTGGCATTGATTTCTTAGGTAGTCTGGTTGCCGACCAAGGCTATAGAACCCAATCTGTCCTATTATTTAATCCATAACTGGACGGAAGAGACGGATTAATACCTATCCCAAGGGTATTTGGGCGTAAGTAAATGTAAGGAATTCAACTGGAATTCGAACTCGGCACCAAGATTTGTCGTTCCGAGTCGGTATCCACTGCACCACAACGCACATCCACAATTACAAAATGATGGCTTTACATACATTTATTAGTACAGCAAACTACTGCTTTGGCAACGTTGGCCATAGTGTCCATTAGGATTGTTGCACCTGCATTTTCACTTTCTTGTCTAGTGCGCACCACTCTCACACTATCTATCGAGAAAATATCGTTCAACAGTAAACAGTATTATTGCAATTTAATAACACAAGGAAGACAAGTTATTCCTTTCCTGAATTGTGTATAGATTTTCTAGACAGACACTCACTCTCTCTATCTATGCCTCTTTCTATATATATCTATATATGAAAAAAATCGCAAGATCGCCAAGACCTACCGCGGTTTCGCACAACGGCTCGTCAGGCCTGACGAGCCGTTGTGCGAAACCGCGGTAGGTCTTGGCGATCTTGCGATTTTTTTCGTGTGTTTTTGCTCTGCGTAACTGCCTTTTTGTTAACACTTTTTGGTTAGTTTAGTATTGAGCACTTTTCTTTCCTGGTGGTTCGTTCCGTTCGAGGGTTTTTTTCTTTACTGTGAAGAACCGTATGCATTGTCGGTCCTATGCAGTTTTCTTTTTTTTCCCCCTCATTGTCCAAAGCTCTATAGCCGAGGACGATAACGGAGTTAGATTCTGCTGGTTATTCATAGTCTTTAAAAGTTTCTTGTGTAACATTTTAAGATTAGAATACGTACAGAGTCGGTTTTATTATTATTATTATTATTATATCTATATATGTATAGTCATCCGCAGACAGATCTGTTTCGCTGTATCGCAGCTCATCAGTACGGTTAGACATCCGATTGCTTCTAACCCAGGATTGAAACCTGACCGAAGTGGCGTCAGTCGGCGACTCTACCTCTAAGCTATGGGCGCTCAGTAGAAGAAGGCAGACTTTTTAGCATGTATATTATCACTGTGTGTGTCTATATGCGTGTGTGTGTGGTTCAAAATTTTGATTTTCTGCAAAACATGCTTAATCTTAGTGACTTGCCACAAACAATTTAACGGTACATGTTCGTCTTCATACTAGGTCATTAAGGTTCTGACGAATTTTTTACTTTGTATTTTCTGAGAAGGTTTAGATTTTGTGAACACTGCATATGCTATGTTGTGAGTTCTCTACAAGCATTTTTAAGATTACATATAACTTCATCTCCAGTGCATATTTCCAGGCAATACATGTGTTTTTTACCCCGACTACGCAGTTATTGTCTTCTGTACATTTTATATTGCCTTATACATGTAATTATTAAATTGCCTTGTGTACGCATTATATCCTACAGTCATTTTTTCTTTTCTTATTTTAATGTGTTCTTTATTGGCTCTCTATATAAATGTATTGCGTAATTAATAAAGCAAAAAGTGCTTACGGCCACATCACGGTGAAACACCGATTCCCAAAAGATCACCGAAGTTAAGCAAAGTCTAACCTGCTCAGTACTTAGCTGAGTGACAATTTGTAAGTACCAGGTCCTGTAAGTTTGGATTATGCAGTTGACGTAATGAAATAGTTAATCGGAAAACCTAGTTACAATTCCCGTTTGGTTCGTTATATTCATTTATGTTGTAATACCCTTAGGAAATATATTTATCCACCTCTTCTTCCCCAGCTATGGGTTAATTATTAAGACTCTTATTACCAAATCATTATTATTTTCCCACAAAAGTCTTACAATCTAAAAAAAAATTTATAATCTGCAGTGTTTATAAAACTGTTTGTAAAACAGTAATGAATCAATGATGAGGTAAAAAAAATTATTCTTAGAGATTTTGTCAAATTTTGTCTTAAACTTAGAATAGAATCTAGACAAGCGGTCGCCAACTTTTTGAACTTCATGGACCACTGAATGTATAATTTTGAATATGGCGGATCACTAATATGAATTTAGAAAAATGGGTAACACATTTATATAATTATAATCGGAGAACTTTTTATCTTATTAATATGAAATGCATCCATTAAAGGTAACAAAGTTATAGTTTAATGAAACAAATTCAAAATTTGAAGTTTATTCAATTAAAAGTAGTATGGCCAGCCGTTGCTCGGGTGTAATGAAAGCTTTAAAACTAATCCATGGGCCTGGAGCTCAGACTCTTTGGACTTTGGCACGAAAGAATAAAAAGCAATAGTTGTTTCCAGTTAAAGCAAAACCGTAGACTGAAAGAAAAATGAATGGATGTAAGTCAAATTTTGGTTTCCTGGTATCGATATGAAATAAGTTTTTTTCGTCGTAAACTGAATTTTGAAGGCTAAATAAGTCCTCTGAGTAAATGGTATCATGGCTGAGACTGAGAACTACAATTATACCTACTTAGAGCCAAACCTGAAGTAAAAACTAAAATAAAAGGGCTGAAATAAATACAGACATACGGGCAAATAAACAGACACACACACAAACATCTTGTCTTTTATATATATATATATATATTATCCATTTTTTGCACTATTGTAATAACTGCAACATTGAAACTTCTGAATATCGTTTCTTATGTCTTTGTCTATGAGTGTATCAAATTTGATTAAAATCGGACCACTCCTTCTATAACCCGATTTTTTCGATTATCAATTTTCGATATTTATCGGGGGTACCTCGACACAAAGCCTAGCTAACAACGCTCGCAGACGCTTATAGTACAACTGTGTACATTTCAAGAAAATCGGTTCAGCCGTTTCGGAGTCTATAGTTAACGGACACACACACACACACACACACACACAAACACACACACACACACACACACACAGACAATTTTCAAGAAAATCGGTTCAGCCGTTTCGGAGTCTATAGTTAACGGACACACACACACACACACACACACACACAAACACACACACACACACACACACTCACACACAGACAAAGTTCCATTTATAAATAAGTTTAGATAGATTACAAAATTTACTCTGATAATTGTTCCTGTTTGTTTGAAATCAGTTTGTGAATTTTTGCTCCAATGACGTCACGGCAAAACAGAGAGCACGGTTTATTCAAAGTCGAGACTGGTACCATGTTTAACTACTGCAACAAATGAAAATGTCTTTTCTCACAAATATGTTGCCTCATAAAAATTGAAATAATGTCCCAATTCTTTTGCAGACCATCAAACATTTTGTTCAGACCCACCCACAGTGGTCCGTTGACCACCAGTTGGCGACCACTGATCTAGAAATTTCGATTTTCTGATATTTTCTAATGACTAGTACTTATTATAGTCATATAATAATTAAATTTTAATATTTAAAAAAGATTATTTTAAAAGGTTTAAATCTTTGAAATTTTCAAATTCCTCAAAATTCATAGAACTTTACCACACACATCATTCCGCAAGCTTCTAATTGAAGTGAGTCTTACGCTTTATATTGGGTGTGCTTCAGTAAAAAGCAAACTCCTTCTTTGTTTATTTCAGATTGTAAAAGCATGTAGAAAGTTTGATGCATATATATTCTGTAATATTTTTCGAATATCTGCTAATTTGATCTCTTTATTAAACCGTTGATCGGTTTCCCAATCTTCAACCCCTAAGCTACCACTACTGTCAAAAGAAACTTGAACGAGCACCAAACGAATTGTGAAATATCTTAAGGCAAGTAATCTTAAGCTTACATTCAAATGACTGTTTAGAGAAGAACTGGTCCCAATATGTTTCTCGACTGCAATGAATGTGAAAGACTTATGGGATTATACAAAAGTAACTCGTTCCTGTTGCTAGAGAAATTGCTTTTTTAGGTTACAATCGTAGTTCCCTGTTCGCATTTAAAAGTTTTATGGATTTATCAGGTATGCAATTCTCAGATGCCTTGGCAATTGTTAAAATAGTTTTTATTTGCCAGTAAGAAGTGAAAAAGTAGGACGTATTTTTTGCTTCCTATTTCTCCCGTTTGCTACCATATTTCATCACTAATCATGGCCACCCTTTCATTTTTTGTGTGTGTATTTAATTCTTCTTCGATTCTCTATTCTAGAATTCTCTTTTTCCATAATCATCATCTTATCCTTCTTTATCGTTGTCTCACCGCCATTTTCTTTTTCTTTCAATTCTACTTCAGCTTCTTTTTATTCAATTTCATTTTTTCTTTAGATACTTTTTCTTCTACTGTTTCTTTTTTGGTTTCTTTTTCCTTCAGTTTTTTTATTTTTGCTTTGTTTCTTTCCATTTCTTCTTTTTTTCTTGTTCTAATTCTTACTACGTATTCTTATTTCTTACTCTCTTTTACTTCTTTTTAAATTAAATTTTCTTCACTAAATTACTTTTCTTCAATTATTAATTTCCCTTCTCCTCAGTTTCTTCTTCTTTTTATATTCCTTTTCTCATCTTTCATTCCATTTTCTTTTTCAAATTCAGTTTTTTCGTTTTTATTCTTATTCCTTACTTTCTTTTTCTTCTTCTCTATGTTATTTCTCTTCTTCGGTTATTTTTCATCGTCTCTCCTTTCTTTCTTTCTTTCTTTCTTTCTTTCTTTCTTTCTTTCTTCTCTTTCTTTTTCCAATTCAGTATTTTTACTTCTTCTTATTCCTTCCTTTATTTTACTTCTTCTCTATGTTATTTCTCTTCTTCGGTTATTTTTCATCGTCTCTCCTTTCTTTCTTTCTTTTTCCAATTCAGTTTTTTTTACTTCTTCTTCTTATTCCTTCCTTTATTTTACTTCTTCTCTATGTTATTTCTCTTCTTCGGTTATTTTTCATCGTCTCTCCTTTCTTTCTTTCTTTCTTTCTTTCTTTCTTTCTTCTCTTTCTTTTTCCAATTCAGTATTTTTACTTCTTCTTCTTATTCCTTCCTTTATTTTACTTCTTCTCTATGTTATTTCTCTTCTTCGGTTATTTTTCATCGTCTCTCCTTTCTTTCTTTCTTTCTTTCTTTCTTTCTTTCTTTCTTCTCTTTCTTTTTCCAATTCAGTATTTTTACTTCTTATTCTTATTCCTTCCTTTATTTTACTTCTTCTTTCCAGTTTGTTTTTCTCCTTCAGCTTCTTTATTCATCATGTCAATCTTCATTTCCTTTTCCTTCACTTTTTATTCTCGTCTTCTTGTAAAACTGGTGAGATGTAATCAACTTTTCTTTCCCAGAGAAACAGTTGTATAAAACGTCCAAGTTTGAGGTTAAAGGTTGGGCGTTGGCTTTCTTCAAAAGCCCTCACTGCATCTAACCTTGCTTGGCACTGGCGTTATTTCTCTTTTCAAAATCAGATTTTACCCGTACACTTCAATTCCATATAATGACTCCGCTCTCGCCAGCAACTATACATGTAAATATAAATACCAACATGGGAGAATCCTATCCTTGAATCTTTATCAGGCGGTACGACATTTTGTCAATAAAACACTCTTATCAAGCAAGTAAAAAAACAATTAAATCGTACAATACCGCCATTTATTTATCTTTGATATCAATGAATTATGGCCATTGCTGTGAAGAATATTTTATTCCATTAAAGTTTATCAAATTCTTCTTCTTCGTCATCATCACCACGTGCCGTGTCCCTTCAGGCCGTAGATGATCATGGACTTCCACTTGGCTCTGTCTCTTGTCGCTCTCAAAATTCTTCCTCTTATTATGTCTCCCAAACACCGTTCTGCCATTCATTTTCTTGGGTCTATCAAGTAGGTCTCGCGCTGCTTTCCCTTGTTTCTCCTTCCCTCTGTCCGTCCTGTGAGTATTAAATTCTCCAGGCTCTTCTTCCTCATCTCATGTCCCAGAAAGCTCATCTGTCTCTTCCTTATAGTATGAGTTTTCTTCTCGTTTCCATCTTCTCCAACACCTCGTCGTTAGTCACGTGCTCAGTCCATGGTATCCTCAGCATCCTTCTGTAAAACCACATTTCTGCTTCCTCAAGCCTCCCATCATCCTTGAGGAGATCGTCTAACATTCACTGCTATACAAAAGGACAGACATCACATAGCAATGGGGCATTCCTTCTTTGTTTCCATCAAGATGTTCCTTTTAGTGCTCGGGTTAGTTTTTGAAATGTGTCGTTGGCCAGGCCAATACATCTTTAGATCTCGACATCACATTTTCTGTCTTCTGCCAACAAGCTTCCCATTTATTTATATTTTCTTTTCTGTTTTCTTTTAGTGTTGTATTAGAACATACTGCCATCCCTGAGAATAGAATGCTCTACTTTAAAAAAGACGGTAACTAGCGGTATGAAGATGGGAAATGTCTTAGGCGAAGGGGTTCATTATTCGATAGTCGATTACGCTCCAACCCGTGGCTTGCCTATATGTGTATTATTGTTAATTGTACCTTATTCCAATAAATCTGTATTTCTTATACCTAGTGTAGAGTTCTATTCTTCAACTGATCTTTTTATACTGTATTCCTTTTCAGGATATATTATTTAGTTTCCCGGACCTGGGTTGGCATTTTGGGGTCATCTTTTTGCTGATGACCATGCATCCAATTTTATTGAAGTTTATGCATAGTCCTTTCTTCTCGCTTTCTGTTGCTACCTTCTGTAGAAGGTCCTGCATTCACCTTTCTGTTCTGCTATCAGAACTGTCATCTGCATATCTTACATTGTTGAGATTGTGGTTACCAATGACGAATCCTGACAAGGGTTCTATTTCTCTCAAAGGTTTTTCGCTGTATAATTTGAATAGATCCGGTGAGAGAACACATCGTTGTCTTACGCTTCTTTCTATTTTTGTATACCTGCTGAATTCACTTCTTATCCGTACTCAAGTAGTTTGCTGTCCACATATATTCTTGATTTTTCTAACGTCTTTTCTGAAAATGTCGAGGTTGTCGCGCATCTCTATCAAGTGTTTGTGGCGTACTTTCTCTAATGCCTTTGTGTAGTCTATGAAACAGACAGAGCTCCTTCTGAATTTCTATGCTCTTTCAAATAGCATTCTGAGCATGAATATCGCATTTCTTATACCGTATTTTTAACAAAGTTGCACTGTTCTTGTCATATCTCTAGGCCAATTTTGTTGCGCGTTCTGTTCATCAGAATTCGGATGATGAGTTTTGTTATGTGGCTTATTAAGCTGATTGTTTGGTGGAATTCACATTACTTTTCACATGGCTTCTTAAGTAGTGCTATGACCTGCTTAGGTCCTCCGGTACAAGTCTCGAAAGCCACTCAATGTATAACTATAGTGATTAAATGGTAATGATGAAGTCGATGATTGTGGAGATTAAACGCCGGCAGGTTATAATAAAAAATGTACACCAACAGAAATGACTTACCAGTGTTTTCAGATAGTCAAAAACAGCCGATTAGGCAGTTATCCCCAGGGAGAATAAGAGCAACTCGGGAAATAAGAAGTTATACTGGTGGGAACGAGTGCCGGATTACTGATTGAACCGGATTGTTGATTACTGGATTGGTGATGGCTAATTTGCAGTGCTACCTTAGTGCCTTTAGAACAAATTCTGGCTTGTCGAATTCTCTTCCGGTTTCTTGTTTTCCTATCATCTACAATCTTCAAAAATTTAAACGTAATATCAGAGGTCACCTCATATCCTATTAACTCGGTTCTTTTCGTTTTTGTAAACACTTGCACTGTCAGGGTTCGTCAAAGACACTGGAACAAGGAAAATGGCGATTAGAATGATTAGAATGCTACCCGAAAGGGCAATACAAATGAGAAAGGACGGGTTCTTATATTTTATCGATTATGCGAAGGCGCTCGACAAATTACGCCACAAAGAATTGACAGAAATACTCATCACCGTCGAAGAGTAGTCAATAATCGCTATTGACAGCCAACTGCCTGCATATGGACAAATAACGAATATACAAAGATAGAAAGAGGCGTAAGACAAGGATGTGTCCTTTCACCGGATCTATTCAACTTGTACAGCGAGACTATCTTGAGGATCCTAGATGTTATGCCAGGATTCATCATCGGAGGCCACATTTTGAACAACATAAGATTCGCAGATGATACAGTGCTGATAGCAGAAACTACAAGACCTGCTACAGAAGATAGCTGAATAGAGTGACAAGAATGAACTACAAAAAACCAAATGCATGATCATCAGCAGAAAGAGCTGCTCAAAATGCCAAATACAAGTAAGAGATACTAAAATTAAGCAGGTACAAAAATTTAAATGCATGAGAAGTGTTCTAAAAGAAAGACAGAAAACTACAAAGAGATCCGAAGGCGAATTGGCATAGCGAAGACGCGTTCCAGAAGCTGAGTAAAGTATTACGAGACAGGAAAATTTCGCTAGGAACAAAGAAAAGTCTACTGGATTGCTATGTGATGTCAGTTCTTCAATATGGCAGTGAATGCTGGACGATATCATCAAAGATGAAGGAAAAACTTGAAGCAACTGAAATGTGGTTCTACAGAAGGATGCTACGGATATCATGGATCGATCATGTGAGCAATGATGAGGTTTTGGAAAGGATGGAAACGAAAAGGAAATTCATACTGAGCATCAGGAAGAGACAGTTAAAGTTCCTGGGATATGCAATGAGGAAGAATTGCTTGGAGATTACTACTTTCTTAGAAAGTTCAAGGATGCGATAATTTTTTCAACAGCTCTGTACTCTAATTCAGTCAGTCAGTTAAGTGCCATACGTGATACACGCTTGGGCGATCATGTCTCGGAAGAGACATGTCTGACTGCAAAGAGGATTATACCGGTTGCCATTACTTTCTGCGGTAGACGGGCTGCCAGCCAATGCTATAGAATGCAATCTGTCCTGTTATTTAATCTATAACTGGAGGGGCGAAACGGATTAATAGCTTTCCCATGTACATTTGCGCGTAAGTGAATGCAAGGAATTCAAACCGGAATTCGAACTCGGTACCCCGACTTCTCGTTCCGATCCGATATCTGATGCACCACAACGCGCATCCTTACTCTAATTATCATTATCCATTTGTTACTGAAATTGTTCAGTTACATATAAAACATATACAGATCAAGTTAGCAGAGATGACGCCGGTATACGACTTAGGATTCGGCACCACAAATGAACGTAATCTACATGATATCTTTGTAGTCTTTTGAATTTTACTAAGGGTTTTATATATTTCTATAGTCTGATAAAATCATTATTCGTCTAAGCCAATGTCGGCTGTAATTCATTAACAATTCAGTTGTCCGTTGTTTTCCTCATTATCATTCTTAAATATTCGATGTGACCTGCAGCGAATGCGGGATGCCATCTTATATGGTTGTTTGCAAAGCCAAAGCCAACAGGGATATATACGAAACGACATACGAACTCTGTTTCATTCTTTCGATTTTTGCTTGTAAAGAATGGAAAAAACAATGAATATTTACATTTTATTTTGAGAGATAAGAAAATTTTCAAAAACTAATATGCGGTACAAACTGGCACAAGCGTTAACGTTTTGTTTCACGCTTGAAATCATGTGACCGTAATTGTCCTTAATTTGTTTGGACATTATATTTCCCTTGTTCATTGTGTTCTTATCACTTATATTAACATTTTAAATATATCTATCTATCTATCTATCTATCTATCTATCTATCTATCTAATCCTTTTTCCTTTTCTATCTATCTATCTATCTATCTATCTATCTATCTATCTATCTATCTATCTATCTATCTAATCCTTTTCCTTTTATATCTATCTATCTATCTATCTATCTATCTAATCTTTCCCTTTTCTATCTAATCTATTTCTTTTCTCTATCTATCTCTCTATCTATCTATCTATCTATCTATCTATCTATCTATCTATCTATCTATCATTTCTTTTCTATCTATCTATCTCTCTATCTATCTATCTATCTCTCTATCTATCTATCTATCTATCTATCTATCTAAAAAGTTCTCCCTCGAATCATTTGCTTTGTCCCATTCTGTCTTAATATATTCCTTCCTTCCTTCCTTCCTTCCTTTCTTCCTTCCTTCTTAATAAAGGCGAAGAATGGCTACATCTTCTTATTTTTCTATGTGTCCTGTTCTTTCAGGACGTAGCTTTCCACGTCTCCCTATCCTTGGTGGCTCTTAATATGTTTTCTCCTGTTACACCACGCAACCCCCGTTCCGTCATCCGCCTGCTCAGACCCTTCAAATATGTTATCCGCTGCCTTCCTCTGTCTCTTTTTCCTTCTATCTGGCCTGTCAGTATCTGGTTCTCCAAGCCCTCCTTCCTTATTGCATGTCCCAGAAACTTTAGTTGCCTGTTCCTGATGCTCACTATTAATTTTCTTTTCGTTGCCATTCTTTACAAAACCTCCTCATTGATCACAGGTTCGGTCCATGATATCCGCAGCATCCTTCTGTAGAACCACATTTCCGCTTGTTCAAGTTTTTCCTCATCTTCGATGATATTGTCTAATATTCACTGCCGTATTGAAAAACTGACATCACATAGCAATATAGGACTCTCTTCTTTGTTTCTAGTGAAATTTTCCTGTGTCTTAATACTTTACTCAGCTTCTGGAACGCGTTCATCGCCATGCCAATTCGCCTTCGGATCTCTGTGTCGCCCTTTCCATCTCCTAGGTATATAAGTTTTTGTACCTGCTTGATTCTAGTATCCCCCACTTGTATTTGACCTTTCGCGTTGCTGTTTTTGCTGATGACCATGCATTCAGTTTTCTTGCGGTTTATTTGTAGTCCTTTTTTGTCACTCTTCTCAGCTACCTAATGTATGAGGATTGCAGAAAACTGGGACATGGTCGCTTTCTCAGTTGGCGCCTGAATAGGGTTTCCATTGAACCACTGCATTCCTGAATCTCTTGTTTATAGTTATGTAGTCTATTTGGTTTATCGTGTTGCCTCCTGGGCTTTACCATGTCCATAGACGTCGTGGGTGTTCTTGAAACCAGATGTTAGTTATTACCTGGTCATTTGCTGTGCACCATTGGACCCATTTTTCTCCTCGTTCGTTGCGAACTCCTAATCCGAAGTTGCCGGTCGTGTTACCTTCACTCTCTTTACCTACCTTGGGATTTAAGTCACCAATTATGATTATAAGTTTTTGGCTTTTGCACTGAGCTTTGGTATTGTTCAGTATGGAGTAGAATGATTCTATTTCTTCCTCAGTGCTTTGCATTGTTGGTGCATAAACTACTATGATATTTATGTTAAAGGGTCTTCCTCGCAGTTTAACCAAGCTGGCAGTATCCCAAAACGCATTTCTTCATTTCCTTGTCTAGCATTAAGCCAACCCATTTTTCGTTGTTTTTGCCTCCTGCATAAATTATCCTGTGGGCGTCACTGCTGAAAGTCTCCATCGTTAGGCCATCTGGTTTCGCATATGCCCAGAATATTGATCTTCAGTCTGTTCATCTCCTGCTTGACGTTCTCTAGTTGTCTACAGTTGTTAAGCGTCCTGACATTCCATGTACCGAAGGTAATTCTTTCTTTGTTGCACACAGTCGCAGGGTAACGGTCCAGAGACACCTATTTTTCATGTTCTTTCCCGGGCAAGGGAAATATTTTGGAGTAAAATGTCTCCTTTATGCCGTTGGCGCTAACAGTCGCCGGGTGAGAGTCAGGTGACACCTGTTGCCCATGCCGATCTTTACCGAGCGGAAAGTTGCTTCCTTTGGAAGCAACCCTCCTTCACGCTTCTGGGTTTCATATATTTGCCGTGAAAAACCATAGTTGAGCGGCACAGAAAGAAAATCGACAGGAAATGACGTTCTTTATTTTCTAATGGGTGAAATGTCCTGCGAGACACGAGAAACCCGGAAAAGGGTTGTCATCTGAAAAGAACGACTAACCTACATAATTTCCACGAGCTATTGATGAGCAATGTTCATATTTAAACGCAAGCCTCTGCAAAATAATTTGAATATTACCAGAATTGATGCATCTTCAAAACCAATCTTTGATGGGGACATTATTGCATATGAGTGAACAAACACTGCGTGGCGTTACACTGTCAACAATGCTATTTGGTGAATATTGTTTGATCGCTTTTTTCTCAATGTCAATGCACCTGATCTTTCATCGCATATTGATCTGTTTTCCATTTGCAAACCATAGTAAGAATCACTGATGAAATCGAAAATTTCAAACTGTGAAAGATACTATGGAAGACGCGATAAGAAATATTTTACTTTTATGGGCAAAGGAGTTAAGCAATAAAGAATCTCCACAATTTGTCTCTTAGGTTAGAATGCCAATAAAAAAATATGTCATGTTTTCTGACACCCTATAAGTTATAACATGAAAAAAAAAGAAAAGAAACGTCCATTGCAAGCGAAATTGCTATGCAGGCTGGATTTATGATTCAACAGTAAGAAAATTGTGCTATGCTAGATAGGAATTAGAAGCCAAGTAGATTAAGTCGCAAAGTTTGCCCAAAACAAAACCTCTGATAATAATTTAAAGATCTCTTTTAAAGACTTAAAATATAAAATAAACAATTAAATTCAGCATAAATAGCAAAAGAGTTGAACTAACAAAAAAAAAAAAAAAACTTCGTACAATTAAATCATTCTTAGGTGAACGGAAGCAGATGTATAGAAAAAGGAAGAAATTATCTGGTAACGCTGGTTTGACTACACATAGAACACACATACCTCACCCATTCATACTTGCTGAAAATGATGATCAACCAACATGTACAAACATACCAAGCTGAACATACGGAGAAATACATTTGAACTGAATGTACTCACTTCGCCAATTGTAAAATACTACCAGGAAAACAGCATGAGAAAACTACTTGAAAATAATGAAACTGTTAACATAACGTCATACATTAAAGAAATAGTTTCATAACAAAACATATAAAACCTACACTAAATCTCCTACGCACTTACAGGGTGCGATTGGTAAATTGTCTCCATTTTGTCATTTTAATTTAACGCATGCCTGTTGTTTGTTTTTGATTTTGTCAGCTGCAAAGTAAAGTATTGGGCACCGCCTGGGAGAAAAATAAAAACAATGATGCAATTCCTCCCCTTCTTTTATGTGCCGTATCTCCTGAGGATGTAGCCGATCATGGGCTCCCATATCTCCCTATCCCTTGTAGCTGTTAACACCATTTGTCCTGTTATCTCACCCAAACTCATCTCTGCGATCTATTTGATCAAGCGCATGAATTATGTTATGCGTTGCCGCTCCTGTCTCTCCTCCCTTCTATATGCCCAGTGAGTATCAGATTCTCCAAGTCTTCCTTCCTCATTACAATTATAAGAAACATCAGCTGCCTTTTCTTGATGGTAGGTACGTGTTTTCTTTTGGTTTTCATTCTCTCCAAAACATCGTCTTCGCTCACATGTTCGGTTCATGGTATTCTCAGAATCCTTCTGTAGAACCAGATTTCGGTTTCTTCAAGTCTTTCCTTCATCTTTGATGGGATTGCCAGCATTCATGCCGGAAGTTCTAAAATGAATATTTAATAGTGTTTGGGGGGCAGGTCAAACTGAAGACAGTGCAGAGATTTCGGAAAGAGTCAGCTGAGTCTAATGGTGATCACCCATCTTCGGGCAATGTAGACTGGCACTACAGAATCACAAGGCAAGAAATGTAGCTGATAAAAGAAACCACATAAAGAAGAAACGGCTAAATGGGTATCATAAATAACTCGAAGAAACAACAATGGTTTCACCAAGATGCTGATATTTCACACAGGATCAAACAAAAGGTTAAGAAGAAAACCCACATCAATACTGGATAAGGTGATAACAGCTAATGATCTAGAGAAGGCTGTTTTCAAAATGGCTTTAATAGATTTCTTTTAATAAATTTTAATAGAGGCATTGGCTGCTAGGTCAATAAATGCTGAGAATTTCTTTCTGAGACTTTCTTTATATATATATATATATATATATATATATATAAAGAGAGAGTATCTCAGGAATTTGTTTAAATAATATTTAAATTACGAATGATAACATTTAAGCGATAAAATTTATAATTTTCATTCATTTACAATCATTCATTCAAAACAATCATTTTCAAAGTGTAGGTTATTACACATTCTATGTAAAAGTGCTCACTTTTGTTTTTTATGCCAGACTGTAAAACTAATATTTTTTTTAATCGTATCACCCCGAGCAAGGCGGTAACGCCACTAATGTGCAGGGGGCTACGTAATAGTAAAAAATGTTGGAAAAGAGAAAGCCGGAAACCACATCCTAAACAGGGAATAAGGGATGAGCCTCTTAATCTGTTCAAGAGAAGTGGGTGGAATGTGAAATCGATTTTAAAGTTTATATTACATAATGAACTGCATATAAATCTCAATACATTTTTGTCTGTATCAGTTTTCTGCACTAAGATAATCAGTACTCACTCATTAATACTGTTTTTGTGATTATTGTTTGTACACAGATACATGTACAAAGTTTGAACACGAGAAACTATGGAGTGTTTGAATACGATAAAATGCCGACTGTTTGAAATCAGAAGCATATGGACACGAAAAAGATGCGGTTTGTCTGAAAACGAAAAATATGTGGTCTATTTGAACACGAAAATATATAGGATGTCTGAACACAAAAAATTGGGACTCTTTGACTTCGAAGACATTTAGCTCGTTTGAACACGAAAAGAATGTGGACGTTTTGAATAGGGAAATATATATTTTTTATAATCATATCACCCCAAGCAATGCATTTTACTGCCACTGTTTTGCAGGGGGTTACATAAGAAGAAAGTTATGAGAAAGAGTGACAGGTTAGGGGTTGTCAGAAAGTAGGTAAAAGAAGGATGAGAAAACTGATGAGAGTGGAGTGGACGGATAAAGAAGCATGAGAGAGAGAAAGAGAGAGAGAGAGAGAGAGAGGGGAGGATGCAAGTTAGTGAGATAGGATATGGCTATTGACTTTACATTTAAATTCTTGGATATTGTAGCTGTCGGGGAAGCAAGTAAATGGAAGGGAATTCCACAGGCGGGAAGTGCGAAAAAAGAAGCTGCTGAGTAGAATTTGCGTTTATATTTTATTGGTTTCACAGTAAAAGGGTGGGACCTAGCTGCTAATCTTGTGGGTCGAGTAAATGCATACATAGGGGGCACCACAGAGCTAAGTTCATCGGAGCAGAAGCCGTATGTATATGTATGCGGTTTGAACACGGAAAATATGGATTGTGTGAACATGAAACATAGGAACTGTTTGAATACAAAAACAATGGCGTCTATTTGAATATGAATGACATATGGTTTGAATACGAAGAAATACGGACTGTTTGAACACAAAAAATATGTGAACTGTTTTGGCACAAAAATATGTGGACTGTTTAATATATGGATTGTTTGAATAAGTTTACGAAGAGGAAAGTTGAAAATGGAATTGACTAAGAGTAAAACACAACAATAAGACTTTTAAGATACAAATTTAGATACTTATATGTGAAATCTAAATAACACTAGGCATTTGTCCCACCGCTTACTCGAACGGAATGTGGATTAAGAACGGTATTAATTTGAGGGTCCCTCGCGTACATGGAATCTAGGACAAAGGCTGCTTAAGTTTCCTCGTCATGTCCTCATTTCAGAAAGCCTGACGCTTTAAACATTAACCCCGGCTCCCTCACTAGATATTGTGAATTTTTACATGGTCAAAGAATGCAGAATGTTTCTTTATAAAGAAACAGTTAATATTAGCGTTATCATGATTAAAAAAAAATTTTTTTAAATTAAAAAAAATGTTTATTAATTTGCATATATCTAATAATTTGTTTTATTAGAATAATAATTAAATAGATATTAAAATAAATAAATTGATATTTAAAAGATTGTATCATAACTTAAGAATTGTTGTGCAGTGGATATCGGCTCGGAACGAGAAAGCGGGGAGCCGAGTTCGAATTCCAGCTGAATACATTGCATTCACTTACGCGCAAATACCCTTGGGAAAGGTATTAATCCGTCTATTCCTTCCAGTTATGGGTTAAATAACAGGACAGATTGGGTTCTATAGCCTTGGTCGGCAACCAGTCTACCGCAGAAAGCAATGGCAACCTACTGCGGGATAATCTTCCTCCCAAGCGTGTATCACGTATGGCACTTAACTGACTGACTGATTAGAATATAATAATAATATAATAGATTTTATAAAAAGAATAACAATAATTTAAAAATAATAATAATAATATTCAAAACTGTTATTTATAAACTAAAAGTTTTGAAAAATTAGAATAAACTCTAATCTAAACTTATTTATAAATGGAACTTTGTCTCTGTGTGTGTGTATGTGTGTGTGTGTGTGTGTCTCTCTCTCTCTCTCTCTCTCTCTCTCTGTGTCCGTTACCTATAGACTCCGAAACGGCTGAACAGATTTTCTTGAAAATTTACACAGTTGTACTATAAGCGTTTGCGTGTGTTCTTAGCTAGGTTTAGTGTCGAGGTAGCCCCGATAAATATCGAAAATCGATAATCGAAAAAATCGGGTTATAGAACGAGTGGTCCAATTTGAATCAAATTTGATGCACTCATAGAGAAAGACATAAGAAATGATATTAAGAAGTTTCAAGGTTGCAGTTCTTACAATAGTGCAGAAAATCGATAATATATATATATAAAAGTCAAGATGTTTGTGTGTGTCTGTTTATCTGCTTGTATGTCAGTATTTTTGTCAGCCCTTTTATTTTAATTTTTGCTTCGGCTTGGCTCTAAGTAGGTATAATTGTAGTTCTTAGTCTCAGCCATGAGACCATTTACTCAGAGGACTTATTTAGCCTTCAAAATTCAGTTTACGACGAAAAAATCTTATTTGATATCGATACCAGGAAATCCAAATTTGACTTACATCCATTCATTTTTCTTTCAGTCTACGGTTTTGCTTTAACTGGAAACAACTATTGCTTTTTAGTCTTTCGTGCCAACGTCCAAAGAGTCTGAGCTCCAGGACCATGGATTAGTTTTAAAGCTTTCATTACACCCGAGCAACGCCGGGCTATTCTGCTAGTATATTCTAAGTCGAAATAAAAATGGCATAATTATTCTTAAAGTTTCCTTAAGTTAGATCAAATATATAAAATGTTTTCTTTCTTCTGTTCTTTTCTTGTTATTTTTTTGTTTTATAAATTGTTGAGATATCGAGAAAACTAAAGGAAAAGATTTTGTAACAATAATGTATACATCGACTGAAATAGGATCCAGAGAGAAGTGTTAAAAATTAGGTTGACACTTTGGCCGTTAAGAAGAAATCATGTTTTATAAATTGTTGAGATATAGAGAAAACTAAAGGAAAAGATTTTGTAACAATAATGTATACATCGACTGAAATAGGATCCAGAGAGAAGTGTTAAAAATTAGGTTGACACTTTGGCCGTTAAGAAGAAATCATGTTTTATAAATTGTTGAGATATAGAGAAAACTAAAGGAAAAGATTTTGTAACAATAATGTATACATCGACTGAAATAGGATCCAGAGAGAAGTGTTAAAAATTAGGTTGACACTTTGGCCGTTAAGAAGAAATCATGTTTTATAAATTGTTGAGATATAGAGAAAACTAAAGGAAAAGATTTTGTAACAATAATGTATACATCGACTGAAGTAGAATCCAGAGAGAAGTGTTAAAAATTAGGTTGACACTTTGGCCGTTAAGAAGAAATCATGTTTTATAAATTGTTGAGATATAGAGAAAACTAAAGGAAAAGATTTTGTAACAATAATGTATACATCGACTGAAGTAGAATCCAGAGAGAAGTGTTAAAAATTAGGTTGACACTTTGGCCGTTAAGAAGAAATCATGTTTTATAAATTGTTGAGATATAGAGAAAACTAAAGAAAAAGATTTTGTAACAATAATGTATACATCGACTGAAGTAGAATCCAGAGAGGAGTGTTAAAAATTAGGTTGACACTTTGGCCGTTAAGAAGAAATCATGTTTTATAAATTGTTGAGATATAGAGAAAACTAAAGGAAAAGATTTTGTAACAATAATGTATACATCGACTGAAATAGGATCCAGAGAGAAGTGTTAAAAATTAGGTTGACACTTTGGCCGTTAAGAAGAAATCATGTTTTATAAATTGTTGAGATATAGAGAAAACTAAAGGAAAAGATTTTGTAACAATAATGTATACATCGACTGAAATAGGATCCAGAGAGAAGTGTTAAAAATTAGGTTGACACTTTGGCCGTTAAGAAGAAATCATGTTTTATAAATTGTTGAGATATAGAGAAAACTAAAGGAAAAGATTTTGTAACAATAATGTATAC
The DNA here is from genome assembly GCA_037127315.1 of Ascarosepion bandense. NCBI lineage: Eukaryota > Metazoa > Mollusca > Cephalopoda > Sepiida > Sepiidae > Ascarosepion > Ascarosepion bandense. The sequence continues at coordinate 2,913,303 of JBBBDQ010000757.1, read as the reverse complement.
ATCGACTGAAATAGGATCCAGAGAGAAGTGTTAAAAATTAGGTTGACACTTTGGCCGTTAAGAAGAAATCATGTTTTATAAATTGTTGAGATATAGAGAAAACTAAAGGAAAAGATTTTGTAACAATAATGTATACATCGACTGAAATAGGATCCAGAGAGAAGTGTTAAAAATTAGGTTAACACTTTGGCCGTTAAGAAGAAATCATGTTTTATAAATTGTTGAGATATAGAGAAAACTAAAGAAAAAGATTTTGTAACAATAATGTATACATCGACTGAAGTAGAATCCAGAGAGAAGTGTTAAAAATTAGGTTGACACTTTGGCCGTTAAGAAGAAATCATGTTTTATAAATTGTTGAGATATAGAGAAAACTAAAGGAAAAGATTTTGTAACAATAATGTATACATCGACTGAAGTAGAATCCAGAGAGAAGTGTTAAAAATTAGGTTGACACTTTGGCCGTTAAGAAGAAATCATGTTTTATAAATTGTTGAGATATAGAGAAAACTAAAGGAAAAGATTTTGTAACAATAATGTATACATCGACTGAAATAGGATCCAGAGAGAAGTGTGTTAAAAATTAGGTTGATACTTTGGCCGTTAAGAAGAAATCATGTTTTATAAATTGTTGAGATATAGAGAAAACTAAAGAAAAAGATTTTGTAACAATAATGTATACATCGACTGAAGTAGAATCCAGAGAGAAGTGTTAAAAATTAGGTTGACACTTTGGCCGTTAAGAAGAAATCATGTTTTATAAATTGTTGAGATATAGAGAAAACTAAAGGAAAAGATTTTGTAACAATAATGTATACATCGACTGAAATAGGATCCAGAGAGAAGTGTTAAAAATTAGGTTGACACTTTGGCCGTTAAGAAGAAATCATGTTTTATAAATTGTTGAGATATAGAGAAAACTAAAGAAAAAGATTTTGTAACTATAATGTATACATCGACTGAAGTAGAATCCAGAGAGAAGTGTTAAAAATTAGGTTGACACTTTGGCCGTTAAGAAGAAATCATGTTTTATAAATTGTTGAGATATAGAGAAAACTAAAGGAAAAGATTTTGTAACAATAATATATACATCGACTGAAATAGGATCCAGAGAGAAGTGTTAAAAATTAGGTTGACACTTTGGCCGTTAAGAAGAAATCATGTTTTATAAATTGTTGAGATATAGAGAAAACTAAAGGAAAAGATTTTGTAACAATAATGTATACATCGACTGAAATAGGATCCAGAGAGAAGTGTTAAAAATTAGGTTGACACTTTGGCCGTTAAGAAGAAATCATGTTTTATAAATTGTTGAGATATAGAGAAAACTAAAGAAAAAGATTTTGTAACTATAATGTATACATCGACTGAAGTAGAATCCAGAGAGAAGTGTTAAAAATTAGGTTGACACTTTGGCCGTTAAGAAGAAATCATGTTTTATAAATTGTTGAGATATAGAGAAAACTAAAGAAAAAGATTTTGTAACAATAATGTATACATCGACTGAAGTAGAATCCAGAGAGAAGTGTTAAAAATTAGGTTGACACTTTGGCCGTTAAGAAGAAATCATGTATTAATATAAACTTTTTCAAATTAAAATGAATATTTATTATAATTAGTTAAATTGAACACACACGTAACTTTTTTTGTTTTCCGATATCGATAAATAACAAACGTATTGTTTCTTATATTTCAACGAAATCATTTTCAAAACAACGATCTAACATTACCTGATAACGAGATTTGAAATCTCGAAACAGAACTTTCCGTGTCGAAATTAATTTTAATAAAGATCTCTTGAGCGTGAAACTCGCGTTATAACTAGTGCTTTCAATTCATAAGAATTAACGTCGTCAAGTGTTTTTACTTGTTTAAACAATCTAGGTATTGAGCACTTTACTTTACTGAGTAAGTAGTTTTTTCCCTTTAGTTTTCTTTCTTATTGCTGTCCTTGTTCCAGATTTTATTTTCTCTAAGGGTATTTAAGCCTTTTCGCAAGATGTGTGTGTTTATATATATATATATATATATATATATATATATGTGTGTGTGTGTGTGTGTGTGTGTGTGTGTGTGTGTGTGTGTGTTCCTAATAACCAATCTTGAGAATGTAGTGTGTATATGTATGTATGCATATATTACTAATATGCAATCTTAGAAAAGTAGCATATGTGAGCGCATGTTGTCAAGGACATCTGAAAGGTCGTCTTAACAACCAGAAGCAAGGCAAACTATGTCAGCCTGCCTCATCGTAGTGCCGCCAATATCTGTGTTGTTTGTAACAAGGTCTGCAGATCATCATCTGAACTGAAGAGGCACATCGGGAGTACACTGGAGACCAATAAGGCATGCATATCGGATCAACCCAATCAAAGACAGATTTTATGCCTGATACATATGAAATCAAATACTGTTCTCAGATGTCATGTTAGGGGCCATAAGCCCCGAAAGGACAGCTCTTACTTTATGGCAGTTAACAAACAGGACAAAAAGAATTAGGACATCAAATACTAAATCCGATTTAAATTATTGATTAGAATGTTAATAACGTCAATCATTACGGCAATATGGAATTTAATACTCAACGAAGGACACTTAATTGTGATTTTGTATTAAATTAACTTGGATAGATATCTATATATTATAAGATAATTACGTTTTCTGTTAGTTTATTAGATATGTTGACCCATGAAAGACTTACACTTGAATCGCCTTTATCTTATAGGCACTCAAAATCTAAAAGAATAGAAATATTTCCATCGTAATACGCAACGATGTTTGACCAGTCAGTCAGTTAAGTGTCCTACGTGATACACGCTTTGGGCGATCATGTCTCGACACAGACATGACTGACTGGGCAGAAGATTATCCCGCAGTTGGTTGCCATTGCTTTCTGCTGTAGACTGGTTGCCAACCAAGGCTATAGAACCCAATCTATACTGTTATTTAACCCATAACTAGAGGGAAGAGACGGTTTAATACCTTTCCCAAGGGTATTTGTGCGTAAGTGAATGTAAGTTATTCAACTGTAATTCGAACTCGGCTCCCCGATTTGTCGTTTCTAGTCGATATCCACTGCACCGCAATGCACATTCACTAAGTTTTTATTTGATTAACTAAATTTTTATTTCTAGTTATTTCTTTTGTTCAGTGTCATGACGAAAAGACAACTGAACATGTGTCTAGCTAAACTTGCTTCTTTTATAATCCGTCTTTTTTCAGAACGTAGGCGATCATAGATCTCCTTTACTTCCTTCCTTGTAATTATAAGCAACTTTTGACTTCGTAACATCCCTTTTTGACACCGCTCTGCCGTCGATTTCACACAAACTCGTTTGGTACTTTATTCGCTGTTTATCATTGCCTCTTCAGAGTTCAGTATGCGCTGTGAATGAACAGTTCACCAAGCCTTCTTTCTTCATTATGTATCTCAGAAATAACTGTTGCTTTATTAGCAGAAAAGTAAGTGTAATTATAGATTCTATTTGTAAAACCTCGATTTTCAGATATCCAGTCAACGTTATTTTCAGCATCGTTCAATAGAACTACATTTCTGTCATTCCACTCTAAAGAAGAATCTGCCATGATATTAGTCAAAACCTGGCATCTCAACTTCAGTTCGTTTTCTAAGCTGTAACATAGATTCTCTGACCTTTTGCTATAGATATCTTTATGGTAACTGATAATCTTTACTATTTGGTTCCCTTGAGTTTATCAATTTAAACGCAATAGTAGACTGGCTACTACACGTCATCATTTCATAGTTGAAATGGTTAAACCTAACGCCATTAAACAGTTTATTCTGTCGCACGTCTTGGAACTCTGTTCCAGCTTCTTGTTTTCCGGCCTAGTCTGCTCAATGACACGCTTTAAAAAATATTAAATAAAATACGTATCATTAACTTCTGCCTTCTTAGTTATATTCCATTTTATTGTTCTCACAACTTGATTATTTTACTCATATTCTTTCACGTTCTGAAACCCTTTTGTATCTTAGTGGTTTTATTGCCTTCCTTGAGGTAAATTGATTAAAAAACAACTCAAAAATATTCTTCTTACAGAATGGTCTTACGCTTTACTTAGTTTGTGGAAGACATCTCTTTGCCATCTCACCATCGAATTCCAGCGCGACAATTTATCTTATCTATACGCGTGGGGAATCACATGGCAAAATATGGACAGATCATGTTCTTATGCTTTGATCGAAAATGAAAATGAATCACCGCCGACTCGTGTGAATATATATATATGCATATTATAAATTATAATTTAGAACATGTACATATTACATTCTACTACAAGTGTGAATATAAAAGAGTGAACATTGAAATCAACACTCGGGAAGACAGACTGTTTCATGCTAAGCGCAATCATCAAGCCCCTGAGTGTTGACTTCAATGTTAACTCTTATATATATATTTTTTTAATCATTTCACCCCGAGCAAGGCAGAAACGCCACTGATGTGCAGGGGGTTACATAAATGTAAAAAGATTATTTAGAAAAGAGTGAGGAGTACAAGCTAGTTAGAAAGGAACAATAGAAAGCTGAGAAAGCAGGTGCGATGACAGATACATAGGCGGAGAGAAAGTGAAGGTTATACAGGGGAGGGGAGAGAGCTAGAGTCCAGTGGTTAGTAGATGAGTATTAACTTTGCATTTAAATTTCTAGAGGTTGTAACCGTCAGGAAAGCAAGAATACGGGAGTGAGTTCCACAGGCGGGAAGTGCGAGAGAGGAAGCTGCAGGAGAAGAATTGTCGTCTGCATTTGGCTAACCTGACTGTGAATGGGTGGGACCCAGTTGCCAGTCTGGTTGCACGGGTAAACACCTGTTGAGGAGGCATCAGTGACTTAAGCTCATCCCAGCAGAAGCCATGAAAGTATTTATAGAAGAGACAGAGGGAGGCCACATTTCGACGATGGGGAAGTGGCTGCAGTCGAGTCGCCAGATCAGTACCTATCACATTACAGACTCTCCTTTGGAGCTTGTCAAGAATTCTGAAGAGAACGGCAGGGGCACCTGACCATAAATGGCAGCAGTACTCCATGCACGGACGGATGGTTGACTTGTATATATGCAGGATGGATTCAGGTGGAAATAACATCCTGGATCGACATAGTGACCCAATCTTCTTATATATATATATATAACTATGGAGTTAACATGCAGAGAGTACGAAAATACCTCATATTGATCTCGTACTTACTTTCCACCCACGAAGGGAGGATTTACTAAATAGTCGATTTAAAGTCGAGTACACATTTGTGTACACATATGATATACAGATCATATAGGACAAAGAAAGAAATTACGCAATCTTCTCGATGGCTTCCCTGACTATGCTTTAAAAGGAAGAACAGATACTAAAATGTGGACTATAATTTCCTAACAAGTGAATATTTTCAAAATCAAGGAGGAGTTACTTAAGGATCTTAAAACGCTTTCATCCAGGTTTGTATGATGTATCTATAAATGTGATTATATCTGGGCATTACTTTCAATCTTTCATTTAGTAATAAAAAAAGCACTAAATGAAAATTACTAAATGGAAGATCAACATATAGAAGCAGTACAAACTAATGGGTTTGTATGATTTACTTTTTTAAGAGTGCTCGATAGTTAGTATAACATTATATTTGGTAATATTTTTGTTATAAGTTTGACTTAAAACATAGTTTGCTGCAACACAAGAGCCATTGTGTTTCGGTACTATCATATTAGCACCTCTTCAGGCTGTGTGGCGTTATTGACTTGCCTTTTTTTAAAAATATGTCCACTGCGAAGCAACTTGTCATTTGAGAGTACGACAGTTAGAAACAAAAATACTCCGCAAACTTTTTTAAATTACCCAAATATTGCTGTATATATATATATATATATATATATATATATATATATATATATATGAACAGTGGTACAAAATTTAATAACAGCAAAATTTAATAAAAGCAAGGAACAAGAGATTTTATATACTAAATAATTAAATAAACGACTGGTTTCGTCCAAGATCTCTTCAAGTTTAATTTCTGGGAATTAATGTAATCTTAGAAAGTAAAAGATGACAATGAGAGGTATCATGTTACCAGTCTGCTACGGCTTACCTCCCTTCCAGCCCTCCTATCCAAAGGGTCTCTCTCACCTTACTCCGGTTACTTCCGCCGGTGCCCTGGCCTTTTCGACAGCTTCGCTGACGGCGTGCGGACGGCATGCGCCTTCTTTCTTTCTTTCTGTTATCCTAAATCCCTTCGACATCTCCGGTAAGCTTTATCTTTTTTCCTTTCCCAAATACAGACTGAATTTATCTCGCAATATTTCCCCCTTGTTTAAACGAACCGTGTTCATCTTCCCCCACGTGCAGACTTTCCATTTTTCTTCTCTGAACCCGCCGTTACTCAGCTCCACTTGAATGTTTTCTCCTTCCTTGAACTTTTACGACCCTTCCATTCATTTGTTGTTATATTGTTTTCCTAAACAATGTCTTTCTCTTTCTTTCAGTTTTTTTACCTTGTCCGAGTTTCAATAAACCTGTTTTGAAATGTACTTTGACTCAGAGTCTTGACTCTCGGCAGGAGTTAAATGCTAAATGTCTAAAGGCCCCTTACGTTCGGCGAACACAAGGCGGCCCGGAGGCATTATAGTAAAAAAACGGAGATAGATGTCCCGTAGAAATTCCAGTGAAAGAAAGACGTTTTCCCTCCTTACGGAAAGTTGTTTAACGGTCCTGGACCGTCAGAACTCGAGCGTCACGGTCAACTAGAGTAGTGTCTCTACACGGTCACCACCTTTTGCTCCCTCACCCCAACTATGGAAGAAAATTTGTCGAGTCGCTCGAGGACCCACTCCTCAACCCGCTCTCGGACTTCCCGAAGGTCGTCCACAGCGGCCGCCGCTGTTGCCGCCCAAGCGAAGGCGGAAGCTGCTAGAACACGCGTGGCCTACATTGATGAGGAACTGAGGGTTAAAATGGAGCTAGAGAGGATAAAAGCTAGAAAGGAAGCGGCTGTAGCCGCAGCCGAAGCAGAAGTCTTAAGGGAAGCTGCCGAACAGGAAAGCGAACGGTCCAGCCATCACCGCATGAAACTTATCTCCGCTCCGGTCGACCCCAGCGCACGGGTCAGGGAGTATTTAGCCGACCAAGCGAAGCAACCAAAACAAGAGATGCCTGGACCCCTACCACTTCCCAATGAAGAGAGCGCTCAGGTAAGCCAGCTCGCCTCACATAGACTGGCTAATCTGGATAGACCCGCCCAAACGACACCCCCCGTCATAAGCTACCATTCTCCCAACTCACACATCGGGGGCAATGAACCACGCGACAACTGGTATCCCTCTCACACTAGGGACATCCTCCAGCCTCAACAAACCACGGAATTCATGAGGTATCTAACCCGGCGGGAACTTATGACCACTGGTTTGCCACCTTTTAATGATAGACCAGAAGATTATAAAAAGTGGAAACGGTCCTTCCAAGGCGCCGTAAGACGCCTCAGACTCACACGTGATGAAGAGATGGACCTTTTAGTGAGAGGGCTCGGCAAAGAGTCACGGGAACATGCCGAGAGGCTAAGGTCAGCCCACCTCAACCACCCTGAAAGGGGACTCCAAAGGATATGGGAGCGACTCGAGGAATGTTACGGCGCCCCTGAAATGATTGAAGACGCCCTCTTCAGAAGAATCGACAATTTTCCCAAACTATCGAGCGGTGAATTCCCCAGACTGAGGGACCTCAGCGACTTGGCCACAGAACTTCTGTCCGCTAAAGAGGACGGAGATCTCCCCAGCCTTGCCTTCCTGGACACTGCTCGAGGCCTTCATCCCTTTGTGGCCAAGTTACCACCCTCGCTTCAAGATGAATGGCTATCAGTCGGATCCGACTACAAGGAACGACACCGAGTCATGTTTCCCCCCTTCGAGGTATTCGTGAGCTTTGTATCACGACAAGCTAGGATCAGGAATGATCCTAGTTTCAAAGTCAATCTTCTAGCTAGCGGGTTCTCCCGTAAAGAAAACAAACAAAAAATTGTAACGGTACACAAAACCATGGTATCTCCTACGCCCTCCGACACCACACGTCCCCACAGTGAAGCAAGGGACTTGACCCAGTACTGCCCGCTACATGAGAAGTCCCACCACCCACTGCTGAAATGCCGGGCCTTCCGAGAAAAGGCATTGACAGAGCGCAAGACCTTCGTCAGAAACAGGGGCATCTGTTTTAAGTGCTGTGCTTCCACCGCGCACGTGGCAAGATTCTGTAAAGCAGATGTTACATGCAATGAATGCAACAGCAAAGATCACAACACTGCTCTCCATCCTGGACCACCACCAGAGACCATCAGCACTAAACCCGCCACTAAGGACGGCGGGGAGGATAAAACCCCTGCAGCTGCCGGAGTAGTTTCGCAGTGCACTCAAATCTGTGGCGGCGACCTCTCGGAGAACTCCTGTTCCAAGATATGCCTCGTCAACGTTTACCCTGCAGATCAACCCGACAAGGCAGTGAGGATGTACGCCATTATCGATGAGCAGAGCAACCGGTCTTTGGCAAACTCAAGCTTCTTCGATAGATTCAACAGCAACGAGCCCAGTTTCCCATACTCCCTTAAAACCTGCGCAGGAGTAACTCAAACCATGGGAAGAAGAGCGACAGGCTTCCAGGTGGAATCCTTGGACAGAAAGATCAGCCTTCCTCTTCCCAGCTTGGTGGAATGTAACAGAATACCCGACGACAGGTCCAGCATTCCCACACCTGAGGCAGCCTTCCACCATCCCCATTTGAAGAAGATAGCGCACCTCATCCCTACTCCGGAGCCTAAAACCCCTATAATGCTCCTTCTAGGACGTGATATCCTGAGAGTTCACAAGGTACGTGAACACATAAACGGGCCCCATGACGCCCCTTACGCACAAAGGCTGGACCTGGGGTGGGTGATAGTAGGCAACGTCTGCCTAGGGAGATTTCACCCACCCACCGTGGTGAAAACGATGCATACAAATGTATCCGAGGGAGGCCACCCTACCCTTTTCGAATTATGCCCGAACAACTTTAAAGTTCAGGAGAACTACATCGGCAACGGGCTTTACTCCACCGATAACGATGGCTATATATTTCAACGGACCAGTGATGACGAAAAGGTAGCCCCCTCCATTGAGGATATTGCTTTCCTCAACCTCATGGAACGAGAAGTCGAGAGGGACACCGACCACAACTGGGTTGCTCCCTTGCCGTTCAAAACCCCAAGACGCCGTCTCCCTCCAAACAAGATACTGGCCGAAAGACGGTTTACCGGATTAGTCCGTAACCTGGAAAAGAAGCCAGATACGAAGAAGCACTTCTTCTCCTTCATGGAGAGACTGTTCGAAAACAACCATGCGGAAAAGGCCCCTCCACACAAACAAGATGAGGAATGTTGGTACCTGCCCATCTTCGGCGTGTACCACCCTAAAAAACCGGACAAAATCCGGGTAGTCTTCGACTCCAGCGCTAAGCACGATGGAATATCCCTCAACGATGTGTTAATAAGCGGACCCGACCTTAACAACTCATTGATTGGCGTCCTCAGTCGTTTCCGAATGGAGCCTGTCGCCGTCATGGCAGACATCGAACAGATGTTCCACTGCTTCCTGGTAAAGGAAGAGCACAGGAACTACCTAAGGTTCCTTTGGTACCTAGAAAACGATCCTAGCAAGGAGATGACGGAATACAGGATGAGGGTCCATGTATTCGGAAATAGCCCATCCCCATCCATAGCCGTCTACTGCCTTCGGCAGGCGGTTAAGAAGGGCCTGCCTAACTACGACCCAGCAGTCGAGCAATTGGTCAATAACAACTTTTACATTGATGACTGTTTGGGATCCTTCACCACCGAGGAAGAAGCCATTTCCTTAATCAAGAACACACAGGACATCTTGGCGCAGTCTAATTTAAGGCTTCATAAAATAGCCTCCAACAGTAGAAGAGTCATGGGCGCCTTCCCTTCCACAGACCATGCGAGCGTTATGAAGAACCTCGATTTGGGCACAGATGAATTACCTAGACAGCGCAGCCTCGGGCTTGAGTGGGACATCGGGAAGGACATGTTCACGTTCAGCGTGCCAACATCAGAAAAGCCGTTTACACGCAGAGGTGTCCTGTCGACGCTCAACAGCCTGTACGACCCTCTGGGATTTGCTGCCCCCGTCGCTATCGAGGGAAAATTCATCCTGAGGGAGTTGACGGACAAGAACGCCGAATGGGACTCCCCCCTACCCAAGGAGATGTACGAACCTTGGTCGTTGTGGAGAGACTCCTTAAAGGCCCTAAACGAGATTCTCATCCCTAGGATGTTTACAACTCTACCTCCCTCTAAAGCGGCACGCAGAGAGCTGCACATCTTTTCCGATGCATCCACTAAAGCCATCGCTGCAGTAGCCTACCTCAGAGTCATCGACGGTAAAGGAAAAAGCCACGTTGGCTTCGTCATGGGGAAAGCAAAGCTAGCTCCACGGCCCGAACACTCGATTCCAAGACTAGAGCTCTGCGCGGCCCTCCTTGCAACGGAACTGAGTGAGCTGATCTCTTCCGAGATTGACCTGAAGCCTCATTCCACCACCTTCTACACTGACAGCAAAGTGGTGTTAGGCTACATCCACAACGAAACTAGACGTTTCTATGTGTATGTTAGCAATCGAGTACTGCGGATACGAAGATCCTCTCACCCCGATCAATGGAGATACATACACACAGACCTGAACCCCGCTGACCTCGGCACTCGTTCCGTGCCCGCATCTCACCTGCAAACCACCACCTGGCTCAATGGCCCCAGCTTTCCTCTGCCAGGAGGCAAGGACGACCCCGGCTACGATCTAATAAATCCAGAAAGAGACGCAGACGTCCGTCCTCAAGTGTCCACGTTAGCTACGTCTTCGGCAAATCTACAGCTCACTACGCTGCGTTTTGAGAGGTTTTCCACTTGGCTGTCGTTGACTAGAGCCCTAGCCAATCTCATACATATCGCTGGCACCTTCCACCAAGCTCATACCACCTCAAAAGGTGAATGTAGAGGGTGGCATTATTGCCCCAAAACACGCACTGTCGAGGAACTCTTACAGTCAAAAAATACCATCATCCGATCGGTGCAGGAAGAAGTCTACCCTGAAGAACTCTTGAGTATAGCACGCAAGGAGGATCTCCCTAAAGGCAGCCCGCTTAAAGACCTCAATCCTTTCATCGACAATCACGGCTTGTTGAGGATTGGGGGTCGCACTGGCAAAGCAGAGATCGAAACCAGAGAGAAAAACCCTATTGTCATCCCTGGGAGACACCACGTCGGATCTTTGATCGTGGGCTACTACCACGAGCAATCCAAACACCAGGGACGTCTGTTCACCGAGGGAGCCATCCGTGCAGCAGGATTTTGGATAATCGGTGGGAAGAGATGCGTGAGCCGGCACATTCACCGCTGCGTCACCTGCCAAAAACTCAGGAACCCCACCCTGACACAGAAGATGGCTGACCTTCCTGCCGACCGTCTCAGCACTAGTCCTCCCTTCACCAACATCGGCTTAGATGTGTTTGGTCCTTGGGTAGTCTCCTCACGCCGAACTAGAGGCGGACTCGCCAACAGCAAGAGGTGGGCGGTAATGTTTACTTGTATGAGCACTCGAGGTGTTCACATTGAAGTCATTGAATCAATGACCGCCTCCAGCCTCATCAACGCGCTCAGACGCTTCTTCGCCATCCGCGGCCCCGCTAAGCACATACGCTCCGATTGCGGAACCAACTTTGTGGGCGCTTGCAGGGAGCTGGGCATCGAGTCTCCCATAGATATAAGCTCAGTCTCTAGATACTTGGCAGGGCAGGAGTGCACCTGGTCTTTCAACCCTCCCCATGCTCCACATATGGGAGGAGCTTGGGAAAGGATGATCGGCATAGCAAAAAGAATATTGGATGCCATGTTCTTGCAGTACAAGCATAGGATGACCCATGAATCGCTCACCACATTTTTGGCGGAGGTCTCTTACATAATCAATGCCCGCCCCCTCATTCCTGTGTCGTCAGATCCGGATCAACCCCTGATACTTACCCCTGCTATCCTCCTCACTCAAAAAACAGGTGTTCCCTTCACGCACGAGCGTGAATACGGACCCAAGGACATCCTAAGAAGCCAGTGGAAATTCGTTCAGCATCTGGCCGAGATTTTTTGGAGCAGGTGGAGAAGAGAATATCTATCCTCGATCCAAAAACGTTCCAAATGGAGGTCGGAGGTACCCAACCTTGAACCGGGGAACGTGGTGCTGCTCAGGGACGAGCAAACCAGCAGAAACAAGTGGCCTCTAGGACTTATAACCCGTGTCTTCCCTAGTGAGGACAATCTAGTACGTAAAGTTGAGGTCAAGATCTACACTGGGAATTGCGCTAGACTCCTCCTTAGACCCATCACTGAAATTGTCCTTCTCAGCGCCAAAGAATAACTATTTATGACGTGTCATACGTCAGGCGGGGAGTATCATGTTACCAGTCTGCTACGGCTTACCTCCCTTCCAGCCCTCCTATCCAAAGGGTCTCTCTCACCTTACTCCGGTTACTTCCGCCGGTGCCCTGGCCTTTTCGACAGCTTCGCTGACGGCGTGCGGACGGCATGCGCCTTCTTTCTTTCTTTCTGTTATCCTAAATCCCTTCGACATCTCCGGTAAGCTTTATCTTTTTTCCTTTCCCAAATACAGACTGAATTTATCTCGCAATATTTCCCCCTTGTTTAAACGAACCGTGTTCATCTTCCCCCACGTGCAGACTTTCCATTTTTCTTCTCTGAACCCGCCGTTACTCAGCTCCACTTGAATGTTTTCTCCTTCCTTGAACTTTTACGACCCTTCCATTCATTTGTTGTTATATTGTTTTCCTAAACAATGTCTTTCTCTTTCTTTCAGTTTTTTTACCTTGTCCGAGTTTCAATAAACCTGTTTTGAAATGTACTTTGACTCAGAGTCTTGACTCTCGGCAGGAGTTAAATGCTAAATGTCTAAAGGCCCCTTACGTTCGACGAACACAAGGCGGCCCGGGAGTGAAAAAATTTACGAATTTGAATGTAGTTTTGGATGCGACTACATAGGTAAAACATCTCAGCGCTTGGATTATAGAATGGAACAGCATTTACGTCCCAGAATTTTGAATCCAGCCGTAAGTAGTAGCCAACTGGTAAATACAACCTGGTCAGCTATAGAAAAACATGCCATAAATAGCAAGGAATGTATTGGTAGATTAAGTACCGACTGTTTTTCTGTATTATCTAAGTCGCACTCTTTATATCAACCGAAAGTTCTGAAGCCTATTTACATCATATCCTGTAAGCCTTCTCTCTGTAAACAAAGAGATTACTTGATGGGTTTGAATGTTATTGGACTCTAGTTCGTTTGCACCTTTTTCCCTCTCATTATCATCATCTATTTTCTAAGATTAAATTAATTCTCGGAAATTAAACTTGAGGATATTTGAGACAAAAACCGCGTGATTTTTGGTATAAAGTGCTCGATATCAAGATAAAGATACAACGTTAATAGGATTATTATGGAAAAGTTTATCCCTTAGCTGAACAGTGTTATTTCAGTCATGTCGACTTCAAAGTTTCGTGAAGGTATTCTTGTGACATCTTCAATTTTTAGGGTCATTTTATCCCCAGAAAAACAAAAACCCTAGATGGACTGAGATGACACCGCTCAGCTAAGTGACAAACTTCTCTTCATTAATACTCTCTCTTTTTTTTTCTTTGTTTATCACTATATATATATATATGCATTTATATATCTATGTGTGCGTGTGTGTGCGTGCGTGCGTGCGTGCGTGCGTGTGTGTGTGTGTGTGTGTATGTGTGTGTGTGTGTGTGTGTGTGTGTGTGTGTGTGTGTGTGTGTGCTTGGGTGTGTGTGCATGCTGTGTTCGGAAACCGAGAGTAAGCCTGTTCAGTTCTGAGAGTTCTGAGAGAGTACATCTTGTTAATACTCAGAGGAAATTCATTGCGATATGGTTTAAACTTTAACAATCCAGCCTTTTTTTTACTCTCAGACGACTCGAGATGTATGCATCTCAGGTATTTCCAATTAAGTTTCCTGGTTTTTATCACTGAATCTCACTTTTCTAATGCTAAGAATTCAGGTAATGTTGTGCAAGATATGAATGCCAATAAGCATTAGCGTGCGTACCATTTTGTTCACGGAAGTTGGCAGTTAATTTCCTTAATCGGCATCACCCTTTTGGTAGGCTCCCACACACACCCACACTCACACCAACACACACACACACACACACACACACACACACACACACACACACATATATATATATATATATATATATATATATATATATATATATATATATAGGTAGTATAAACCCAGAATAGGATTGGGAAATAATCCGGGATAAGTTTGGTAAATAATACAGGAGGCCCCTAGTAATATCGTTAAAATATTAAAACTCATCCAATAGAGAGCTTAATGTAAATATATTTAATTTACACAGCAGATATTTATATATTTATTTATCTGTCAATTCGGAGGGAAAATAGTCATTTTCAACATGTCAGTTTAAGACTGACTGTCAACCCCATTTAAACAAAGAATGAGGAAAATTCTAATGCCGGAGCCTTGGTCTACTAAAGGAAGGGGTTGGGAAATATTGGCTTTTATAGGGTTAAGCGGGCGGAATCTTAGTAGTAATTTCTTCTATGGTAGTGGGGGGTATGTGGCTTGACCACTGGGTTAGTAGTTGTAAGTAGGGAGGAAGGTAACTGCTCGGGTAAGTTTAAAAAAAACCTTATTGTGACTAAATGAAAGAATAGGATAATTATTGTTATTTGTATTTATTTCTATGACGACACATACTATCATATATATATATATATATATATATATATATATATATATATATATATTAAAATAGTTAACATATTTTAATTCTGAGTTTCATGGATAACTTTGTACGTTTAATCTAATCTTTTTTGAGTTTATTCGTGAAATTTTTAACCATCTGAGATCTCTATTTAGAGAACTTGTATGACTTCAAAAGTTATTTTTATGAGTAGACGTTCCGTTTCTTTTAAATACTACTTATTTTGCCTATCGACGAAGCGTCTACTTCAATACGAGCATCCTCTTTAGAAATCTTTTTGTTTATGTTATTAAACTTAGCAGGTATCCGTTTCGGGAAAATCTGAATGAGAGACTTTGCTTTAAAAGCCAAATAAAACTTAGTTTGTTGTTAAAGTCTGCGTAACCGAGTGGTTAAAGCACGCTGGATAAGAAAGTGGTTTGAATCCTTCGGTAAATTAATTTTCTCGAGTATGCAGGCTGGTAGACGAAATAGGTCAGTCAGCCAGTTAAGTGCCATACGTGATACACGCTTGGGCGATCATGTCTCGAAAGAGACATGACTGACTGGGCAGAAGATTATCCCGCAGTATGTTGCCATTGCTTTTTGTGGTAGACTGGTTGCCGACCAAGGCTATAGAACCCAATCTGTCCTGTTATTTAACCCATAACTGGAAGGAATAGACGGATTAATACCTTTCCCAAGGGTATTTACGCGTAAGTGAATGCAATGAATTCAGCTGGAATTCGATCTCGACTCCCCGATTTCTCGTTCCGAGCCGATATCCACTGCACCACAACGCACATCCTGTACTGTTTCAAATTATTGGAGCGTCTATTTAATACGAGTATCCACTAAAGTTTACTTATGAAATAATAAAATATGTCAAATCTATTAACTCTTTGGAAAGAACCTGTATGAATAATATATTCTTGTTTTTCCTTTTTTTTTCTTTTTTGTAGACGGGCAAAGAGTCCCATTTAGAGCACTTCTATTTGTAAATGAGCTGCTTGTAGTTTGGAATCTATAGACATGATGTTATACGTAATTATCAGGTTGGAATTTTTAAATTTTCTGTAGTATAAAAAGTTTTTTTTATTAATATATATGTATATACTAGTTTGCTTAGAAACTCTCGCCTCACTTAGGACGCGTAAAGTAAACAACAAATCTTAATCTCTGTCTGGTGGAATTTTCAAGGAGTACTGAATTTCATAAACGCTAAACCATATTGCCAGCAGCAAGACTGCGTGTGCGACATTCTAAAGAATAAGTTTCTTGCTTTGGTCAATCAATGCCAGGCTTTATTTCAGGAAAACAATATGAAGCCCCTCGCTGCCAGATTTACTAAAGAGAAGTTGAAAATGATGGACAGTGTTGAAATTCTTCCACATCCACCAATCAGTCCCGATTCTGCTCCGAGGGACAATGGCCTAGTCTGCTCAATGACACGCTTCATCCGCGACCAGCCATTCAACTTTTGATGAAGTGAAAGACATTTGTATACAATTTTTTTATTCAAATCCAGCGGACTGGTATCTGGGAAAGATTCGGATGCTGGCTGAAATCGTGGGAATAATGGAATGTATTTTGAAGAATAAATGTTGGTGTTGCCCCAAAAAGTTTTGTTATTTTCTTTCCGCTTCCTAAGTTAGTCAGGACTTTCTTGCCAACCTAATATTTTCCAAAAAAGAAAACACTTTTAAGAACACAAAACATAATAGCGGTACACTATTTACATTATTCGGACTATTGTCCCCATCTTTGTCGGCATTTGTACGACATTTTGTCGTACAAATACCGACAAAGATGAGGACAATAGTCCGAATAATGTAAATAGTGTAAATACTGCCTTATCTCAGAAATATAGAAAAATACTTACTCGCAGTAACTTGTCGGTCGTCTTCAATAAAACTTGCATAAAAGAAGGATTAATATATCTGTGTATGTGTGAGTATTATTTACTATCAGAACGTGTGTAAACTACACAGATTTACGAATAATTTCTTTAATTTCTTTCTAAATTTCAACCCGAGAGTATTCACAGTTAATTATAAGTGTAACATAGTCTCTCTTAAAAATAATGAAATGTCTTCTGTTGATAGTTCATGAAACATGATTTAAACCCTTACTACAAACAACAGCCTTTATATCAGCTGATACTCATCAAAACAATAGAACAAAATGTTTTCGAAAGTGTAATTATTGTTTTTTGCTAAAATTGTATCTTATGCACTGGAGTTTTTCAAATATCACCTTTCTTAAAATAATAGCTTTCTTCTCAAATTTATGCAAATAATATTTCCATATTTACTTTATTAAAAAAAAATGCAGTGTATAAAACAGTTTTCCTTTTGTCTTTATGTTCTTTTCATTTATAGTGAGGCAAATATGACCCACATAGAAACACAAAACAAGCAGAAGTGTATCAGAAAAAGAAGACGTAGTGAATATCGGCTCAGAACTAGAAATCGGGGAGCCGAGTTCGAAATCCAGTTGAATTTTTTGCATTCATTATATATTTATTTCTGAGATTGGTAATTTTCAATAATCTTGGAATTCTTAGTTAGATGATACTAACATATGTATAACCGACTACTATATCCACTACACCCATGTCCAGAAGGACTTTAGTTGTGTGTTTTTGGAGCCTTTTATATTCACTGTCAGATGGATTTTGACAACTGGCTTGTGTTAGAGGGTTCGTGCCACTTGTCATAATTTCTATGTATTTTATGAAATGAGTAATTTTCAAAAATCTTGGAATTATTTCGAACATTTGTAATTTTATTAGTTGATATAGGTGTTATAATAGACACAACGTTTCGACAAAGTAACCTCTGGTCATCATCAGGTGCCCCTAGATTGGCTGATGTGGATTATTTCGCTGATTATTGCGAAATATCCTCTGAAATCAATTATTGTTCTTTCATGATGAAATGGTTCACCACTAACAAGTACAAGGATCGAACTCATGGCCACTAGATGATACTAATACATGTACAACCAGCTACTATCTTTAGTGGTGTATTTTACTTGCATTCACTTACGCGCAAACACCCTTAGGAAAGGTATTAATCCGTCTCTTTCCTCCAACTATGGGTTAAATAACAGGACACATTAGGTTGACAACCAGTCTACCGCAGATAATCTTCTGCCCAGTTAGTCATGTCTCTTTTGAGACATGATCACCCAAGCGTCTATCATGTATGGAATTTAACTGACCGACTGACTGACGGGAAAAAGTGCTTGGTCCACAACGAAAGAAATACGAAATTCACTACATGGCAAATTTGCCAGAAAAATTAAGAGTGAATACTAATAAAATAAGATATATTTGTGTGTGTGTGTGTGTGTGTGTGTGTGTGTGTGTGTGTGTGTGTGTGTGTGTGTGTGTGTGTGAAACAAAATATTTCAAAATAGGGAATGTTGTGGAGCAAATAAGAAACCCCGGTAACACAAATGAACTCAAAGAGAATTCAAAATGAGAGTTCCACTCGGAACGCTAAAATCGTTGGACACTCTGCCTCCGAGTAGAGAGGAACATAGATGATGATCAGCCGATGTTCAAAGTCTTTTCTACGGTAAAAGACAGGTGAAATTTTTGCCCTGTTTTAAGGGTTCATAGTTCCTACATTAAAAAGGAATTTGTGCATCATAGACATATATATAAAGGGAGAGTTTCAGTAGAAACTCGAATCTCGTCGGACTCTCTACCTCCGTACAGAGAGATACTTCTCGTTAGAGTAACCATGGAAACAGTCAAGGTCCAATATTATAACAGTCAGTAACGATTTATAAGCTAATTACACACACATACGCACGCAAGCACACACACACGCACACACACACATACCCAAACACACACACACACACATACCCAAACACACACACACACACACATATATATATATATATAAATGGGATATACATATATATATATATATATATATATATATATATATTCTTCATTTGTAAACGAGTTATTACGCGACTGAGGTTTCTACCATGGAGCGTCTTAGGCGATTTGCAATAACCAAATTATTTATTATGACCAAAAAGTAAGTAAATAAATAATCAATATATATATATATATATATATATATATATATATGTGTGTGTGTGTGTGTGTGTGTATATTCAGCACATTTTAATACAAATGTATATTCATTTAATTTAGTTATAAACAAAAACTGGTTAACAATATATATATGTATATATATATATATATATATATATATATATATATATATATATATATATATATATATATATATATATATATGAGCGAGGGCGTATGTATGTACGCACATGGGTAGTCAGGATCACATGGCCTACAGGTTTTTCGTCTGAAGTGGAGTAAATCTCTGTAAGTTATAATTCTTGTATTCCCCACATCAGATTTTTAATTCATCAAGGTACGGAATAAATTAATATTTATTATTTTTAATTTGGCAGGCCGTATATATTGGCATTATACACTGGGGAGTTGGTACGGCGAAGTAGCGAACTATTTCGAAACTTTGGAATTCTCAGCGTTTTCCAGACGCTTTTTAATTAGACTGAAACGCCAGAACCGTACGCAGGGAATTAGAATCTTTCGAGATCATGGCGTTCATGGTGTGCAACAAAAATAGTATCCGAAAATATTTGCAAAGACGTTATGTGATTACCAGTTGAAGGTATTTGTGATTGTTTTTTCTTTTTTTATGGCATTTCAAACGTTATGTGTAGATTTTCAAACAAAAGTTGTTTTTTTTTGTTGGCAATTTGCTCTTGTGAATTCCTCCTGGATAGGCCATTTATTTCTATTTTTTGTTTTTGGCAGTGAAGATGGAGGCTTTATTCTGTGACTTTTATTAATTAAATACAGTATTTTAATGGTTTTTCTTGCTACATTCAGTACACGGAGACAATTACAAACAAGAAAGGTTTTTTTTTCATTCTTTTCATTCTGTGAAACAATACAGGGTGATCTTTGCACACCATTCTATAAATTAATTGAAATAACACGAATAGTGTCTTCCTAGGATCTTTCGCACTTTCCCTGATCACGTGTACGTCGTCTCTTGGCATTGTTTTTCTTTTTTTCTTGCAACCGCATTTTCCTTTTTAGACTGATGGGTCCAGTTTGTTTCTTCGCCTTGATGACACGACGGACAGTTGAAAGGTTGACACCAACAATATCCGCGAACCCTCTGTAAGGTGTGTTTGGGCAGCATTACAATTTTTGTACGCTTCCTTGTAGTAACGTCCATCGCAGACAATGGCCGCAGGACAACTAATTGATAGTCGAGACAACAGTGTCTGAGCGTGAGAATAATCTGATGCAATCACGGATGATGTAAAAGTTTTCAAATCCAAACAACTTTCATCATAAACTGAGTAAATAGATTCATATTACTGCACACTACTGCGAATGACCTAAACTGAGGAAAAAATAGAAATCGATTATAACCTGTAACTCCTGTGGGTGTAAAACTGAACGCATTGTAAAAGTTTTTCAAGTAATTTGCACAAACGTTTATAGTAACTTCTTCTTCTTCTTCTTCTTCTTCTTCTTCATGTGCCGCGTCCCTTCAGAACGTAGGCAATCATGGACTTCCGCTTGGCTCTGTCCCTTGTCACTCTCAAAATATTTCCTCTTGGTATCTCTCCCAAATCCCTCTCTGCCATCCATTTGGTCAGGCCTATGAAGTAGATCACTAGCAGCTTTCCCCTGTCTCTCTTTCCCTCTATTAAAGTGAGTATTAAATTCTCCAGGACCTCCTTCCTTATTACATGTCCCAGAAACCTCATCTGTCTTCTCCTAGTCTCGCAGTACAAGTTGAATAGGTCCGGTGAAAAGACACATCCTTGTCTTACGCCCTTTCTATCTGTGTATATTTGCTGAGTTCGTTACTTCTCCGTATGCAGGCGGTTTCCTGCCAGTAGAAATTCTTTATTACTCTTATGCTTTTTCCAAATAAGTTGATGTTGTTGTATGACACCCGACCCGGCGTGGTCTCAAAATTATGTTGTGTGTGCTAACTGGCCGGAAGTCTTTCGCATCTGAGTCTGCAGCTCTTCGCTTCCGTTCCGCCCCCAGGTGATCGAAGACGTCAAATGATCAGTCGAAAATCTTTCACAGTCTCTGCCATGTTGTGATTTCTGATCTCAGACGAGATTACAGATTTACGAATGAAAGACGGTTATCTTTGTACTGCTTTCACACCATTGCAATCAAGAGGTGGTTGGATGCATATGCAGAAATGAGGGAAACAGACCAGAACAAAAAAACAACAAGGGAGAAATTAAGGCCACTCTATATGGACTAATGATTATATTGTAATTCTCGGCACATCAGTGCCCACAAACTACTGCTGCTATGTCTGTTGTTGTTATTAGAAGTAATACAGTTTTCTAGCTTCTCTGCTTATAGGTGGTGTTCATGCCACTAGCACTTGGACGAGAGAAAGAAAGAGAGAGAGGGGGACTTTTTGCAACTTTCACTTCACGCGTTCTTTGTCTCACGTGCCTCTGCTGGCGACTTGGGTCTCTTCTGCTGATTTTTAAATCCGTTGTGCTTTCGTTGAAATCGTTTCAATCTGGCGCGGAGTGGAAGGACATTGGAATGTCTTCCCATTCTTCCACTTCGTTGGTCTGGTTCAGGTCAATTGTGCACAATTTCCGTCATGCCAGCTCTAATTTATTGATCTTACAAATTCACCTGTCAGCGTTAGTTACAATTACATTCGTCGTGGGTGGTCTTTTCAAAATTCTACAGATAGTTTTACCATTCGTTGATCGTTTCCTTTCTTTACTTCCCCGAGAGAAGAAAGGGAAAGAATAACAAAGACAGAATAAAGAAACAGAATTCTCTCCCCTCACCCGATCAGCTGTACATTGTTAGATTATTATCATACAACATGTCATCTAATAAATGTCCTGTGTTTCGCCTCTCTACTTCTCTCGGCCACCCCAGCGTTTATTTCTTTCTTCCTCCTCTTCCACCTCTCTCTCTCTCTCTCTCTCTCTCTCTCTCTCTCTCTCTCTCTCAGCTCCGCTTAAAAAATAAAAAGTTGATTTTTCTGGGAATAAAAAGATGTACACACAGAAATATTTTCTAAATATCTTTTCCTGTGTCCAGTCAATATCCGTTTAACGTCTATGCATAAGTAACATTTACAGTGTTACAGCTGAGCATTTCTATCAGTTCTTTGCGGCGTGGTCCTGGGCATGACGGTAAACTGCATCCGGCAGCAGGCCTCTGATTGGGAGGTTGTGAGGAGCATAGAACCACCTCTTAATTGTGGTTGTTCCCAGTTCCACCCTGACCCGGACTGGTAGCACCTGTTACGGTCCTAGCTATGGCCAAATAGTTAACACCCAAACTGTGGACAAATCATTATGAAAGTATAAAAATACATTTTTATAGAAATATATACATAAAAATAGACTTTTATAGAAAAGTATACATTTTCGAAGGAAAAATATTATCAACAATAGATTTCTGAAGAAAAAATTATTACCATACTACATCTTTGAACGAAAAAGAATTATTCTCAGTAAAACATTTTTGAATACAAAACTAGAAGACATTTTCAGATTTCTAAAATAAAAAAGAATAAATACAAAAAAAAAAATAATTAAAATCTGATTAAATCAATCTTCTCGCTATAACCAAACATTAAAAAAATACCTTAAAACCACACCCTTTTGGAATTAAATAACCCATAGAGGTTGATATGCCGTTAAACAAAATTCAAAATTTGCGGTGTACTTTGTCGAACGCCTTCGGATAATCGTTCACTTACTCGTTTTATTTTCTTCTTCTACGGTTATATAATGCAAGTATCCTCATAGGCTTCAAATTGAATTATCAGGAAAGTAAAAGAAAAAAGTTTAATGTTTCTGTTTCAACAACAATATTTACAGCTAAGGGTTTTGTCAAAATAAGCTTATATTTTTCAGCGATCCGATTTTGTCCGAAGATGGTTCAAGGCTGCCTTGTTTTTGCGATGAAAATAATTGAAAGAACTTACTTTTATTTAAATAATCCTGTTGGCAGTTATAATTTACATTTTCGTTCTAATAGCGATGCTTGGTATTGTTATCAACCATAACAGGTTGCTCATTAAGTGTTTCGTTCAAAGAATAATTTATTCCATTTTATAAGCATTTTGAAGCTTCTCTAGATTCTAATTAATTTTGGCTCGTAATTCACGTTTGATTTCAACGCAGAAATTTCATGTTTATTTTACTTTTTACTGGGTATTTGTAAACTTGAAATTATTTTTATTTTCTGAGGTTTTTATTACCCAACATTCGTTCTATATTCTTTTTTATTTTTTCTTTAATTTTTCCAAATTTTGCATTTTTTATATTCTTTCAAACTCCCTTTTTGTCTTCTTTCTTTCATTCTTTGTGTACCTAAAGTCGTTTAATTTTGTCTCTCGTTTATATTAAAAATTGAATTACAAGTTCTTACTGAATTTTTTTAGTCCTTACTCTTTTATAAATTTTAATCACATGCATCAATCCTTGTTTTATGTGCTTCGTAATTTTTCATTTAATCCTTATAGTCTTTCTTTCTTTCTTCTGTGAAATTTCTCTCTTCCGTTTTTCTTCTTAATTCATTTCAAGTGCTAACTCATTCTGTTTTCATTTTCTTTCTTTCTTTCTTTCTTTCTTTCTTTCTAAAAACTATTTTCTATATTTTCCTCTTTTTCTCTCCTTAATCTTTCATTCCTTTTCTTTCTATCTCTTTCTTCATTTTGTAATGGCTTAATTCTTTTTCTTTTCTTTTTGGTTCTTGTATGTTGCTTTCTTTCGTGGAACTTCTTTATTCCATTTTCTTCTTTTCTTATGAATTAATTCAAACTTCCTATTTACACATTCAATTTTTCCATCATTCATTCATTATTTCTTTTTTGTTTTGTCTTTCATTCTGCCTTTCTCCTTTTTCTTAATTTCTTCTGAATTAATTCAAAGTTTTTACTTTCTTTTCATTATTTTCTTGCATTTTTTCTTTCTTTCGTTTTGTTTTCTTTTTTTCGTTCTTTCCTTCGAGTGTTTTGCCTCATGCTTTATTCTTAATTTCTTCTAACAATTCTAGCTTCTATCACTTTACTTATTCTTTCTTTCTTCCTTTCTTTCTTTCTTTCTTTCTTTCTTTCTTTCTTTCTTTCTTTCTTTAGATTTTCTTTTATCCATTGTTTTGATTTATTCTTAATTCATACGCTCTTCTTTCCTTCTTTTTAGTCATTGCTATTTCCTACATTAAATATTTCTTTCCTTTTAACTATTCTCTTCGAAAATATTCAATCAAACAGTTTCCTTTTTGACATTACTGTCATTTGCACGCTTTTCCCATTAAACATCTCGCCTTTCTAACAAGCATCCTTCATTATCAGCGTTTATTTTTGTTTTTTTAACAGCTATTTTTTGCCTTCACAAGTAATTACAAACTCAAAAAAAAGCCTATTTCACTTCACTTGTGGCCAAATTGAATGGTCGAAGTTTATTTATCAACTCCCTTCATTACGACTTAAAAAGAGTTTCGTAACGCGTAATTGTTCGCACATTCTCATCCTGCACATTCACTCACATATACACACACATCTATTGGTGAATATATACAGTTACAATATACATATTGAAAAGACACACACACACACACACACACACACACAGACACAGTATCAATTTTCTTGATAATGCGTTCTCTGGCAGCGTTCGAACATGCGTCCCCTCGGGAAAACCGTCATTATATCCGTCGTGCATTGAGTTCTCGGCCACATATGACCTCTTAATGAAACAAAGCCCGTATAGTGCTTTTGAACGCACTTTTTCTTTTTCTATGTTAGATGTCCTTTCAGGACGTATTCGATCATGGCTTTCCATGTCTCCCTATCCCTGGTGGTTCATAGCACTTTTTCTCCTGTTCCATCACCCAAACTCCGCTCTGCCATCCACCTGCTCAGGCCTGTCAAGTATGTTACCCTCCGTTTTCCCCTGTCTTTTTTTCCTCTATCTGCGTTGAGAATATCAGATTCTTTTAGCTATCTTTCCTTATTACATGTTCCAGAAACTTTAACTGTCTCTTCCTCATGCTTAGTGTTAATTCCCTTTTAATTTCCATCCTATCCACAACCTCATCATTGCTCACGTGCTCGATCCATGATATCCTTAGCATCTTTCTGTAGAACCACATTTCAGTTGGGAAATATTAAATGCTCAGAGAAGAATTTCATGAGAATTTAGTCAGTCCATCTATAGCCACAACAATATGCAGTTGGCTCACCCCAGATTATATAAAAATAGTTTTTGTACTCAGCGTTACACCTGAGTGTAAGAGAGGTTTGATGCATCAGTGGGTTAACTTAGAATATGACCTACTTGCAATCAGGTTCAGATTTGGGCCTCTGAGTATATTAAGAAATGGATTAAATCCGATACACATTTTAATTTATTTGTTTAAACGTTATTTTTAATGGATTTGAGTAGATGGTCTTTTTTTGTTACTAAACAATATATTTATTTATTTTCATCTACTGGCCTGAATATTCCAAAAATTCTGTTAGAAAAATATGCGTCGTCCGGCAAAAATGTTTTTTTTTTTACGTTACGTTTTTCTTCATCTATGCTGATATTGTCCAGCATTCACTACTATATTGAAGAACTGACATCACAGAGCAATCCAGTACTCTCTACTTTGTTTCTAGTGAAAGTTTCCTGTCTCTTAATGCTCTACTCAGCATCTTGAACGCATTACCAATTCGCCTTCGGATCTCAGTGTCGTGCTTTCTGTCTTCTGTTAAAACACTTCCCAGGTATTTAAATTTTTGTACCTGCTTGTTTTTATTATTCCCCACCTGTATTTGTCATTTTGGGCTACTCTTTTTTGATGATGACCATACATTTAATTTTTTTGCAGTTTATTTGTAGTCCTTCCTTTTCCCTCTATTTCGCTAACTTCTGTAAGAGGTCTTGTAATACCCTTTTATGCAGTTTGAACACACACATGCCTCGATTATCGAAATATAAATATCTGCTCCGTTTTGAACTCTAACATAAAAAAAACATTTTTGCCGGACGACGCATATTTTTCTAACAGAATTTTTGGAATATTCAGGCCAGTAGATGAAAATAAATAAATATATTGTTTAATAACAAAAAAAGACCATCTACTCAAATCCATTAAAAATAACGTTTAAACAAATAAATTAAAATTTGTATCGGATTTAATCCATTTCTTAATATACTCAGAGGCCCAAATCTGAACCTGATTGCAAGTAGGTCATATTCTAAGTTAACCCACTGATGCATCAAACCTCTCTTACACTCAGGTGTAACGCTGAGTACAAAAACTATTTTTGTATAATCTGGGGTGAGCCAACTACATATTGTTGTGGCTATAGATCGACTGACTAAATTCTCATAAAATTCTACTCTGAGCATTTAATATTTCCCAACGTACATTAGATAGATAGATAGATAGATAGATAGATATGAATAGAATGAGATAGATAGATAGATAGATAGATAGATAGATAGATAGATAGATAGATAGATAGAATAGAATGAGATAGATAGATAGATAGATAGATAGATAGATAGATAGATAGATAGTCAAACATTTCTTATTTGAAATAAACACCTCTTTTTAGTATTAAACAGTGTGTATTAACTCTGTCGGTCGGGCCATTCGAAAAATTTTACTAAAGTGAATGTTTTCACCGACAGGTATCGAATATAGTACACACTGCTTAATAAATAAAAATGTGGCGTCTATTTCAAATAAAAAGTCCCTGCTATAATAACATTTAAAGCAATACAGATTAAAAATAAATTAATTCTTCATATATATATATATATATATATATAGTGATTCAAAAGTAGGTAGACTGTTGGTGGAATAAGTTTACATGACCTTTATTTCCAACAAGATGGGGCCCCTCTACATTATCAAGAGCAATCGTTGAGTATCTTAATAAAACATTTCGGGAGAAATAGGCAGGTCGAAGAAATTCAGTTGATTGGGTAGCACGTTCAATTGATTTGACCCTAAAGATATTCTTCTTTTGTAATATAACAATCTGGCCCCACCCGAGGAAGTGATGCAAGCGATGGTGCTTCCCGTCGGTGAAGGGGGCGGCGAAGCGACAAGACAGGTGTTTGTGAAATACATCCTGTCAAAGCCGGAGCGGATGTCGTTTTGACCTTATTTCCGACAGCGGCGGAAATGGCTACAGAGGCAAACAGATCAAGGTGCCTCTTAGAATTACGTGGGCGTTGCGTGGGCGAGGCAAAAAAACCGGAAGGAAAGTCCCGGTTCTAGAGGACTATATAAAGGCCTCGACACACGGATTCGCCAGTAGCAGAGAGCGGCCGGTGGAAGCAGAGAGAGACAACACAGGCAGACTACACTCCCGTCAACCCATTCTATGTGCCTCTCACCCTCTCCTGTTCTCTATTTCACACGGTCCGTCGTTAATATTAAAAATATAACCTTATATTTTTATATATGCGTGTTTGTTGTTTTGTCGTCGTACGGCGATATATAACACTTTTAGACAATGCTTATAGTCGAAAACCAGGATTTGTTGATGATTCTAAAAATTATATAAAAGATGCATTTCATGAAATTAATATAGAAAGAGACTTGTGCAAAAATGTATGTCGAAGCGTGAGTGATAGACTTCAGAGCTGTATAAATTGCGATCGACCACAGTTTAGGCACCTGTGTTGATAAAATTTAAGCATTTTTATTATTGTGCACAATAAAACTTAATTATCAATATGTAATAATTGTGTTCGTAAATATAATGGTCGATATAATCTTAAAATAAATATTATCATTTTCTGTCCACCAAATTTTGGAACTCTCTCTCTCTCTCTCTTTCTCTCTCTCTCTCTCTCTCTCTATATATATATATATATATATATATATATATATATATATTGGGGTGAATACGGAATGAAAAATATATATATATATATTGGGGTGAATACGGAATGAAAAATAACTCTATTCTTTTCACTTTTTACAAATTTCGCAATCCACTGTGAAATCTTAATTTTGAGCAATAAGAAAAAGGATTGGCTCCGTACTGAAGGAAAAAAACGAAACCAAATTTTGCGAATCGATATTAAATTACTTTATTAACTAATGAAAGGAAGCGATTTACAAAACTCGACAGAAATTCACGAGCCAGTCTGAAAAAGCTTTTGCTATAAAAATAGCGAAAGAAAGTTGAATCAGTCAGATGAGATCGAGATCAGATACCGCCAAGATGTGACAAAAGAACATTCAAGGCACTGGCGCGGAAATAACGGCGCAAGACATATTTGTTCTCCCTTTTCTTCTTGCTTTCAATTTTCCTTTATCTCTTCTTCGTCTTCACCATTCTCGCCATCAACAAGGAAGAAGAAGACAATAACAACAACAATATGATACTTCAGCTGACTCCTAAAAGTTAATGTGGATAAGTACCATTTTTCTTTATTGCTTTACCTTTCATCTTCACTTTCTTGCCGGACATAAAAAAGGAGAGAAACACAGACTTTATCACAAAGCTGTTAATATCTTCTGCATACACACATTTTGCTACAAGTAGAACTCTGGATTCACTTCACTCTTTACTACACTCTTTGAACATTTAACTTCTACAAATTGATGTTATTCTGTTTTGTCAATAATTTGAACGTACAAACGAAATACTTTTGTTCTTCCGATCTTCAACCTTCTGATGATTCTGATAATCTTAAATCGTGAGTTCGGTAATATTTGGCAAAAGGTCAATTTAATAAACATGCACTTTTGCCCTTCTTCAATATATATATATATATATATATATATACTCTAACATTTGCATTATGTAGCGTTAATCTTTCTTTGCGATGGTAAATCTATATTGTAAATGATTAAAAGAAAATCATTGTAAACCTTTTCTTTTGAAGATGTTGACCTGATAAAAAAAAAACTAAGATGACAAATCTCTGTATAAAAATTCCTTTATTTTCTTTAAAGTCTCTCGGCACCTGTCGCTGGTGGAAAGAAAAATTGTCATTCATCGTCTATTATCCCCGCTAGTTGTTGACATCCTTTCACTCCCGCCGACGAAGGCGAAACGCATGATCACGTAACCGATTGAAACTCCTGTGCGAAGCCGAGACAAAAGAAATGTTTTAAGGCTCCAAAATTCTGATTCCGCATCGCAACTGTTTTTATTGTATTCCACAGATGTGTGTGTCTTCTCTATCAGTCCGCCATTGTTGTCTGACCTTGTATCAATTTAGAAGAATTCGTGTTCCATCAGTGACCCAGGTACAAATGCACTTAATTCTTTCTTTGTGTTTTTTTATGTTTATTTTGATACTTACCCGATCTAGTACTTTACTAGACCAAAGAAATTGCTGTTGATTTACACTTAAAAACTGGGAGATGTTTCCTAACTTTATATTACGATCATGAACACCACAAACTATTATCGTTGTTCGAGCAACCCTTATAAGCACCCGTAGACACATTGGGTGTTTCTAGGGAAAATCAGCTAGGCAAAACAAATCTTTCTTTAAACTGGTCTTAAATTCAAATTTTTCCTTCTCCGAGACTCGTTCCCACCCAAGACAAGAGCTTTTGAGAGTGACACTATCGAATCATACCCAATTATAAATCTACGACCCTGAAGTTTTAAAAAATTTCTCTTTTCCCAAAAGATATACCTGTTTCCCAAGACTATATGACTATAACCATTTTTTAAATAAAAAAAAATGGTTAAATTCAAAACCTTATTATTACCTTAATTATTACCTAAACTATCTAAGTTTATTTTATCAAACTAAAATGATATTAGTAATAATTATATTATTTAAAATAATTCAATAACAATCAAAATTTTTACAAATTTGGACATGAAAATTTTTTTTAATCGTATCACCCCGAGCAAGGCGGTAACGCCACTTATGTGCAGGGGGCTACGTAATAGTGAAAAGATTGGAAAAGATAAAGCCGGAAACCAAATCCTAAACAGGGAACAAGGGATGAGCCTCTTAACCTGTTCAATAGACGTGGGTGGAGTGTGAACCGGACGATTGATAGATCTATCTACTCCAATTTATATCAATTTACATCCTCCCTAATTTACATTGACTGCTTATCGTCAGACACAAATGATACAACAACTGCTGCTGCGAAATACATATTACCCATGAAATTGTAGAATATCTAAATTTTTTCTAGATTTTATTACTCTGTTAAATTAAATAAATAGATTGAGTTCTTTTTAATTCGTCTCTATCGGAATTTACCTAACTTAAATACCAAATATTCTATTATATATATATATATATATATATATATATATATATATATATATATTATTAAAATATATATATATGAGTTGAATATCCGACAGGATGAATAGAAGAAGTGAAGAAAAAGTAGGAAAAAACTTTTTACGTATTTTGAACGAAATGTATTTCGTCAGTCATTCACACTTACTAACCTTTACCAACATATACACACACTTAATTCGTCAATAGTTTAAATACGCTTAACACATAATTTTTGCTTATATATACTTACATTCATTACAAACACCTAATGTTTTTATTACGCGTTGGCTCACACACTTAAACAGACACAAGTTTTTTCTTCTACATGTAATATTCATACATTGCTTTATAACACGTGACATATATCTAATCATATATACCTCAATCAACATACTGTCTCTAGGATTTTTAAGTCATTCGTCTTTAATAAAGATCTGAAGAAGCTTGTCCTTAATCTAACATGTCTTTACTCTAAGTACGTTTAATCTAATATGTTTCACGTTTAAACGTGAAACATGTTAGATTAAAGACACTTTTTACTACTTGTTCATAACTTATTCCATTTATATATACATATATATATATATATATATGTGTGTGTGTGTGTGTGTGTGTGTGTGTGAGCGAGTGTGTGTGTTGTTTTAATGCAAAGTATTTGTCAATTCAACTGAGCAGATTCATGCCGAATTCGAAGATTTCCTCACTCAAAATCAAGAAACCCAGCTCCGATGAGTGAAGACATCAAAACGGTGACCTCAATAAACTTCGAAGTCGGCATGAATCTGCTCAGTTAAAGTGATAAATTCTTTGCACTAAAACTATTACCGCTCTATCTTCACCTTAATATCGAGCACCTTGCTTGCCCAAATACTTTTATAAATAAAACTAATAAAAATAATCCTCCCGCCAAACAATATCATAACACGATATATATATATGTGTGCGCGTGTATATATATATATATATATATATAGGTAAAGAGGACCCCAGTTTTTACGATTTTGAGTTCTCTGGCATTTACTTTTTTCAAAGTGCTCAATACAGTAAATATTGTAGAGCATAATATAATCATATAATTATAAATTAAAAATACAGTGCAACACGGAAATATTTATGTTTCGAGATTTCTATCTCGTCATCAGGCAATGTTAGATGTTAGTTGAGAAATATATATATATATATATATATATATGTCTAAAGGAAGTTTTGAAGATATCGTCGACTTTAAAAGAATATTCACTGCTGCAAATAATGCAGACATGAATCACTTAACATTCCGAAACCAGACGAAATCTTTCTCTTTTTTGTTTATTCTTATTAAAGTCTTTCTCTGCCATGTTCGTCATTTTCCCTCGGACCCTGACACTTTTTCGCTAACAGTGTAATCAGCTTAGAATTGCTAATCTTGGCGCACCGAATAGTCATTTCTTCTCAAAGACATGCAATAAATGGATAAGGTTTGTTATTTTCATTTTATATTCAAATGACCTTTCATCATTGCATAAGTTTCATCTTTAGATTTTAAGTTCCTAAACGTTTGTAACTAAAACTTCTTGGTATTTATTGTATGAAAATTAAATTTGTTGTCATATCTAACGTACTTAAGAGTCTTGAATTCGCAGCATTCTCTTTTCAGTTTCGACATATGCCAAAACAAAACTGATAATATAGGTGTCTGAATATAAGTGTGTGTACGTGTTTTTAAGCTTCGTGTATCGCATGAGGATTCAGTTAAATGCCATACGTAATACACGCTTGGGCGATCATGTCTCGAATGAGACATGACTGACTGGGCTGAAGATTATACCGCAGTAGGTTGCCATTACTTTCTGCGGTAGACTGGTTGCCAGTAAAGGCTATAGAATCCGATCTGTCTTGTTATTTAACCCATAACTGGAGGAAAGAGACGGGCTAATACATTTCCCAAGAGTATTTGCGAGTGAATTCATTGGGATTCAACTGGAATTCGAACTTGTCTCTCCAATTTCTCGTTCCGACCCGATATCCACTGCACCTCAACGCTCATCTTTATCGCATGAATATTATATCGTAGATGAAGCTACTATAGAAGGACAACCTCAAATTAATAACAGTATCTATCTATCTATCTATCTATCTATCTATCTATCTATTACTACAAATGTAATTTTAATGGATACGCATGTTTGAGATATTATCCTTGTTATTTTATTCCATTGCACAGTGAAATTAATAACAAGAAGCCCATATTGAGAAGTCTCTTAAAAGCGATGCAGGTTCGATTCCTGTCGGTGGCATTCTTTTTCTTCTCAATTTAGTCCGGTTGTTATTAATTTCACTGCTTGACAAAACAAAATTGAAAAAAGAAATACGAGGCTAGAAGCTCAAACAAGTGTACCCATCAAAAATATTGTTTATGAAAAAAAGTAAGTAATTATGTCGGAAAAAATAATTGAAAAAAATGTATAACACTAATTTTTTCAATCATGTCACCCCAAGCAAGTAAAGAAAAAAATAGGACGCAAGGGTTTGCTGAGTGTTATAGGATATGAGAAAAAAAACTGTTATTAAGACGTGAGGATAATAAAAGAACAAGAATTAAGAAAACAGAATATAACGGTTAATGTTGCATTTAAATTAAGATCAAGTCAACCAGAAAACAAAGAAACCGAAAGAGAATTCCCCAGGTCGATCGAGAAATGCGAATGTACAAACTGTCAGCATAGAAGATGTGGGCTTCTTCTTCTTCTTCTAAAACCTTATCATTGCCCACATGCTCGATCCATGATATTCGCGGTATCCTTCTGTAAAACCACAGTTCTGTTGCTTCAAGCTTTTTTTCATCTTTAATGATATTGTCAAGTATCCACTGCCATATTGAAGGACAGACATCACATATCAATCTAGTACTCTCTTCTTTGTTTCTATCGAAATTTTCCTCTCTTAATACTTTGCTCAGCTTCTGAAATGCCTCCTTGGCCATTCCAATTCGCCTTCGGATCTCAGTGTTGCACTTTCTATTTTCTTTTAGAACACTTCTAAGTACTTAAATTTTTGTAGTTGCTTGATTTTAGTATCTTCAACCTGTAATTGGCATTTTGGGCACCATCGTTTGCTCATGACCATACATTCGGTTTTCTTGTAATTTGTTGGTAGTCTTTTCCTTTGACTTTCTTCATCTACCTTTTTAGGAGGCCTTGTAGTTTTCTTTCCGTGACAGCTATCAGCACTGTATCATCTGCGTATCTTATGTTGTTCAGATTTTTATAACTGTAAAATGATGACGCATTCTCTTCAATTTACTGCTCCACAACTCACATGCGAACAATGTAAATAATCTAAATATTTACAATACATCATCTCAGAAATATAGACAGTTGTAAAAGGAATGGGATAGTCTGCAACTCATTCATCCTTATTTCTTGATTAACTTTATCAAATGAGGAAAGTTCGAATTAGTGATTGTTAGAATAGATGAAAAAAAGCACCCAAATATTTAATATACATTTTTTGTCCCGTCTTCCTTACTGCTCTTACTTCTCATAAAGCTTACGTACCACAGAGGAAAGTTCCCCAGAACAATCGCCTTAAAAATATTTACAGAAAAGTGTTATGTTGTTGCGGTGGGGAAGTAACTGAAACTGAGATGCCATGTTGGGAACGATAACATTGCAGATTCCTTTTTGTTTAGATTTTAACAATAAGCTCTAAGTACATACCAGAAGCTCCAGACCAAATATGTCAACAATAATCAATGCATAGACGAATGGTATATATTCTTTCACACTCAGTAACCCCTTGCGTCTTAGTTGCTTTATTGTCTTGCTTGGGGTGAAATGAATAAAAGAAATAGAAAATAAAAAAAACACACACACATCGGTTAAAAACTAGTGTTTCCTCTTTCTTTACACTATTTTTTTAATAACTTTATTTTTTTAGTATTTGTTTATATTTCTGAGATGAGGTAATATTTACAGTATTTACGACGTTGAGGGTTAGAGGGAGATAACTCATGACTACCAAAAGAGGCACTACTACGCAAGGGATGAAGATCATATACTCCAGTGATTAAAATAAAGGGTTCGGTTCGAAATTTCCAGCACCTGACGAAGGCCGGAGCGTACAACGGCCAACGGCCAAAGTGTCGTACAAATGGCAACAAAGATTAGGATCATAGTCTGAATAATGTCAATACTTTATTTTTTGTCATTTATTCTCTTTGTCGAGCTACTACACAAATGAACAACGTAAATTAAGTATTTGTATTTATTTTATAAACGTTTTACCCCAAGCAAGCAGTACTGCCAGTGATTCGGATGGGTTTACATGAGAAGGGATCGAAAATAAGAAGGTACAGGGGTTGTCGGAGAAAGGATAAACGAAAGGGGGAAATCAAGGTGATAAAAATTCGGATGGGTTTACATGAGAAGGGATCGAAAATAAGAAGGTACAGGGGTTGTCGGAGAAAGGATAAACGAAAGGGGGAAATCAAGGTGATAAAAATTGCAGCTGACGTTGTACTTAAACTCTTGAAGATTTTAGCTATCAGTGAAGCAATTATACGAAAGAAAGTTCCACAGGCGGGAAGTGCGAGAAAAGAAACTCAAGAGTAGACGTGTCGGTTACAGTTGATTGTTTTGACTATAAACGAGTGGGACCTAGTTGCCTGTCTGGTAGCTCGGGTAAATTCATGTAGTCGGCTACCAGGGATATAAGCTTGTCAGAGCAGAAGCCGTGAAAGTATTTATAGAAAAAACAGGGGAAAGCCACCTCCCGTCTGTGAGAAAGTGACTAAAGTATGCTGCCAAATCGGGATTGATTACACTGCAGATCCTTCTTTGGATTTTGTCGATAAGCCAAGATGAATAGCAAGACGATCCAATTAGATATGGTAAAAAAAATTCAATCCACGGACGAATGTTAGATTTGTATAAGTGTAAGATGGATTCTGATGAGAAAAACTTCTTGGCCCGACACAGTGACCTGACCTTCCTAGCAGTAGCGGTAGCTATTGATTCGATGTAGTCGCTCCACTTGAGGTCGACTGCGAGAGAGATGCGCAGCGTATTGTTTTCTGGGAGACTAGGGTGAACCATACTGATGGAAGGTAGAAAAGTTTCTCGATGGAGTTTAAAAGAGAGTAGCTTCGATTTGGAAGCATTGAAGTTCACGAGACAATTTTTATCCCAATTCACCACAGATTAGAAGTCTTTTTCAAGAGCAGCAGCGGCGTTTACATTGTCAGCCCTGGCAGATTTCCTGAAGATCAGAAAAAACGTAGGACCTAGGATAGAGTCGTATGATAGGATCTGGAAACATGTCCGTTCAATACGTGCTTCATTACACGATTTTTTTCTAAATAAAGACTGCAGAACGTTTTCGCCGACCTACAACCAGGCAAGTTTTGTGTGTATAATTTAAACACTCTTAATGTTTACTAGTTCTCTCCCTTTGTGCCATCACCTGCAGATAACTCACCAGTAACTCTTAAGGAAATTGGTCTGTTTAATTACTCTTTAAACATCATCAAAACAACAATTTTGACATAATTTCTTCCTTTCTGTTTTTCTCTAATTTTTTAAATCACTGAGTTATTTTTGATTTGTCTTCTATCGTAATTTCCCGGGTCAAATTTTACGAGTCTTTGCAAAATATAATTATCTCAACTTGAGACAATTACTAAATTAATTGCATTCTAATCAATAAAACAGGTGCATTCATTCTGTTTTACCTCGACATTGACACAGCATCAAGCGAATTGCGGCGAGAAAAAGCAGTCATAGAGGATCTGTACACAATACTATATATGTTCAAGCATGTGCGGTCGTTGACGTTGTAGATATAATAGAGCGTATCAAAAGTATTTTCGTTTTTTATAGACTTTTTCTTTAATGCTTAGTTTATTTTTCATTGAATACTGCTGCCATATCTGGTCGGGCGCTCCTGTTATTCATCTCGAGGTTCTCGACAAAATCCGAAAAAGGTTCTGACTTGCCATTTCGACTTCAGTCACTTTCTCAACAAAGCGACATAGCTTCCCTCTGTCTTTCTGCAAATATTTTCATGGCAAGTGATGAGCTTTATTTTCCTGGTACCCCGTTTTACGTGAATTTAAGCGTACTACTAGATTGACATCTAGGTCCCACAACTTTAACGTTAAAATAGTTCAACATAGCCCTTGCTTCTACTCGAACAGTTTCTTTTCTCGCACTTCCCACCTGTGGAACTCCCTTCCGTTTACTTGCTTCCCTGATAGCTACAATATCTAAACATTTACATGCAACGACAATACCATCATCTGTCTTCTTGAATCTCATTCATCTTTCATCCTTTTTTCGATACTCCCTGTACCTACTCTTTTCTCGTAATGTAACCCCACTGCACATTAGCGGAGATCCCGCCTTGTTTTTTTTTTAATCATATCACCCCGGGTAAGGCGGTAAAGCCACTGAAGTGCAGGGGGCTACGTAGGAATGAAAAGATTGGAAAAGAGAAAGCCTGAAACCACATCCTAAATAAGAAACAAGGGATGAGCCTCTTCACCTGTTCAATAGACGTGGGTGGAGTGTGAACCGGGCGATAGTTTAGTCTCTCTATTCCAATTGGTGTGGGTAAAGTGATTAAAAACATTACTGCAAATATGAACTTCACTATATTATTAATATCATGATTGTTGTTGATTTTTTAATCATTTCAACCTAAGAAAGGCGATAGAGCTACTAAGATGCAAGGAGCAGAGTAAAATTGAAAGAAACTGAGAAAACGTCATTCAGGAGAAAATAAAATAAATATATACAGTATTTAATGGGGACAGATGATAACAACTGGCATTTTTTTAAAATCGTGTCACCCCAAGCAAGGCATTCCACTGCCACTGTAGCGCAGGGGGTTACATAGAGCGATTAGGTATGGGAAATGTCAGAAGGAGGGTGTTAGACGACTTAAGATGTACATAGGGAGAGAGTTGGAGAGAGTGGGTGTGGGTTAGAGTTTTAGGAGGTGTCTATTGACCTTACATTGGAATCTTGATAATCATTGTTGGCAGATATGCAAGAAGGTGAAACATACAGACGATAAATGTGAAATGAAAAAACAATATTAGAACAGTCAGTCAGTTGAGTGCCATACGTGATACACGCTTGGGCGATCATGTCTCGAAAGAGACATGACTGACTGGGCAGAACATTATCTCGCAGTAGGTTGCCATTGCTTTCTGCGGTAGATTGGTTGCCGACCAAGGCTATAGAACCCAATCTGTCTTTAACCCATAACTGGAAGGAAGAGACGGATTAATACCTTTCCTAAGGGTATTTGCGCGTAAGTGAATGCAATGAATTCAGCTGGAATTCGAACTCGGCTCTCCGATTTCTCGTTCCGAGTCGATATCCACTGCGCCACCACGCAAATCTAGTACTATATTTAAATTTGTGAAATCAAGATACAAAAAAATAAAAAAATAAAATAAAGGCTAGCCGTGAAAGGATTTATAGAAAAGGCACATGGAAGCTACATTATACCGAATGATTGAAGCCATAATGTCATGTCAAGGCACATAACATTGCGGACTCATCTTGGGATTTTGTCAAGAACATTTACAAACATAGCAGAAGAATAAGACAACATTTTTTCAAGAAGGTATTCATTTAACAATCTGATTTGGACACTTCGATGTGGTATGATGGTTAGCAAACCTGTCTTGTTAAATCAGTAACGACTGAGTACCTCTTGCTTCTGGGCTTGTGTCACATCTAAGCTACGTTTAGAAAATCACTACTCAAAAATATGATCACTGTGTGGGAATGTATCAAAAGCATATTTGATTTTTTATTTGATTTTTTTTTGTACTGCAACAACCAAAATTACGTGCACCACGAGATTGGATATGATTCAACAATGTTGTTACCGTCACACACACACACACACACACACACACACACACACACATATTTATATATATAAAGTAAATAACTAACCTAGTGAGCCAACGAATCTACCAAGGTTTCACCAAATTGGATCTTCAGGGAAAGTTGAGACAACTTTCCCTGAAGATCAAATTTGGTGAAACCTTGTTAGGTTCGTTGGCTCTCAAGGTTAGTTATTTATTTTGTTTGCTCTACTTGCGTATTGAGCGCTTTTTCTGTTAGGTTACTCGACTCGGGATTTTTTCTTTGGGCTGCGTACTTTGACTGATGTTCAAGTGCTTAGCTCGTTCTTTTTTTATCAGCATGTTTTCCTTCCGCGTATGTGCTGAGAGGGTTTTTCGAAACGAGCACAACGATAAGTTTACATTTATATATATGTGGCGGCTTAATCATGGCACCAGACAATAAAAGAGAAAACGATAGAATAAGAAGAATGCTTTACAAACTTTTAAAAAATCAAAATTTTTAAAGAGTAGTTAAAACCGACATGCAGATTGTCCAATATTTAGATGTAGAATTTAATCTAAAAACTATCTCTCTCCAAATAGGCAAAAAAAAACAACAACTTTAAAGTGCATAAACACAGGATCTAACCATTCAACCAGCATAATCAAACGCACCCATCACGGAATAGAACACAGGCTACCGAAAAAATCTTCAAACAAAACAATCTTTAGTACTTGTCTATATTTCTGAGATGAGGTAGTATTTACAGTATATAAATTATTCAGACTATTGTCCTCATCTTTGTTGCCATTTGTACTACGTTTCGGCCGTTGTACGCTCCGGCCTTCGTCAGGTGCTCGGAATTTCGAACCGAACCCTTTATTACAATCACTGGGGTATATCATCCTCATTACTTGCGTAAAGCCTCTTTTGGGAGTCATGGGTTATCTCCCTCTAACTCTGCAAGTTACTCGTTCATCACTGCTGTATCTTTTATTGACCTCACAACTCTTTTGGCCAAGTCACAAGAACTAACAAAGGTCTATATCTACTCCACTGACTTTCAATCCATCAATTAAGTTAGAAGTAAAATCCAGAATAGGGCAAATATTTCAATATTTTTTAAATTAATCGATAAACACTTCCTAAAATTTTCCACAGGGATTCTATGCAATCAAGTTATAGATGTAGTAGGAGTTTAGAAAATTGCATAAATAAACAAAAAGGCTAGAAACCTAAATAAGAACATATATACACTATCGAGTAATGGAATTGTAGAGACAAAAACAAATACCCACTTAACGGACCTTGTAAAACAGAAAGGATTATTTACAAAGCAAAAATACATGACATAGATGAACAATAAAAAATATTTGAGGTCTACAAAAGGCATTTTTAAAAACTGATGGAATAATCACAAATCTACTTTAAACCTGAAAAACTTCAAAAATTGTACTGAACTGGCTAGCCACATGTAGAAATTAAAACTGAAAAATGAAAATGACCCTGAGATGACTTGGAGAATAGTGAAAATAGCCAAACCATACAACGGTGGCGATCTATGTTGATTGTACCAGGAGGAAAAGTTAGCCAAAATGTTGTTCCCAGAACAAAAAATAAATTTACTAAATGAAAGAACAGAAATAATGTCCTGCTGTAATCACCCCTATAAATACATACTAAGATCATACAAACATGGATGAAAGTGTTTTAAGATTCTTAAATAACCTCTCTCTAATTTTAAAAAAATTCGGTTGTTTAAAAATTCCAGTCGCCCGTTGGAAAAAAAAAACCCTGTTCGTACGTTTGAAAAACAGAAAAATCAGTTATTATAAATCGACTGAAGACACCAAAAGGTTGAAACCTAGGTTGCGAAAATAACTCATTACCAAATTAAAGATACTTAAAAGTTATACAATATAAATGTCCCGAACACTTTTTAATACAACTCTATATTGGTCGAATTTAATTATGACCAAAAACGAATTTTATATTTATATATATATATCAACAAATATTTGGAGGTGCAACATTTGTACACTACTTTAAAAACATGAAATTTGTTAACA
Source organism: Ascarosepion bandense (assembly GCA_037127315.1). Lineage (NCBI taxonomy): Eukaryota > Metazoa > Mollusca > Cephalopoda > Sepiida > Sepiidae > Ascarosepion > Ascarosepion bandense. Next base: position 2,873,226 of record JBBBDQ010000757.1, on the reverse strand, counting down.
GTCTGTAGAGCTTTTTCGTCCAACATCTCATCAGGAGTAAATCATTGGAATCACAAATTAAACGAAAAACATCAACGAAAATGAAAAGTAAAAAAAGGGGAGAAGGTTAAAATAAATATACATATAAATATATATTTATAACGAGGGGAGAGGAAATAAATAATTATCAAGGGACAGTTAAAATAAAATATCCCCTAATAAATAAAGAGACCTAACAAAATCCTTCTGCCGGCAAAGAGAAGGCTTTCGTAAAGATATGCAGACTGATTCCAAAATCTTTAATTGATCTTTGGAACTAGCTCCATGTAAAATTTCGAACCACTCTTTCTTATACGACTTGGCATAGGCTATATTCTCTACTAGGTGTTGAGCAATAGCCAATTCCATATTCGTAGAGGGAAGACCACACGTGCTACCCATTTTGCCTAATCGTATTTTCGAAGATACATGTTGATTAATTCTTGTTTCCAAATGTAAGGTTGTACGCTCCACATAACCAGCAGCGCACTGGCAATTAAATTCATATATCAAATGACTCAATTTGATGTTGGGCAATTTATCCTTACGAAAAAGACGGAAACGCAGACCTAGTCCGAAAAATACACCGCAGAGCAACAGACGGAAAACAACCAGAAACAGTCTTTCTAACGTGATTAACTAAACTTAAGCCCTTATCTCCAATCCAAGGAACCTTCAAATGAACCGGACACTTAGAAGGACCCAGGACTTTAGAAGAATTAAATTCCTTAGTCTTCTTATTAATAAGGGCCTCCGGATAGCCGTTACTAAGAAAAATCGCCCTGATATTCTCAAAATCAAAGTCAAATCTAGCAGGAGAACAAATTTTGAGTGCCCTGTGCACCAAGGTTTTGATAAGATTAGTTTTGTTATTCATTTTCGTTCCTGTTTTTTCTTTTAATTTGTGATTCCAACGATTTTCTCCTGATTAGATGTTGGACGAAAGAGCATTAGAGACTGTTAATAAATTCTTTGTTTTTAAAGTAGCATATATATATATATATTGATGCATGTTTCACTCAATAATATAGATAAGTTTGTCGATTTTTTTCTTTTTTGTAAATGTTTTTCATATCGTCTGATAAGCTTAATAGCATTATCGTTGAAAGAGAAAAGAAAATCACAATATTAATACATGTTTTTATTTAATCCTTTCTGGGCTTTCGGCTTACATCAGCTGTTATCAATGATGAAAATAGTGTTGGTTGTAACGGGCAGTTCGCGAACGTACGATAGTAGCAGTCATCTATTTTGTTTGTGTGAAGGACTGGCGAACACGTGCGTGCATGCTGGAAACGAAAATCGCACTACAGTTTGTGGCGTCTCACATGACCACACGAGAGTGAAGGCCAGACGTATTGCGTATGGAAAGCCATTGGAATAACCAATTGCTTCTGTTATCTATTATAGGTATTTGAGAATATGTGTGGAGATTTCGTAGTTAATTTTGTTCGGGTTAGGTTTCAACTGTTTTATGTATATGGCTTCGAGTATTTTTAATTTTTGTTTATTGTTTTCGTGTTTAAGTATGGTTGTGTTTTGACAGAATTGTGTATGTGGCCTGCTATGTTGTTGTTTTAGAAGTCTAAAGATGTTGGAATTGTTGTTTACATGTAGTGTCAAGCATTGTGAGAGCGAATTTGTAGTGTGACTAACATATATATATATATATATATATATATATGTGTGTATATTTTAGGGTACACATATGTATAATATTATTATACACATATGTATAATATTATTATTTAATATATTATGTGTTAATAAATGTAATATATTATGGGTTAATAAAACAGTGCTCAATGTTGTATGAACAGAGTTAATTTTGGGATATTAATAACTATGCATATTAACCTTCGTTGATTACACGACTCAGAGTTTTATTCATCATGCAGTCATCAGGTGCGTATTGCAAACTCATCGTTTAATAGGTTTGAATTAAAGTTCTCTCGATGTTTATGGGAGTTAAATCATATAATGTTAGGTAACTACTTTTTAATAACAAGAGTAAAATTTAAATAAATAAAGGCTACATGGGAATAAAAATTTACATTAAAATTTTAAAATTAAAATTATAAATTAAAAATTTTAAGTGAAAATAATTATTAAAATGCAGGGTTATGAAATCAGAGCTTGATCCATAATTAATAATTGTAATATTCGCGTGGAAAGAAAAAATGTAGAAAGTAAGGGCGTGAAAAAGAAAGAGGCAAACGTATATAAGAATCTGTATCAATCAGAGACTAAGTATTTAAGTAAGTATTTTTCTATGGCAACATGTAGTCATTAAATAGCTTTTTGTGAAGTAGATTAGGGTTAATAATTATTCGTTTATACTTCTGAGATGAGGTAGTATTTACAGTATTTACATTATTTGAACTGTTGTCTTCATTTTTGTTGCCATCAATGAGGATGATATACCCCAGTGATTGTAATAAAGGGTTCGGTTCGAAATTCCTAGCACCTGAAAAAGGCCGGAGCGTATGACGGCCGAAACGTTGAGCAAATTGCAACAAAGATTAGGGTTATTTCTATGGTTTATGCTGACAAGTTTTCTAAAAAAGCATTAGTTACATTTGTTTCCTTTTCCACTGTAAGTTTTTTTTTATTCAGCTACGATATTCTAGGTGATAATTGACCTCTTGTTATTGTTTTAAATTTCCAATAATATATGAATAAAACAGTGCTTTTACTGTAGTTAATGGTGTTTAAACATGTGGTTGTTAAATTAACACTCTCACATGTTAGTCGATCCAAAATAAAATTTAACAATATCATAATTCTTATTGCTAAAGTTAGTACTTAAACGAAATTAGATTGATTTATGTAGGTTATTGATAATTCTGTGGAGGATGATTAGATTTCCAAATGATCTTTTATCCGTTAAAGATATTGGAAAGAAATCAGTTCCTTGTACTGATCAAGAAAACACCTCTCTCTGTCTTTCAATCTCATTGTCTCTCTCAATCTCTCTCTCTCAGTCAGTCATGGTCTTTCTTTAAACAGTGAGATAAAATGTAACTTGGTAAAACATTTACCATGAAAATAGCGATAGTGCTCAAGGAAACACCTGCCGCTCTCTATAGCTGTCATACTCTACTGTTAATCTCAGAGCTAAAATAAATACACACACACACACACACACACACACACACACATATATATATATATATATATATATATATATGTGTGTGTATATATATATATTCTTCATTTTAAACGAGTTATTACGCGACCTCGGTTTCTACCATGTGGTGTATTCAGGCGATAAAACACCACATGGTAGAAAGCTAGGTCGCGTAATAACTCGTTTACAAATGAAGAATATTCATAAGTTCTACAATATAATTGAATTGTACGCTTTTTATAAAACTGAGTACTGGTCTAATATTATTATGACCAAAAACTGCGTAATTAAACAATATACCCATTTCGATTAAAAAGTGCTCAATATATTTATGTTGTAAAGCTTTTGATTATTTTTCATATAGAAATGAGTTATTTCCGCAACGTGGAAATAACCTCTCGGTATCTTCAGGCAATTTATAATAACTGATTTTCTAATGTTTTTCAAACGAACAATAGGGATTTTTACGGATGCAGCCACTGGAATTTTTAAAGAATCGAAAATTTTCAAAATTAGGAAGGAGTTAGTTAAGGATCTTAAAACACTTTCCTCCAGATTTTTATGATTCCAATATGTATCTATAAGTGTGATTACATTTGGATATTATTTCTGATTTTTCATTCTAATCTTTCATTCAGTAACTTATTTTTTTTAAACAAAGGAGTGGCCAAAAAATTATGCCCGGTAGTATATATATATATATATATATATATATATATATATATATTATAAACTAGCTGTACTGGGCCACGCGTTGCTGTGGCTCAGTTTGGTTAAATGGAAAAAAGAAGACATTTATTTACTAAACGAACGAAATAAATGGGATATCGATAATATTTCGTTGAAAAAAAATGAATAGAAATTGTTTTTTTTAAAATGGAATACATTTCCAATGTTTGCACCTGCCAAAATAGAAATAATAATAATAAAAGGCTTCGTTTACCTTAAATGTGCAGTTTTCTTATGTTTTCTATGAAATAACAAAGCTGTCATTAAACGCGTCCATATTGAAAATGAAAGTGTTTTGATTCGGCTCTCATTGGCTCTAATATTGCAAAATATATATATTTTTAATATTGTAATATTTTCTAATATAAGGTATATAAAAACACGCTTGTATTCGATTAAAATGCTATAGTAAAATTTCAAAACAATTCGTGCAGCCGTTTTCTAGATTAGCGGATAGTAACAAACGGACAAGTACATTTTTATTTATATAGATTATAGTTTAGATCATGTACAAATTATTATTCACTACAAAGTGTACATTTCGTTTCGACATTGAAATGACAATGTTTCATCAGGTAGTGTGGAAAGGAATAGAAATTGTGATGTTTGACAGGGAAGTAAGCTAAGAAATAAAGAAAGGAAAAGAAAGAAAAAGAAAAAAGAAAAATCTTTTTTTCTTTTTTCTTTTTCTTTCCTTTCCTTTCATCTCCATAGAAACGTTAACAGACGAGTTGACAAATAAATCATAGCGGTTTTTGGTTTAAATAAATGGGATGAAGTTATTAGGAAAAGATTTTTGGGGGAAAATCATGACATATAATTTAATTTTAAAACTAGATTTAAATTCAAAAAATGAAATTTATAAAATTTATAAAATTTATAAAAAAATTAATAAAATTTATAAAAACATACAAAAAATAACATCTAAAACATAATAAATATAAAAAAGATGAAAAAAGTTGAAAAAAGTTTTTACTTAAGGAATATAATAAATTAATAAATTCAACAAGTGTACACTTACACACACCCACACACGCCCACACCCACACAGACATATACATATACATATATATATATACACATCACACATACATATATATACATACACACATACAATCATATATAAAAATAACATACTACATACACACACACACACACACACATACACACACACACACACACACACACATACATATATATATATATATATATATATATATATATATATATATATATATATATACATACGCATACAACCACGCGTAAAAACATATAAGGTGCAAAGAAAAATATAAAAGTGCAGAAAAAAATCTTCAATGGTGCAAGAAAAATTGGGGTTTAGTTAATCTAAGTATCCTTACTCTTTAAGAGGTAGATATTAATAGGAGAAAAGGAAGAAGAAGGCATTTATTAGGCTGGAATCAGACATTGGTAGTGAGGTTTAAATTTACTATTTAAAAATTAATTAATTAGTTAATTAATCAATTAAAATTAATTTATTTTTCTAAAAAACTGAATTCGGAACTTAAATTTTAAACGTTCACAAATTTCGCCTTATGGCGAATTTTTTCTTTAAATTCAAGTGTAGGTGCTGGTTAGGGTACTTTAATATTTCTATTTTTCCTATAAACACAGATTGCATCTATCGTGAAAATTCCTCGGAATTCGAGCCGAACCTATCAGTTTCCAACTAATTATAGGGTTCAGCTCTTCTTCCTTCATTTTCCAAAATCTTCGGCAAAGGGCTGTTTCGTATTTCTGATTTGGGTTGGAAAAGGAATAGCTTCATAGATTACCTGGGTGGATTTACATTTGCCATCCACCGAGCAGATACTCACGGAGCTACAGTTGCATTCATGAAAAATTCCGGACCTGGAGTCGGTATTAAATAAATCCTTTAGAATTTGCCTATTATGAGAATTTATAATGTTGTCCATATCTGGGGTACAGGAGTAGCTAATTTTTAATGTGCTCCTATTAAAAATTTTCCGTAGGGGATTGTTGTTATTAAAATGTTTGTCTATTAACCTGAGAAAATATTTACCTATATTAATATTGGTTAGTTTGCAGTATGGAGAGTTAAACCAAATTATCTTTCTTTTTCTACAATTATTTTTATTTTCATTTTTGGTATTAGATGGTTCGGAGTCAACTGTTGTTTTTTTATACGTTAATTTATTCTTAAATCCGCTTTTTAGAAGGGCCTTGTTGCATATTTCTTTACATTCATTGAAAGTTTTGATGTTCGATGATAGCCGGTTAATACTATTATTTACGATATTGGGTATCTGTTTAAAATAGTTTTTGGGTGATTAGATGAGATAATAATGTAAGTGAGTAAACTATTTTCTTTGAGAAAAGGCTGGTGGGACCCATCATTTAAGTTAAGGGTAATATCTAGGTAGTTTACAATTTTAAGATTGGAAGTCACTTCAACCTTAAAACCGAGAAAATTTAGGGCTCTAATGATTTTTTTATGAATTCTATTCATATAGGGTCCATTAGAATCGGGGAAAAAATATTAACCCATCATCCCGATATAAACCTATTTGTTTGTGGTCCAAAGATCTACTTAATATATCTAAAATATATATTCCTACTAGATCCGCCTCCCGGGCTGAATCATAAGCTTATATATATATATATATATATATATATATATATATATATATGTATAAGTAAATATATATATTGTCCTACATCAATGGAACGACTCGAATTTTCATTCGTTATGCAATCACAGATGCATATTGAATGAATTTGGCATGAAAATAGCGACACTGTCGCGAGAAACTAGCAACATTTCGTTTTTAGTAAACTGGACTCTAGCTCTCTCCCCTCCCCTGTATAATCTTCACGTTCTCTCCGCCCATGTATCTGTCATTGCACCTGCTTTTTCAGCTTTCTATTGTTCCTTTCTAACTAGCTTGTACTCCTCACTCTTTTCTAACTAATCTTTCTACATTTATGTAACCCCCTGCACATCAGTGGCGTTTCTGCCTTGCTCGGGGTGAAATGATTAAAAAAAAAAAAAAAGGAGTTGTAGGGTTGATAAATTGATTTTAATAGAGTGGGTATTAGTATACAGTACTTTGCAAAATACTTTGACAGCTTTAAACTATTATAAATATGTAATCATTGAGAAATCTGGCTAAATGTCAGTGAGTTGACTTGATCCATAGGTAGCAACTAAAACCTTGATAGAAAAATAGAGATATATATTACATGCTTGTAATAAGTTGCGAGCCAGAGAGATAGATATTGTTGCACACTGGGTGCTGTCCAGTTATACGCGATCTGATGATAATGGCTGATGCAAAAAAAAAAAAAATCATGCAAATTGTGCATCAGTTATTTGGTTTATTTTTATTTTATTTTATTTTGTTTTTTGCTTATTAATGTATTTACTTATATTTTCATGTCGGCGCTGTAAAGATTTTTAATGGACAGCAGATGAAAGCGAAATTCTCCCGGGGAAAAATGATTAGATGTTTTTGGTTAATCAAATAGCTCCGGGAATCAATGTCGCTTTTTAAAAGGACGTAGAAGAACGGGACGTAGGAATAAGAAAATAAGCACATGAGATAAAACAAATCAAACAGAAATAAATGAATACATAAAAATGATACAAAAACAAGAATTAAAACAAACAGAAAATGAAAACTAACCAGAGAAAATAAATAGAAGCATATGATAATACCGGACAGCGTTAAAAGAAAACTGTTAAGTGTATATTGAATTACAAATATATATATATATATTACAAACATATATATATATACATATATATATATGAGCTGTAATACAGCGAAACAGGCTTGTGAATGTGAATGACTAATATATATACATATTTATATACATATATATATACATTAGCTTATATATATATATATATATATATATATATATATATAATTTATTTTCTTTATATATATATATATATATATGTGTGTGTGTGTGTGTGTGTGTGTGTGCGTGTTTCTGTTTCCTATATATATGTCTATGCACACACACATACACAAACACACATATATATATTGGCGAATTTTCTTTATGTAGTAATATACATATATATAATATAGGTATATTTATATGATTATATATATGTATATACTTATATGTGGATGTGCGCTGTGGTGCAGTGGATATCGACTTGGAACCACAAATCGGGATGCCGATTTCGAATTCCAGTTGAATTCTTTGCATTCACTTACGGGCAAATATCCTTGTGAAAGGTATTCATCCTTCTCTTCCTTCCAGTTATGGGTTAAATAACAGGATAGATTGGGTTCTATAGCCTTGCCTGGCAACCATACTACTGCAGAAGGCAATGGCAGCCTAGTGCGGGATAATCTTCTGTCACGTCTCTTACGAGACATGATCGCCAACGCGTGTATCGCTTATGGCACTTAACTAACTGAATTAATAAATATACATTTTAGTAACACTCATTGTGCGATATTATGCATTCATTTATATATAATACACACACATATAAGCATCTATATATATATATATATATATATATATATATATATATATATATATATGCATGTTTGTGTGTGTCTGTTTCATATATATGTCTGTGTCAATATATATACACTCCTGATCAAAATTTTAAGACCACTTAAAAATCTTTAAAAAGTAATATTTTTTTTACCGATAGATTTTAAACTCCTCTCACTTCAGGTTACCAATACTACAATCTAAAATATTATGCAAACAAAAAGCTATATTCCAAACATTTCATTTAGAAATTTACATTTTTATAAAATGAGGCGATTTACACATGATCAAAATTATAAGACCAGAGACAAAAATTCTATGAAATTGTACAAAAAGTGTATGAAAAGTGTATGAAAACATTCAACAACCAAATATAATAATGAGTTCTACCTCCACTGCTTTTGATGACTTCAGAAATTCTGTCAGGCATGCTAGAAATAAGCGTTTCCATTAAGGTGTAGGGGATGTTGCTCCAGCTTCAGAAGATGGCTTCACGAAGTTCATTTTTTGTTGAATATTGTTTGCAATTTCGATAAAAATCTCTTGTCATCCATCCTCAAACATTTTCAATTGGGTTCAAGTCTGGTGAGCATACAGGATGTCCCAAGAGATGGACTCCATTTGCTTGTAGAAAGGTCAAGGTCCGTCTTGCAGCGTGGATTGCAGCATTAATCTGTTGGAATAACCATCCATCCAGACACAAACGATGATCCCCCCATCATCAATGATGCTTTTTTGTAGCATGCTAACATAACCAGCCGCTGTTTGACAATCCTGCACCACCTGGAGCTCCATCGTCCCTCTGTAAGAAAAGGCACCCCGTACCATTAGGGACCCTCCACCACTATGATGCGTGGAAAAATTTTAGGAGGCACGTTTTTGTTATGCCAATATCGTTGGAAGCCATCAGGACCATCTAGATTGATTTTTTTCTCATCAGAAAACAGGACTTTCTTCCACTTCTCAACGTCCGATGTTTGGTTTTCACAACCAAACTTTAAGCGGTCCACCTTGTGGCGTGGAAACAGCCGAAGAATTCGTTTACGCTTTTTATTTACCATACCTTTTTGTCCTAAGTGTAGTCTGATGGTTACGGGACTGCAATCAGCATCTGTGACTGCCTTAATTTGACTAGAAGAAAGTCCTGCCTCTTTCATAACAACCCGTCTTATTCTCTTACTCAATGCAGGAGAAATTTTTTGGGGCCTACCAGAGGATTTTGCTTTTCCACAATTCTCACTGTTCTTTAGAAAGTTGCAAATCACAGTTTTACTGCGATTTACCTTAGCTGCGATCGCCCGCTGTGACAAATTTTGCTGATGGAATTCTAGAATTCGAGAAGGCTCAACTTTGGTAAGTTTGCTTGCTTTAGGCATGGTAACACCTTTACGCAGTGATTGCTAATCTCTAACTGAACTAAAAACATTGGAATTTTTTTTTAATCATTTCACCCCGAGCAAGGCAGAAACGCCACTGATGTGCAGGGGGTTACATAAATGTAGAAAGATTAATTAGAAAAGAGTGAGGAGTACAAGCTAGTTAGAAAGGAACAATAGAAAGCTGAGAAAGCAGGTGCAATGACAGATACATGGGCGGAGAGAACGTGAAGATTATACAGGGGAGGGGAGAGAGCTAGAGTCCAGTGGTTAGTAGATGAGTATTAACTTTGCTTTTAAATTTCTGGAGGTCGTAGCCGTCAGGAAAGCAAGAATACGGGAGTGAGTTCCACAGGCGGGAAGTGCGAGAGAGGAAGCTGCAGGAGTATAATTGTCGTCTGCGTTTGGCTAACCTGACTGTGAATGGGTGGGACCCAGTTGCCAGTCTGGTTGCACGGGTAAACACCTGTTGAGGAGGCATCAGTGACTTAAGCTCATCCCAGCAGAAGCCATGAAAGTATTTATAGAACAGACAGAGGGAGGCCACATTTCGACGATGGGAAAGTGGCTGCAGACGAGTCGCCAGATCAGTAACTATCACATTACAGACTCTCCTTTGGAGCTTGTCAAGAACACTGAGGAGAACGGCAGGGGCACCTGACCATAAATGGCAGCAGTACTCCATGCACGGACGGATGGTTGACTTGTATATATGCAGGATGGATTCAGGTGGAAAAAACATCCTGGATCGACATAGTGACCCAATCTTCTTAGCAGTAGATTTTGCTATGGATTCAATATAGTGCTTCCATTTGAGGTCTGAGGACAGGGTAAGTCCGAGGAGGCGTAGTGTATTACTCTCCGGGAGAATCATCTGGTCCATGCTTATGGGAGGCAGAAGAGGTTGCCTGTAATGGTTGACAGACAACAGCTTGGTCTTAGAGGAATTGAAGTTGACAAGTCACTTCTTGCCCCAGTTCACCATAGAGTGTAGATCCCGCTCAAGGTCAGCAGCGAGATTATGTCTGTCCGCCACGACAGGTTTCTTACTGGAGCGGGAGTATATTGTAGTGTCATCTGCGTAGATGCCTACTTGGGACTTGATCTCATCTGGGAGGTCATTGATAAAAATAAGGAAGAGCGTTGGGCCCAGGATAGAGCCTTGTGGGACACCAGCATTCGTGCTGTAGGACGAAGAGGCACGCCCATTCAGAACGACCTTCATTTTGCGGTTATTTAAGAAAGATTGGATTAGGTCAAGCAGGCGACCGGTAATACCATAACCGCGTAGTTTGCATAGGAGGCCAGGGTGCCAAACCCTTTTTAAAGCCTTAGAGATATCCAGAGCAACCGCGCGAGCCTCGTCAGACTCATCAAGGGCCTGTAGCATGTACTCCGTTACATTTGTTAGCAGGTCGGCTGTGGACCTGTCAAATCGGAATCCATATTGCCTGTCGGAGAACAGTTTGTGGGCGGTGAAATGATGAACTATTTCAGCATTGATTATAGCCTCGAACACTTTCCCGAATATTGGTAGAAGACTGATAGGGCGATAGTTGGATGGGTCCGAGGGTTCACCACAGTTCTTAAAGACAGGAACGACTGAGGAGAATTTCCAGCATGCAGGAAAGCAGGAAGCAGAAAGGCAGTAGTTAAACAGTTTAGAGAGGACAGGGGAAAGTTCAGGGGCACACCTCTTAAGGACTATCACCGGGATTCCATCGTCTCCACACGCCTTATGGGGGTCGAGTTTTGAAATTACTCTGGATACTATTGTCGGGGTAATATATACGTCGTGCAGTTTGGCCTCAGTTCTAATAGGGAAGTCGGGTGGGTGCACTCCGGACGAGTCGAATGTGGAGTTGGATGAGAATCTGCGGGCAAAGCACTCAGCTTTCTCAGCAGATGTCGTGAGAACATCAAATCCATGGATTAAAGGAGGTATTGAGGATTTCCTATTGTTGAGCACTCGTTTACAAGTCCTCCAATAGTCCTTGGAGCCGAACTTGCGGTCAGCTATGTGCTGTCGCATTCTCTCGGCAAACAACTGTTTGGCGTCATTTAGGGTTCTCTTGCACTCACTGCGAGCAGATGTGAACAGGCGCCTATTGTGATCAGTTGGCTGTCTCCGGAATAGACGGAAGTAATGGTTCCTGTGGGCAATGGCGGCTGAGCAGGCCGGAGAGAACCACGGAGAGGAATGAGGTTTTAAGCAATACTTCCTGGTGGGTATGAAGGCATCAATGCCAGCTTTCACCCATGACGAGACCTCAGAGGCACAGTCATCAACTGATAGGTCAAACACTTTTCCCCAAGGGACGTCGCAGAGGAAATCGCGAAAGGCATCCCAGTCAGCTTTTTGGTAGAGGTAGGAGGTTCTATAAGTAGAGGGATCCTGGGGGGAGTGAGATTGGAAAGAAATACTGAGGGAGACTACAGCGTGGTCGGAGTTGCCGAGAGGGCAAAGCTGCGAGACTTGACAGGCGTCGGGCGCAGAGGTGAAATATATATCTAGCAGTGAGGAATGACCCGAGGGTGTGCTTGGGAAGCGAGTGGGGAAGTCCACCACTTGCGTAAGGGATTGGGAAATAGAATTACCATAGATCTAACAATTTATACTCCTGGTCTTATAATTTTGATCATGATATATACTTTTCTTTAACTACGGTAGCCCACTTTATTTGCGTTATCTTAGGTGACAAATGATGTATTGACAAGCGGTAGGTGTCAAGAACGCTTGGATGGCGACCGAAAGTGACAAAAAATTCATGTAGCTTAAAACGTAACATTTAATTTTTGTTTTTTGTTTTTTAACTAGGTAGTAAAATTTATAATGTAACAATATTTTCAGCAAGTATATAATATTTTATAGAATTTTAGTTTAGATTTATAGCCACACTATGCTTTCTGAATAAATAAAAATATGCTTTCTGAATAAATATCAATTTAAATTTCTTTTAAAATAATTTAATAAGAAAGAATGAAATTAAAATAACCGAACTAAGTTATGTTATTTATTAATATTTTTCTGAAATATTAAATGTTTTTATGTTTAAATATTACATCTTTTTCCCATTTATATGCTTTCTGAAAAATTAAAAACTTTAAAGTTCTTTTAGAATAATTTTAATTTAATAAAAAAGAATGAAATAAGAATCAAAGTGTGGTTTGTGTCGTTTTCGATGTAAGGGGAATTCATCCAAACAATTGTTAATTTCTAAAAACAATACGACCGCTACGGAAACTTGTTATAACCCCTATGGAACACCGTACTTAATAAAAATTACCATATTTACACACAAAATTGTTTTTAATTATTTTAAAAATAAAATTGGTGAACGATTTTTATTAAACTTTTCAATTTTTGATAGGCAATATAATAATCAATTCTTAAGTAAAAAAGAAATTAAACAACGATTCTATAAAAGGTTTTGAAAATATTGGTAACACTTTTATGAATTATTATAATGAAAAAATAAAAAATAAAAATAATTATTTCAAAATTTTATTAGTAAACGAAAAAAAATTTTTTCTTTAGACTATAATGTCCTTAATAATTATTATTTATTCCAGCAATTAAAAGTTTATCAAATTAAATTATATCAGAGTTTTATTGCATTTTTATCTTACTCTTCGGAGCAGTTTTTGGGTCAGGTTGTCCACTTTAAGATAAAGACATAGATGATTTATATGCCCCAATGAGTCCTGCATTTAACTAATAAAAAGATTGTGTACAACTAATTAAAATTTATTAAAATTTCTTGGATTTGCGCTGAGGCGGGGGTAACAGAGTTAAAAAAATATTTTCACCAAGATATTTAAAAAATAATAATTTCAAAAATAATTTCATTCATTTGTGAATGAGTACTAAAAGTTTCATTTAAATCTGACTATTATTTTATTTTTGCGAAAATTCCCAAATTACTGTGTTTGTCACCGGGGAAAAAGTTGGTTGTCATCATTACGTTACCCATTGTAAAACAATCGTAAACTTTTTTTAGCCGCTAACTCAAATAAAAACAAAATTTTCTAACAAAAATTCAAAAATGTTAGCAGGGATTAAAAAGTTTTCAAAAATAATTAAAAATCCCTTTGATCTTTCCTCTTAATAATAATATAAATATTTTGACGGAAAAAGTTTGTTTTATTAAGTTTATGAACTTTTTTATTCATTCTACGCTGTTTCATGCTGTTTTTTGGCGATTTATTGGAGGTACCTAGAGGATCAGATGCCACTGTCTGGGAGAAAATGAGCGCTTGGATGCAATTCGCTTTGATCAAAATTTCGAAACGGCATGATGTATTGCTTGTCGTTTGTGCCGGAAACTCCAATACGAACATTTAATAAAGTTTGTGTATCAATCTGTGGATAGTCCATAGAATCGGGAAAGAATTGGATAAGTCTAACATTGGTTACGAAGGTGTTTGAAGTAATTGATGGCAATGGTGATGTTATATTTCCATTCATCTTCTCATATGGCTTCATACTACGGAGGCATACATCAAGTGACTTGAGAAGGCAGTGCTGCCCTTAGTGATGACGATGACTGCTGGAAGACACTATATCAGGCAACAAGTTTCTGCACCATGCCACACAAGTAGTGTAATATAACAATCTGGCCCCACCCGAGGAAGTGATGCAAGCGATGGTGTTTCCCGTCGGTGAAGGGGTCGGCGAAACGACAAGACAGGTGTTTGTGAAATACATCCTGTCGAGGCCGGAGCGGATGTCGTTTGACCTTATTTCCGACAGCGGCGGAAATGACTACGGAGGCAAACAGAACAGGTGTCTCTGGGAATTACGTGGGCGTTGCGTGGGCGAGGCAGGACCGGAAGGAAAGTCCCGGTTCTAGAAGACTATATAAAGACCTCGACACACGGATTCGCCAGCAGAGAACGGCCAGTGGAAGCAGAGGGACACCACAGGCAAAAACTACACTCCCGTCGACCCATTCTATGTGCGCTCTCACTCTTCCATTCTCTATTCCACACGGGTTCGTCGTCAAGAATAAAAATATAACCTTATATTTTTATATATGCGTGTTCTCGTTATTTTGTCGTCGTACGGCGATATATGACAGTAGGAGACCCCAGCCATGGCTGTCAGTCAATTTCCGCACTCCTTAAATATGACCACATAACTCCTCAGACTGTAACTCGTTGATTATTATTTGTGGGCCGCAATTGACTGAGAGACCAAAAAATATCCGATTACAGTGAGAAGGTTGATATATTCAGATTTTAATGAAAATGTATAAACATCTTTGAAGGAAATATATTAACAACAATACATTTTTGAAGAAAAAATTATTTCCATATCACATTTTTCCAGGTAAAAAAATATTCTCAGCTAAACATTTTTGAATACAAAACTAGAAGACATTTTCAGTTTTCTAAAATAGAAAAAGATTAAAAACAAATTTTTATCTATAACCGAACATTAAAAAATACATTAAAACCCCACCTTTTTGGCATTAAATAACCCACAGAGGTTGATATGCTGTTAAACAAACTCAAACAAACAATTAAATTTCAAAATTTTAAAACTCAGCTTTCCGATGACATTTCTTCTGTATTCATAATTATAACCAACATTTGTATGTTTGTATTCCTACCCTTCTTCATACGCATATATGATTACATCGACCAAAACATTACTTTGGTCGAGTAATGTTCTAAATGAAGAAAGGCGTCACACAAGAAGCCTTTTACACATTGTTATTAATTTTCTTGACATTGTTCTTATATATACAAATTTATATGTCATTTTCCTCCATTTAAGCAAATGAGATATTTGAAGACTGGCTACAAACGATGTCTTCCGCCGAGGACGCCATAATTTCTGTGTCATTTTCCGCGTGTGGATTTTTTTATCTAAACATCCACTTATTTTGTATGTTCCGCCATTTCTTTCATCTGCGATTAGATACGATGCCAAATGTGGTAGCTTTTTTGTCAAAATCAAATTACTGACGTTTGAGAGATAAAGATAAAAAAGTGTCCAATTCAATCATTTAATGCTATCTTCTGAAAAAAGAATTGTTTGCACATGTAACAGTGTCTTGTTTTTGTTCTCAGACTAGATGCGATGAGTAAATTGTCGCCATTTCATGTTTCATTTCTCGCATGTGCGTTGTTTCCATTTTTTAAAATTCTTCGGTTGCACAGAATAGTAGGGTCAGTCTGGCATTGTCTGGAGGAAAACGAGCACCACAACGCAATTGACAACGCCGGAAACCTAGAAATTGAATGCTGTTCTGCTTGGCATTCGCGCCGGAAGTTCTAATACGAAGATTTCGAAGACTTGGATGAACGTAATGTTTGCTACGAAGGTGTTCAGTGTGGTTAATATTGATAGTGACGTTATCTCTTCATTCAACTTCCCACAGGGACTCATTCTCAACACAGAGGCTTAGATTAATTGTCTTTAGGTGTTAGTGCTTCTCTGGATCAAGTGGGTGGATGCTGCAAGACACTATGTCTGGAAACAGGAGCCTGCACCATGCAACACAAACAGGAGAACCCAGTCATGGTTGTCAGACAATTTTGCTGTCACAACTCTCCTTACAATGTGGCCACCTAACCCCCAAGACTATAACCCACTTGATTGGGGCAGAGTCAAGCGAAAAATTAAATAAGCCTTTGTGGCACCATAGATGAACTAAAGGCAAGGATTATGGCAGCACTTACTAACTTAATCAATGCGACCGTCTCGAAGAGGTGCAGGAGATTTCGAACTCGTCTAGCGGCTGTGGTTAACGCTGATTGCGATTTTATTGAATAGATGTACTCTTGAGTATTTCAAGATATTTCTGTGTAATTTTGGTAAATATATCTGTTAAAATGAGATGCCAGTTTTATTTTCATTTTTGTGTAATTTAAACGACAATTTGAAACGAAAATGACACTTCCAAAATAAAATGATGCAATCTTCTTTTTAAAAAAGCATTTAATTTTCCTTTCCCGCTCACTTCTGTAGATAATGATGCCTGAGTGCCAAAAGCTTGGACTATACAATATTCCTTTTGACTAATTCATCCGCAAACAAGAAACATATTTGCGAAAGGAGACAAGTATCACTAAATATAATCAAAACAAATATCTATTATTTAAAAGAATAATGCTTACGACTAAAATTTACCGAATATATATATATATATATATATATATATATATATATATATATGTATATATACACACATATACATATAGATATATATACTCATACACACATTCATACATACACACACAGGCATATATATATATATAAACCGAACTTATAAGGAATAAAATAAATGAAAATAAATATAAATTTAAAATAAAGAAAATATACATATACACATACTTGTATATATATATATATATATATATATACAAACACACACACATACATATATATATATATATATATATATATATACATATACCAACACATACCCATTTATATGTATATATATATATATATATATATATATACACATGCATGTACATAAACACATACACATATATATACACACAGGCGCACACACACACACACGCACACACGCACACACACACACACACACACACACACACACACACACACACACACATATATATATATATATATATAGAGAGAGAGAGAGAGAGAGAGAGAGAGGGAGATAAGTAAAAACTGCTAGAAACCGCGAAGATTTTGTTTAAAGTGTAGATTTATTATTGTTGTTATTTTTATTATTCATTGGTTTTTGTATGATATATTAAGTGTCCACAATTGTATTTGAGTTGCTACACGTGTGATTTTACATATTAAGATCCGATATGTAAAATCATGGATACCGATATATAAAGTCACAAGTTTATTAGATAAAGTGAGTCAACTTTGGACTTGAAACTACGGATGTTTCACGATCCCTTGATCTAAACGTTTAACATGTAACAGACTGACGCCTCTGGGTGTTAACTTCAATATCCCCTTTTAGATTTACATTCGTTCTCTCTCTAATACTGCGCACATTAGCCCATAAATACAACATAGCCTAAAATTATATATATATATATATATATATATATATTGGAAGTGTCTTAGCATCTAAAATTCTGCACGAAATACCAGTACATTGTCCGTATCGATCGAAAGAAATTATTTTATTGTGTGTACTGACTGCTTTACTAGACAAATTAGACATCACATTAAATACTAAATTTTCAATGATTCCAAGCGATGAGAAAGAATTTAATTGAAATGTGGCCAAATAGTCTGGGAAACTAAGAGAAAAATAAAAAGAGTTTGAAATCGTTGTGCAATTTTGAGAACAGCTGCCGTTAAATAGAGCTCAATGTTTAAGGTACAAGGGTCAAACAGAAATAGAAGCAATTTTGAAATTTCACGGTAAATACGACAGGGTAGCGACGAGGTGTGACACTTCGTATGCTCATGAGTTGACGAGTAGTATGCCTCTCTCGACTAGCAGGAAGCAACGAGGTCAGACATATGGACGTTCCACTCGGCGATTGCACAATCGAGGAACAACGCGTCGTAGTGCGCTTTCTGAGTTAAACTTATGGATGTCCATCACTGTATGTCAGTGCGCATATATGGAAATATGGAGAGCGCACAATTACACATCGTCGAGCTCGTATTCAGTTAAGTCAAACAAGCGAGGACTGGAGAGTTTTAAACCAGATATGGCAGTAATACTACATTATGTATTAGATATTTAATATAAGATATTTGAAATATTTAACAGCCCTGAAGGAATTAAAAAACAACAAAGTTATACACATATATTCTTCCGACAAAAGTGGAGGAATCGTAATCATGGACTAACACATCTACCAACAAAAAATGAAAAATGAAAGACCTCATTGATGATGAATATATATATATATATATATATATATATATATATTTTAATTCAGATACTTTAATCCAAGTGAAAAAAGCAGGAAGGTAAATTCCAAAAACCCGATCCTAATTAATATTAAAAATGTTATTTTGATATTAAAAAATGATACAGGAAGAGAGCTCCATGTAATAAAATATTACAGAGCAAATATAAATTAAAAAAGGATTAATTCAATGATTTTGAATGACAATTTCGATATGAAAATCCCCACGGGGGATAACACATCACCTCAGCAACAGAAAATCCTTTCAGAAACTGGAGAAAAATCAGTCTCTGATTTTTCTCCAGTTTCTGAAAGGATTTTTCTCCAGTTTCTGAAAGGAATTTCTGTTGCTGAGGTGATGTGTTATCCCCCGTGGGGATTTTCATATCGAAATGGTCATTCAAAATCATTGAATTAATCCTTTTTTAATTTATATATATATATATATATATATATATATATATATATATAGAGAGAGAGAGAGAGAGAGAGAGATTAAAAGTGTGGATGATTGTGAGAAGCCAAAATTACTGACAGTCAGTGGCATACTGATAGAACGACATTGGGTGAGAAGACTTTGTAATAAAGTGCTCGGTATCAAAGACAGTGTATTAATAGAATTAATATAACTAGTTTTGTATTTTTTTTTTTTTTGCATATATTTTCTTTCAGGGTGACTTTATTTTGTTTCTTTGTCTCAAGTTTCTAAAAGAATAGGTTTACATTGAATTTAAAATGTAATTTTTTCTCACCCTTCTTTAATGTAAAAACATTGATAGCGTTTTTGCCTGCCCTCCCCGTTCCGTTACCCCAAAAAAGAAAGTGGGTGCTACTATCTCTAGTTCCGTGTCGGTATATTAAAGATTTTCTGGAATTAGCCAAAGCAAGTCAAAAGATTTGTCTTTGCAAAATGTCGAAAATGCAAAAAATTTCATTCTTTTGACTATTGGTAACGAATGCTGATCTTAATTATTGCTGACAGGTTCTCATAGTTTAGATTAATTAAAAGAAAGTCTTCGATTAATCCATGTTCATGTTTTTGATTTTTGTTTCTGCTTTGAAAACATTCCTTTATGTTTAAAACTAGTGGGGGGAAGAAAATAATTCTTTTCTTTGCTGTATTCCATGCGCTGTTTTAATATTTTCCTTTCAGATCTAGTGAGTTGTTATCCCTTAGCATATTCCATAAAAATAATAATATAAAACATATATAAGCCATTCTGGCGGAGGGAAATGTATCTTCCTCAGCAGGACTAGTCAATTGTACTTATACTAAGGACATACTTAATATTTTTCAACTGGGACGTTAGCAACCCTGTCGGTTAAAAAGAAATTTGAACCTACAAAGGGCGGAAGAACTCTTAAGGAGTCAACGGCCAGCTACATAGAGGTAGTGTCTCAATAAATCACCGTGGAGAAGGCAACGGGATACCACTCCACTATCTACCCCCCGCTTAATCATGGTTATTTACGACAAATATATGAAAACCAACAGCGTGAAGGAGGTTGCTTCCCAAGGAAACAAATCCTCGCTCGGTAAGGATCAGCATGGTCAACAGGTGCCACCTGATCGTCATCCGTTTATGCGCCGACAACTCAAAGTACTAAGGGCGAAATAGAATCATTCTATTCCATACTGGACAGTTCCAAGGCTCAGTGCAAGAGCTAAGAAATTAGAATCATAATAGGCGACTTGAATGCCAAGGTAGGTAAAGAGAGGGAAGGAGACACGACCGGTAACTTTGGACTAGGAGATCGCAACGAACGAGGAGAAAAATGGGTCTAATGGTGCACAGCAAATGACCAGGTAATTACTAACACCTGGTTTCAAGAACACCCACGACGTCTATGGACATGGAGAAGCCCAGGAGGCGACACGAAGAACCAAATAGACTATATAGACTATAAACAAGAGATTCAGGAAGGCAGTGGTCCATGCAAAACATATCCAGGTGCTGACTGCGGAAGTGACCACGTCCCAGTCATCTGCAAACTAAGGGTGAAACTCCGAAGACTGAAGAAGCCCAGCACATCAAAAGGCTGCAATACGACACGCTTATGAATGACCTCACCCTGCATAAAGAACACAATAACAGCGTGTGAAAGAAATATGAAGAGCAAATTGGAAAAGGGCACTCAAAATGGGATTCACTAAAGGAAGCGATGGTGACCTCAACGAACAACATAGTGTTATATATCGCCGTACGACGACAAAACAACAAACACGCATATATAAAAATATAAGGTTATATTTTTATTATTAACGACGGACCGTGTGGAATAGAGAACGGAAGGGTGAGAGGCACATAGTTGGGTTGACGGGAGTGTAGTTTTTGCCTGTGGTGTCCCTCTGCTTCCACTGGTCGTTCTCTGCTACTGGCGAATCCGTGTGTCGAGGTCTTTATATAGTCCTCTAGAACCGGGACTTTCCTTCCGGTTTTTTGCCTCGCCCACGCAACGCCCACGTAATTCTAAGAGGCACCTGATCTGTTTGCCTCTGTAGCCATTTCCGCCGCTGTCGGAAATAAGGTCAAAACGACATCCGCTCCGGCTTCGACAGGATGTATTTCACAAACACCTGTCTTGTCGCTTCGCCGCCCCCTTCACCGATGGAAAACACCATCGCTTGCATCACTTCCTCGGGTGGGGCCAAATTGTTATATTACAATAGCCCCAAAGGAAATTAGACGCAGAAGAAAATACGAGTGGATAACCGAAGAGATTCTCCACATGATGCAAAGGAGACAAAAAATAACGCCAAGACATGGAGCAGAGTACAAGGAACTACACAGGGAGATAAGGAACAAATGCAGACAAGCTAAAGAGGAATGGCTCAACAACAAATTCCCAGAAGTAGAGAGACTGAGCAGGACTAATAA
This sequence comes from Ascarosepion bandense, assembly GCA_037127315.1. NCBI lineage: Eukaryota > Metazoa > Mollusca > Cephalopoda > Sepiida > Sepiidae > Ascarosepion > Ascarosepion bandense. Next base: position 2,851,717 of record JBBBDQ010000757.1, on the reverse strand, counting down.
AGCAGAGATGCATAAAGAGATAAGAGATCTGATAGGACAAAAACCTGCTCCTCAACATCATGCATAAAATCCAAGGATGGAAAAATCATATTGAAGAAAGGAAATACTCCAGCGATGGGAAGAGTATATAAAGGATCTTTTTTGCGACAGGAGAGAACAACCGAGAATACACAAGGAGGTGGATGGACCGGAAATACTAAAATCCAAAGTGGATGCAATGGCCAAACTGAACAGAATCAAAGCAGCTGGTCCAGACGGTATAGTGATAGAGCTGCTGATAGCCTTAGAAGAATATGGCATAGAACAAATTACCGACATAATAAACGAAATTTATAATAGTGGAATAATACCAGACAACCTATGCAAGTCGATATTTATACTACTAACAAAGAAACCAGGTGCAAACGAGTGCGAACTACACAGAAATATCAGCTTAATGAGTCACATTGCAAAATTGATTGTCAGAATTCTGATGAATAGAGCGAGAAGCAGAATCAGGCCAGAAATAGGACAGGAACAGTGCGGGTTCATCAAAGACACTGGAACCAGGAACGCCATATGTCTGATTAGGATGCCCTCTGAAAGGGCAATACAAATGAAGAAAGACTTGTACATATGTTTTATTGATTATGCGAAGGTATTCGACAAGATACGACACAAAGAATTGATGGAGATGCTCGGGAGCATCGACATTTTTGAGAAAGACATCAAAATAATCAAGAATCTCTACTGGCAGCAAACTGCCTGCTTACGAACAGGTAACGATTTCAAGAGATTTACAAAGATAGAAAGAGGCGTAAGACAAGGATGTGTCTTTTCACCGGATTTGTTCAACTTGTACAGCAAGAATATTTTGAGGACCCAAGATGACACGCTAGGATTTGTTATTGGAGGCCACAGCTTGAACAACATAAGATATGCAGATGATACAGTGCTGATTGCAGACACGGAAAGAAAACTACAAGACCTCCTACAGAAGGTATCGGTGACAGAAAAGGACTACAAATAAGCTTTAAGAAAACTGAATGTATGGACATCAGCAAAAGGTGCAACCCAAAATGCCAAATACAAGTGGGGGATACCAGAATCAAGCAAGTACAAAAAGTTAAATACCTAGGAAGTGTTCTAACAGGAGATGGAAAGTGCGACACAGGGATCCGAATTCGAATTGGCATCGCAAAGGACGCGTTCCAAAAGCTGAGTAAAGTACTAACACACAGGAAAATTTCACTAGAAACAAAGAAAAGATTGCTGGATTGCTATGTGATGTCAATTCTTAAATACGGCAGTGAATGCTGGACAATATCATCGAAAATGAGGACAAAACTTGAAGCAGCAGAAATGTGGTTCTACAGAAGGATGCTGCGGGTATCGTGGACTAAACATGCAAGCAACGATGAGGTGTTGGAAAGAATGGCAACAAAAAGGAAATTAATACTGAGCGTTAAGAAGAGACAACTGAAGTTCCTGGGACATGCAATAAGAAAGGAGAGCTTGGAGAACCTGATACTCACAGGCCAGATAGAAGGAAAAAGAGATAGAGGAAGGCAGCGGATAACATATTTGCAGGGCCTGATCAGGTGAATGACGGAACGGTGTTGCGAGTGTAATAGGAGCAAACATACTAAGAGCCACAAGGCATAGGGAGACGAGGAGAACCATGATCGCCTACGTCCATGAAGGGACAGGGCACATAGAAGAAAAGAAAAGTGTGTCACGTAGCTGATGATGTTAGTTTCAACATCACAAAATACATATGACTATTGGACGAATTATTCCGTTTACGAAGCATTGGAGTCGGGATGGTAACGTCAATAAAGGAGAAATTTTTACTCATACTATTTATTTCTCTCTGTCTCTGTTTTCTCTCTCTCTCTCGCTCTCTCTCTCTCTCTCTCTCTCTCTATATATATATATATATATATATATATATATATATATATTTGTTGTGGCAAATCTTTATCGCCAAGTTGTTGTGGCCTGTTATGGCCAGGAAGAAAAACCCGGGAATAAGAACACAGTGTATCAGAATAATAGAACATATATACAAGTAAGAGTGTTGCTAATCAGCAAATAGAAATTAAGTCCGAACGGTATAGTTACGCTGCCTCTCGACTGTTTCTAGACTGTCACCTGGCTGCGTCACAGCTGTCTCCGGGAAGTCACGCAGGTTAGTATTATGTTGACGAAGGAAGAGTCCATTCCTATAGATAGGGCACCAACGGTCTTTATTATAATATTAAAGATATAAAATTTATATATTTACAAAATGTCAGTCAGTTAAGTGCCATACGTGGTAAACGCTTTGGCGATTATGTCTCGAAAGAGACATGACTGACTAGGCAGAAGATTATCCCGCAGTAGGTTGCCATTGCTTTCTGCGGTAGATTGGTTGCCAGCAAAAGCTATAGAACTCAATCTGTCCTGTTATTTAACCCATAACTGGAAGAAAGAGACGGATTAATAACTTTCCCAAGGGTATTTGCGCGTAAATGAATGCAATGAATTCAACTGGAATTCGAACTTGGCTCCCCGATTTCTCGTTCCAAGCCGATAGTCACTTTACCACAACGCACATCCGGTCGTATCAGTGTTTTATATATTTATATTCAATATTTACGTGGCATGTAGGTTTTCAGGAGGACATATACCGGTTTCGCTGTGTAGCATTTTTCAAAAGCTTTTAAAGGTTAATCGGCTTATCACAGGCTATCGCTTATGCTTGGGATAAAAAAAAAAACAAAGAAAAAAGTAAAAAGCAAAGGACACAACTGGTTTATTTCTACCGCTCGTCTTGAGGGAAATGCAATCCTTTTTGAGGGACGTAACTCAGGTTAGGGACGTGCATTGCAGTGCAATGTATATCAGTTTGGAACGAGAAATCGGAGAGCCGAGTTCGAATTTAAGGTAAATTCGTATCATTCACTTACGCGTTAATATCTTTGGGAAAGGTATTAATCCGTTTGCTCTCCCTTCAGCTAGGGGTTAAATAGCTCGAGAATTTGGTTTCTCTAGCCTTGATTGGCAACCAGTTTACTTCATTAAGTAACGACAACCTACTGTGAGAAAACCTTCTGCACAGTCAGTCATGTCTCGTTCGAGACATGATCGTCGAAGCGTGTATCACATATGGCACTTAAATGACTGACTAAACTCTGGTGTGTGCACTGAGTTGAGTCTGACTTTACTATTACTGACGAAATATTTTTCTTTGTTAATGTTTTTTTTAGGGGTCTTGTTGTCGCAATGATAATATGGGAAGATACTGAAGTTTGGTAGATTTCGACCTCCGCATTTTCTCTATATTGAGAAGATTAAGAAGAATCTTTGAATTACGTCCCTTTTTTACCATCTACAAGTATAATAAAAACTACATATAAATATTTCAAACATCAGGTGAATTTCCCAATATATGATTATTATTTTTCTATATAGCAAAATTTGCTCATAACTTATAATACTTTCATTTTTCACACACGCACACATACATACATATTTGTCTATATTTCTGAGATGAGGGAGTATTTATTCTATTTACATTATTCGGACTATTGTCCTAATCTTTGTTGCCATTTGTACGACGTTTTGGCCGTTGTACGCCCCGGCCTTCTTCAGGTGCTAAGAATTTCGAACCGATCTTCATTCCTTGCAAAGAGTCTTTTTTATAATCATGAGTTATCTCCCTTTAAGCCTGTAAGTTCCTTCTTCACCACTGCTGTAACCTGGTTTTGAACTCACAATCTCTTTGGGTCAAGTCACAGGAACTAACCAACGTCTATATCCACTGGGCCATGTCTCCTTAAGATGAGGACAATAGTTCAAATAATCTAAATAGTATACATACATAATAGTATATATATATATATATATATATATATATATATATATATATATATATATATATATATATATATATATATATATATATATATAAGGAACGAAGAAAATATTAACAACGTTCAAAACATTAATTTAAAACAGTGCTCAATGTAGAAATAGAGCTATGAATATTTAATATAAATTATAGTTTAAATTAAAATTTGTACATGTTCTAAACTATAATTTATAATATATATATATATATATATATATATATAGAGAGAGAGAGAGAGAGAGAGAGTAAGATGTCTTGCAAAATGGAAGAGGTTTCCATGTCACACGAATACCTTTTTCACTTTTTCATAGACCTTTCCCCCAAGATTATTTTTGATAAATGAATGGTTTTATGTAATTATCACATACACCGGGAAAGCGTTGTTTCAGACCTACGTTTCTGGTGTACATCATCCGAAAGTGCGGGGGGGGGCGAGATTTTCGTTTCCAACCGTCAAAGAGGATCTACGACGTGCAGTCAAAAGGGACTAACTTACCTAGACACGTCAAGCACCCACACACCTCTGAGTAAATGTTGCTAATTAGATTCTGTTTTATAAATTGCATTAAGGGACGAAACGTATCGCCTAAGAAAAGTTTTCTTTATGTGATTCTACAAAAGGATGCTGAAAATACTAGAAACTGAAAATGCCAACAATGACGAAGATTTAAAGAAGATTGAAGCAAAAGGACATTTATGATTAACATTAGAAAGATACAGTAATGATTTCTAAGAAACCTAACGAGGAAACAAAGCTTAGAAAATTTGATACTCACAGGACAGATTGGAGACAAGAGAGACAGATGCAAACAACGGTTAATCTATCAAGCAAATGCGAGTATGGTGGAACAATTTTTAAGAGAGTTAATAAAAATACATTTATGAAGAGCCAGAAAGAAAAGGTGGGGAGAGTCATGATAACCAATGTCCTGAAAGAATAGGAAAAAGAAGAATAGGAAAAAGAAGAATAGGAAGAAGAAGAAAGTATCATGTGTCCAATTTTATCAGGATAATTTATGATGTGTTCTATATATTTGATGGGGATTTGGGAAGCTTTCCTTTTCGCATTAGTTGTTAAACAGTTAAAAGTGTTGAGAAGTTTAAAAGTATTTACAATGAATTTCCGTCGTCATGAGGGCGACGAATTCAAAGTGTTTTTAAGTCAGTCAGTTAAGTACCATACGTGATACACACTTGGGAGATCATGTCACTTTAGATACATTACTGACTCGGCAGATTTTTCCTCCAGTAGAGTTCCATTTCTTTTTACGGTATTCTGGTTGCCGACCAAGGCTAAACAATCAAGTCTGTCCTGCTATTCAACCCATATCTTCGGAGAGGAGAGATCAATTCAAAGAGTTCCCCAGAATATTTGTGCGTAAATAAGTATAACGAACTCGACTGGAATTCGAACTCTCATTCCAATTTCTTATTCCAAACTAATACTTAGTACACGACAACGCACATCATCAGTTGAAACCTCAAATAGTTGCGGATTTGATTTTGTTAGTGAGATGTAAGTTGATGTTTATGGGATCATATTTGTTGGTCGATGTCCGATAGACATTTAGTTTGAACTCATTATCAGTGCTGTTTAACACAGCTTGATGAATGAGATAATTTGATATTTCATGACGGATTCCCTGGTCGATAGTCGAATACCAATAAGTATCTCAAATTATGATTTTACCAAACCTATTCACCTAAAATATTTTGGTCTTATCCTGAAATATGATGACGCAGTTTTGCTATTTTCTAACCGTATGCACGCACACCAAATTATATATATATATATAGTTTATTTGTCTGAACATTAATTTTGATCGTTACTCGAATTTGCGAAAAAATCTGAAATTTTGCGTATAAAACTTGATTTAATTTCGATTGGCCTGCGAAATCATTCGGGGTCGAGCGGTCTCAGACGCACCAGATCAATTGGTGGTTTCCCCTACATTGTTAGGGTAGGCATGTGCGAATCCTGCCGAATAACAGACATTTTTGTAACAAAATTATTCACAAAATTTATATATTTATGTCTGCAGAAACAAATATATAAACATAATGTTTGATTAAAAACAGGAGAGTCACTCAAATACGAGTATCGATTAAAAATAATAATAAAAATAAAGAAATAAATTTAATATGTCGGTTGTTGAATTCATTTCGTTAATCTTCAGAACATTCCGTAATATATATATATGTATATGTATATATATTATATATATTTTCCATTTGTAAATTTCCATTTATATATATATATAATTTTTGTAAGAAGATTACAAATGGACAGCAGCAAACAATAGCAAAATAATTCATGTGTTTATCCGCCATCATCAGGCGGTCGGTAAGATCTTACAGGGGCAGTTGATGCGTACAAACCATGTGACATATTTGGGAGCAGAATCTCAATTCGAAGAAAAGTTCTCAGATATGTGCCATATCATTGAAAACAGTGAGACCTCAGAAAAGGATCTAACTGAAAAACAAAATAGTGATCAGCAGTACTCATCCCTCAAAGTCTCTCATAACATAGCATATTAAATGTTACAAAAGCTTACGGAAAGTTAGGAAACGTTATTAACCAACTTATTTACTTAAATCTGCCAGTGGATTCGAATTTACAGATTAATTCGACATTTTGAACCATGAAATCTTCCGTGGTCGAGTGGTAAAACACATCAGATCTAATGGCGGCTTTTTTCCCGGTATATGGAAGTCACAGCTTCGAATCTTGCCGGAAAATACATATTTTATTAGCAAAATTTCTCGAATATTCAGGCCAGTGGTCATAAATGTACTGTTTAATTATAGAAAAACAGACTTCACTCAAATACGAATATCCATTAAAGTTAATATTCAAACAAATTTATACACACACACACACACACACACACACACACACACACACACACACACACACATATATATATATATATATATAGATAGATAGATAGATAGATAGATAGATAGAGGAACCATATCTCCATTCCAAAAAGTTTAATTGAATAATATAGGCATATTACAACTACTTATTTCCATACTGATCCTTTCCTGTTGTCTCCTCACTTTCTTGATGTTCTGATGGAATTCATCAAAGAATACGTGTTTTCCTAAGCAATTTCGATCCATTCCACGATCATCTTCAGAGGTAATTTATGAGGACAAACTTATTTCAACTGAGATAAAATTTGCATTCCACGATGATGATGATTTTTAAATGAATTTCATCTTAACATCAGGAAACGGGTTAGACAACCGGAAAGAATTAATTATAAAAATAATTAAACACAATATGTCTATATTATTCAAGGTAATACACACACACACACACACACACACACACACACACACACACACACACACACATATATATATATATTGTCATCCGCAGACAGATCTGTTTCGCCGTATCACAGCTCATCAATACGGTTAGACTCCGATTGGTTTTTTACCCAGGATTGAAACCGAAATGGCGTCAGTCGGCGACTCTACTCCTGGGATATGGGCGTTCGGTGGAAGTAAGCAGACTTTTTAGCGCATATCATTATACGCGCCCAATAGCTAGAGCGCTCTAATTCATTTCACTGAATGGGCGATGCGTACATGCCAGAGTAGCTACTGTTTATCAAAGTCCGCTATTTTTCAGTAATTAAGGTTTAACACCTACCTACCCGAGTTTCAGGTGTTAGGACCTTGTGCCTGACGATACATAACGATTGAAACCCAGGCAGCTTGGTGTTGAAACCTTAATTATTGGGTGTATAGATTTTTGCTCTACTTCCTTAATTTTGTATTGTGCATTATTTCATACATTTGAGAGCTGTTGATTACTGCCTTAATCTGTATTATTGTTGTTATATATATATATATATATATATATATATATATATAAAGTCATAGTTGTCATCGTTTCCATGAAATCTACCCATTTCTAAAGTGCCCTCTGTCTGTCTGTCTGTCAGTTTGTCCGTCTCTCTCTCTCTCTCTCTCTCTATATATATATATATATATATATATATATATAACTATATATATATATATAGAGAGAGAGACAAGCAGACAAACAGAGAGAGCACTTTAGAGATTGGATAGATTTCATGTAAACGATGACTACTATAACTTTACACTATGTTCTTTGGCTACTGAAATGAACACAGTTTGGTTCGGCTATCAAATTAAACGCTCTCATTTACCGTGTTTGTTTATATCCTGTGAATAACGCGCTGTGAAAGCTGCCTGTTACGCGGATAGGTCAGTGGTAAGATGTTCGTCTAATGACAAATTAGTCTGATTGTAATCTCAGCTTGAAGCTAAACGGATAATCTAGCTGCACTGAAGAGGTGTGATACAGCGAAACAGGCTTCTTTGCTGGTGATTAATTTTTCAATCATGCACCGATAGTTTAGAAAGGAGGCACTCCGACTGACATTAAATCGCTTGAGTTCCGATCTCGGCTGAATGCAAGTGAATGTCTAGGCACACTGATGAGCTGTGATACAGCGAACCAAGCTTGTATGTGGATGGCTAATATATATATATACATTAGGTAAATATAAGGACTGTAATCCGACAAGATCATAGAATGAAATTAGAAAATAGTAGGAAATGTGTCTTAATCTAACTTACTTCACATTTAATAAAGCTTCTTCAGAGATCTGGTTAAAGACAAGAAATTAAGTTTTTTAAGAATAATTTCTTTGTTTATGAAAGTGAAAGAATGTGAAGCTTTCAAGAAAATTATAATATACAATCTAAGAAATGTGTACGGGCTTTCTTTAAAATATAAATTAGAGGTCAGGGATACTAAAATTAAACAGGTGCAGAAATTTAAATACATGGGAAGTGTTTTAACAGAGGACGTAAAGTGCGATACGGAGATCCGAAGGCATATTGGCATGGGCAAGAATGCATTCCAGAAGCTGAGAAGAGTATAATGAGATAGAAAAATTTGGAAACAAGGAAGAGAGTACTGGATTGTTATGTATGTGGATGGCTAATATATATATACTACTAGCAGCATAGCCCGGCGTTGCTCGGGTGTAATGAAAGCTTTAAAACTAATCCATGGTCCTGGAGCTCAGACTCAGCCTAAAGAATATTTCTGTGAAGTTTGGTGAGAATCGGATAAAAATTGTGGATTTGTATAAGGAATATACAGACAGATAAACAGACACACACACACACACATCTTGCCTTTTATATATATATATATATATATTATCGATTTTCTGCACTATTGTAAGAACTTCAAGCTTGAAACTTCTGAATATCGTTTCTGATGTCTTTGTCTATGAGTTTATCAAATTTGATTAAAATCGGACGACTCACTTCTATAACCCGATTTTTTCGATTATCGATTTTCGATATTTATCGGGGGTACCTCGACACTAAACCTATCCAAGAACACTCGCAAACGCTTATAGTACAACTGTGTAAATTTTCAAGAAAATCGGTTCAGCCGTTTCGGAGTCTATAGATAACAGACACACACACACAGACACATACACAGACAAAGTTCAATTTATAAATAAGTTTAGATCCTCTTCTATGACGGTGATTGCTGGACAATCTCCTCAAGGATGAAGGAGAGACTTGAAAAAAGAGAAAGGTGATTCTACAGAAAGATGCTGAGGATGCCATAGACAGAACATGTGAGCAACGACAAGTTTTTGGAAATTATGGAAACGAAAAAGAAATTTATATTTAACATCAGGAAGAGACAGATGAAGTTTCTGGGATCCGCAACGAGGAAAGAAGGCATGGAGAATCTGATAATCACGGAGGATAGAGGGAAATAGAAACTGGGGAAAACAGCGCGTACTTGATGGGCTTAAGCAAATGGATAGCAGAATGGGGTTTGGGGGTAATTAGACAAAGTGTATTAAGAGCTACAAGAGGCAGGAAGATCCAGAGGACCACGAACGCCTATATCTCGAAGGGACACTGCTCATTAAAAAATATATATATATATTTATATTAAGAATAGACATAGATTTCCATGGCGGTAGAACAACTTTAAGAAACATGCACAATGCAATCAACACGTGTTTATTAGAAACTGCTTTCAGGGTGTGTGTGTGTGTGTGTGTGTGTGTGTGTGTGTGTGTGTGTGTGTGTGTGTGTGTGTGTTACTCTGCACTTACAGGTGGATTTGGTTGGTGCGGATTTGTTCTAACTTATTTTTCACATGTGTTTTTATAAACGTATATATAAATATGTGTATGTGCATGTATATATATATATATATATATATATATATATATACATATATATAATTATTAGGCCACCTCATTTTAAAAAAAGAACCATTCTATTTTCATTTAAATTATCCACTTGGCAATAAATACTAAAAATAGTATGAAATACATAATAAAAAAAAACTGTGGTGGCCTAATAATTATATATATATATATATATATATATATATATATATATATATAAACGATTCCATAAATCATATCATATGCCCATGAAAACACAAGCGTTTATATATATATATATATATATATATATATAGGAGGATCGTGATAGATGAATTAATTGCATATACATATACACACACAGACACACACAGACATACGCACACATACACTCGCACACCAACATATATATATATATATATATATATATATATATATATATATATTGATTGATTGATTGAATTGTGATCTCATTTTCTCTCTTGATATTTCCCCTCTCAATATTTGTATTATGCAAAAATGTTTTCGAACATGGTAAAATTCACAAAAAAAAAAAACTAAAAAAAATGAAAGAAAACATCTACATACATAGACAAATGATCATTATCGTGCCTTTTTCCATTTGTCTACTGACTTGTACGTGTGCATAATGTTTCCGTATAGCAAGTGTCTTCTTCTGGTAAGGACTTTTCCAAGGTTAAGTTAGGTGCTGTGTGTCCTTCAGCCGTGAACGCTGCTATGGTAACCGATGACGTAGGAAACTGAAGACGTCGGACGGCGTTGGGTGATGGGGGGGGGGGGCTTCATCGAAATTTTGTAAAGTACGACGCGCAAATAAAAATTGGATATCGTATAAAGCGGTTAAAACTCAAATAGATAGCTTGATATATTTGTTCAACAAAATGTATAAATTGTGGCTGGAATCAGAAATATTAGTGAAATCGATAAAAGATTGCAGAGGAGGCAAGGTAACATCTACAAGGGTTCCGTATTATTTGTTAAAAATATTTCGGGTAAAGATTACTATCAAACATTTATTATGATAATATTCAGCCAGTAACAAGCTCCATAACCACTCAAAAAAAGAAGATTAATTTTGAAACAGTTGTGCTGGATAAGGGGGTATGTAATGTAAATGAAGGTGGAGTGAAGATTAGAAAGCGCAAAAAAACAAAAGCTGTTATGAAGAGACGAGTAAATTAAATCTTAATACGAGACATGAACCTTAATTTCTTAATACTTTATTATCTAGAATATTCTGTCAGTCACACTCAGCCAGTGTCAGCGTAAAGACCTAAACTGAACGTCGCCCTTACGTTCTGCGTTTTTGATATATATATATTTCCCCTTCTTCCCTACCCACTGTGTTAATGTCTAGACAACAACTTTCTAACACAATCTACTCTCTCTTTTAACACACCTCCCATTATTCTTTCATATTTTATCTTTTTTTTCCTTCTTTCATGCAAACTTCCGGTGTATGAATTACTTTTTGATTAAACGTCTGGTACATGAATTTTGTCCTAAGAAAGCGATGCTTTCCCCGCTGAAATGACCATACGACATATGTAATTTTCGGAGTTTTATTTGAAAATATACATATTTGGCTCTGTAAATAGACAGTACTATTTACACTGAGCCCTCTACCAGGAGCCTTTTTTTAATATTAATCAGATTAATATTAATAAGATCTGTTTTGAGTTTTTACCTAGATTACATTTTCGTTTGTGATTTATATATATATATATATATATATATATATATATAGATGGATAGATAGATGGATAGCCAGGTGAAGAGCATCAACAGTTTTACAATTCCGAGTTCTCCGGCATTTACTTTTTCCATCAACGGAAATAGGATTTAAACAGAGGTTTTAAAAATTAAGTTAACACTTTGGCCGTTAAGATTGAAAGAAAAAAAATCATGTATTTCCAAAAATATAAAATTTTTATCAAATTTGAAGTGGATCTCTATTTTGATTAGTTAAACTGAAACAGAATTTTCCGTGTCACAATGTATTTTTAATTTTATATATATATATATATATATATATATATATATATATATTCAGAAATTATAACATGAATATGTTATAATGTCACTACAAAAGTAGCTATTTTGTTTTAACACTTCTTGTGTCTTATCAAATGATGAGATTTATATCAAGTTGAAGGGTTTTAAAAGGTTAAAAAAAAGCAAAACTCATTTAATCAGGGAGACATTGTTGTATGTATAATGTGGACCAATCAGAGTAAAGCAACTTCTAATTTGGAGAAGAGGTAAGCAGACTTAAAAATAATTTGGTTGGGCATTAGTATTAATATTTGATTAAATTAAGATCAGCATTATTTATTAACTATTAGATCTACTTTATTTTTGTTGCGAAATTTTAAAAATAATTTGTAAGATTAACAATAAATTTAACAATTTATTAGATTTATTAGAAAGTTATTCATATATTAAACGAGGAAGAGAAAAAACGCACACATTAATAAACCTACAAACATCCACATATGGAAAAATAGACGAGTATATTCACATACACTGGCAAACATAAACATATACAGATTAATATACCCACGTATATATACATGCACAAATTTCAAAATTTTGTTTTTATCGACTTGTCAATTTTTTTGTTACATTTTAAAGCTCTCTTTCGACACAGACTGGATTACCACGTATTGGATACAGTCAGGGCGAATTCGTAACGTAACTAGCCTTGAATGAATGAGGTCATGGCAGACACAATCATATTTCACTGCATGAACATATAAACATATTTAGATATATATTAAGCAAATGCACAAGCTAAAAACATAAACGTGCACGACTAAAAACTCCACAGATCGTAAAGATATAAAACCAGATAGATGGAAATGCACAAAACATCTGACATCAAACTTGGTGAATACACCATACACAAATCATTTGCGTATGCATGGACAAAATGTCACACATATATATGCTAAGCCCCATATTGTTCATATGAAGTTATACCTGTGTGAGCCCCAATTGTCGAGCTCGCGTGTGCGTGTGTTTCTGCGCACGTCAATGGGTGTACAAGTGTTATTCTATGTCTGCGTTTGTATAAAACGCGTCACGACGACAAATATACCTCCCAATTTTCATCCCTCTTTCACAAAAAATCATCAATATACGAATCTCTATATATATCTAGTATTTAAAAAGAAAAAAATTAAAACAGTTTGTCTGACGATCGCAAAAGCGTGAAACCACGGACCACAATCTATCTATCTATCTATCTATCTATCTATCTATCCTTACACAGACATACACACATACATATATACATACACACACATATATACATATATATATATACATGCACACACATACACATATACACATACATACAAATACATATATATATACACATACACACATACATATACACACATATACGCACACATACGTATATATAAATATAGACATGCATACATAGACATCTGAACATACATACATACAAATATGAATATATATACATACATATATATATATATATATACACATATGCCCATACAAAAGCATACATACGTACATGTAAGACATACACACATGCAAGTAAATGCATGCATATATATACATATCAGCAACTAAAGGAAATATAAATATGTCTACTAGTACAAAAGAACAGATACTATTCTTATATACATATATATACATTAATATTTAGACATTATTTTGCCTGTATTTGATGGGTACCTTCATCCGACTCGGACGCTCTAACAAATACCCCCCAGGTACACAATCCTGCACATATCAACACAATAGCACTCGGAAAGCACCCAACTCAATGCTGACCGCCACCTATACAGCAATGAGGCATCTAATCTGACATTGATTATCGCGCCAATACTCGACAGGGTCCAAACGACACCTACTAATCATGATTCTCAAGGCCCAAGTTCCACACTATTTCCAAACTATATATATATATTGTTTCTGAGATTCTTTAAGATGTCTTTCTCATTCATCTCAAAACGCACAGCGTAAGGGAGACGTTTGGTTAAGGGCTTTACACTGACAATGGCTCTGAGTAACCATCTATATTCGTTTAGCATTCTCGTTCAAACGCATAGACTACGAGAAGCAGATGTAAGGTTACGTACTTCTGGATTCGGTGGTCTTGAGTAACACTAGATCAAACATTGATATAGGTTTCTTTTATTTGTTTAGTGTGAAATTTAAGTGCCATACTTATAAACATACAGATTGACACTTGACTTAAAGAGGTCAATATTTTTGTTCTTAGGAAATCATCTACGTTGGAGTCTGTACAACAAAACATCAGTTTCGAATTTAATTTAAGAAAATAGTTTGTCATTACTTTCTAAGGTAGACTAGTTACAAAGCAAGGCTATAGAACCCACACCGTACTGCTATTTAACCCATAGTTGTAGAAAGAAGTGGCGGCTTATTACCTCCCCCAAGGGTAACTGAATGTAAAAAATTCGACTGGAATTTGAACTCGAATCTCCGATTTCTCATTCCGATATATGCTGCACTAGAACGCACATCCTCACATAGACATATATTTTTAAAGTTTTAATGATTTTTTTTGTAATCCGACATTTATATTGCTTTAATTAAAAGCCGTTTTTAGTGCATGCTCTTGTTTGAAATAAACACATTTTTTGAAGAGTATGTATTATGTTCTCTTTATTAAGATTTATCGAGTGCGCAGGCTGTTAAACCCCGTTGTGTCCATTTCAAATAATGGTATCAACTACAAATAACGTTTGAAGTAATATATAAATCGATCATTCAGTAATAAATCTGAACACTCTCTGCTACTGGCGTGGGTTTACATTGTATATAACAAGCTAAAGTCAGCCTATCTATACCTAGCGCATAGCTCAGAGGTAGAATAGCCGACATGTCAATTCCGTCGGTTTTCAATCCTGGCTAAAAGCAATCGAATGTCTAACCGCAATGATGATACAGCGAAACAGATCTGTTTGCGGATGACACTATATATATATATATATATATATATACTTTTGCATTTCGTTTGTACTTTGTATCAAGCACTTTTTCTTTTTTTTTTTTGTGGTTGATTCCGTTAGGGTTTTTTTTTCTTAACTGCGGAGTATCGTATGTCTTGTCCTTATTCCACGGATTTCTTTTTTTTCTCCCCTCTTATCCAACGCCTTAGTGCACCGGATTGTAACGGAATTAGGTTCTGTTTGTTAATGGTTTTCTTAAGGTTTATCTTAGTATAAATTTAAAACTTAAATACTTGCAGAGTCTATTTAGTTATTATTTTGAATATATATATATATATATATATATATATATATATATGTGCGTGTGTGTGTGTGTGTGTGTGTGTGTGTGTGTGTGTGTGTGTGTGTGTGTGTGTGTGTTAGATTCAGCGTTACTCCAAGCCACCGAATTCAGAAGTACGTGACCTTATATCTGCATCTCGTATTCCAAGCGTTTGAACGAGAATTCTAGACAAATATATATATCCCGAAGATTAACGAAATGGTTTTAAACAACAATTTGAAATTATTTGTTTGTTCATTATTTTTGATCGATACTCGTATTTAAGTAGATATTCTGTTTATAATCAAACAAAACAGTATACATATATTTATTTCTACCAGCCTGATTATTTACAATACGAAAATGTGTCATTCGGCAGGATTCGTGGTCGAGAGGTTTAAGACGCGCCATTTGGTGGCTTCCCCTATCTTGATAGGGGTTACAGGTGCCGGAAGAGTAATGGCCTTCCAAGCACCTAAGTCGGAAGATATTTCGCAGTTAATTTTGTCCCCTATGACTTTCTCGGACGGATTAAATGCTTTCTGCAGCACGTCACGACACAAAAATGGATACGTCGTCGGTGTAAGCTGATATTCAAGCTCGAAATCCACCAGGGACACTAATTTCACATAGGACTGGTCTGTACGCCCTTATCACTAAGCCGGCGAAGGATAATCTCCACTGCCTAAGCGTAAAATAGGGGCGACAGCAAACAACCATGATGAACCGAACGTGACAGCACAAAAGCCATTTCCCATTAATCTGTATTGCAGGTACAACAAGCTGATTCACTTGCAGAAGTCGGTTTAAATTCAGCGGTTTGCAGAAGAGCAGACAAGTACTGATAGTTGACCCTATCGAACGCCTAGGACTGATCCAAATTGGTTTACCTGGCTCCAGCATCATCATTTGCACCCTTTAGGATCGTACGGATCCGATTCAGGTTGCTGTCAATTATTAGTCCTTTACACCACAAGTTTGTTCCGGTCCCAAGAGACTGCAAACGCCGCGTCAAGGAATTAAAAATAGGAAGAAAGGTAATATATGCAATTTTATTGTACCTTAATTGCTGTATTTAATCATCATACAAAGAAACTTATTTGTGACTATGAGGATCAACATAAAGAGACACGATATGCCCAAATTATTTAATCAAACATTATATATATATATATATATATATATATATATATATATATATATATATATATATAAGAAAGAATTAAGGTAGACACGTTTTTCATGCTTAATTGGAAGTATGGGCCTATTTCAGGCGAACCATCATCAGCTTCCGTCTTTATTGTACAGAAGATTTTACACGAATGAAATTCACAAACAAAGACCCCCCAAAAATTCACAAAGACCCTCCCTCAAAAAAACGGAATAAATTTTTATTTTCATTCCGGTTTCTTTTTTTTTTTTGGTGGAGGTGTCTTTGTTTGTGAATTTCATTCGTGTAAAATCTTCTGTACAATAAAGACGGAAGCTGATGATGGTTCGCCTGAAACAGACATACACTTCCGATTTACCATGAAATAACTTGTCTGCCTTAATTCTTTCTTATATTTGCTCTATATGTATTTATATACATATATATTTAGAGCTCTCTTAGTGAGTTATCCTACCACTGTATGTACAGGAGACTCCTTTGGATTCGTCTATATCTACACCGCATGCTTATATATATATATATATATATATATATATATATATATACGTATTATCCTACGTCACCTGAATGATACTATACATATGTGCACCCTCATATGAATATTTGTTAAATTACATCACTATATATATATATATATATATATATCCTTCTATCCTTAAACTTTACCAGAGTCTATATCGCTATTTCCGTGAAAAATGCCTAAATGAATTACATTGTTTTCTTCCACAATAGTAGTCTCGCCACACTATAGTTCATTGTAATGGACCACAGTCATTCCTTTCGTATTCCATTGTTCCGCTTGAACAACTACTTCCCACTAAGCGTTGCTTTGTGGCACTAACTCCCAAAGGGATGCTTCCCTGCTCACTACAATCTTAACCAGTTCATGTATAGGTTTAACCGTTAACTTTCCCACATATCACCAGAAACCCTGTATTTAACCTTTTACTCTCTATCTCTCTACCACATGCGTCTCTTGGGGCTTAGTGTCATATCAGGTTGAAAGACTGGCTCCTTTAAGATTACCGAAGTTAAGCAATGCCGAGCCTGGTTAGTACTTAAGATGGTTGACAGTTTGGGAATACCAGGTGCTCTAATCGTGGATGTGCGAGTAGTGCAATAGATAATGGCTCAGAATTGTTAATCGGAGAGCCGGGCTCCAATTCCAGTTGGGGTCGTTATATTAATTTACGCGTAAATACCCTTTGGCAAGGTAATTATCCACTTCTTCTCCCACATTGGCCCTGGGTATGATGATAAACTGGATCCAGCAATAAGGGGCATGGAACAACCTCTTAATTGATATTTTTCCCAGGTCCACCCTGATCTGAAATGGTAGCACCTGTTAGGGCAAATAGTTAACTCCCAAATTTGGGTAAAAACACTATGAAAGTATAAAAAATAGACTTTTATATAAAAATAAATATTTTTCAAGGAAAAAATATGGTCATAACACATTTTTGAAGCAAACAAAATTATTACCAGCAATAGATTTTTAATACAAAACTAGAAGACGTCTTCATTTTTCTAAAATAAAAAAAATAAAAAAAATAAATTTTTCATCAAAACCTAAATCAACCTACTCACTATAATTGAACATTAATAAAAACAATAACAAATCTTTAAAACCCCACCATTTTGGCATTAAATAACCCACGGAGGTTGATATGCCGTTAAACAAAACTTAAACTCAAACTCGAACTCAAACCCTTTTCCCACTCTAGTTATTTGTTGATTAGTATGCCTTGTAAATCATTATTACGTCACATCTTCCCAAAAATCTCGAACAATCTTTAAATATTTTCTGGCTTTAAATAACCTGCAACGTGTTGAAAAGCTGTATAAAATAAATCAATCAAATATTGATTGAAGTTGAAGGCAATATAAAGAGAAAAAACGAAAATATAAGATAAATATATATATATATATATATATATATATATATAGAGAGAGAGAGAGAGAGAGAGAAAGAGAGAGAGAGAGAGTAAACGTTTAATTGAAAAAGAACAATGTGGTAAAAATAGTACAGGAAAATGAAAAAGAAATTAATGAAAACGAAATAAAGATGGCGTAGGAAAAAGGCTCTGGGCAAATTTGAGAGAGACATTGAAGTTCCTAGGGATGCAATCAAAATAAAATTGACACCTGCATGACAGCGTCGCATCCATTATTACCTTGATGCAAGGGCTTGTGCATTAATGCAACGCTTTTAATTTCTACCCGGCATTTGCAACTTGCTGTTGTTATTTATTACTGTACTATTATTGTGGCTGTTGTTGTTTTAGTGTGGGAGTGTCCTAATTATCATTTCATGTTGGGAAGAAATTTAAAAATCTAATTATCCGTAAAACAAAGGGCGAAAGACGAGAATTAAAAATATTTCTTCAAAAGCATAAAAATAATCATCGATTTTTGAGGACGGAAATTAGCGAAAATTTACGAAAGCATTTCAAAAGAAGGACATTTTTAAGCATTTTTAACAATAGTCTAAAACTGTTTATATCTGTATTTAGCCTTCGCAAGCGGACATGTCTGCTTTTTGTTTCTGAGAAACATTTGGTCCTATCAAGGGACGTAACTGTGACAAGATAGGTATGAAGTTTTTTTGTTTCTTTTTTTAAACCTGAATCTTTGAAAGACTAAATAATTGATATTATTGTAGGAACTTTGATATGGTGTAATGGTTAGCAAGCTTGTCTGCTAGATCAATTACGACTGAGTATTGAATTATTGATAGACAAGAAAAATTTTGTTGAAAACAAGAAAAAAGACTGGAATTTTATGTGATATCTATCCTCCTATCTGGAAGCAAATACTGTACAAACTCAAAGGTGAAGGAGAAACTCAAAGCAACAGAAATGTGGTTCTACAGAAGGATGCTGAGAATACCATGGACCGAACATGTGAGTAACAACAAGGTTTTGAAGAGGATACAAACTAAAACGAAACTTATACTTAGCATCAAGAAGGGATAGCTGATGTTTATGGAACACATAATGAGGAAGGAGGGCTTGGAGAATCTAATACTCACAAGATGGATAAATGTAAAGAGAGACAAGAGAAAGACGCAAGAGACATACTTGATAAGCATGAGCAAGTGGATGTCAGAGAGAAGTTTGGGAAGTATATCAAGAAGACAAGTATTGAGTGCGAAAAGGGATAGGGGCAAGTGGAAGCCCATGATCGCCTACGTCCTGAAAGTAGGGAATACGATTAAGTTCGATACTCATTGGGTGATCGATATTTCAGCAACAAAAATTATGCTTAATAAACTGCTATAAGTGTTATCATTTAACCGAGAAAGGGATATTAGTTATTATACTGCATTGTGTGAATTTCTGTACACAATTAAATCTAATAATAATAATCCTCTGTATTATAATAAAAACATATATATATATATATATATATATATATATATCCTGCTGTCATGCTCATATAGATAGAGACAATAGCGAGGAAGCGTTGGCTCAGTTCATTGTCTTTACTCCCAGTTATTAAACGTTACTATCAATTCTAAAAGCTCTTGCTGCATATTTGTTCTTCAATAGTATCTTATTTTATTTTATGCAATAGTTATGTTGTCGTGTAGCGAAGAGTATATATATATATATATATATATATATATATATATATATATATGAGGGCAAAAACTAAAGTAAATTTAATTACTACAGACAGTTTCTAAAGATGGAAAAATATAAAATACACACGAATAACGACCGACCGGTTTCAGTCTCAAGCTTCATCAGGGTCAACTGGGAATTTATTTCATCCTTTTTAAAATATTTAAAAATGAAGAATGAAAATTTTATATTTTTTATACATTTTTTGTATATATTATGCTGTCATTTTTAACAGTAGAAGTATACACGTTATAATAATAATAATAATAATAATAATAATAATAAGAAGA
The DNA here is from genome assembly GCA_037127315.1 of Ascarosepion bandense. NCBI lineage: Eukaryota > Metazoa > Mollusca > Cephalopoda > Sepiida > Sepiidae > Ascarosepion > Ascarosepion bandense. The sequence continues at coordinate 2,831,261 of JBBBDQ010000757.1, read as the reverse complement.
AGAAGAAGAAGAAGAAGAAGAAGACAGATTGCATTAAAAATCAAGGGAAAAGCGTACTTTTAGAGGATAACGCATTTAAAGCAACCAGTTTTTGAACATCATGGGCGCTACCTTATACCCCAAACTTAACTATATTCCATCGAATCGCGTTCAGTAAGTCGTTAAATGCCATACGTGATACATGCTTCAGCGATCATGTCTCGAAAGAGACTTGACTGACTGGGCAGTATATTTCCCGCAGTCGGTTGCCATTAGTTTCTTCGATAGACCGTCTGCCAATCAAGGCTACAGAACCCAATCTTATCTTTTATTTAACCCATAGCTAGAGGGAGAAAAGTATTTGCGCACAAGTGAATACAATGAATTCAACTAGAATTCGAACTTGACTCTCCGATTTCCCGTTCCGTGCCAATGTCCACTACACTACAATGCACATCCCGAATCACATTGCATGACCTATATAGATATATATATAGATATATACTTCCTACATTAAATGCCCATGCTTTTACTTCTATAATCTTGTTTTTTCAGGACATGAGGACCAGGTGTTATAAAGTTTGTATAACGCACGTAATTCTGGTTAATATTGCAAGGAAACACCCGAAAAAAAGGGTTGAGTAAAGAACAAGAAAAGACAAAATAACACCGTAATAATAGAGTATCCCGTATTTCTGTGTGGCAGTGCGTACGACTTAAAGGCTCCGCAATTCGGCCCACTTTCTGACAACCATTCGTTCGAGCAGACGTTCCACTCATAGCTGTTCGACAAGTGAATGTCCAGCAAATACATAATGGTCATAACCACGGTGTATTCCAGACAGACGGCTCTGGTTACGAGAAACCGTGGTCAGACAACATTAAAAGAGTCTTGCAAAATGGTGGTGAATTGCTTTGACATCAAAATACTTATTCATTTGGTTTAAAATCAAAATACCTTTTTTTGTAGAGTGAGTAACCATGGTCAAATGCCAAATAAATCACAGAATTTTCTAACATACACAATTGCTAAAATTTACAATAAGCAATAAAAATAAAATAAAAAAAGGATAAAAGCAAAAAATAATATTAAGCAAGCAAACAATATAAGCAAAACAAAGCAATAATAATATGGCAAAAATTTCACAAGCTGAAAAATGGCGTTGACACCCAAAAGTAAATTCGGACAAACGAACGTAACGTTCTGACTTCAAAACAAAACAGATCGGGACTGAGTCACATGAAACCGCGAACAAGCCTAGTTTATTGGCTAGAAAAAATCCCAGCATGCACCTGTGGGTTTTGTAGGGGCCTCAGATATGCTTGTTAAATAGACAACCAAAATTCCCGCAATTTAAAATATCAGAAAGTTGAATGAATGGTTAGAAAAATGAAAGTATTTTGTTTGAAAAATAAGTGTCATTTTATTACTAGAACTAAATAACATTTTTAAGAAGTAAAATACTTGAATAGAAAATGCATGTAGTTAATTATTTTGTATGATTGAAATGTTCCAATAGAAAAATGCACGTGGTTAAATGATCCAGAGAAATAGTTGTAAGTAGCTAAGTGTACAGGGGCGTATACTGATAGTAGCAGAATGTATGTATTTAAAAAGATTGTTCCTTCCCTTTTTTAGTAGGTTGTTGATGAGTTGAGAAAGAAGGTAAAGCAAATAAAGAAATTGTACTGAGTAGTCTTTAGTTTTTTCGAGTCAGTTGAAGATGACCTGTTATTGCTGTTGTTGTCTTTTTTTTTAGGGGGGGGCGGATGGAGTGTAAACGAAGAAAGGAAAATTGGAAGTAAAGGTAGAATAAATATATGTCGACTAGACATGACCTCGGCTTGAAGTTACTTCCTTACATTGCGACGAGATGCTATCAGATACCGCTCCCATTCTGGCTAATTTTGACTGGTCAAGAAATGTGTTTAAAGTAGTGGATTTTAGTCATCTGACTGGCTTCAAACGGACAGTATTTTCATTTTTCATTTTCTTAGGTGTTAAGAAATATTAATTGGCGTCATAATTAATTTTGCTGTTTTCTATCCAATCAGAATCCAGAATCTTTCTTTTCACACTGACTTATAAAATTTGCCTTGGTCTGGGTTTTTCCTAAATGTTTTTAGTAGTTTGGATCCGATTTTGCGGGTGTGCAATTTTACATTTTTCGTTTGCGTTAATTGTTAGATGATATAGGATTTGTATCCTACAGTTTCTACCTATAAATAGGGGAGTGGCAGGTGTCTGGCAATCATTCCCACCGACTGGAATCAACATCTTTACTTAGCAATTGTTTTGTTAATGTGTACATATTGTTGGTACTATTGTGGTCACGTGATTAAAGCTTGAGTTACATAGCGCCAGTTTTTTCCCACTGTCTCGGCGTAAACATGACCGCTCCGCTAGCAGGGTGTTCCAAGAAGGAAAAAAGAGCAGTGATACGATTTTTCTGGTCGTAAGATGTATCAGCGTCTGAAATTCACCGGAGTCTTTTTAACATAATACTTTCACAGCTGAACTACCGCGTGCAAGTGTTCAAAAATGGATCAAGAAGTTTAAGGGTGAACCGATAAGCGTGAAATACGAAGAAAGAGCAGAATGCTTATCAACCTTTCCCACTGACGAAGAGATTCAGCAAGCTCAACAGAGGGTAACGACGAATTATCATCGATGAGGCAGAATGTTTTCTGCCGATTCGGGTCATTGCTTATTGAGCGGTCGTGCATACACTGTAACAACAGTAAAAAAACTGGCGCGATTAAGCTCAAACTTTAATCGCATAACCACAATATTTACTACATTTACTTACGCGCAAATATATTTGGAAAATATAAATCCACCTATTCTTCCTCAGCAAGTGGTTAACTGGTATAATCTCTATTGCTACATCATTATTATTTGCGCCCCCAAAAATGTTTACAATCTAAAATTATTTTCTGGCTTTAAATAATCGTTAATAGTCGTTAAGCCATGGAAAACGAATCAAAAGAATCCCTCAATTTGCGGTTAAAATAGACAGGCTGAGATGATTGTTGTTTTCTGGAATAATATTTACGCATGAAAATCTCATTAGAAACAATGAAAACAGTGCTGCGTTGCTATGTGATGTCTGTTCTTCTGTATGGCAGTGAAGGAGAGGCTCCAGGCAGCAGAAATGTGGTTCTACAGAAGAATACTGAGAATACCATGTGAAAAACGATGAGGTGTTGGAGAGGATGCAAGCGAGAAGAAAACTTATATTTAATATCAGGAAGTGACAGCTGATGTTTCTGGGACATCTAATGAGGAAGAAAGACCTGAAGAACTTAATACTCACAGGACGGGTATGGAAAAAGAGACAGAGGAAAGCAACGCAAAACATTTTATATACTTGAGCAAATGGATTGCGGGTTTTGGGAGAGATACTAAGAGGAAAGACATTGAGAGCGACAAGAGACAGGGCCAAGTAGAAGTTCATGATCACCTACGTCTTGAAGGGCCACAACACATGAAGAAGAATTCTTATTCTAGTCAAACTTTTCACTAAATATTTAGGAATTTTCTTCCCAGTCCTTAATTTAAATAGTTAACAGCAAACAGTTTCAGCAATGAATATTGTAAAATTGATTGAAAACACGTTTAAATATTTCAAGTATAGGAGACAAATCCTATACCATTCATCAACTTTTTTTTTTAATCATCTCACCCCAAGCAAGGCATTCCACTGCCACTATTGCGCATGGGGCTACATAGGGGAAGGTAAAGAGAAGGGAATCGTTAGACATAGGGAATGTCAGGAGGAAGGTGACAGATGAATAAGGATAGCGAGGATGAGGGTTGGGAAGAGTGCTTTAGAATGGGAGCAGGTTAGTGTGTTAGGAGGTGTCTATTGACCTTACATTTAAACTCCTGGAGATTGTAGCCGTCGGGGAAGCAATCATTTGGAAAAGAATTCCACAGTCGGGAAGTGCGAGGAAAGAAACTGTTGGAGTAGAAGTTACGGCTGCATTTTATCGGTTTCACTGTAAAAGGGTGGGATCTAGTTGCTAATCTAGTATCTCGTTCAAATTCGTATTTAGGGGGCACTAGTGATCTAAGTTCATCGGAGCAGAAGCCATGAAAGTATTTGTAGAAGAGACACAGGAAGCCACGTCGCGCCGGTGGGAGAGAGACTGCAGGCGGTCTGCCAAGTCGGTATCTATCACATTACAGACCCTCCTCTGAACCTTATCGAGAAGCCCGAGGAGAACAGCAGGGGCACCCGACCAGATAACGCAAACGAAAAATGTAAAATTACATAACCCGCAAAATCGGATCCAAAGGACTAAAAACATTTTGGAAAAACCCAGACCAGGGAAAATTTCAGAAGTCAGTGTGAAAGGTAAAATTCTGGAGGCAGATTAGAAAGGAAAGAGCAAATTGATCTATAACGCCAGTCAATTTATTTTCATACATAAAAATTGAAAATGCCGTTGAAGCCGGTCACATGACTAAAATCTACTACTTAACCACGTTCTGTGACCGGTCAAAATCTGTCAGAATGAGAGCGGTACTTGATAGCATCTCGTTGCAATGTAAGGAAGAAACTTCAAGCCGAGGTCATGTCTCGTCGACATATATTCATTCTACCTCTTCTTCCTTTCTTGGTTTTCCCTCCACGCCGCCAAAGAAAACAACAACCGGACCACTTCAACTGATTTCGATAAGTACAATCTCCTTCATTACCTTGATTTTCCTTTTCCATTTTCCTCCGGTCATAAAAAGGGAAAGAACACAGACTTTTATTAGCAACCTTTTTCATCTCTTTTATACACATACATTATGCTACTATCAACTATACATTCTGGACACTTACCTACTTACTACTATTTCTTTGGAACATTTAACCAAGCGCATTTTTCTATTGGGACATTTCACTCATACAAAACAATTAACTACATGCATTTTCTCAATGATCATTTTATTTTTCATCTCACAATTTTGTTCTTCTGTTAATAAAAAAATTACTTTAATGCACAAACGAAATACTTTATCCTTTCACAGTTCAACATCCAACCTTTAACCTTCTGATATTTAATTTGTGGGGACTTCGGTTGTGTTTGTCACAGAGCCAATTTGACAAGCATCATTTAGGCCCCTACTACACTCAAACCTTTTATTCCAAATATCCCGTATCAATGAAACACATGTGTAGCTTTTGTAAAAAAAATTATCTAAATGCCTTGGGCTTAAATGCGACTAGATTAAGCCAAAATACTTTCTATATGTGATTAAAACCCGTGAGATGAATCTGAACACCTGCATTTCATAAAAAGAAACTCATTAGGAAAATTGGTAACCTTCGACCTCAGTAAATAAAAAAGAAACATTAATGGATGATTTCTTTCGTATCCCAGCCTCACCAAAAAACAAAAACAAAACAACAAAATAAAAAACAAATGAAAAGTTTTAATTGATTAGTGGCCTTCGTAATTTGATTTTTTTAAAATGTTTCCTTTTAGATAATGGAAAACACTCACATCCGCAAAGTAGGTCAAAAAACTGTTCAGAAATGAAATGATGATATATCTTCTTTTATGAGACATGCCACTTTGGGACATAGATGGTTATGGCTCCCCACAACTTCCTGTCTCTTGTAGCTTCAGGAAACGTTTCAGTGTTAACACCTTTACCGTTATATAAAAGTTAAATATTTTTTCCGTTGCTTCTAAAAACTTTTTCCTAAGTTTTAATATTTTCTTTTCTCTGATGTTATCGTGTTCTGATTTTTTTTTTTTTTTTGCCCATTACTACTTTAATATATCATTAAATAAAACCCTGTTCTCACTAATAAAACAACATTTTTTGGCAAAATTCAACTTTATTCATCATTATAGCCTCTTTCTAGGGTGATACATTGATTCCAACGCTTCTCTAAAAATTCGATGGTTTTTTTGGGGGGGGAGAACAATTTGTATTTGGCCTCCAAATACGCATCAGTTTCCGATATCACTTCTTCATTGGAACCAAATACCTTGCCATGGAGAATTCTTTTGAGGTCTGCAAACAGCCAATAGCCGCTGGGCGCCAGATCTGGAGTATAAAGTAAATGCGGAAATAATTCGAAGTGCAATTTATGTAGTTTTGTCTTCGTTGCGATCGACTTGTGACACGGTGCATTCTCTTGGTGCATTGGTTGTTTTTAGGCGATTTATTCATTCAAACGCACCAATAATGCTATAGAATATTCGTTATTAATGATTCTTCTTTTCTCAAGGTAATCAATAAACAAAATACCTTGCGCATCCCAAAACACGGTGGCTAAAACCTTACCTGCTTACGTTTGCATCTTTGGTCCCTTTGGACAGCTTTCACCTGCTGCTCTCCACTCAGCTGACTGCCGATTTGACTTCGGCGCGAAGTGGTAGATCCAAATTTCATTCATAGTCACAAATTTACGCAAACATTTCTTCCCGTTGTGTTGAAAACGTTGCAAACAACGCTCTGAATCGTCAACGAGTCTTTGCTTTTAATCGACTGTGAGCAAACGCTACACCCACTTTGAATACAGCTTTCTCATTAACAAATGTTCATACAAAATAGTGAATACACTGCCTTCTGATATGTTCAACTCCTCTGCTATCTCACGCAACTTCAATTTACGGTCAGCCAAGAACGAGTTTGTGGATTTTTTCTTTTTTTGGCGTTTTCCAGGACAACTACTAATTTTGGGCAACCTGAGTGTTCAGCATCATTTGTGTCTGTAAGACCGCGTTTAAAGTCAGCATACCACCTCTTAACCGTTGTTTCGTATGGAGCAGAGTCCGAGTAGCACTTATCAAGCCATTGTACATCAAGTACATTTTTCATCAGAAATCAATGCTTTATCAACACAAGAAGTCATATTTTCCCATTGTTTTGACAATTTGAAACGGTAGCTTCACTTAGATTAGGTCAACATTTTTGCCATTTGAAGGTTAGTACTTCATAAAAATCATATAGACTTTTTTATTACCGGTGCCATCTATATGCCAAGCCCGGAAATTATTGAGGTGTGTTACTTAGATATTTAAATTTCTGTGCCTGTTTTACTCTGACGACTCTAATTCGTAATTCACACCTTGGACGTCTCTCTTGCCGATGACCAGATATTCTGTATTGTTAAAAGTAATACAGAATATGTCCTTCTCGGTTTCCTTTACAGTTTTGTGTAAAAATTCATTTAGATCGGAATTTGCAAACAACACTGTCAACAGAGGGACTCATGTTTTTATAATTGTATCTGCCTAAAATAAACCCTTACAAGTTTTCTGTTTCTCGTATGACCGTCTCGCTGTATGGGATAAATAAATACGGTTGGAAAACGTATTAATACGCGTTATTTTTGTGTATTTGGTCAACGCTTTTTTATCCGCATGCAGTAGGTCTAAGAATAGCAACCGGGTAGGTTAATATCCGCAATGGGAAATCTGTCAACACTTAAAGATAAAAAATGAAATTGGTATGAATAACATCCTTAATCTGAAGATGAAAGAGCAAATGTTTCTACTCTTTGGAATTTTTCTAACACAGACCGAACAGTAAAATTAGATGGCTCAGATATTGTCTAAAACAGAAAAGAAAAGCTTGTCTACTGATTGACATGAGCTTACGAAGTAACAAAAACATGTCTGAGAACAGAATGTTTAAAGAAAAAACAAGTAAAAAACCTGAAAATGCAAATAGAAAAAATGTATTTCTTACAAATTCAACTTTTCCTGTTGGGTTCCTGGCTTTGTTTCTGATAAAAACGGAACTCAAAAACGGACAAAGAAAATCTCTGATATAGCATCTCTCTGGAAAATATTCAACTAAAATTCGAACTAATACATCCCATCTTACGTGAAAAGTTTTGTCAATATCGCTTTTTTGTTAACAGTTTTATTTTATTTAATTGAAATCAATAAAATATCTACTTGAATAAGTAGATATCATTTACAAAAGTACTTTCTGAAATTAAAACATTTCTACTGCTACAAAATTATGTTTATATTCAAAAACCAGTTCTTACACACACAATGACCAAAAAAAGAAATATTATATATATATATATATATATATATATATATATATATATATAATTTGTTTAAACATTATTTTAATGGATACTCGTATTTGTGTAAATGTTTTTTAAGAATTAAACAGTATATTTTTTAACATTCATAGGCCTTATTAATCGAGAAATCTTGTCAAGATGTAAGATCAGTAGATGTAAATAAATATACTGTTTGAATAAAAAAACAGCATTTACCAGAATACCAGTATCCATTAAAAATAATGTCTAAACAAATAAATTGAAAATATGTCAAAGTCAATCCATTTCGTAACGTGTTTCGTAAAAATTTCGAATATATATTTCCTTGAAATGTTTTTCATTAAATGTGGTTGACAAGAAAGATTTAATTGAATTTTATTAAGTTGTTCTAGCATCCTAGCATCCTAGCACACACACACACACACACACACACACACACACACACACACACACACACACACACACATATATATATATATATGTGTGTGTGTGTGTGTGTGTGTGTGTGTGTTAATTCTCGAAATTTCAAAATAATCAGATAATTTCCGCAATACAATCTTTCAGCCTTTGGAAGATGCAAAGGTAGGGCGTGAGGTGCTGTTCGCTTCGTGTGACAAGCTTTAGGGTCAGGGAATTTCTTTTATGAAGTAGCGTGCAATAATTGTCGTACCATTTTTTCCTTCTTATTGTACATCTACCCTATTTTCCTTAAAATGGTTTTAAGTAAGACACACAATCTACAGAAACTACTATGTCAATAAGAAAGCAAATTTTGTTTTTGTAGTAATTGATCACAATATCTGGGTGATTAGTTTTGATTGTCATGTTTGTGTGGATTCTACAGTCTCATAAAATTCTTACATTTCCTATTTCTGTAACCGTGTTTGGGTGATGTTCATACGAGTTCTACGAACTTTACCTCCCGAAAAAACGATATGTTTTCCAGGGCAATATTGGCCCATTTTGTTATGCTGAGTTTTATATTGCGTTGATGCTAACATTGTGAAACCAGATACAAGATGGTCAATTTTTTATAGAGATATCTGAGGATGCGCGTTGTGGTGCAGTGAATCTTGACTTGAAACAACAATTCGGTAATCTGAGTTCGAATTCAAATTGAATTCCTTGCATTCACTTACGCACAAATACCCTTGGGAAAGGTATTAATCCGTCCCTTCCTTCCATTATGGGTTAAATAAAAGAACAGATTGGGTTCTATATCCTTGGATAGCAACCAGTCTACCGCAGAAAGCAATGTCAACCTACTGCGGGATAATCTTCTGCCCAGTCAGTCTGCCCAGTCAGTCTACCCAGTCAGTCGTGTCTCTTTCGAGACATGATCGCCCAAAGCGTATATCACGTATGGCACTTAACTGATCACAGAATTTATATTAGATGTGAACACAATTTTTCAGTATGTGTGCTCGATAATTTATAGTTAGCAAATATCGGTCCTGTACAGCAAGAATAAAACCTTCGGTTTCAGCTTTTAAGTAACAATTGATAAGCGTGGGATTTGTCTACATCAACTTGTTTGAAACGGACAGAGTATTGAAGAGGCGTATGTTGCCACCGTTTCTGCAGTAGTTTCATTGCAGCAATTTTCTTTTTTTAAGATTCTTTGCCGCTGTAATAAGTGTATTATGAATTAATTTCATTCTTCTCCAACTTGAAATTTTATTTTGAATTTGTTGGCTGCCTTTATTATTGAATAAAATTCCTTATTACTTTTTGCTTCCTTTATTACTTAAAATGGTTTCCTTTATTACTTTATTATTATTATTATTATTATTTCATTTTTCATTATATTTCGATTTCTGCTATGGTCGCTCTATCAACCAACTCTGTACTTAATAAGACAAGTTTTTGTATATCTCATAAGCTGGGGTTTCCAGGGATTCTTTCAATGTGTTGTTTTGTTCCATTTTTTATCATTCCAAGTGCACCTACTATCACTGGTACAACTCTTGTTTTCAATTTCCACATTTTTTCTATTTCAATTTCCAGGTTTTTATATTTTGACAGTTTTTCGAATTTCTTGGTTGCTATGTTACATTTCGCTGGACAAGCCATATCAATTAATATCAATTATTATTATTATTATTATTATTATTATTATTATTATTATTTCATTTTTCATCATAATTCGATATCTCATACATTCGCACTACCTACCAAGTCTGCGGAAAGACCTAAGGCAGGTCGTGTTGCGTTGCTATCGATCTATTTCATGTTTTTTCTATCTCCCATAACATCCCTAGCGTTGCACAGACAACGTTCTCCTTAGTGTGTGGGCTGTACTTAACAAGGCAATTTTTTGTATGTCTCTTAAGCTGAATTTTCCAGGGATTCTTTCTATGTGTTGTTTGGTTCCATTTTTTATCATTCCAAGTGCATTTACTGGTACGAGGCTTGTTTTTCATTTATTATTATTATGTCATTTTTCATCATATTTCGATTTCTGCTTTGGTCTCACTACCAACCAAGTCTGCGGGGAGACCTAAGGCAGGTAGTGGCGTGTTGTTATGGCTCCATTTCATGTTTTTTCTATTTTCCCTATCATCCCTAGCGTTACATAGATAAAGTTTTCCTTAGTGTGTGGGCTGTACTTAATAAGACAATTTTTTGTATATCTCTTAAGCTGGGGTTTCCAGGGATTCTTTCAATGTGTTGTTTTGTTCCATTTTTTATCATTTCAAGTGCACCTACTATCACTGGCACAATTCTTGTTTTCAATTTTCACATTTTTTCTATTTCAATTTCCATGTCTTTATATTTTGACAGTTTTTCATATTCCTTGGTTGCTATGTTACAATCCGCTGGACAAGCCATATCAATTAAAGGCAAGTTTTCTCTTTCTGGTTTTTAACAATAATGTCTGGCCTGTTTGCTTCAATTTTTCTGTCTGTGTAGATGGTGTAATAATTGTATTATTATTATTATTATTATTATTATTATTATTATTATTATAATCAATTTAATACAAAGAAAGTGCAAATTCTAGTAAGACACAAGAGATTGCTGGGTGTAAAAGAGAAATGAGAACAATTTAGAAGGAATGGAAAACCGGATTAGGAAACAGGAAAAAAGGAATAAATCTCTACTCCTGTTTTTGAGCACTTTGGCGTGTTATAATGGTTATCAAGCTTGTCTAGGGAGAGTCTACTATAACTGAGTTCGATCTTCACTGGGTAACCCATATTTTCGGCCTAATGCCACATCTCAGCAGGGCTTAGAAAATCAACTCTACTCCTGTTTAAAAGACCGAGGATGAGTGTGAAACGGACGAAAAGCAAATTTATCTATTATTATCATATTATTCTTAACCCGAGAACACTGACCATGGGTATATAGTACCCAGCGCAAATGACGCCATTTTAATTAAAATTTAATTACAATTTTCAGCACCTTATTTTCTTACCTAAATAATATGTGTTTCAGTTCATATTAATGTTAACTCAAAATACAAATTTTTAATTTCCTGCAAGTAAAATATTTTAAATAAAGATTTATATTTAATATTTTTTTGATATTTTCAAAATTGGGTATGATATTTTCAAAATCGGGTATGATATACCCATGGTTAGTAGTGGTGTAACTTTAATTGATGGTAAGTGGTCTAGGGTGAATAAAACCTTATTTTTATTCACTGTTAGGTTTTAGTAGTAAATCTATGGTTCCAGTCCATGATAAGGGTATATAACAATTCCTTATCAACCAAGCTGTAAACCGCCACGCGAAACCCACTCACCAGATGAAACGTTCAGTGTCTTTGGCGTCTCGTTAAATGTGAAGATTTATGGCAAGTAATTGGTAAGAATCGCTTCAAACCAAAGAAGAAATGAAGAAACCTGGGAAAATGCCATCATCAAAAATCATGACCATTTCAAGATATTCTTTATGTTTTGAGCCAAGAATGAAGAACTTACGACAAAAAGAATTATCTTTTCCTAGACGGGAAGTATAGAAAAATGTCTCCTTCATCCAAGAACTTATTTTTTATCATTAAAGCAGTTAAAGCAAATAGAATAGACTCGTTAAAATGAGAATGAAAGTTTTGTTGCAGGTGTCGTCGACTTTTGGCAAGAAATAAAAATAATGAAAAAGCTTTGGCAACAGGATAAAATATCTCTCTCCCTTTCTCTCTCCATATATATATATATATATATATATATATATATATATATACACCTCATCTGACACGGTCGTTTTGTCCGAAAGCTGATCTTGGAAAAAGTGGCTGAAGAACCGTACCAAGAACTGACTCAAACTTTCTGAGTCAAAGTCGGTAAATGGACCTATTTTGGAACTGGTCGATGGGTAAATTACAATGAAGTTTCTAGTCATCGTTATTCATGGTTTGAGCGTAATGGCATTGTTCAGACTGTTAATCACGCCACATAACGCGCTGTCTCCCAGAGACTGTAACTAAGATCGGCTCAGCATAGTTGCTGTATAACCTACGGATAGACTGTGGGTGTTAAACCAACACAAATGTGCCTGGGCATGAGTCTGAAACAGAGATTAGCTAGCCACCCTAGTAGACTGGTATCCACGAATACGAGTGGCCATCTATCTATCTATCTATCTATCTATCTATCTATCTATCTATCTATCTATGTGTAAGGAGAAAAGTAAGTATATATGTGTGTATGTGCGTCTATATATATATATATATATATATATATATATATATATATATATATTTATCAGGTGTGAATGGAACAGTTCTCAATGCTGTATAACAGAGCAAATATATATATATTAATAAATTTACTGTTCCGGGGCAGCAGATAATTATCTAAACATATATTGTTAAATATAAGACACAATGAATGTCTATTAAGTTTAATTATGAGCCGTTCTAAACATCGCATTTTGGCTTTAATTTCAGGTGAAAATAAAAACAAAAATTGTCTAACATTTATATATTTATTTATTAAATATATATTTATTTATTAAATATAAATGAGGGGAACATGACCGTTCTCGTCTAGAGCAGTCATTTTCTTTAACCAGATATTTCAACCACGGATAACTTTCTCCCCCCCTCTCCCACTCTCTCTCTCTCTCTTTCTTACTCTCTGTATCTTTCTCTGTCTCTGTCTTTGTCTCTCAGTCTCTCTGTCTCTCTCTCTTTATACACCGCATGCAAAAATTTTCTGTGGCTCATTTCATGAACCTATGGCTTAGGGAGTAGGGATTCTGACTGACACCTAATCGGTCGAGTTTCGATCCCGGCAGTACGCAAGTCTAATCGCACTGATGAACTGTGATACAGCGAAACAGGCTTGTATGTGTATAGCTACTGTATATATATATATATATATATACATTTATTTATATAGGAAGCAAATTCTCTTTTAGGCATGTCAGATTAAATAAATTGAAAGCATTATGTCTGCTTATTTGTAATAAAATCCGTTAGTACTTACGGATATTCTTTCGTGTATTATAATTGAAAGATGCAAGAAATGCGCTGTAACTTCTGCAGTTGGTTTTATTTTCCATTTCTCAATGTTCCTAAGTAATTTTAATCTCTTTCTGGGATCATCTTCTGGGGTGTAAGTTGTAGTAACAAAAAATAACCGCAAAAGTGCGTTGCTAAAAATTACTGTCATTTTTTACAGTTTGCTTCAAATATAACGGTGGACATTTATGCTTAGCGTTCATGAGAACGTGAAAATTATCCATTATAGAATTTTTTATGTTGTACCGTTGCAGTGGATATTGGCTCGGAACGGGAAATCGGGGAGCCGAGTTCAAATTCCAGTTGAATTTATTGCATTCACTTACGCGCAAATACCCTTGGGAAAGGTATTAATCCGTCCCTTCCTTCCAGTTAAATAACAGGACAGATTAGGTTCTATATCCTTGGCTGGCAACCAATCTACCGCAGAAAGCAATGTCAACCTACTGCGGGATAATCTTCTGCCCAGTCAGTCATGTCTCCTTCGAGACATGATCGCCCAAGCGTGTTTCACGTATTGCACTTAACTGACTGAATGTCATAGTCATGCACGTATTAAAACATGAAAAACTGTTATTTTTATAAACATTTTAGAACTACAGTATTCGTAGCTGATTCTATTATTTGACGGCTTCAGTTTTTTTTAAAATAAATATTGCCCCGAGGGTCTGTTGTTTGCATTTGCTATTTTCTTGGTGTAGAATAGCTGTGTTGCCGATCATTACGTTTTTTTATATTGTGAATATACACAGGAATGTTGTTGTAGATGTCTTGAAATAGACGAATGGTAAGACTTTTGTTAATATAGTTATTTTAAATCCAACATATATATTTGTTTTTTGCCGGAATTACATTCATTTTAGGGGCATTTGAATCGATACATAATGTTGGTTATACGTAATGCATCAGTTAGTGTGGAGAAGATATTACGGATAATTAAATTAAGCGTATTGTAATTTTATAATATATTATTAATTTTAATTTTTTATTCGGATCCATGGGAGATATGTTAGTACGAATATATATATATATATATATATATATATATATATATATATATATATATATATATGAAATGATTTGTTTGAACATTATTTTTGATCGATACTCGTATTTAAGTAGTTTTTAATTCAACAGTATTATATATTTATTTGTGTGATATATATATATATATGTGTGTGTGTGTGTGTGTGTGTGTGTGTGTGTGTATGTGTGTGTGTGTGTGTGCGTGTCTTCTAAACATATACTGTTAAATATAAGAGACAATTAATGTCTATGATGTTTTATCATGAGCCGTTCTAAACATCGTATTTTGGCTTTAATTTCAGGTGAAAATAAAGACAAAAATTCTCCAACATTTGGATAATTTTTTATTAAGTTGGTTCCAAGCTTTCGGGTCAAATGAGCCATCTTCAGAGAGGTTACAAGAACGTTAACATAAAAACATCCACCATCAGCGACGATCTTATCTTGTGTTGACATACAACTTTGATAGGCAACGATAACAGTTGCCAAAAATAGCAAACGCAAACTCTTATATTTAACAGTATATGTTTAGAAAATTATCTGCTGCCTCGATACACTATATATATATATATATATATTTATGGATCGAAATCCGACAAGATGAAGAGAATAAATAAAGAAAAAGTACAAAAAACTCTCTTTAATCTCACGTATTTCACTTATAACAAGCTTCTTCAGAGATTTAATAAGGAGGAATGATTTAAAAATCCGAAAGACAGTAATTTTAAAATCTAAACTTATTAATATGTGTGTATGTGTGTGTGTATCTGTGTGTGTGTGTCAGTTGCTCATAGACTCCGAAACGGCAGAACCGATTTTCTTGAGAATTTACACGGTTGTACTATAAGCGTCTGCGAGTGTTCTTAGCTAGGTTTTGTGTCGCGGTACCCCCGATAAATATCGAAAATCGATAATAGAAAAAATTGGGTTATAGAAAGAGTGGTCCGATTTTAATCAAGTTTGATACACTCATAGACAAATACAAAAGAAACGATATTCAGAAGTTTCAAGGTTGCAGTTCTTACAATAATGCAGAAAATCGATAATATATATATATATATATATATATATATATATATATATATATATATAAGGCAAGATGTTTGTGTGTGTGCGTCTGTTTATCTGCCTGTATGTCTGTATTTTTTCAGCCTTTTTATTTTAGTTTTTGCTTTGGGTTTGGCTCTAAGTAGGTATAATTGTAGTTCTTAGTCTCAACCATGATACCATTTACTCAGAGGAGTTATTTAGCCTTCAAAATTCAGTTTACGACGAAAAAACCTTATTTGATATCGATACCAGGAAATCAAAATTTGACTTACATCCATTCATTTTTCTTTCAGTCTACGGTTTTGTTTTAACTGGAAACAACTATTGCTTTTTAGTCTTTCGTGCCAACGTCCAAAGAGTCTGACCTCCAGGACCATGGATTAGTTTTAATGCTTTCATTACACCCGAGCAACGCCGGGCTATACTGCTGGTAAGGTATAGTTTCAAACGTCAGATACGTGTCACATGTGATAAAGCAACGGATGAATATTAAATGTAGAAGATAAAACTTGTGTTTGTTTAACTGTATGTGTCAACGCGTTCTTTTTAAATAAAATAAGGGAAAACAGTTATGAATGTCTGCGTTGAAAGAAATCTAATTATGGAACGATTTTCATTCTAAATAACGTGAGAATCATTTATTAATTATAAACGAAATACATTTTCATTTAAATTCTAGAGTTAATAATATTAAATAACGTTAACGGTTAGTATCTTTCCATGAAAGAATAATAACAATGTATTAGTATATATTACATAGATTGGTATTCGCACTAATATATCCCACATGGATCCTATATATATATATATATATATATATATATATATATATATATATATATATATATAAGTAGTCATTGAAATCAACACCCAGCGGCGACAGTCTGTTTCATTCTTAAGCGGAATCTTCAAGCCTTCAGTTTGGTTTTAATCATCACACACACACACACACACATATATATATATATATATATATATAAGCATTAATCAACCAGACCAAGAACTCATCCAGTGAAAATGATATTCCTTATTGATTTCCGTATCAAAGGTTTTTCACAATAACCTCATTTACTTTAAGGCACTGAGTCACAACACAATTTCTAAGCGTTTTTAAGATAGATTCAAAAACAAACTTAAAAAATTTGTACATATATTCATTCAACTTACATCTGTGTCATTTTCTTTCACAACATTTCGATAACTTTGAATCATTTTTAGGATTATATTCGTCCAGAATTTGGCATCTTTCTAGATAATTAAGTTGTCTAAGTGTTTCTTACAGGCATCCTTAGAATTAAAGTTCTTTCAAAAGAGAGACACACACACACAGAGACAAAGAGAGAGAGAGAGAGAGAGAGTTGCAAATAAGTGGTAATCCGAAGATGTAAGTCCAGATAAGTGCGACCGATGTAGTCAGATATATCTTTTTCTTCTTCTATGTGCCCTGTCCCTTCAGGACGTAGGCGATCATGGCCTTCCACGTTTCCCTATCCTCTGGGTACGCCTTCTCCTTTTACACCATGCAATCTTCGTTCCGTCATCCACCTGATTAGGTTCTTCAAATATGTTATCCGTTGTTTTCCTCTGTCTCTCCTTCACTCTATCTGGCCTGTTAGTATCAGATTCTCCAAGCCTTCCTCCCTCATTGCGTGTCCCAGGAACTTCAGCTGTCTCTTCCTGATGCTCAGTATTAATTTCCTTTTTGTTTCCATCATTTCCAAGACCTCATCATTGCTCACATACTCGATCCATGATATTCGCAGCATCCTTCTGCAGAACCACATTTCAGTTCCTTCAAGTTTTTCCTTCATCTTTGATGGTATTGTCCAGCATTCACTGCTATATTGAAGAAAGGACAGCACGTAGCAATCCAGTAGTCTCTTCCTAGTTTCTAGCAAAATTGTTCTGTTTCTTAATACCTAACTCAACTTCTGGAATGCTTCCTTCGCCATGCCAATTCGCCTTCGGATCTCTGTGTCGCACTTTCCGTTTTCTGTTATAACGCTTCCCAGTATTTAAATTTTTGTACCTGCTTGATTCTTGTATCCCCGACCTGTAATTGGAATTTTGGGCTGCCCTTTTTACTGATGACCATGCATTCGGTTTTCGTGCACTTTGTTTCTAGTCCTTTCTTGTTACTTTCTTCTGCTACCTTCTGTAGGAGGTCTTGTAGTTTCCTTTCTGTGTCTGCTATCAGCACTCTATCATCTGCGTACCTTAGGTTGTTTAAATTGTGGCCTCCAATTACGAATCCAGGCATAATTTCTAGGGTCCTCAAAATATTATTGCTGTACAAGTTGAACACATCCGGTGAAAAGACACATCCCTGTCTTAGCTAAGCGGTAATGTTTATTAACTATATAAACAGACGATAGGTCAGTTATTGTCCTGATGGAAGATGTCACCCTTCCGACAATTCCGGGCGTTTTTAATCGATTACTGTCTTTAATCGGTTCTTCATCTAGTCGTCTTTTTACCCCTGGATGATTATTGCTCTTCACTTCTTCCTATCCTTTGTAGTTCTTAGTTAAATTTATGCTATTTTTATTCTTCCCACCCACTCCCTTTTCTACATTTAATTTACAAAAGTTAGCTTACTCAATGTTTTCTTCTTCTTCTATGTGCCTTGTTCTTTTAGGACGTAGGCAATCATGGTCTCCCACGTTTCCCTATCCTTGATGGCTCATAGCACGCTTTCTCCTGTTACACCATAAAACCTCCGTTCTGCCACCCACCTGCTCAGGCTCTTCAAATATGTTATCAGTTACTTTCCCTTGTCTCTCCTTCCCTTTTTCTGGCCTGTTAGTATCAGGTCCTTCAAGCCCTCCTTCCTCATTGCATGTCCCAGGAACTTTATCTGTCTCTTCCTGATGCCCAGTATTAATTTCCTTTTCGTTTCTATTCTTTCCAAGACCTCACCATTGGTCAAGTGCTCGATCCATGATATCCGCAGCCTCCTTCTGTAGAACCACATTTCAGTTTCCTCTGACTCTCTTAAATCTAATATGTTCTTTGAACATCGAAATGTTCGTATCCTCTTTCCTCATTATGAGATTAAGAATTTTTAATTGTATATATTTAAAATCCAAACATGTGTTCTTCTTGTCTTCATTTCCTTAATTCTTTCTAATTGTCCAATTGTCTCGCCGATATTGTTCTCAGTCTTATTCTCTAGAAGCTGGTCTCCCTCGTCTGAAGTTGTCACCCCGCCCCGTGAGGAAATTGTCCAGCATTTGCTGCTAAATAGGAGGACTTGTAATACATAGCAACCGAAAACTCTTTTCTTTGTTTCAAACGAAAGAAAAAAAGAAATTTTAAAAAAACTGACAAACAGAAAAAAAAAGAACGAAAGACAGAATGTAAGAAATGTCAGCACAGACAGAAAATAATAAATAAATAAATAAATAAGGAAAGATAAAAGAAAAAAAAGAAAGTACAAAGAAAGAAATTAAAACAAAAAGATGTAAGAAACGAAAGCACTGATAGAAAGAAAAAAGAAAGAAAGAAAGCAACAAAGAAAGAAAGAAAAACAGAAAAAGATGTAAGAAATAAAAGCACAGACATAAAAGAAAGAAAGAAAGAAAGAAAGAAAGCGTGAAAGAAAATAGAAAATGCTTAAAAGTCTAAATAAATGGACAATCGATAAAACCAAGGAAAATGGTACTGGGTATAAAGTTTCTTCAATGAATTTGTCAAAAAAAGAGAAAAGAATGAACCATGAGAACTGCCAGAAAAAGATAATATATATGCAAAGATAAATGTATAAAAATATAACAACGAAAAAATTTATTAAAAACTACCTTCAAAAAATCTCCCAAATAAAAAATAAAAGTGTTAAACAAGAAAAAATAATAGTGAAAAACAATAAAAAGTAAAAATAAGAATAAAACGATGCATATAATTCTTTTTTTTTTTGTAGCTCCTTGTCGACAGGATTGTCTTACAGACTATATGTAACGAAGACACTGGTCTTAATTATGTGCATGCGCACAAATGACGCAAATGCTAATCTGTCCCTTTGTGTGAGCATGATGAGCCTCGGATACTGACAAGTCAAGTTTCCTGCCGCACAGGCGCTGATGTCGACGCTAAACTTTGGTATTCGCAGTATGGAAAAGAATGTTCAGTACTTGGAATGTCAAAGTGCCAATCAAAAGATAAAACATCGTACTAGGTAGTAGGGATAATGGCAAGCGTCGAAGCCAAAGAAAAACTGAATAACGATGAAAATGGAGAAAGTAGGAACTAAAATAGAAGATAAAGAAGAGGCGAGAAAAGAAAATATGTTACACAATGTTTATAATAGTGAATGAAAAACAATTTTAAATGGTGTGTGTATTTGTAATTATGCATGCGTGAGCATATGTTTAGAAAGAAAGATAGAAAGAAAGAAAGAAATTGCATTAAGAAAAACGGACTCTACCCGATCGCCAGTTTTGTATAAGAAAAGTCAACATTCTGTGGATTTCCTTCGTTTTATTTGATTAAAAATCATGAGATTTCGAGAATAGATAATGAATCACTCGATTGAAAAATATAACTAGATAGATAGATAGATAGATAGATAGATAGATAGATAGATAGATAGAAATGAGATAGATAGATAGATAGATTACAAATAGCTTAGATAGATAGATAGATAGATAGATAGAAATTAGATAGATAGATAGATAGATAGATAGATTACTAAACAGCTTGAGATAGATAGATAGATAGATAGATAGATAGATAGATAGATAGATTAGTAACAGCTTGAGATAGATTAGAAATAGATTAGATAGATAGATAGATAGATTACAAACAGCTTGAGATAGATAGATAGATAGATAGATTAGAAATAGATAGATAGATAGATTAGAAACAGCTTAGATAGATAGATAGATAGATAGATAGATAGATAGATTACTAACAGCTTGAGATAGATAGATAGATAGATAGATAGATTATTAACAGATAGATAGATAGATTAGATAGATAGATAGATAGATAGATAGATAGATAGATAGATAGATTACAAACAGCTTGAGATAGATAGATAGATAGATAGATAGATAGATAGATAGATAGATAGATAGATTACTAACAGCTTAGAGATAGATAGATAGATAGATAGATAGATAGATAGATAGATAGATAGATTATTAACAGCCTGAGATAGATAGATAGATAGATAGATAGATAGATTGATTACAAACAGCTTGACATAGATAGATAGATAGCTAGATAGATAGATAGATAGATAGATAGATAGATAGATAGATAGATAGATAGATAATATTTGTCATGTGTGCCACACATTTTGATAAATTAATGATTTGAGAAGTTAAATCCACCATGATTTTAAACATCAACCTTTCACACAGGATCTGCAATGAACATAATTTTCATCAATGAACTGGTTATATCTTCTGCTACATATTCTCCGACATATATGTACGTAGTTCAGTTACTTTTACAAAGATGCTATCTACTTCCTAGGAGGGAAATCGCACGAATAACCTTTATAGACTTCTGTCTCCACAACATTTTATGAATGGCATATTAACCCGCCCGGTTGACCCACTGGCAATTTATATTGAAAAGAGAAAGAATGAAAAGCAAAAAATTATTAATCACCCTTGATTTTAGGTGTTTTGGCACTGCGCAAAATATTTTAAAGTAATATTTAGCAAGTAGTAAGTCAAACGTTCATGATTAATCAAGTAGATTTCCGAATACGGGTAACCAGTAATTTCAAGCAAATTCGAGTTTTATAACACCATAGGTACGAATAAGTAATTTTATTTGTCGACATATCGGACGCCGAATTTTTTCTTAGAAATGCACAAAATTTACCCAGCGTCTACTACAGCTGTATCATGTATGAAGACCACAAAAAGTGGGGTTCACCAGAAATCAATGCAAAACTAGGTCTTACCTCGGTAACAAGACTCATGTAAGTGAACAAACATAATTCAAAAAGCAAAAGAATTACCCAGTTGGGTTCTATAGCCTTGGTTGGCAGTCTAATTCAGAAAAAAATGGCAACCTACTGTATGAACATTTTTACTCAGTCAGTCATGTCTCGAAATTGACCAAAGGTGTATCACGTATGAGACTTAAAATATTTCTGCTTTTTTGCTTAACCTAATCTAATGGTATTAGTGAACACTTGTACATATAGTAATCTATATGTACAAGTGTTCACTAATACCATTAGATTTATGAATTCACTGTATGTGTTTATTTATGGTATGTATGTGTTTATTTTTTTTGGGGGTTGTGATCCCTGAAAAACAACTAAACAATTTCCATTAATGCACTAAAATTCTTTTTCCAAAAACTGATTTAGTAACTAAACCTTACCTCACTTACATACTGTAAATTTTTATTTATTATTGGTGTACAAACTGTAAATGTTTATTTATGGTTGTCATGTAAAGTTATAATTTTGAATTTTTGGTTGTCATGCTTGTAAAAATCTTGTGGAAGAAACCAGTACTCAACTAGAATAGAAGTTGGGTTTGACTGACCAAAAAACCACCAGGGCAAATTGGTAGGTGGTTTAAATAATAACCTGGGAGATTCCATTCTATTACAGGCAAGTCTATTCTGTAAGCAGTGATTGGCTGATAATTTCAGTGGATACATTGAGTTCCATAAATATTCAGCACAATATCCACCATTTGTCTTTGGGCCACATAGGGACGTGTATTCAGTTACAACGCTGTTTATTTTTGTCTGCCAACTGGACGCTAGTTGGAAACATCATGGAAACATTAGGAAAGTGAGTCTCACACTCTTGAATGTTCTCCTTCCTACAGAGAGACAAAAGGAGACAGCCATGTTGAAAGGTAAGTTATTTGACTTCTACAATGCGTGCTTTTTTCTTAGATATTCCATGCAAATATCTATCTGTCTCCAATGATACATTTAACTATGTCAACGGCAAAAAGATGGGACTTTGATGTCAATCTAGTAGCATACATACATGCATGTGATCGGGACAACTGCAGCCAGCTTTGCTTTGTCAGCATTGGCAGATTTCCTATTGGGGGTGAATGGTGGTGCCAACTGCAAAGATGCCTACTCGGGAAATGATAACATCAAGCAAATTATTGATGAAGACCAGAAATAGCGTAAAAAATAGGATAGAACTTTGAGGGATGTCTGCGTTCGTGCGAAAGGTTCTGGAAGCTTACCCGTTCAAAATTACCTTTATTTCCCGATTCGATTGGATTAAATCAAACAGTCGTAGCTCTAAAGTGTGCAGGGAAGGCCAGCATGCCAAACCCTGTCAAACATTTTTCAGATATCTAAACTAAAGCAACTACTCGAGCTTCGTCATTATTATCAAAAGCCTGTTATACATATTCAGTGATAGCTGTTATCATATCAGCCTAGAGCTGGCGAAGCAGAAGCCATATTGTTTGTAAGAGAGTAGGTCGTGAGTGGTAGGATGCTTAACTACTTCAGTATTGACTAGCATGTAGAAGTAGGAAGATGGTTAATGCTTTTTTTAATTGGCCTTCTGTAAAACATAAACAAAGTTCCAACAGCTTACAGGTTTTATCCAGAATTATCAGAAGGTTATCAGATGTTGGATTTTGTGGAAAATTAAAAGTATACCTTTTGTATGTCTAAATATAAATCTATTAATAAAAAAAATAACATGGTAGAAGTTAAATGTTCAGTAAGAAACAGTAGTAAGAAGTTAAGGGTGTCAAGAGTTCGTAGTAGTAACTTGTGTGTATGTATGTATGGGCGTTGTCTTTGGGTAGGAATGTCTTTGAAGTAATCGCTCAGTCTTAAAGGGGTCCGTTAGGTTATAAAGTATAAAAAGAGGCAGACGGGTGAACGTTGGTGAACGGTGAAAAGAAAGAGGTAAGAGAGAAAGATAGAGACAATAGTAGCGATCGCTTGATGTCTGTCAAGGGTATGTGTTAATTACGCTCGCCTCCTTTCTCTCTGACGACAATCGAATTTGCTCCGTATTTTATTTCATTTGTCGGGCTCAAAAAGTTCATTTAAAAATTCACTCGCTGATGTAATTCTGGTTTTTCCATTAGAGACGAACAAAGTTCGCGTCGGCTCGCTAAAAGTAAAATTTGTTTCTGATAATTGAAGATTATTTGAATTTTGTATTTAGATGTTTTCTAGTTTTGTATTGGTCGAAAAACATTTCACATCGAGGTATGAATTTTAACGAGCTTTGTTTTGAATTCGCTTTTGCATGTGTGCTAAGCAAGGTTTTGTCACTTCGAGTAAATTCAATAATCTTAAAATTATTTCGAACTTTTGTTCTCATCTTGGTTGATATAGGTGTTATAATAGACGTTTCGGCCAAGTACCATCTGGTCATCATAAGGTGTCCATAACTTGGCTGATGTGGAATATCTCGTTGATTATTGCGAAATATCCTGTGAAATCAATTACTGTTCTTTCATGTTGGAATCTGGTACTCTCACTACTAAGTCCAAGGATCGCACTCATGACCACTAGATGATACTAACATATGTATGTACTGCTATATCCACTACGCCATTTTTCCGAAGGACTTTATTTTTGGAGTTTTTTATATTCAGTGTCACATGGATTTTGACAACCTGATTATGTTAGTTGGTTCGTGCCACTTGTCATAACTGAACAACAATTGGCTTCACAGGATAATTGATTTCACAGGATATTTGATTGTTGTCTTATTGATGAAGAACGCTCAGGCAGACCCCCACTACATATGATTAGTAAATCAATACATTGATTGAGAATAATTCATTTCACACAATTAGCAGAAACACCAAATTTATCGAAATCAAATATTTATGAGTATATGGTGAAACTTGTGTACTTAAATCACTATGACTTTTTAATAACATATAATCTGAGTGAAAATGAGTTTTTGGGTGGCATTTCTTATGCTGTATAAAGGCAAAGAAAATGCACACTTTTTAAGCAAATTGTGACAGGTGATGAAAAATGAATCGTTTACAACCACGTTCAACAAAAATGATACAGGAGTAAATGACATGAACTAAATTTTGCCATTCCAAAAGCAAGTTTTTATCTTAAGAAAGTCATGTTGCGCATCTGGTTGAACTGGAAAGGAATCCTGTACTATGAGCTTTATCAAGTAACCATTCAATTGGGTCTAAAAGTACTGATCGTAACTAAGCGAATTAAAGGCAGCAACTCAAGAAAATAACCTGGAAATGGTGGACAGTAAATGTGTTAATTTTTTTTTTTTTATCGGGATAAAGCCATACTTCACGTTTCTTTAGTGACCAGAAAAAATTGTTTGACTAGGTTGAATTACCCCACCCATTATATTCACCAGACATTGCTATTTTAAACATTTAAGTCCTTGAAAAATAATATGAATGGTAAAAATTTTAATTCTTTGAATGACATAAAAATCACCTTCATTATTTTTTTGCCGCGAAATACAAAAATTCTAAAAAGGCGGAAGTTGAAGAAAAATGGAGTAGGGTTCCTTAAGAAAATGGTTTATCTTTAGTTGAGCAAAGATCGTATGGCACAATTCGTTTCGTGTTTTAATTGCACTTAAAAATAAGCTAGAACTTTCCGGACAACCCTATATATTTCGCCCATACGCACAAATATTTATGTGAAAACCAGAATCTGTCTAAGAATATAAAATAAAATCCTAATATACACTATTTACATTCGGAGTATAGTCCTCCTATTTGCTGTTGTTATCACAAAGTGTAGGCTGTTGTGTTGTTGTAATGACAACAACAAAGATGACAATAGTCCGAATTTAAATATTGTAAATAATAATAACCAGAATTTCAGACTAAAAATCAAATCCTTCCGGATTTTAAGATAAAAGTAAACCACTCAATCCAGAACGGAAAACTTGATTTGATAGTCTTTAAAGAAAATCTTGCCAATTATTGCATTTTGTTGTTCAAGAGACAACAATGTAGTTATTAAAGTGACAAAAATATAAGTAAATATCTATCCGACCTTCCCACTGAGAACAATGTGACAGAAGGTCGTTTATTTTATGTTGTGAAGAGCCATACATATGCGTATGCACATGAACAATGGACAATTTTTTCCCAATCCCCGCAACAACTATTATGCGGGCCTCGATACTACACTGGTCCCACATTTCTTCGTGCGATAAGGAAGGAACTGCCGAAGAAAACTGGGAATCAAGACAAGCGTTTAGACTACAGCATTAAAATAAGTCCGGTATTATCGAGGAGACTAATAAACCACCTCTTTCTCGATGGGCAAACAATCAATGTGTGAATAATAATAATAATAATAATAATAATAATAATAATAATGAAAGCTAACACCTCAGGGTTCTTCTAAACATCTATGAATCATGATTTTTAAGTTAATCATTGAATAAACTATTTTCGAGTTCTATGACTCCAAAATACTCATGAAAAGTTTACTATTTTCTTATAACGTTTTTGAATTTGAGAATTTTAATAAAGTATTGAATTGAAACTCATAAATAAGCATGAAACAGTTAAAGTAACATAGTATTAGTAAAAAGATTCAAGACTGAAAAAGCTTTTCATTTCACTGAAGCAGACGTTAAACGGACGCGAGCGTAATCGCCTCCATTTAACCTCCATTTTTATTTTTATTTTTATGTATGCTTTCCTTTTCTCAGTAAAAAAAAATACAGCACCTCTGATATATCTTTTTATACCCTCTTTTCTTACAATAAAAACAAAATGGTTTATTGTTTATCTGAGGTTTTGATATCGGCTCAGAACGAGAAATTAGAGTGAGTTCGAATTCCTGTTGAATTTCTTGAATTCACATACTCGCAAAGACCATTGCTCTTTTAGCTTATGTGTTAAATTGCAGGACAAATTAGATTCTATCGCCTTGGTTGGCAATAAGTCTACCGTAGAAAGTAATGGCAACCTACCGCGGAAAAATATTCTTCCCAGTCAGTCATGTCTCTTTCGAGACATGATCGCCCAAGCGTGTATAACGTATGGCACTTAACTGACTGACTGAATAGCTAGACGTAAACGTACTTCCCATCTTACTAACTAACGGGGAAACAGGCACATCAACAACAACCTATCATATAATAATTACCATTGTGTATTTATATCTTTAGTGAGACGGGAAGTAAACCAATTTAAAGTAGTAAAATTATGAGAGGTTACTGTACATATTTTGATAATTTATACAAATATTTACTTATTTTAATTTAGACAAATTTAGTTCATGATCAAAATGAGCTGTTTAATTAATCCTTTTCCATACATGTACATTTCTTAAGCTGCAGACGTATCTATCCAAGCTTATTTTGTGAGGTACTCAGATACCTTTCTCTACTTAGTGACTATCTCGCTTCAAATTTGCTTTGAGATAGGCTTTGTTTTTGTCGTCGCCCTCTTTGTTGTTCCGTTGCTAATATTTTTTATGGGAGTTTTTATATTTCATTTAGCACCACTCTTAAATTAAACAGATTCAGTTTAAAAACTGAAAATATATTGAGTGAAAAACGATTTATATAATACCGGAAGTAATTAATATATCATAGATACTATTGACCATCTAAAAAATGTAAATTAAACGGGTTAATAATACGGTTTATTGGATTCTATTTTTGTTACGAATTCCTGATTTTAGATTCATTGAATCTTAATACTGTTTCAAATTTTTTTGCATCTCATTATGAAAACGTTCTTACAAATACCGCCATTTCTTGTCCGCACGAATATCCTAGTAATATTTTTTCTCTCAGTCATTAATTTCAAAGTTTATCAGTTAAAACTGACATTGTATTGTAGGGACCCACCTACAAATGAACTCATCAACACCTTTATAATATAGCTACCAACACTGAGTGGGGAGTGACAGAGGAGTAGCCACGGAGTAGGTTAATGAGTGATTCAGGACGCCTGCGAGAGAAAGTAGTCTCCAGTCTACGTTTACCTTTTTACTACGTTTTCCGAGAATATACTATTCACTCTTATATCTGAGTCCGTGTTATCTTTCTATGGCCCTTCGGTCATAATACATTGCTATAATAATGATAATAATAATAATAATAATAATAATAATAATAATAATACCAGTGATAGGAGGTGCACTTGGAATTATAAAAAATGGAACAAAACAACATATTGAAAAAATCCCTGGAAAATCCAGCTTAAGAGATATACAAAATAT
The DNA here is from genome assembly GCA_037127315.1 of Ascarosepion bandense. NCBI lineage: Eukaryota > Metazoa > Mollusca > Cephalopoda > Sepiida > Sepiidae > Ascarosepion > Ascarosepion bandense. The sequence goes on along the minus strand of JBBBDQ010000757.1, from coordinate 2,803,547 downwards.
TGTCTTGTTAAGTACAGCCACACATTAAGGAGTGTATGTAACGCTAGGTATGTCATAGGAGATAGAAAAACATGAAATGTAGTCATAACAACGCACCACAACCTGCCTTAGGTCTTTTAGAAGATTTGGTAGGTAGTGTGACCATAACAGAAATGAAATTATGATGAAAATGACAAAATAATAATAATAATAATAATAATAATAATAATAATAATAATAATAATAATAATTCAGGAGGGAACCTACCTGAGGTCGAAAAATCTGCCATAGGAACAAACTCCTACACAAAGAATGTATCTTCAGGTCCCCACAACCAGGATAATCCTAATGATGGTCCTGAAAATTCACCAGCTAGATCTACAACCGTATATTTAAAGAAAGAAAAAATAAAATGGTCTCGTGAGGAGTACAAAGTCGTTATGACTGCATTTCATGAAGCGTTACTCAAACCTCAAAAAAACATGACTCGCCAAACATATGACATTTGGCGTGAAAAAGTTGGTCAAGCAAATAGAAAGTATATTGACGAAAATAAATTGGCCAATGTACGTAGGTACATTATTCGTAATAACCGACTGTCAGAGGCTGAGATTCACGAAATTAAAAGAATTGTAACAAGAAGAGTCGAATCAACAAAATATGAAAAGGAACCGGAACCAGAAATAAAAAGTAATAACATCAAACAAATCACAGGTCATAATGTAGAAACCGTGAAACACGCAAATCACTGCGAAGATAATGATGTAAGTCTAAAAGTGCTGGAAAGGTACGATCTGAGTCTGAGTCAGTTAAAAGACAAAAATAAAATGAGTTCAGAACACATCGAAGATAATTATTTGACGGAAAATAAGAACAATATACAGGAAGCCAAGATAGAAATAAAAAACCAGCTAAGTCAAATACAAAGTATTACAATGGAGGAACGTGAACAGCTCCCAAAATTCCAACCAACAAAACAAAACCTCCGAACTATTAAATTGTACAATGCAGCACTGAAATCAATACTGGATGAAGACCCGAATACAAATCTTAACGAAGTAATATATGCATCAGCAACAGCAGCAACAAGAAAATTAAACATCAAAATAAAAACAAGGCAGTCACGCAGACGTGAAGATCCACCTTGGAAAAGAAAAATCGAAAAAGAAATCGAACAACTAAGAAGTGAACTGTCAGTACTGGATGAACTGAGTAGAGGAATAAATGTAAGAACTAGGAAAAGAAGAAGAGCCTAAAAAAAATATAACATCAGGAATGAAAATGACGTCTTATCAAATAAAGAAAAAAATAAAGCAAAAAATCCAACTGAAGGCTCAAAGAATAAGACGCTATGAAAAAAGAGCAAGATTTTACAGACAAAACAAGATCTTTCAGACTGATACAAAGAGATTTTACAGGGAAATAGGTAAAAAAAGAATTGAAGTGACAGTACCCCCCAGAATGGAAGAAGTCACACAGTTCTGGGAAAAGATATGGACTTGCCCTAAAGAACCTAGCAAGGAAGTACATTGGATTACGCAGGAGATAGAACGAATGAAAAATAAACCCGAACAGACATGGTCTGGAATTACAGAAGATGATGTTAAATTTGCACTAAAAAAAGCACACAATTGGAAAACTCCAGGTATAGATAAAATTCCTAACTTTTGGCTATATTATTTAAATGCAGCACATAAAAAAATAGCCAAAGAACTCCAAGAAATGGTTGACGATCCCACTAAAATTCCTGCATGGATGACAAAAGGAATTACATTTCTTCTACCCAAGAATGGTGACACAAACAACCCGAAAAACTACAGACCAATTACATGTCTTCCGACAAGATATAAACTACTAACATCTATTTTAACAAAACAAACATATTTATTCTTAGAAAGAAATGACATGATACCGCTTGAACAAAAAGGGTGCAAACGTGGCTGTTATGGTTGTAAAGACCAATTGCTAATTAACAAAATGATCCTGGAAAACTGCTACAGTACAAAGAAAAATCTTAGTACTGCCTGGATAGACTACCGAAAAGCATTCGATAGTGTGCCACATTACTGGATTTTAAAGACTTTAGATATATACAAGATATCGCCCGTCATCATCATTTTCATCAAACAGTGCATGTCTATATGGAAAACAACCCTTTACCTCAATCATATAAATGGAACCTATAAGTCTGATGAAATAAACATCAAAAGAGGTATATTTCAAGGTGATTCTTTATCTCCCTTACTATTCTGCATATCATTAATAGCACTAACCAGTCAACTTAATAAGACAGAATGTGGTTATAAAATAGGCCAAAAGAAAATAAGCCATCTATTTTACATGGATGACTTAAAGTTATATGCTAAGAATGATAATGAGCTGGAAGGTCTTCTGCAAACTGTAAAATGCTTCAGCGAAGACATTGGAATGAAATTTAATTTGAATAAATGTGCTAAAGCTACAGTTTTACGTGGATCAATACAAGAAATATCCTCAATTAGCCTAGACCCTGCTGTAACAATAAAAGAATTGAAACCAGAAGAAGCTTATAAATACCTAGGTGTAAATGAGAGCGAAAACATTCACCATAAAAAATGAAAGAAATAGTGCGTAAAGAGTACTATAGAAGGCTACGAATGATATTAAAAACTGAATTAAATTCACAGAACAGAGTTATGGCCATTAATAGCCTTGCAATGCCAGTTGTCCAATATAGCTTCAACATCTTAAACTGGACTCTAAACGACATCAGGCGAATGGATGCTAAAACAAGAAAGCTTCTTTCTAAGCATAAGATGCATCATCCAAAGGCTGATGTAGACCGTCTATACATACCCCGTAAAGAAGGTGGAAGGGGTCTTATTCAGCTGGAATTGTCATACAAGACAACAACTCTTGGCTTACTAACATACATAGAAACAACAAAGGATTGGATGATACAATTAGTAAGGCAACATGAAGAAAGAAAAAAAATATTCAATAATAAAAGAAGGCAGTAAATACAAACAAGATTTACAGTTAGTAGATTCTGTAGAAAAGCAAAACAGAAGCCAAGAACCAACTATTGCGGCAAAAAATATGAAAATGAAAGCCAAAGATAAAGCTCTTGAAAAGATGAAACAGCGCTGGCAAGACAAACCTCTGCATGGCCAATATCCACTACGTGCCAATAAATCCAATGTTGACAAAGTTAATACTCATCGATGGTTACGTGCATCTGGATTAAAGTCTGAAACTGAAGGATTTATACTTGCAGCACAAGACCAAAGTCTTTTAACGAGAAACTTTCAGGCAAATATTATGCATAATAATATGGATCCAAAATGCAGGTTTTGTGATAAACACCAAGAAACAATAGACCACCTAATCTCAGGCTGTTCTGTGCTTGCCCCAAATGAATATAAAAATCGCCACGATAGAGTTGGGCAATATTTACATTGGGCAATGTGCAAACATTATGGAAAAGCTGTAGGCAAACACTGGTATGAACATCACCCAGCACCGGTTACAGAAATAGAAGATGTAACCATTCTATGGGATTACACCATCTACACAGACAGAAAAATTGAAGCAAACAGGCCAGACATTATTGTTAAAAACCAAAAAGAGAAAACTTGTCTATTAATTGATATGGCTTGTCCAGCGGATTGTAACATAGCAACGAAGGAATTTGAAAAACTGTCAAAATATAAAGACCTGGAAATTGAAATAGAAAAAATGTGGAAATTGAAAACAAGAGTTGTGCCAGTGATAGTAGGTGCACTTGGAATGATAAAAAATGGAACAAAACAACACATTGAAAGAATTCCCTGGAAACCCCAGCTTAAGAGATATACAAAAAATTGTCTTATTAAGTACAGCCCACACACTAAGGAAAACTTTATCTATGTAATGCTGGAGATGATAGGGAAGATAGAAAAACATGAAATGGAGCCATAACAACACGCCACTACCTGCCTTAGGTCTCCCCGCAGACTTGGTTGGTAGTGAGACCAAAGCAGAAATCGAAATATGATGAAAAATGACATAATAATAATAATAATAATAATAATAATAATAATAATAATAATGTGTGGCTACGAATAAAAACCTAATTTCCAGAATGGGTAAAATGGGAACTTAGTAATTAAGAATGAATAAATAAAAAACGCATTCCGTCATTGGCTGAACTTAAACAAGTGTCGGATTCTTCCAAATTGTGAAATTTGTCTAAGGTCGAAAAATATGTTTCTGGTTTGAATTCCTTAAGCAATGATAATAGACATTGTCAACGGATAATCCAAAATGACGGTTTCCCTCAGTCCCCATCTACAATTAAGCAAACAAAAGTATAAAACAGAGATTATTATAAACGATATTTTTCGAGCATAATACTAAACCATATATTATCGTTCAGAATCAAGCGTCTGCAGAAATTTCCCAAACATCAGGAAAAATATAAACGCTAATGAACTGGCTTATGTGAAATGAAACATCATTATAAGATTGAAAAACGCAAAACAAGCTGAAGTATAAGAAAATATTAAAGCAGAACTAAAATCAAAATTTAATAGAATTTCAAATTTCGGAAATGTAAAAGCATAAATCGATATGATGATTAATAATGAAAATGAAAATTCAATACAAATTATGTTTAAAAACGGACAAGAAAATCAGGAACGGGAAAATCCATTAAGATATAAAGAAGACCACACGGATAATGAGGAATTTTAAAATGTTAACAAACGTAAAAGAATTATTTAAAAAAAAAATACAGCACACTACAATAAAAGAAAATGAAAACTTGGAACAAATAAGATATGAAAAGAAATAAAAATAACTCGAGCAGTAAACAAAGCAATCATTGAAATAATAAATGCAATCGTTCTTAATTTAATCACACTAAAAAGCGATAATATACGCTTTAGAAACAGAAATAACATCATTTTTAGACTAAAACCAAAGCTAAAACATTGAATAAGAACGGTCCACTGGGATATAAAAAATATACGTTCCATGACTATACACCTTTGTGCAAATTAACTGAAACAACTGCTTTTAATTTCTTTTCTTTCATCAAACGATCAGTTTTAGACCCACTGGAATTACGGGGTACAATCGATTTCTATTTTTACCTCAGATTATGTCATTTGCAGTGGTATGCAGTAATATGAATCTATTTTTGGAGTATTTGATGAAATTTGTTTGGCCTTGAAAACTATTGCGTCATCCATGATTGCATCAAATTTTATCACGCTCAGATACTATTGTCTCGACGGCCGATTAATTGTCCTACGGGCATTGTCTGTGATGCACGTTACTCTTGGGAAGAGTATGAAAATTGTAACGCAACACGAACACACTGGCAAGCCCTACGGAGAAATCACGGATATTTTTGGTACTTCCAGTCGTGTCATCAAGGCGGAGAAACAAACCAGATTCATCACTGCAAAATGTAAAAGTAAATTCGGTTGGAAGAAAAAAGTAACCCTAAGAGACAAGGTATACTCCATTAGGGAAAGTGTGAACGATCCTAGGAAGACATTATTAGGTTTGTTTCAATTAATTTGTACAAGGGTTTACATCAGGATTTAAGAGATAAACCAGGCGCAGTGATGGGTTCTTTTTAAATGTTTTAATATCTAATAAATAATGGATTAATCCGTTTTCACCGCGATTTTAGTAAGAAAATAAAAAAAGGAAATATAAAGAAAGAAAGAAGGCAAGGGAGTTAGAAGAGTTTAACGTCTGTTTCAGTGAATTGTAAAAAAATGGCAAATTAATTTGTTTCATTTTTACACGCTTCCTTCTTAAAATAACGACCAGCATTCATAATTTTCATTGTTATTGCAATATTTTGTTAAAGATTTTAAGTTCAAGTATGTGCGTTGTGGTGCAGTGAATATAGGCTCGGAACAAGAAATCGGAGACCCGAGTTCGAATTCCAGCATTCACTTACCCGCAATGACCCTTGAGTAAGGTAATAATCTGTTTCTTCTCCCTCCAGCTTTAGGTGAAATCGCAGGACAGATTGGGTTCTATAGCCGTGGTTGGTAACCAGTCTACCGTAGAATGTAATGGCAACCTACTACGGGAAAGTTTTCTGCTCGGTCAGTTATATCACGAAAGGGTATGATCATCCATGCATCTATAATCGATGTGATAAAGATATTTGTACGGATTTATTGTCATAGAAATCGCCATGAACTTATTCAATCATTAACTTAAGAATTAAGATTCATCGGAAAATTAAAAAATGAAAACCATGAAATTTTCGTGGTCTTTTTCTAATAATGATATGAAGAAGAATCTTCCTTTTGTTTCTACCAATAACGTCTATCTAACAACGTCTGTTACTTTAATAGTGCGAGTGTAAAGGTATGTTAATATGTTTTTATGTTAATATTTAAATGTTAAATAATATTTTATCAATGCACTGATGTCATGTATTATTATAACATTATTAAATACAGAAAAAGATATATATCTAAGCAACTGTAAATGCATAAAGCTAAAAGTCAAAATAAAATTAACAAAAAAATGAGAAAATACCTTGTCATGTATCGGAAATAAAAAAAATGACGAGGTTATCTCCCCTTCGCTTTTCCCGCTAACCTAAAATGCAATATGCATTTATTATGGGAAAGAAAGTAAAATGTTTGAATTATTCCCCTTTTGACGGTTACTCTCTATGTTTTAAGTCACGATACCAGACTGATCTTACATCTTTCTTTAAAAAAAAAAAACAAAGAAATTATACATTTCGTCACGTAATTTGTGTAACTATGTAAAACAACTTGGTAATTATATTTTAGATGTTTTACTGATAATAATTATTAATTATGCATAAAATTTGTTCATTGTGAATACAAGTAGGCAAAGAATATGCCTCGATTGCCAATATGTAAAAATGAAATGTTTCTTCATATAGGTTTATATTTATCTATTTGGTCATTTATTGTTCTTCCATGTTGATAATTGAACATTCTAGTAGCTACACCCTACACCACACACTTTCTATTCTCTCACTTTCTCACTCTTTCTCTCTCTCCGTCTGTCTGTCTAACTGTCTCTGGCTGTCTGTCGATCTGTATATCTCTTTCTCACTCTCTTTCTCTCTGTCTCTGTCATCATATATATATATATATATATATATATGATGAAACAGAAATAGCTCTCACCTATGCTAAACAAAAATACCTCCCACATAATGGTAAATATTAACTAGATGATGTTACCATTGACACTAATATTGAACATTATGAGAGATGAATATTTACAGCACCATATATATATATATATATATATATATATATAGACGTGCATGCGTACGTATGCGTGCAGCAGTATTTGGGTATATGTACAACAGTTCATATACACTTGTTCAAGTACACACATATGCATGCATATATACCACTGCTTAGTATGTAGGACAGTTGCATAATTATCGCAGACCAGGTGTACTTATTCCATTAGTAGTAAAAATTAAATATCAGTTACTGAATTGCAAAGGAAAGACATCTGATAAGCCTGAAATAATTGTCACTTATATAAGTATATTAATTTATTGGATGCACGAATTTGAATAGACATACCGTTTAATTTAATCAGTATTGTATTTCGTCTGCCAACCTATAAACTCAAGAATCGATTAATTCTTTACAAAATATGTATATACGAATAGGTACTTCTTGTAAAAAATGACGGCAAAATATTTATATCGATATGCAGTCTAAACTGACAACAACATATATATCGATGTCCTAATATGGAGTAACTTGCATTAAGACGTAAAAAAATAATCCAAACTCCTAAGGGTGACAGAAAGAAATATCATATATATATATATATATATATATATATGTGTGTGTGTGTGTGTGTGTGTGTGTGTGTGTGTGTGTGTGTGTGTGTGTGTGTGTATCCCAGGGGTAGAGTCGCCGACTGACGCCATTTCGGTCGGGTTTCAATCCTGGGTAAAAAAAGCAATCGGTGTCTAAACGTACTGATGAGCTGTGATACGGCGAAACAGATCTGTTTGCGGATGACAATATATATATAATTGTCTTCATTATAATATAATAAATATCATATATATATATATATATATATATATATATATATATATACATACATAATTGTCTTTATTATAATAGATATATACATAATTGTCTTTATTATAATAGATATAATAGATAATAGATATAATGTCTCTATTATAATAAAGACAATTATATATATATATATATATATATATATATATATATATATATATGATATTTATTATATTATAATGAAGACAATTATATATATATATATATATTGTAATCCGCAGACAGATCTGTTTCGCCGTATCACAGCTCATCAGCACGGTTAAACTCCGATTGCTTTTTTACCCAGGATTGAAACCCGACCGAAATGGCTTCAGTCGGCGACTCTACCCCTGGGATATATATATATATATATATATATTACTATTCGACAACATACCTATTGCAAAAATAATAACGCACTGTTAAAGAGCGAACACGCGGCAAAAGCTTTCATAAAATTTAACAACCGGTAGTAAAGAGAATCAACTGAGCCGATGCTGATTTCCTATTTTCTCTCTATCCATAAGCGTGACAGGATATATATATATATATATATATATATATATGGGTAGCTATCTTTTTTAAACATATTTCGTTAAAAACGACCGACAAGGTAGATATTTACCAAAATTCTTACGTTTTTTGCAGGAGATGAAATAATTTGAAATGTTCTATCATTATTTACTTTTCATCCGCTTTCAGACACTTCACCGGCCATTCTCAAGGATGTTATTTTTTCAAATACTGTAATTTTACTCGTATAGTTTGACTATAATTAAATTTATTTTGTGTTTTTGGCAAAAAGGAGCATTCTTTAAAAGCTATTACTTGACGCGCACGACTGGACATCTGTCTTTATATATATATATATATAGCGCTTGAATTTCAATGCGAAACTTGAAATCGCAAAGATTACTCGGTCATAAGATAAATAGATAAGTATAGATAGAAAAATAAATAGATAAATAGATAACTACATAATGCCTGGCTACTTGTATTTAAGGATACAGGTTTACCAAGGCAGCCAGGTAATCCTTATTGTAGATGCCTGCTCAAGCAAACTTTGTTTGTTCAACACTTACAGAGACCACCTGTGGTATAGATCACAGGTGGGTAACTATGCTTAATTACAGTTTCTTGAAGAGTGCGCATTATCTATCGTGAACAAGACCAGGACGCTCAAACCCTCGGTCACGATGTCTTGTGATTTCAACCATCGACGACTCCTCAAATGGAGCCAACTACCCACACACAAGGCCAACCCGTGGTATGGTTTTCAGGTACTTTCTAAAGATGCCGCACGCTGTGATCGCCTCTTCCAGACCGATAACAAGCAGTGACCTTCTAGAAAAATCGACCACGATGAGAATCGAACTCGGGCTTTATGTTCAGAATGCGATCGTTCTAACCACTCGGCCACGCACCCATAGATAGACAGATAGATACTGAAAAGAATGATATAAGTATACGGATATGAACAGGCCTACTTAGATGGATATTACTACACATAGATAGATAGATAGATAGATAGATAGATAGATAGATAGATCCTACATATACATATGTATATATATAATAATGGCTGGCCACTCGTAATCGAGAAACCCATCTGCCAGAGCCCACCTATGTTTCATACTGCAATTATGCTGAGCGGTTCTCAGTTACAATGTTTAAGAGAGAGCGCGTTATATAGCGTTAACAACAGTCTCAAAAAGCCAGCACGCTCAAACCCTCGGTCATGATGACTTGTGACTTCGAGCTAGCACAACCATCGACGATTCCTCAAAAGGAGCCCTCTACCCAATTTCAATCACAATACTTGAAATGGTTTTTCAGGCAATTGTGCCACACGCTAGGATGACCTTCTCCAGATAACATCAAGAAGTGACCTTCCTGACAAATCGACAATGGTGAGATTCGAACCCAAGCTTCATAGATAAAAAACAAACTTTTTAACCACCAAGCCACGATATATATATATATATATATATATGTATATATATATATATATATATATAGCTCAAGCTATACCAGAGATGTGTTGTATCTGCTCTCCTGATCTGAGTGCTGGAGAATGACTAAGGCAGTTCTCGCCAAACTTTGACCCTTTCACACCATATGCCCCAGACGAATACTAAGAATATTTTGGCCAGAGAAGATCTCCAATGAAGACCTGTTGAAGAGATGCAAGCTAGAGAACATGGGCACCATCATTACAAGAAGGCGGTGCTCTGGAAACATTCGCAGTCAATCACAAGAACAGCACTGCACTGGACACCAGATGGTAAAATAAAGAGGGAAAAAACAAGAACGACATGGAGAAGAACGGTGGAGAATGATACGAATGCCATGCAGTAGTCTTGGAGTTTATTGACTAGTCTGGCCCAAGATAGGCAGAGGTGGAAATGTTTTGTTGCTGCCTTACACACTATTGGGTGTAAAAGATGATGAAAAAAAAAATATATATATGTAAGGTTTTCTATTTTTCTTTATTTTTCGATAATGTTTTTCGATTTTCGTTCTCAACTATCTTTTTTTTCTTCAAGTATCCTCTGATGCTTCACAACTCGTTCCGCACCTCTCTCTCTCTCTCTCTCTCTCTCTCTCTCTCTCTCTCTCTTTCCTATCCCAACATGCTTTAACTTTTAATACTTTCCTGCGGCGTTCCAACCTCATCTGCATCTTTTACGATTCTCATCCTTTCCATCTCTTTTACTCCCAACTCAGTATTTTTTTTTCTCAGCATCCAATACATTTTCGCTTAACCACTTGTTACATTCATGCGTTCCTATTACTCGGAAAGCCTACAACGTCAAGTGGCCCATAGTGGGCATCAGTAAGTCTCCGATTGTCTCCCTTTAGCGAACCACTTCAGTTCTCGACAATGATTCGACCTGTAAGCTGCCACTTCCTGCGAACTTTACAGGTATCGCGTAAGGAGCTTCAATAAAATCACAACTGAATAGGATACTTATTCAACCTTTTACCTCTGGCCATTAAGAACATTTTTTTTCTTTTTCTCATATATCTATTTGAGATAAGAGGTCCTTAACCGAAATTCTAAAATGGAAATTCGAAAATTCAGTAAGTTTATAACCGTTTAAACAAATGAATATTTCTGAGATTTATATTACTAAAATTTAAAGAAATTTGCTGTTCCTTCGCCGAATACAATACATTTCATAAAAATGCGTCGAAGCTCATTAGAACAGATGTAGATCCTCCACTTTAGTGGAATTCTTCACGAACAGACAATGTCTTCATTGTAGCTGAACCCAACAAGGCTGACCAGTGACGGGTTTGTTTACGCGCAAACACCCTTGCTAAGGTATTAATCCATTTCTTCCTCTCCATCTATGGATTAAATAGCAGAACTGATTGTGTTCTATAGGCTTGCTTGGCAACCAGTCTACTGTATAAAGCAATGTCAATCTACTGTGGGAAATCTTCTGTCCAGTCAGTTATTTTTATTTTTTTAATCATATCACCCCGAGCAAGGCGGTAACGTCACTGATGCGCAGGGGGCTATGTAAGAGGGAAAAGATTGAAAAAAAATCACATCCGAAACAGGGAACAAGGGATGAGCCTCTACAACTGTTCTATAGACGTGGGTATCGAGACATGACCGCCTAAGCGTGTATCAAGTATGACATTTAACTGATTAACTTAATATATTAAGCCCATAGTTGGATGCTTTTCAAGTCAATGTTGTCCTTCTTTTACACCAGTTGCCACCGATCCTTTGAAAATCAGTATGTTCTAATATTTAACAATAGCTGGGGAGAGAAGAAATGAATACATACCTTTTTCAAGGTTGGTTGACTTGTTTTTTTAACAGCTTTTAAAACTTTTCGAGCTTATTTAAAGGCGAAACATATTTTGCAATTGTAAGAATTGTTTTGCAATAATAATGATTTTCTGCTACAAGTTTTACTATTTAATCCATAGAACGAGAAGAGGTAAATTCGTACTTTTCCAAAGGATATTTGAATATAACAGATCCGACTGGAATTTGAATTACTAATCTTCATCCATTATACCACCTGATGCTGGCCTTCACTCGCGGTCACCTATCTAGATGATTAGTTTTAAATAGTTTTAACGTTGTTTAACTTTGGTCATCGAACAGTTGGCAAGTAAGTGAATGAAACGACCTCGACTAGAATTCGAACGCAGTCTCTGATTCCTCAATCTGACCGCTCTTCATTACTTACTCTGCCTGTGCAATCATAACTGAACCCCTTATCTCATAACCGACTCTTTCTCTCCTCCTCTTTCTCTCTTTCTCTCTTTCTCTCTCTCTCTATCTATCTATATAGAAAGATAGATAGTCTGTTAGATGTTGTATTGAGCAGTTTTTGATTGTTCATACCTTACGAACGGCAGTTTTCTGTCTACTTTTTGTATCGCTATATATATTTAAGTCAGCCTCTATCTACCGAGCGCCCATAGCTCAGAGGTGGAATCACCGACTAACGCAAATTCGGTCGAGTTTCAATTCTGTGTAAAAGCAATCGGATGTCTAACCATACTGATGATTTGTGATACAGCGAAACAGATCTGTCTGCGGATGACTATATATATATATATATATATATATATATAATACTTTCTTTTATTGAATACTAGAAATTAAACCACTTTATACAGTAAACTAAAATTCATTGTTCTGTAATGACTTTATGCATAACGTCCGAAGATTCCCTGTTTCCACTACACTCTTTCAAAATTAATCAAATATATGTGTTTAAATATTGCGTAAGACTGTGACAGCGAATAAAGCCTGTTTCCCTTGCTCAAACGGAAAGTAGCACTTGTCTGAGATAAAAGTAATAATTCCACACGTACATAGGGTTGATGAAAAAAAACAAAAACAAAAAAACGGCTAATATTCTTTGACACTTCTCTATTGCATCTCTTCAACGATCAGAGCTTGACGCCGAACCACCCGTTTTCAGTGAATTGGGAGACGTACTCATTGGAAACAGGAAGCAGCACCATGGAGTTCAGGATAATTTTAACTCCCGTAAACATAGGTTGTTAACATTTATATATACATATAGCTATATCTTACGTATAAATTGACTATCCGCCCGTGTATTGAATACTGCTGCCACGTCTGGTCGGGCGCCCATGCTATTCACCTCGGGGTTCTTGACAAAATCCAATGGAGAATCGCTAATGTGATTGATACCGACTTTGCAACTCGGCTACAGTCGCTATCTCACCGGCGTGATGTGGCTTCTCTGTGCCTCTTCTACAACAACTTTCACGACTTCTCCTCCAATTAGCTTAGTTCAATGGTACCCCCTATGTATGAATGTCCACGAGCTACTAGACTAGCAATTAGGTCCCGCCCTTTTACAGTGAAACCGATAAAAATTTAAGCGTAATTTCTACTCTAACAGCTTCTTTTCTCGCACTTCCCACCTGTGGAATTCTCTTCCATATACTTGCTTCCCCGACAGCTACAATCTCCAGGAGTTAAAATGTAAGGTCAATCGTCATCTTATATCTCACTAACACGCATCCTTTCTCTCATGCTTCTTTCTCCATACACTCCACCCCATCACACCGGTATTCTCATCCCTCTACTGCCCTCCTTCTGACACCCTCTATAATCTACTCCTTCTCATCACTTTCCCCTCTATAAACTGCCTTGCTTGGGGTGAAATGATTAAAATAAATTCTCAATTTGGCGTTTCTTGCTTTCGCATTCAATTTTCACTCGTCATAATCTATCTTGCGCATTTATAAATCTATCGTTCGTCAGTGCATTGGGTATTAATGCAATATATATAGTACAGTATTCCAGCAATATATCTTGAAAAACTAAAAAAGAAAAAGCATCAAAAGAAAGGTATGTAATGTTATCGATCCTGACCAGGCATCTCAGCTTCAGTCACTTATCCATCCCCAAGATGAGGTTTCTCTTTGGCTTTTCAGTGAAAATTTTCATGGTCGTTATTTTAATCCGGAAACTCAAAAAAGAACAGTATCAGGAAGCTAAAAGATGGCAGTTGCCCTTGCATTTAAAGACTTTTGATGGCAATAAAGGAAAGATTCTGGGCGTGATGTCTTCAAACGACGCTCCTCTGTCTGCAAGACTATCCTTGATTCTGTGATTTAAACAGCATCCATGCAGACACGATAATATTAGTAAATATCTTAAGTCGACAGATTTACATATGAGCTCACCTCATTAGAATTCATCGACCATATGTATTTAAGATTACTACTAGGCTAGCAGAAAGGCTAAAGAGGGATGGCTGAACAACAAATGCGCAGAGGTAGAGAGATTGAGCAGGACTAATAAAGCAGACATGCATAAAGAAATACTAGACCTGACAGGACAAAATCCTGTACCTCAACCGGATGTATAAAATCCAAGGATGGAACGATAATATTGGAGAATGAGGAAATAATCCAGCGATGGGAAGAATGTATAAAAGATTTTTTCCACGACAGGACAGAGCAACGCGTTAATACACAAAGATGAGGACGTATCGAAAATATCAAAGTCTGAAGTGAAATCTGCGATGGCCAAACTGAATAGAAACAAAGAAGCTTGGCCAGGTAACATTGTAATAGAGTTGCTAACAGCCCTGGAAGTATTCAGCATAAAGAAAGTTACAGAAATAATAAATGAAATTTATAATAGTAGTGTAATACCAGACGATCTATGCAAGTCGATTTTCATAGCACTGCTTATGAAGGTGGGTGCAAAAGATTGTGAACTCCACAAAACCATCAGTTTAATGAACCGTATAACAAAACCGATCGTCCGAATCCTGATGAATAGCGCAAGAAACAGAATCAGGCCAGAGAGAGGACAAGAACAGCGCGGGTTCGTCAAAGATGCCGGAACGAGGAACGCCATATTTATGATAAGGATGCTCTCAGAAAGGGAAATACAAATGAGGAATGATTGTACTTATGTTTTATCAGTTATTCAAAGGCGTTCGACAAAATACGCCACAAAGAATTAATGGAGATACTCAGCAGCCTCGATATATTTGTGAAAGACATGAATAATTAACAAATCTTTACTAGCAACAACTGCCTGCATAAGGACAGGTAATTCAGCAGATATACAAAGATAGAAAGGGGCGTGAGACAAGGATGCGTCTTTTCACCGGATCTATTCAAATGTACAGCAAAACAATTTTGAGGACCCTAGATGTTATGCCAGGATTTGTAATCGAAGTCTACAATTTGAATAACATAAGGTACGCAGATGATACAGTGCTGACAGTAGACACGGAAGGAAACTACAAGACCTCTTACAGAAGATAATTGAGGAGAGTGACAAAACAGGACTACAAATAAACTGCAATGAAACCTAATGCATGGTCATCAGCAAAAAGAGCAACCCGAAATGCCAAATACTAAAATCAGGGGTTACTAAAATCAAACAAATACAAACATTTAACTACCTGGGAAGTGTTCACACAGAAAACTGAAAGTGCGACACAGAGATCCGAAAGCGAATTTGTATTGCGAAGGACGCGTTCCAGAAGCTAAGTATAGTATTAAGAGACAGGAAAATTTCGCTATAAACAAAGAAGATAGTACTAGATTGCTATGTGATGTCAGTTCTTTAAATGGTAGTGAATGCTGGACAATATCATCAAAGATGAAGGAAAAACTTGAAAATTTTTGAAAAACTGAAATTTTGTTCTAAAAAATGATGCTGCGGATATCGTGGACAGAGAATGTAAGCAATGATGAGGTGTTGGAAAGAATGGAAACGAAAATAAAATTAATGTTGAGCATCAGGAAGAGACAATTAAAGTTCCTGGGACTTGCAATAAGGAAGGAGGGCTTAGAGAACCTGATACTAACAAGCTAGAGAAAGGGAAGAAAGAGACAGTTGAAATAACATATTTGAAGGGCCTGAGCAGATGGATGACAGAACAGGGATTGCGAGATGTTACAGGAGAAAGTGTGCTAAGAGCCACCAGGATAGGGAGACGTGGAAGGCTATGATCGCATACGTCCTGAAAGGACAAGGCACATAGAAGAAAACTAGATTTGATATCAAGTCTCATAGTTTTACTTTGAAAATCTAGATTTAACCAATAATATAAGTTTTTTCCTCGCATTTCTCACATTTTGGGCTCACTTCCGATTTCCTGTCTCCCTGCCACCTGCAATCATCCCAAATTTAAACGCAACATCAATCGCCATCTTGTTTCCTCATGAAACATGTTCTTTTATTGTCCTTTCTCCTGATTGATAACTTCTCATTCTCTTCCACTCCCAGTAAACAGTATTTAATGATATTAACGTCTTTCTTGGAGTGTTATGTTTATATATATATATATATATATATATATATATATATATATATGTGTGTGTGTGTGTGTGTGTGTGTGTGTGTGTGTGTGTGTGTGTGTGACTGTGTATATTTTTGAGATGAGGTATTTTTAATATTTACATTTTTCGAACTGTTGTCCTCATTTTTGTTATATTCACGGCGTTTTGGCCGTTTTGAACTCCGGCCTTTTTCGATCACCACTCACGACTTTTTCTATTTTTGTAAGCAGTAGACGACCCCATTCTTTACAGTGTATGGGTGGTGAGAAGTATTATCCGGTGAATGTTGGCTTGCAGTATGCCCTGTTCGAGATATCGAGATCTATGAATACATGTCACGTGGTACTAAAACTAAAAATGTTGTGAACAACAGTTCGATCAATGTAAATAGTGTAATTTATATATATATATATATATATATATATGTGTGTGTGTGTGTGTGTGTGTGTGTGTATCAGTCAGTCAGTCAGTTAAGTGTTATACGTGATTAACGCTTTGGCGATAATATCTCGAAAGAGAAATGAATGACCGAGCAGAATATTTTCCCGCGGTAGGTTGGCATTACTTTCTCTAGTAGACTGCTTACCAACCAACGCTATAGAGTCCAAGTTGTCCTGTTATTTAACCCATAACTGGAGGTTAGAGACGGACAAATACCTTTCCCAAGGTTATTTACGCGTAAGTGAATGTAAGGAATTCAACTGAAATTAGAACTTGG
Source organism: Ascarosepion bandense (assembly GCA_037127315.1). Classification (NCBI taxonomy): domain Eukaryota; kingdom Metazoa; phylum Mollusca; class Cephalopoda; order Sepiida; family Sepiidae; genus Ascarosepion; species Ascarosepion bandense. The sequence goes on along the minus strand of JBBBDQ010000757.1, from coordinate 2,786,462 downwards.
TTTTCCGATTTCTCGTTCCACTGCACCACAACACAATGCAAATAATATCATTTTCTGTGATAGTGGTAACCATCTTAATGATAACCATCTTAGTATTTCGATCACAACTTGGGAATAAACAATATATAAATGGGAATTAAGTATACTGATATTTTTACATTAAATTTCGAAAAAATTAATGAATATAAATAATATTCTCTTTATGAAATGAAGAATAACTGAGACGTTCAAACTTATCGAAGTGTCTTAATTACGACATTTTGTGTTCATGCTATTTTACGACACGGGCAAATCTTTTAAGCGACTCGATTCACGCAATATTGAGTATATTTGCTAGTTTATACAAGTGTCAGGTTTCTTCAGCTTAAATTGGCATTTTTCTCCATGTACCACGTTCATTCAGGGCGTGGTCAATCGCGATTCTAACCAACTTCTTATTGGTTGTTGCATTTTTCGTTACTATACTTTGTTCAGTCAGTCAGTTAAATGTCATACGTGAGAGAAAAACATGACTGACTTGTCAGCGATTTTCTCACATGAGATTACCATTATTTTTTGTGATATACTGGTTGCGAATCAAGGTTACAGAACCCAATTTGTCCTTCTATTTAACCTATAGCTGGAGAGAGAAGAGACTGATTAATACCTTACCAAGTTTATTGTGCGTAAGTGAATGCAATGAATTCAATAGAATTCGAACTTGGCTCTCCGGTTTCTCGTTTTGAGCCGATATTGACTGCACCACAACGCACCCATCCATTTATAAAAACGCTTCTTAGGTAGGTTAGTCGTTGTTTCCCTCTGTTCTTCTTTATAATGTGTAATTCTTATCAAGGAGTTGGTGAAATACTGTTGCTCATTTGGAATATTTTTCTTATTTTTGACTTTATTTCTAGCACACATTTTTGGTCATTATATCTACCGGCCATTCACTTTGTTTTCGTCGTTTGTAAAATATCGAACTTTGTGTTGGTTGTGATGTAGGAAATCAATCAGTTAAGTGCCATACATGTTACACGCTTGGGCGATCGTCTCGTTCGATCCCTGACTGAAGAGTCAGGTATTTTCCAGTAATAGTTTGCCATTTATTCCTGCGGTAGACTGGTTGCCAACAAAGGCTACAATATCTAATCTATAGTTAGAGGGAGAAGGAATGGATTAATACCTTTCCCAAAGGTATTTGCGTGTACGTGAATGAAAACACCTGGAATTTGTATTCGACTCTTCGATTTCTCATTCCGAGCCGATAACATTTCCCAATTACTGCAACCTGCTTCGCATGCATTTCCTTGAAAGTTCTGAGAACTTACTTTTACATACAACGCCTCACAGAGGCGATGCAGTCATCTGCATCACCAACCAACTTGTAGACTCGGGAACTTTACAGGAAACAAGTTGTTAATTCGAAATCCATGAAAGATGGGATTCTTCATTTCGGAGTTTTCTTTTGCTCTTTTTTTTTGTACACTCTTTTCTCGCTATTAAAGAATTCTTCGACCAGAGTATAGCGAATTATAATAAATAAATAAATAAAATTGAGAAAAAAAAAGAAAGCAAATAATTATATAATTATTGAAGATAATAAAGAAAAGATTTAGACATTGTCCCGTACGTATATAATAACCCATTTCAGAAATTCTAACATAAATAAGGGTTGTATATAGGCTGTTCCAATAACTTGGACCAATTTTAAATATGAATTAAGTTTAAGTGTCTAATGATTTTTTTTCATTTTCTTTCAGATTTAACATTTTCAGTCGTTTGCAATTTGAACTGAATTAAATGCTATGGATGCCAAAGATTTGTGGTTCCAAGAGTACAGTACTACATGCCACACACCCAATGCAAAAATGACTTTATTGAATGAAAATTTCCTATGTTGCATCATCTCTCGAAGCAGTGATATCATTTGGCCACCACGATCGAGCGATTTAACGCCTTTAAATTTCTTCCTTTCAACTCCAACAACAATTCAACAGCTGAAGGATCAAATAAAAAGGCATATTGCTGAGATTGAAAAGCAACTATGCAGAGGCGTCATCAAAACGTTTAAACTTTGGGTGTAAATGTACTGCCAAAGACTTAGCGAACATTTGGGTGATATTATTCTTCACACATAATTGTCATGACATAAATAAGATGATCCAATAATAAAATCAGTAATTTTTTTATTAATAACACTGATTTATTTACTGCTAACTTCATTCCGTCTTAAAAGTTCTTTGAGCAGTATTAAAGATATACTGTCAATCTGACTCAAATAAAAGATTAATTAAAAGATTCTTCTTCTTCTTCTTCTTCTTCTTCTTTTTCTTCTTCTTCTTCTTCTTCTATGTGCCTTGTCCTTTCAGGACGTATGAGATCATAACCTTCCACGTCTCCCGATCCCTGGTGGCTCTTAGCACGCTTTCCCCTGTTTCACCATGCAAACCCCGTTCTGTCATCCACCTGCTCAGGCCCTTCAAATATGTTATCCTCTGCATTCAATTGCCTCTTTTTTTCCCCTCTATCTGAGCTATTAGTATCACGTTCTCCAACCACTCCTTCCTCATTGCATGACCCAGGTACTTTAGTTGTCTCTTCCTGATGCTCAATATTAATCTCCTTTTCGTTTCCATTCTTTCCAACACCTCATCATTGCTCACATGCTCGGTCCATGATATCTGCAGCATCCTTCTGTAGAACCACCTTTCAGTTGCTTCAGTTTGTTCATCTTCGATGATATTGTCCAGCATTCACTGCCATATTGAAGAACTGACATAACATAGCAATCTAGTACTTTCATCTTTGTTTCTAGCGAAATTTTCCCGTCTCTTAATACTCTACTCAGCTTTTGGAACGCGTCTTTCGCCATGTCAATTCGCCTTCGGATCCCTCTGTCACACAGTCTTCTGTTAGAACACTTTTCAGGTATTTAATGTTTTGATTTTAGTATACCCCATCTGTATTTGGCATTTTGGGCTGCTCTTTTTGCTGATAAACATGCATTTGTTTTTCTTACAGTATGTTTGTAGCCCTTTCTTGTTACTCTCTTTAGTTACCTTCTGTAGGAGGTCTTCTAGTTTCCTTTCCGTGTGTGCTATCAGCCTTGTATCATCTACGTACCTTATGTTGTGCAAATTGTGGCCTCCGATTACAAATCATGGCATAACATCTAAGGTCCTCAGAATAGTCTCGCTGTACATTTGAATAGATCCGATGAAAAGACACATCCTTGTCTTACACCCTTTTCTATATTTGTATATTTGTTGAATTCGTTACCCGTCCGTATATAGACAGTTTGCTGCGAGTAGAGATTCTTAATTACTCTTATGTCTTTCTCAAATATGTCAAGGCTGCTGAGCCTCTCCATCATATCTTTGTGGCGTGTTTTGTCGAACGCCTTTGCATAACCGATAAAACATAGGTACAAATCTTTCTGTTGCCCTTTCGGAGAGCATCCTAATCATAAATATCGCAATCCTTGTTCCACTGTCTTTGAAGATTTCAAATATAAAAATAAAAGATTAAGAACATTAAAGATACCATAACGATAATTGTGTGCCTCTTACGTAAGATTATGTGATGTCTTCGTGTGTTATCATGTTTTGTACATCTTTAATTTTCTTTTTAATCATTTCATCCCAAGCAAAGTCACTAAGATGCAAAGGGTTAACTGAGTGTTAGAGAAGGTCACACTATTAAAGACACTATTAAAGAGAGAGAGGGGGGAGGCGGGTGAGAGAGCAATAAAAGAACGGGAATTAACAAGACAGAAAGTAACTATTGACACTGTACTTAAATTTTCAAAGATAAATCTTCAAGTGCAAAGCAAGAAGCCAGAAAGGATTTCTACAAACGAAAAAAGCGATAGAAGGAACTGTTATGGTTGATTCTAGCTATTTCGGCTGTAAAGTGATGAGATTTTGCCGCCATTCTTGTCAGTCTGCCAAGTGCCATACGTGATACACGCTTAGTCGAGTATGTCTCGAAAGAGACATGAATGACCAGGCAAAAAATTTTCCCGCAGTAGTTTGCCATTACTTTTTCCGGTAGACTCTAGGTTGTAGAACTCAACGTCCTGCTATTTAACCTTTATATGAGGGAGAAAAGATGAATTAATTGCTTTTCCAATAGTATTGCGCGTAAGTGAATGCTACGAATTCAAATGGAATTCAAACTCGGCTCTACGAGTTCTCATTCCGACCTGATATACACGGCACTGCAAGGCACAGCTTTGCACCAAAACGCACAGCCATTCTAATACTATGCTTAAATTAATAAATTTTCTGTATCCTAGAAGAAAATTCAGCAGAATACAGAAATGTATTTATTGAAAAAGCACATGGAATCTACATTAAGGAAAGTGGGAAAGTAACTGAAACTGTGTTGCTAAGTCATGACAAATAGCATTGCAGTTTCTTCTTTGGATTTTATCAAGAATCTCTAAATATATACGAGGAACAACAGAAGAGATGTGCTTGCAATATTCAAAGTAAGGACGAATGGGATATTTATAAATATGTCAGATAGATTCTGAACAACGCATCAGAACAACACGTAAGACATGATGAATTTACAATTGATACCACTGAGAAAATCACAAGAGATGACATCACAATGAAGTGATGAGATGGATAGGCCATCACTGACCCATTCTTGAATTTAGACAAGCCTTTTGCTACTGAGCTAGAGATATATTAAATCAAAGATTAAATTTGTCGAATAATGTATTTCAGTCTCCGTTCTCGACTTCGTGTCTATTATCAACAAAGAAAACACGTGACTGTATGCTTGCGTCACGTTGCTCCACGTCACATGTGATTATTGGAGGAATGTGTGAAGAAGAAGAAGAAGAAGAAGAAGAAGAAGAAGAAGAAGAAGAAGAAGAAGAATACATTGTAGACCAAAAGCTGAGTGAATGACACATTTAGAATAATGAAAAGAAAGGTGTGTATATTTCGAGAAATAGCTACACTAATCAAAGTAGATATATTTTAACTACATATCCCCTCTCTGGAAATTTCTCTCCATATGTAGTTACCTTTATCCTTGCTAATGCACACACACACACACACACACACACACGCACACACACGCACACACACAGACACACACACACACACACATGGTTTGATGATGGGATAGAATCGTGAAAATGTCATTAAATATTGATTCTCATATTTCAGTTAAATCTAACTAGCTAGCTAGCTAGCTAACTATCATATGTCTTCTCATATCTCTCTACCTATCTGTCTATCTGAAGTCTGCTCATATCTATCTATCTATCTAGCAGTTATAATACAACAGACGTATATTACAATTAGAAGAAATTAACGTATTTCACAGCCATTCTATCAATAGCTGGTATTATTCAGTACGTCAGCAAACATTTTATTGACAAATCTAATTGGCCGACCCAAGAGTTTCGCGTCGAAACCGCTCTTAAGGGGAAGATGTATCATAAACCTATTTATGAATCTGATTTATTGAACATGTGTTATTGACACGAGCGTTTCGACGCGATGGTTTTGTGTCGGTCAATCAGTTTCCAACTAAACTTTTCTTGTTCTATCTATCTATCTATCTATCTATCTATCTATCTATCTATCTATCTATCTATCTGTCTATCTATCTATACTCTATTTATTTCCCCCCCTCTCTCTATATATAGATAGATAGATAGATAGATAGATAGATTTGTTTTTAAAATTATTTTAACTTACATGGAAATACCCGTATCGTAATGTAAATTACAATAGTTTTAAATAAAAAAAGAAATTTAATTATATTATGCTCTACTATCTGTGTTGTACTGGGCACTCATTTAAAATAAGTAAATGTCTGAATTTAAAATCTGTTGATTCTCTTCATCTGGATATATATATATATATATATATATATATATATATATATGAACAAGTTCTTTTTCCTACCACACCAAAATATAATTAACTTAAATAGAATTATTATTATGATAGATACAAAGATATCTTGCTTAATAAAAAAAGGAAAAGATTATTTTAGGCGCCTTTCGGCCGACACTTCATCAGAACAGAAATCGTCGGCAAAATTAAAACGAACAAGTTGCTAAGAAAGATTTTTTAACAATGAGTGAGTTTAAGAAAAAAAATACTCACCCAACATAGGTAATATAGAGATTCCTATTCTGACCAAGTGTCGGCTGAAAGGCACCTAAAATAATTTTTCCCTTTTTTTTAAAGCGTAATACTTTTATATCTATCTTACTGATAAAATGATCCTATTTAAATTATTCATATATTATCAGAGAGGGTGATATGTAGTTAAAATATATCTACTTTGGTTAGAGGAGCTATTTCTCGAAATATACACATCTTTCTTTTCATTATTCTAAATGTGTCATTCACTCAGCTTTTGGTCTACAATGTATTCTTCTAATTATTATGGTCATATCACGTTGAATACACGGATTCCAGCTCGATCACCGAAGTTAAGCAACGTTGAGCCTGGTCTGTACTTAGATGAGTGACCGCTTGGGAATACCAGGTACTGTAAGCGTGGATGTCAGCACGGAATGGAAAATCGGTGAGCCGATTCCAATTTCAGTCGAACACTCTGCATTAACTTACGCACTGGTACCCTTGGAAAAGGTATTAATTCGTCCCTTCCCTCCAGTTATGGGTTAAATAACTGAGGTATGTTGTTCATGTGATCTGTGGCAAACTTCTTCACCGATTGTTTGTTATCAGCAGTTCCAAAAAGTGTGGATGGTGCTACACAAGCTTTCACCACTTTAAACAATTCTTTGTGTGGCAGTCTAACTGAGTTAGACGCTCATAGGTCGAAATCGACGGGAGAGTACATAATAATTATATATATATATATATATATATATATATATATATATATATATATATTAAAGAAGGCTGACAGAGTAGTGTCTCAGAGCTTCTATCTAATTTTGTTTGTGTTCGTATAAGTTTTTACTTTTCTGGATAACGGTGTGTAAAAATTGTCCGAATATTTTATACGTTTTTGGCTATTCTCTCAGCCATTGTCAAAGATGTTTTTATATGTTTAATTCTAAATGAGTGTGTAGACTTTTATGTAAAATAATATTTGTTAGAATTAAAAATAAAAAATATACTTGATAATAGAATAGCTGAAAATTCTCAGACATACAAAACATTTGGACAATTGTTACACACCTCATATCCAGAAAAGCGATGGATCGTGGACAGTGTAAAAGGTAGGTATACCACATCACTCGACAAATACCTGACCTAATAAAGCAACAACTTTGAGGCAAAATGCAACTTTCTTCATCAAAATAGCCTCCTTCTAGGGTGATACATTGATTACAACTCTTCTCCAACAATTCGATACCATTTTGTAGAACGATTTGTTTTTAGCCGCAGTTTCCGATATCACTTCTTCATTGGAGCCAAGTCTTTTTCCCTGGAGAATTATTTGGAGGTTTGTAAACAGCCAGTAGTCGCTAGGGGCCAGATCTGACGAATATGGTGGACACGGAAGCAATTCGAAGTGCAATTCGAAGTGCAATTCATGTAGTTTTGCCATCGTTTCGATCGACTTGTGACACGGTGCGTTGTCTTGGTGAAAGAGCACTTTTTTCTTCTTCCTATGTGGTCGTTTTTTTAGCGATTTGTTTCTTCAAATTCACTAATAATGCTATATAATATTCGCTATTGATAGTTCTTCCTTTCTCAAAGTAATCGAAGAACATTTTCTTCATCACCTTGCGCATCCCAAAACAAGGAAGCCAAAACCTTGTCTGCTGCTCTCTACTCAACTGACTGCCGATTTGACTCCAGAATGAAGTGGTGGATCTATATTTCATCCATTGTCACATATTTACGTACAATTTCTTCTTGTTTTGCTAAAATAGTTGCAATCAACGCTCTGAATCGTCGACTTGTTTTTTTTTATCAACTGTGAGCAAACGCGGTACCGACTTTGAAGTCAGATTTCTCATTGACAAATAGTCATGAAAAAGTGAATACACTGCCTTCTATGCTCCTCTGCTATCTCACGCAATTTGTATTTACGATCGGCCAAAACGAATTTCTGGATTTTTGTGTGTGTATGTGTTTTCCGGGACAACTGCCGATTTTGGGCGACCTGAGCGCTCAGCATCATTTGTGTCTGTACAACTGTGTTTAAAATCAGATACCATCATTTAAACGTTGTTTCCGACAGAGCAGCGTCTGAAAAACATTTAACAAACCATTGCTTTGCTTGAACAGTATTTTTCCAATCAGAAAGCAATGCTTTACCATCATGCAAAATTCAAATTTTTTCTTTTGTTTTAAAATTTGCAACAATAGCTTCACCTAAATAACTGTAATTTGTAATTTAATAATCAACTTCAGCCCAAATTTCGTCACGTGCCATTTGAATATTAGTACTTTATAAAAATCATATGAATTTTTTATTTGTGGCGACATCTATATGTCAAGCCCAGGATGTATTGGGTGATGTGTTACAATAATAATACAGAACAAAATATTTATACTTTTTACATTTCTAGAAAAAGAAATCCGTAGGCTAACTCTGGCTAACTCTGGCTAACTCACTGCATATCTACATTTTCATTCTATGTATATCAGTCAGTCAGTTGCCATATGTGATATACTCTTGGTCGATCATGTCACTTTCAATCCATAACTGACAAGGCAGAAAATTTTTCGGCAGTAGGTTGCCATTTCTTTCTGTGGTAGACTTGCTATAAAACCCTATTTGTTCTGCTATTTAACCCATAGTCGAAGGGAAAAGAGATGGATTAATACTTTTATCAAGGGTATTTGCGTTTAAGTGAATGCAGTGAATTCACCGGGTATTCGAACTCGTCTCTCACATTTCTCATTCTAAGCTGATATAAATTGCGCCACAATTTGAAGGCTTGGTTGAAATTAGGTCTTAGTTAAGTATAAATTGCTTTGATGAAATGACTGAATGAAATATGGAAAAGAAAAAATGATTGCTTGGGTAGAGTTAAAGACTGACTGAAGTCAGACAGACTGTGTCAGGGTTAGGGTTACGCACGCCCCACATACAAAATCGGCAGCATGTAACAAGGGAAATATTTGATTTCATAATTTTCATAATGTTTTCATAATGTTTTCATAATGTTTCATAATGTTTTCATAATGTTTCATAATGTTTTCATAATGTTTCGTAATGTTTTCATAATGTTTTCATAATGTTTCATAATGTTTTCATAATGTTTTCATAATGTTTCGTAATGTTTTCATAATGTTTTCATAATGTTTCATAATGTTTTCATAATGTTTCATAATGTTTCATAATGTTTCGGACGTCATATTTTCACAAATTCACACATATACACAGTTACAGAGTGTAACACCCCAGTGGACCATCCTAACAATTTCTCCGGCGGCCGTTCTCCACGCTGTGATGTTTGCCGGGAGTTTGTTGAAAATGTCGGAGCCTCAAGCTGGGAGTACAAGATATAAGGAACGAACTTCCACAACTTGAATGAGTTGGAACAATGCTTTATTTCGTTTAGAGTTAGGTTGGGGGCAGGCGATGTGACGTTCAGCTCTAACTCTAATTAATGGAGATCAACAAATCCGAACTGACCGAAACAAGACGAACGGAGATTCTTACTTCAAGCTCGCACCCGGTTGACTCCCTTCACTGACTCCCTCACTCTATTCTACTCTACTATTTATTTAAAATGAATCCGGAAATCCGGAAATGCTTTAGACCACCGGTGACAAATTTGAAATTTCTGTTATCTTTTTTTTTAATCTTAATAAAGCTTCCGCCGGAAAATTCTTAATGTGTGGTCAAGATACAGTAAAACGCAGCCTTTGACCTGGTCATTCGAGAAACGCACCTCCTGAACTTTTATCTCCTGAACTTATCTCTTTATCACATTAAATCACTGAGTCAAATATTTAGCGGAAGAGCGGTAGGATTTAAAACAGTAATCGGATACCCTTGGTCTCTTCCACAATTTTCCTCATAAAAGAAAAAGCGTTTATTTATTTATTTTTTCCTCTTCTTTTTCACTTTTGTTAAATATGTTTTTAAACTATTTTCTATTCTTAACCATTTTCTATGTTAATCTATTATAATAAAATACATATATGCCTAGTTATCGTGTCACAAGGGACACTATAAAGAAATTTAGAAAGATTTACAAAAAGCTTTTAAGAACATTGCTGGGGATAATAAACAAGTAAACATTTATCACATGTTGTCATAGTGCTGTTGTTTTTCTATATATGTTTTATTCATATTCCTTAGTTCTGTAAGTTCTAACCTTCACGGTTAGGACCCGCCATGCAACACTCATGTTTCCCCAATCAATACAATCTTAACCTGTTCAAGATTAAAGTTAATGCTTATCTTCTTGTCCTATCCACAAAAACCCATTACAGGCCTTGTACAGAATAAACCTCACAGTAACAAAAATATTGAGATTAACAATTAAAAGAATATAAACGTTCAAAAACGTATATCTATATAAAGCAAGTCGGCTATAACGACATTACATTTACCCAGAGGGACGCATGTTAGAATCCTGCGGGAAAGTGCATAGTTTTCATTTATAACATTTTTAAAATATTCAGTCCAGTAGACGATAATAAATAAATATTTATAAAATGTTTAATAAATAATATGAACGTCTATTAAAATATAAGAATCTACTAAAAAGAACGTTTAAATAATATACACACATGGCCGATATATATATATATATATATATATATATATATATATATATATGTGTGTGTGTGTGTGGGTGTAAATATATATATATACACACACACACACACATATATATATATATATATATATATGTGTGTGTGTGTGTGTGTGTGTGTGTGTGTGTGTGTGTGTGTGTGTGTGTGTGTTTGTGTGTGTGTTGGGGAGTCACCTATTTTTACACACCCAATGGACTCGTCCAAGGTGTACTTATATTCTTGCCTACAGAGAACTGGTGTCTGTAGGGTGTTGCTGTTGTTAGAGTTGTAGTACTTGTCAAAGCAGTTGAACCGCCGCTCGTTGGTCAGCAAGAATATAGACTTATTACCCGGACTTACTTCTTTGTATATATTTGACTCTTACTAACAACTATTCCTGAATCTACTAACCGTGTACAGGTTGTCTCTCTTTTGTTCAATATACTTACATTTTTCCTCTCATATCTGGTTTGTGTTATTATTATATTCTGTTGTTTTCTAAACAAGAATCCACAACAATTTGGCAACGAAGAATTCGTACAAGTTCACGCGGAGAGAAAAAATTCAAGTCAGTCGCCACAACAATTTGGTGACGAAGGATTCGTACAAGTTCACGCGGAGAAAAAATACATTCTCGCCAAACAACAATTTGGTGACCAGGATTCTAACAAGTTCCCGAGAAGAGGAAAACACGTTCTAAAGTCAAACGCCAAACAAAAATTGGCATAAAGGGATTTCGAACAAGTACACACGGAGGGGAAAAAGAGGTTGTCACATCAGTCGTAAAGAACAAATTGGCGACAAAAAAGAACGAACTCACGCATAACACCAAGGAAAAAATTCACATCGAGGACCTCGAAAATCACATAAGAGAAGTCGACAACATAAAATTGGCGAAACAAATTCGCACACAAGTCGCACAACAAAATCGTGACGAATTTTCTTTTTCCTCACCCCGAATCACTTTAACAAAATGCGCTACAAATTGATTCAAACAAGTCGACCACAAACAAATTGTCGACACTAACACTGAGAGATAGAGAAAAACTGTCGGAATTAATTGCTGGAAAGCAATTCATAAAAATCAAACCCCGCACAGAATCGAAACAGCAGAGAATTGGAGGATTTTCAAAACGGAATGCTGGAAATCGTTAAGAGACAAATAGAAATGAAACAAATCTAAAGAAAAAAGACAAATGGAGATGCAAAAGCAAATTATAGAAAGACAAATTGAAATGCCAAAAAAAAAACGAGGAAAGACAAACACAATTGCAAGAACTGTCATTGAAATTAACAAGCACAGCCCTGGATAGGAACACGGAAAAGGAGGAGAAATTTTCACAAGATGCGCTGTGGAACGCGACTGAAATTTTTAAATACTCAGTTGAGAAAGTTAAAAAAATTGGGGAGTATTACAGGCGATACGAGGATATTTTTAACATCGACTGTCAGCATTGAAATGAAAAGAAAAAATTAAGACTTCTACTCAGGAAATTAGGCACAGACGAACACACTAAGTTCGTAGCTTTTTTAAATAACCGCAAAATGAAGGTCGTCCTGAATGGGCATGCCTCTACTTCCTACAGCACAAACGCTGGTGTCCCTCAGGGCTCTATCCTGAGCCCGACGCTCTTCCTTATTTTCATCAATGACCTGCCAGATGAGATCAAGAGCCAAGTAGGCATCTACGCAAATGACACCACAATTTACTCCTGCATCAGTAAGAAACCCGTCGTGGCGGACAAACATAAACTTGCTGCTGACCTTGAACGGGATCTACACTCTGTGGTGAATTGGGGCAAGAAGTGGCTTGTCAATTTCGATGCGACTAAGACCAAGCTGTTGTCTGTCAATTATCAAAGGCAACCTCTCCTGCTTCCCATAAGCATGGACCAAACGAGTCTCCCTGAGAGCAATACACTGCGCCTCCTACATTGAGTCCATAGCTAAGTCCACTGCTAAGAAGGTTGGGTCACTGTGTCGGGCCAGGATGTTTTTCCGGACTGAATCCATCCTGCATATATACAAATCAACCATTCGTTCGTGCATGGAATACTGGTGCCATATATGGTCAGGTGCCCCTACAGTTCATCTCAGTGTTCTCGATAGGCTCCAAAGGAGAATCAGTAATGTGATAGGTACCGACTTGGCGACTCGACTACAGCCACTTCCCCACCGACGAGATGTGACCTCCCTTTGTCTGTTCTAGAAATACTTTTATGGCTTCTGCTCCAACGGACTTCAGACACTGGTGCCTCTGCAACAGGTGTTTACTCGTGCAACCAGATTGGAAACTGGGTCCCACCCATTCACAGTTAGACTAATCAAATGCAGACGACAATTCAACTCCTGCAGCTTCTTCTCTCGCACTTCCCGCATGTGGAACTCGCTTCCATATTCTTACTTTCCTGACGGCTACAACCTCCAGAAATTTAAATGCAATGTCAATACTCATCTACTAACCACTTGACTCTAGCTCACTCCCCACCCCCGTATAACCTTCCCTTTCTCTCCACCTTTACAACTGTCATCACACTTGTATTCTCATCCTTTTGTTGCTCCTTTCTATCTGGTTCTTCTTCCTCTTCACTCTCTTCTACTTAATCGTTTTACTCTTATGTGGCCCCCTGCACATCAGTGGCATTACCGCTTTGCTCAGGGTGATACGATTAAAAAAATAATATATATATATATATATATATATATATGAATTGACAAAAGAAAAAAAATCCTCGAAATGACTTACTGAGGGAATCAATCGTCCAGTTGCGCATTTTATTCAATTTCTTCCTGTATAAATACTTTCCTTCTGTAATTGCAAAGTGTTTTTCTGGCAAAACGAAAATTACTTACTTTCATATTTTCTTCATGTAAAACTGTGAATTACATTATCGTATAATGAAAATGTTTTTCATCAAATCAAGAAACATATTTACTTTATAAATCGCTGATAAACTTGATACAAGGAGAGTTTCATTTTGTATGACGAAAGTGCAAATCAAATGGCTGTAACTGTTTCAATTATTCTATAGGATAATGTAATACATACAAATATTGAATCAGAACAAATGCTCATCGCGTTTTAAGAGAATTCCAAAGACAATATTTAAATATTTGAACATAGATCTATTCAAACATATATTGGCCATTTTGTTCCAAGTTTCGTTAATTTTGAGGACATTCTCCCAGAAGCTGCGTCAAGATTGGTCAGTATCAAATGAGTAATCGCTCGGGAATATGAAATGCTGTAAGCTACAATGTTATGGGTGCTGTAATGGACGTGCGTTGTGGTGCAGTAGATATTGACTCGGAAAGAGATATCGGGGAATAGAGTTCGAATTCTAGTTAAATTCCTTGTATTCATTTGCGCGCAAATACCCTTGGGAAAGGTATTAATCCGTCTCTTCTCTCCAGTTATGGGTCAAATAACAGAACAAATTGGATTCTATAGTCTTGGCTGGCAACTAATCTACCGCAGAAAGTAATAGCAACTTACTGTCGGATACTCTTCTGTCCAGTCAGTCATGTTTCTTTTGAGACATGATCACCCAAGTGTGCATCACGTATTGCACTTAAATCACTGAATAGATAACAGCCCTAAATAATAAAATCGGAGGGCCGGATTCAAATTTCAGTCAAATTCATTATATTCAGTTACATGCAAAGAAACTTGGGAAAGGTATGAATCCACATGTTCTCCTCACTATGGGTTAAAATGTAGGACTTGTATCTGATAATCATTAATATTCCAACATCCTTACAATCGAAAGCATACTTTAAATAACCTTAAAAAGTGTTTATAAACCATAAAAACAATCAATAAATAATCCAAGAATTGGGTATCATTCTAGGTGAGAAATTGGTCAAAGCCGTTCTGACAGTCTTCCAGAGAATTGAAGTTCCTCCCTTAAAGTCAATTTTGTGAGTAGCAATCTGGATGTGCAAGATCTAGTGAGTAAGTTGTAGTAGGGTATCTCAATGAAATCAACTACTTCTAATCTCAGCTATAGCACCTTCTCCAAAAGTGGCACACACCTTTTGCTATTTGTACAGCTTATTTGTATCATTATTTTCCGAAAATAAAAGAACATCAAACGTCATAAAATACATAATATTTTCTTCCATTTTCATTTAAACGTTACAAACAGTTAAAATATGTTGAAATGTCACTTTTCAAAATATGTCATAAATTTCAGTCACGTGTGAACGAATGCCAACGACTAGAAAAAAAATCTATGAACCTCTGTTACAACTCAAAAGAATAAATTGTGAGAAAGCGGTTATAAACCAGGCGGGACTATTTCCAAGACGTGTCCAAAAACTGATACAAGAAACTTCGGCTTAATGTAGGATTCTTTCGAGCTTTTCCTTTTGACAATTTCAATTTATGAGAAAATAAATGTCTTTCATTTGACACCAGACATTTATGCAAAGCTACGTGGTCACCGGACAAATATTGCAGCTATTTATGCAATGCAAATATAGAGGTAGGTGCACAAGCATCTAAACGGAAACTTGCATACACGCACATAATGATATGTGTGTGTGCGTTAGTGTACGTGTGTGTGGTGTGTGGGGTGAGAGAGATTTATGTAGGCTTATGTGTTAACTTATGCAAACCTGACAGAGATAAATATAAAAAAGATTATCTTATTTATTGAACTGTGTAAATAGCAATATCTGGAATCATGCACGTATCTACATTTATATATATATATATATATGTGTGTGTGTGTGTGTGTGTGTGTGTGTGTGTGTGTGTGTGCGTATGTTTGTCTGTGTGTGTGTGTGTCTGTGTGTGATAAGGCACCAGTTATTTGTTCATATTAGGTATCGTATTCTCTTTTTCTCTTTTACTTTTTTTCTTTCTTTCTTTTTCCTTATCTATCTATCAATCTATCTACATAACTATCTATCAAAGTAAATTTATGAGATTTCTCGATGTCTGGTAATCATTTATATATATATATATATATATATATATATATAAATATATATGCATACATACATACATACATATATATATATATGTGTGTGTGTGTGTGTGTGTGTGCGATGTCTCATTCTCAGGGATGTTTGCTGTTAGGTCCCGATTTTTTTTGTTTATATTGTGTGATTTTGTGGTAGTAGTTTTGTTTTTAATTGGTTGATTATTCTTTTTTATAATTGGTTGATTTTTATTTTTTATTTTTATTGTCTGGTTTGATTCAGTTCTGTTTTTTTTTTTTTTGCTTTGTTTTTTTTTTGTTTTTTTTGTTACATTCGTGAATAAATGTTTAAGTTGGGCTCATTTGTTGTATTGGTCCCTTTTCATTGGTTTGGCTATTTTCTTAATGTGTTGGTATGTTTTACCGCGTGACAGTTTATTTTTTCTAGGACATGGTTAGGTGTTTTTGGAAGATTTGTGTTTTTGAGCTTTACGTGTATTTTTTATTATTTATTTATTTTATTTTATTTTTAGTTTATTGATTGGTTTATTATTTTCTTAATTTTCGTGATTAAAATTTTGTATGTACTTTTTACCTATTTATATTTGTATGTTTTGTTTTTGTTTACTATTTTTAGTTTAATATTGTGATTGAGAATTTGTATTTAACTTCTTAGTTTTTTATTTTTTAATCTTTTAATATTCTATATTGTTTGTATGTGTGTTTATATACATGGACGTGCGTATGTGAGTGAAAAAACATCAGATATGAACAAAAATATATATATATATAAAGACAATATGAAAACAGTAAAAATGAATAAAATCTTCTTTTCTACGGATTATCAACACTTTGCTGGTTATTTAAAGCCATAAAATATTTGTAGATTGTAAGATAAATTTTTCTGATAATGATTGTTTAGTGATTCGAGTCTTACTAATTAACCCATAACAGGGAGGAAAAGAGGTGGATTCATACCTTTTTCCAAGGAAAAATTGCGCGTGAGTTAATATAACGAAAGCAACTGGAATTGGAACTAAGCTCTCCCATTAACAATTCCGAGCTATTATCTATAAAAACCATCTTCACATCTAAGATTACATCTCCCAGTATTTCCAATCGGTCACCTTTCTAGGTACTCAGGGTCGTTGTTGCTTACATCTGGTGATTGTACGGTAAACGGTGTTTTAATGTGATGTAGTTGTATGCACCCTACTGTTTTCAGTCTGAATTTCTGGGAGGAGGAGTTATCATTATTTACAATTTTTACTGTCCCCATCGTTGTTCTTGTTGTTGCTATCACAACGTTTCGTTCCTTATGCACTCCAGTCTTTATCAAGTATTTATTGATTCGCGTTACCTAGAGGGAATTACAAACAGAATCCATTCCTCTGGCTATGACCAGGGACAGATAGTCTAGTTCTTGTTTTTAGTATTGCTTAATTATTGTTTGATCTGTTTTTTTTGTTTTTGTTTTACTCCAGTTTAAAACCGGAACTGCGACTACATTTTCCACTCTATTGATAATTGAATCGAAATCTACCTTTTTGATCCTAGTGTAAAACGGGATTTATATCTACCGTATTGACCCTAGTGCAAACCGAACCTATGTCTAAATTTTTCACTCTAACGTAAACCAGAACTGTATCTAGCATTTTGAACCGAGAGTAAACTAGAGATAGGCAACAAAGCCACTAAGAGTCGGAGTGTTACGGAGTGTGAATATATATAAGAAAAATAAAACATTAGTTGTTGTTTTTTTTGTTTATTTTTACAATCATATCGCCCCAAGAAAGACACTCGACTGCCACTGATGCGCAGGGGGTTACATAGGAGGAGAGTTATGAGAAAGAGAGACCGGTTATAGGCGGTATCAGAAAGTGGATAAGAGAAGGATGAGAATACTGATGTGATGAGAGTGGAGTGGATGGAGAAAGAAGCATGAGAGCGAGGATGCAAGTCAGTGAGATAGGAGATGACAATTGACTTTACATTTAAATTCTTGGAGATTTAGCTGTCAGGGTAGCAAGTAAACGGAAGGGAATTCCACAGGTGGGAAGTGCGAGAAAAGAAGATGATAGAGTAGAATTTGCGTTTATGTTTTATTGGTTTCACAGTAAAAGGGTGGGACCTAGTGCTAATTCAAGTGGCTCGAGTAACTTCATATATAAGGAGCACAAGAGACCTAAGTTCATTGGAGCAGAAACTGGTAAACCACATTAAGCCGGTGAAAATGTAACTGTATCTGAGCTACCAAGTCGGGATCGATCACATTACAGATACTTTAATGGATTTTGTCAAGGACCCCTAGGTGGATAGCAGGCGCACCTGACCAGATATGGCAGCAGTATTAAATGCATGGGCGGATGGTAGATTTATATGTGTGCAGGATGGTTTCGGACAGGAAAAACTTCCTCGCCCTACACAGAGAACCGACCTTCTTAGCAGCGTATGGAGCGATGGATTCGATATCGTTATTCCATTAGAGGTCTGTTGAGAGAGTTAACCAGAGGAGGCGCAGTGTTTTGCTTTCATAGAGACTTGCCTGATCCATGCTAATGGAGGATAGGAGAGGGAGCAATTCAATAATATAACAGAAATAAAAAAAAAAACAAGAGATTGACATTGTGCTTAAATTTTTGAAAAGCTTATTTGACGTGAAAGCAAGAAGCCGGAAGAGAATTTCACAAACGAGAAATGAGAGAAAAGAAACAGTTAACATATAACTTATGGATATAGCTAACCATTTTAACTGTAATATGATGAGATCTTGTCGCTAATCTAGTAGTGTATCTAAATTCATCGTGTCTAATTAGCAAAGAGTAAAGCTCATCAGAAAAATTATCACGAAAGTATTTATAGTAAAGCCACAGTGGAGGTGGGAAAGTGACTGAAGCCTAGATGCCAGATCAGGACCAATGTCATAGCAGCTTATTCTCTGGATTTTACGAAGGAGTTCTACATATCAGGTCATTTATATCAGCAATATTCTAAGCATGAACGAATTGTAGATTTGTAAATATGTAAGATAAATTCGGGCGACAAAAATTATGTGTTATGACACAGTGAAACAATATTCGTTGTAAGCAAATTGATTCAACATAATCTTTCTGATTCATGTCAGCAGAAAATGCTAACCTGAGAAGATGTAACGATTCACTATCCTCTCATTAGACCTGATAATGAAAGGCAGAATCGTTTCAAATTGAATCTGTAAGTTGTGTCTTGTGCTTTAAGGCTTACATTCAATATAAAATAACCCAGCAAGAGTTAATATATCGTTAAATAGTCAGTATGTTACGTGTCATACTTGATACATAATTAAGCGATCATGTCCTTTTCGATCCATGACTGACTAGGCAGAAGATCTTTCCGCAGTAGGTTGCCATTTACTTCTGCAGTAGGTAGATTACCAACCAAGGTTTCAGGACCCAATCTGCTCTGCTGTTTAACCTATAGCTGGATGGAGACGCGATACTCAATACTTTTCTCAAGGGTATTTGTGTGTAAGTAAATGAAATGACATTACCTGGAATTCGAACTCGGCTCTCCTATTTTTCATTCGGAGCCGGTAACCATTACACCACAACGCACATCCAAATAATAATAAT
Organism: Ascarosepion bandense; assembly: GCA_037127315.1. Lineage (NCBI taxonomy): Eukaryota > Metazoa > Mollusca > Cephalopoda > Sepiida > Sepiidae > Ascarosepion > Ascarosepion bandense. The sequence continues at coordinate 2,767,226 of JBBBDQ010000757.1, read as the reverse complement.
GCCTATAAAATTTCCGATTCATTCTACAACAGATTTATGAACAGTAATGAAATCACAATCTTCCAGGAAACTGAAAAAGATATATTGAATTTCTGACAACACTAGAATGACAATATATGCAACTCGTGTAGAATATAATTGTGTGAAATAAAAAGGAAAATCTCCAGAGATTCTTTTGTTGATTGTTAAAAGAAGAAATCCTATCAAATGAACGAAGCGATAACAAATTTGAAAGGAAGCAGACAACTGAAATCTAATAAAAAGAAAGAGGACTAAAAGTATGGATGGAGAAAATAGTAATAATTAAGTATAACAAAAATGAAAAAGTATTAAAAAGACCAACTAACTCGATGACAGAGGTGGAAAAAGAAAGAAAAAAACACTGAAAAAAAAAGCAGAGAAATTAACCAAAAGAAGAAAAAAATGAATCCAACCTTCTACTCACCACAAAAGAAAAAAAAAAAAAAAAAAAGGAGGAAAACAGTGCAAAAATTAAATAGCTTGCTTTCAAATACAAACAAAATGTGAAACAACCGTTGGAGAAAATAAAGAGAAAACAGTTTAAATAAATGAGGGTTTTGTTCAATGAAAACAATTTATTCTTTCGCATTTCTTACGGCCTCTCGATTTGATCTTCAAAAAATAAAATGCAGTGTCAATCGTTATCTTTTGTTTTCTTAATTCCTACACTTTTAAGGTTCTCTCTCCAAATAAGTTTTCTATTTATCTTATATACTCTAACACTCAATAAACATTTACGTCTGAGTGGCTTTTGTGCCTTGTTTGGAATGAAAATATTAAAAAAAAATGTAGGTTTGAAAATACCTAGAAATGGTTCAGATTATAAGAAATGAAAAGTTCAAACTATCATTCTGCTTGTTGGTATGAGTGGCCATTACGCTTTTTCTGCTGTGAATTAGAGTATAATATCCATTCGATCATCTCTACTTTTGAGCTTGAACTATTTACAAGAAACCTACTTAATATAAAAAGAAGAGAAGCTGCGCAAGGGGGAGATGAGCGGGAAAATTAAATATAAAATCAATAATTAAATATGATGTGATACTCAATACAGGGGGCAACTGAGCGGGAAAAAGAAGCAACCGCGAACCCGACCCTAAACAAGAAACAAAGGACATGTTTAGAAGACCGAGGAAGAGTGTGAACCGAACGATAGGCGAACTTATCTATGGAGGAGAAAAAAGAAAATAGATAATTAGTAAATAAAATTCAGAGTTCAGACTGAGACGTCAAAAGTGTAGAGTTGAAGTCGACTCCTGTTCAAAAGATAGGAGAGGGGTGTGAACCAGGATATAATCGAACCTGTTGAAGAGGAAAAAAAGGAATAAATAATAAATATAATTTCAGAATTCAGGCTGAGATGTCAAAAGTATAACCCAAATCTATACAGGAAACAAGGTATAAAATTCGACACTTGAGATGTGTAACGACAAGTCACTATGCACTGTTGATTTACATGTGCATACTTGCTATACATAGAAACACAACGACCATATTTTCGACATTGAACACACTTACACCATAACTATAACAAATATTTTTTTTGGGGGTGGGGAGTTCAAAAGAAGAGATAGAGAAAAAGACGGACATTGATAGAGTGTCATTGATTGGAGACAAATAAAAAATTTAATAAAATTCTGAAAGCTAAATTGGGTTGTGCGCTGTTGTGGAGTGGATATAGGCTCAGAATCAGAGAGTCGTAAATACACTTGCTAAAAGTATTATTCCATCACTTCTTCATCTATCAATGGGTTAAATAGCAGAACAGATTGAGTTCTATAGCCTTGGTTTAGTAACCACTCTACCTAGCCTGGAGAACAAAGGGGTTTGCGTATGGTCAACACTCCTGCCTGTAAAAAAGACAAGTTAGAAAAACATCGACGAAACCCTCGTTGATGGCTAGGGGTCGTCGATGGCAAGTGCTCTACTGAGGTTGTTTAGGCGTAAAAATTGTTATACATTAAAACTCTTTGTAGATACAAAGAATTGCCATAGAAATAACATACTTTTATATCAGATGAAATTAATTCACGTTTGTATGACATTTACGTAATAGGGTGAGGATATAGATTGACAGAAATAGAAGGGTGAATGCGAAGTTACAGAAAAAAGTCCTGAGTCACGAGATAAGAGCTAATCTACGTTTCGAACACCGGTAGAACATGCACAAGTCCCGCTAGTTAGATATACATAGTGAAACACGTGGTCAGTTAATAAATCTACACATGACAGGTCGTGGTTTTAGCAGAAGAACAGTGGAAATACAACACAAATATTAGTTTTTTGTTGCTGAGTTCTTGGTGTATTCAATATCTTCGACAAGGAATTGGATGTTGAACAATGCGTGGAGATTCTTCACCCATATCGATTCACCACCGCTGATCACCGGATTTGATACATGTTGATACCAAGTGTCGCTGCCCAGCACTATTCAACTAGCTGCCTCTTCCTTAACATGTTAATAAACCGAATAGATGAGTCACTGAATCATTAATTACTTCCTTCTGGTAGTTTGGTAAATGTATTACATATATATATATATATATATATATATATATATATATATATATATATAATAACTACATAGACTCTGTAAGTATGTAGGCCGTAAATTTATACTAAAATAAACCTCCGAAAAAACCATTAACAAACAAAACCTAAATCCGTTACAATCCGGTGTACTAAGACGTCGGATAAATGCGGGAAAAAAAAAGAAACCCGCGGAACAAGAACAAAACATTCAATACTCCGCAGTAAAGAAAAAAAACCCAAACGGAACCAAACACAAGAAAAAGTGCTCAATACAAAGTACGAAAGAAAAGATACAATAGTAGAGCAAAAACACACAAAAATCTAGAGTGAGCCAAACCTACCGCGGTTTCACACTACGGTTCGTCAGGGCAAAGGCTCCTTTGCCCTGACGATCCGTAGTGTGAAACCGCGGTAGGTTTGGCTCACTCTAGATTTTTGTGTGTGTATATATATATATATATATATATATATATACTTTTGTTTTCATTGATATAGGTGTTATAATAGATAATAGACCCAACGCTTCGACCAAGTACCCTTTGGTCATCATCAGGTGTCCATAGATTGTCTGATGTGGATTATCTCGCTGATTATTACAATAATAATATTCTTATTCTTTCATATTGGAGTTTGTTATTCTTATTCTTTCATATTGGAGTTTTTCATATCAAACTAATGACCACTAGGTGATATTGACACATGTATAACCAACTACTATATCCACTACGCCACCGTCCCGAAGGACTTTAGTGGTGTATATTTGGAGCCTTTTATATTCAGTTCAGATAGTTTTGGCAAATGGATTATTTTAATGGGTTCGTGCCAATTGTCATAATGAGAAGATTAAAACAAAAGTTCGAAATAATTCCAAGATTATTGAAAATTACTCATTTCATATGTGAAAAGTGTATGTATATAATTATAAATATCAATATATATATATATGCAACTTGTTATATATATTATATTGTTTATATATTATATATGCGTGGTACTTATTTGAAAGTGCTCAATATCAGTGATAGAGCTGACATATATATATATATATAATGAGTTCGCCGAAAAGTATACACATTTCCGAAAAAATTCGTCTTTCGTAGTTTATCTGATTGCGATAACCCTGTACACTGTTTTCTAGACAAATGGCGGCCCTCAGACAAGAATTTGAAAATGCATGTTCAGCAATCACGCAGGACTCTTTGGCCAATGTTGCCCAATCAGTAGTTTGTTGTACTACTAATACATATCTGGAAGCTAAAGTTCAACCTCTTGGGCATCCCCTGTGATTGTAGAGTCCAAACGTAACTTGTATAAATCCTGTGAGGTCTGGATCGCTGAATTAACGTGTGAATAAATTTAATATTACAATATCTATACAAGTTTTTCCATTTATGAAGTTTGTATTCATTTTTTTTATCGATTCTCTCTTTCTGTATATATATATATATATCAGTTAAGTGCCATATGTGATACACGCTTGGGCGATCATGTCTCGAAAGAGACATGACTGACTGGGCAGAAGATTATCCCGTACTAGACTGGTTGCCGACCAAGGTTATAGAACCAAATCTGTCCTGCTATTTAACCCATAACTAAAAGGAAGAGACGGATTAATACCTTTCCCAATGGTATTTGCGCGTAAGTGAATACAATGGATTCAGCTGGAATTCGAACTCGTCTCACGCTGCTTCTTGTTCCGAGCCGATATCCACTGTGCCACAACGCGAATCCCTCTAACGCATAATTTTATATGACATGATCACGTGCTTTGCTTTTATTCCATCACGCTTAAAAAGAACATTGCTCATAATCTCGCACGAATGGCTGAGATCACGCCACACATTCGAATATATTCTTCTTCTTAGTATTTTCTATTTTCTTCAGGGCATGCTTCTCTAAAACTGCCTATTCATTGTGGCCTTTAGTCATTTTCTTCGAGTCAGCATCGCTTATAATGAATTTTTTTCTGATGTGGGAAACGGTGTTTCTCTGTTAGGATATATTTACGTCTCTCCCTATCACTGTAGAGAAGAAACTGTTGGTAATATAACTTACGGTTACAGCTAGCAATTCCAACTACAAAATGATGAGACCTAACGACCAATCTAATACTGCGCTTATCTCGCGAGAATCGTTAAAATTGCGTAGTGAGTTCGAACCTCATTGGGGACTGCATATTTTTGGCCTGGTGTTACATCTAATCCGCGCTTAGAAAATCACCACCCCCATTTCTAATTATGTTAATCACTAAGCACAGCTTACTTGTGGCAAAAGGCACCCAGTGAGTATCAAACTCACTAGTCAGCTGTAATCAATCTCGCAAGACCAGCTTCCTGACCATTGTACCACTTCGACGTGCCTCATCCTTCCTCATTCCAAGAAACTAGTTCTCTTTCTGAGAATAAGTTATTTTGTTTTCATTTCCGGTAAGGCGTATTCGCTTCTTACTCGATCCGGTGGTGGAAATTTCATAGTTTTCTGCTTCCAGTTTTCTCCTCAATGGGAAGATTGTCTAACATTGACTGCCATATAAGAGGATTACATACTAACCTAGCACGCTTTTCTTTGTTTCTCACTTTTTTTCTGTTTCTCAGTACTTTGCTTAATTTTGGGAATATCACTTTTTTTAATCTAATGCGTGTTTCGGATCTCGGTGCCACATTTTCCACCCTCAATTAAAACGCTTCCCTGATCAGCCAGTTAAGTGTCATGTTTAGGAGATTATGTCTCTTTCGATCTATGAAGGACTAGGTAGAAAATATTCCCGTAGTAGGTTGCCATTTATTTCTGCGATAGATTGGTGGCGAATCGAGGCTATAGAACCAAATCCGTCCAGCTATTTAACCCATAGCTCGAGGGAGAATAGATGGATTAAAATCTTTCCAAGGGTATTTGTGCGTAAGTAAATGCAACGAATTCCTCTGGAATTCCCAGTTTTAAAAAATGCAAAATTGCGTCTCGTACATCAAGACATGTTGATCAAACAAGTAAAGTTTCATCATCACCGAACGGGCCCTGAATTTTCATCAACCGCTATGAAAAGTTGAAAACTATTAACGCTTAAACGACTATTGGTACTTAGGCTAACCCTGAGCTTCAAGAATGCTTACGGCTGCTTCACATTGAAACATCGATTCCCGTACGATCTCCGAAGTTAACCAAAATCGAGTCTAGTCATTCCTTAGATGGGTGACACTTGGGAATACCAGGTGCAGTAAACTTAGATGTGTGGGTGGTGTAATGAATAATGACTCGAAATCGTTAATCGAAAAGCCGGGTTCTAATTCCAGTTGGGTTTGTTGTATTCAAAAATACCCTTTGGAAAGTTATGAATCTATATCTTCTCCCTGATCTATGGGTTAATTAGTAAGAATTGTATCCCTAAAAACCGTTATTATCTCAAAAACAAAATTACATTCAGAATAGTTAGATTTCGACATTAAATAACCCCTAGATGTTTATATGCCACAAAACCATAACAAAATTCTACCAACCAGAAATTACGTTGAAATCATATGCACAATATATCGCTAAAATGACTGAATAAATAGTTGGATCCATCTAAGTACCTAACGCCCATTAATACGTTCTATTTTTACAAGATTGTTATTGCCCGATCTAGGCAGGAACAACTCAGTCTTAACTTTCCAGTTTCGATAGGGCTCAAAAGCACTTACGCCGGCTTGTGAGTGAGGAATAATTTTCCACTCTACAATCTCTTTCCATCAGATGAAATTATTCCATACGTGAAAAGTAGGTTTCACTGAAATAGTCCCTTCCCTTGAAACACTACATTGTGGAACTGACTCCCAAAGAGATGCACAACAAACTTTTGCAGTAACCATCGAGTGGCTTCTTGGTCTTGTATAGAGTGAACATTAGTGAAAATAAAACGTATGTAGCTCCTCGCCAGTGCTGCTTGAATTGCGTTCAAGACTGATCTTCTATGGGAAAGACTTGTATCTCTCATATCATGAACGGAGGATGTTCAACGTGATCCCGTGGTAGTGGGGATACGACAGGAACGAACAATTTTACTTGACTCTCTGGGTTTGTCTGTCTTTATTACCACATATTGTTACAGTGGACAATCACTGAGAATCATCTAAAATTATTTATGCCTGATATATATACAGGTCCACCAGAATATGAAGTACAGCGACGCTTACGGTCATAACACACTGAAACTCTGGTTCCAGTATGATCATCAAAGTTAAACAAAGTCGAGCCTGATCAGTACCTAGAGGTTGATCGCTTGAGAAAACCATGTCCAGTAGGTTTGCATGTGTGGTTGGTGCGAGAAAAGAAGCTGAGGGAGTAGAATTTCCGTTTAAATTTCATTGGGTTCACAGTAAAAGGGTGGGACCTAGTTGCTAATCTTGTGGCTCATATTTGTGTTATTGTATTATGCTTACTTTGTCATAGAAAATTCGCAAACACGGATTACGTCGAAAGACGTTGTATTCTAAAAATATTCTTATAGCAATTTCTATAATGAGATATTGTCCCTATTTGTGTTTAGTATCTATACGTATTGGATGTGCGTTGTGGTGCAGTGGATATCGGCTCAGAACGAGAAATCGGGAAGCCGAGTTCGAATTTCAGTTGAATTCATTGCATTCACCTACGCACAAATAACCTTGGGAATTCTTCCCTCCAGTTATGGGTTAAATAACAAGACAGATTGGGTTCTATAGCCTTGGCTAGCAACAGGTCTACCGCAAAAAGCAATGGCAACCTACTGCGGGATAATCTTCTGCCCAGTCAGTCATGTCTCTTTCGAGATAAGATCACTCAAGCGTGTACCATGTATGGCACTTAATTGACTGACTGATCTATACGTATTACCATATTCTACAGAATATTTTTTAAATAAAAAGAGTACCTGTACGAAACTCAAGAGGTACAGTTTATTGGGATGCTTTAAGGTAACGGTTGACCCTAGATATGAACAGGTTAAGGTTTTATTGGTTGCAGGAGCATCCACTTCTGAGTTCGGTATACAAAGCAGCGGTTTGCGGGAAGAGGTTACTTAAAATGGAACTTACATCTCAGCAATGTAAAACGAAAAGAATGAGATTGATTCGTTACAATGTGCGTGCTATGACGGGTTTAGCTGTGAAGGTCAGACCTAGTGAAATTATAGAACGTATAAGATACGCAGATAATACAGTGCTGATAGCTGACACGGAAATAAAACTACAAGATCTAAAAAAGGTAGATGAAGAAAGTCGAAGAAAGGACTGCAAATAGTCTCCAAGAAAACTGAATGTATGGTCATCAGCAAACGGAGGAGCCGAAAATGCCAATTACAGGTTGGGGATACTAAAATCAAGCAAGAAAGAAAATTTAACTTCTTGGGAAGTATTCTAACGAAAAACTGAAAGTGCGACACTGAGATCCGAAGGCGAATTAGAATGGATAAGAAAGCATTCCAGAAGCTAAGCAGAGTATTAAGAGTCAGGAAAATTTCAACAGAAACAAAGAAGAGAGAACTGAATTGCTATATGATGTTTGTTCTTCAATATGTGATGTCTGTTCTTCAATATTGTCCAGCAGTAAATGCCTTGGACAGGTAATGATGACGAAAGACCTGGAGAATCTGATACTTACAGGTCAAATAGAGAGAAAGAAAGAAAAGGAAAAGCAGTGGATAACATACTTGAAGGGTATATGCAGTTGAATAACTGAAAGAACAAGGCACAAAAAAGAAGGTTGCAGTAATAGTGAGAAATCTATACAGTTTATTTAAAGTGTTCTGACCATATGACCCGCATGTGTGGCCTTGTACCAGACTAGGATTAGTAAATGGGAATAAGCTTAAATATATTCATTTAACAAATGGAAGAAGTTTGAAAATAAAAATAAAATTGCTCTAAGGGAATTAGGCGAAATAAAAACAGTAAAAAGAAAGAAAAAAATGGACGGGACGACAAACAAATATAAAATTAAATAGAGATGGATTATTTCCTCTATATTAAGATTCTCACTTACACATACTTTTTCTCTCACTCTCTCCCTAAAACATACACATAAGCACACACACATGCACACAGACATTTAGACCGCGCATATATACACATGTATATATTCATGCATATATATACACACAAACATTTATAATATATAAACACACACACACACACACACACACACACACATATATATATATATATATATATATATATATATAAATACACATACGTTATATATACATAATACTATATATATATATATATATATATATATATATATATATAGTATTGCCACTTGAACACCGGTCCTTATCTCTTTATTTTGAGTTTTGGTCCCAGAAATGGAAGATAAAAGGCTGAGAAGAAAAGCTTTGGGCGCCAAGGGAGGGTGTTAAGATAACGAACAGAATTATAACAACAGTTTCTTTTTGGGGCAAGATGGCGTCTCTTTGTTGTCCCAAGAAAAGAGTTACATTTCAAAAGAATTGCCAGCAAAAATCTACTACAATTATCTTTGTCTTTCTTTTTTCTCTTTCTCTCTTTTTTCTTCCTCTTTCCATATCTCTTTTTTCTCTTGTTTTCTCCCTCTCTTGTATTTATCTAAAAAAATTAACCCCCAAATTTATTAATTTAGATAATATTCACATTAAAAAATTCATCCACATTTTCTGATTTTAGTTAATTAGATATTAAATTATAAGAATTAGCATCTCCAATGATTTACCTGGATTTCAAGTTAACCTGATGTATATTAACGAGCGTTCTCAAATTTAAACATTCTGAAAACCAAACGACATTTTTACTTCTATAAATGTTTGTTGCAAAATAAAATCAATTCCATTGGTCTTTATAAAGCTTATCAGACGCCGAAACACGTTGTCTCTAGTAAGTATATTTTTGTCTCTATTCATATTGTTCGTTTACATATTTAATTTTTATCTTTTCCTAATATATATATATATATATATATATATATGGTGTATGAAAAAAACTTGTACGAAGTTTGGGGGTTGGTTCCTCAAACCAAAACAAAGACAAAAGTCTATATGAACATATACACATTCCAATTAGAGTAGATAGTCTAAAATATCGATCGGTTCACACTCCATCCAAGTCTATTGAACAGGTGAAGAGGCTCATCTTTTCACTCTTACGTAGCCCCCCTGCGCATCAGTGGCGTTACCGCCTTGCTCGGAGTGATATGATTAAAAAACAATGTGCCCAAATCTTTCGTTCTTAAGTTAATAACATTAAATAAAGTCTAGGAATAGATGGCGCATGTATTGTCATATTGGATAGGTTGCATTTGTTGTGTACATTTGTGTCTCGTCAGTCTTTAACGCTTAACGTGTGTAAAAGTGATTAATAATAATAAAATAATAATAATAATAATAGTCATATAGATGGCTTATTTTCTGTTGGCTTATTTTATAACCACATTCATAATAATAATTCTCTCTTTGAATTTTTCTTTTTCTCTATATGAAATTCTGTTTTAATATAAACAGGAATTTTTCTTTAGATATTACCGAATTTTTTTTTTAACCAGCGTCTTTCTCTTTGAATTCCAATCGCGTCTATGTCAGCTGTCCCTTGGCAGCTCATTTAGGAGAAGGAAAACTCCGAACAACAACCCGCAACTCAAGGTGTTAATCGTGCCGAGGAGTGAATGGCTACTGCATTATGAGGTCACAAACGATCCCCTACAGGCTTCGGGACCCTGTTTGTAAAAGACCGTTACCCAACGTGCCGGGCAACTTTGGGTGGACTTTTGGACCCGTGCGTCACTCGTGGGAAAAACATGAGAAATACAAATAGAAATAAAAAGTCCAGTATGGCTCTTCCAGTGGATAAACAGGGAGCCCGTCCTTCAGGATGGAACCTACCTGAGGTCGAAAAATCTGCCATAGGAACAAACTCCTACACAAAGAATGAATCTTCAGGTCCCCACAACCAGGATAATCCTAATGATGGTCCTGAAAATTCTCCAGCTAGATCTACAACCGTATATTTAAAGAAAGAAAAAATAAAATGGTCTCGTGAGGAGTACAAAGTCGGTATGACTGCATTTCATGAAGCGATACTCAAACCTCAAAAAACATGATTCGCCAAACATATGATATTTGGCGTGAAAAAGTTGGTCAAGCAAATAGAAAGTATATTGAAGAAAATACATTAGCCAATGTACGAAGAATCAGAAATAAAAAGTAATAACATGAAACAAGCCACAGGTCATAATGTAGAAACCGTGATACACACAAATCACTGTGAAGATAATGCTGTAAGTTTAAAAGTGGTGGAAAGGTGTGATCTGAGTCAGTTAAAAGACGAAAATAAAACGAGTTCAGAACACATCGAACATAATTATTTGACGAAAAATAAGAACAAGGAAGAAATCAAGAACCATATAAGTCAAATACAAAATATTGCAATGGATGAACGAGAACAGCTCCCAAAATTACAACCAACAAAACATAACCTCCGAACTATTAAACTCTACAATGCAGCACTCAAATAAATCTTGGATGAAGACACTCAAACAAATCTCAATGAAGCAATATATGCATCAGCAATAGCAGCAACAAAAAAATTGAACAGGAAATTAAAAACAAGGCAGTCTCGCAGACATGAAGATCCATCTTGGAAAATAAAAATAAAAAAAGAAATCGAACAACTGAGAAGTGAACTATCAGTACTGGATGAACTTAGTAGAGGAATAAATGTAACAACTAAGAAAAGCAGAAGAGTCGAAAGAAAATACATTAGAAATGAAAATGAAGTCCTATCAACTAAGGAAAAAATAAAGCAAAAAATACAACTGAAGGCTCAAAGAATAAGACGCTATGAGAAAAGATCAAGATTTTACAGACAAAACAAGATTTTCCAAACCGATGCAAAGAGATTTTACAGGAAAATAGGTAAAAAAGAATTGAAGTGACAGCCCCACCCAGAATGGAAGAAGTTACACAGTTCTGGGAAAAGATATAGGCTTCCCCTAAAGAACATCGCAAGGAAGTAGATTGAATTGCACAAGAGATAGAACGAATGAAAAATAAACCAGAACAGACATGGGCTGGAATTACAGAAGAGGATGTTAAATTTGCACTAAAAATGCACACAATTGGAAATTCCCAGGTCTAGATAAAATTCCTGACTTTTGGCTATATTATTTAAATATAGCACATAAAAACTAGTCAAAGAACTTCAAGAAATGGTTGACGATCCCACTAAAATTCCTGCATGGATGACCAAAGGAATTACATTTCTTCTACCCAAGAATGGTGACACAAACAACCCGAAAAACTACAGACCAATTACATGTCTTCCGACAACATATAAACTATTAACATCTATTTTAACAAAACAGACATATTTATTCTTAGAAAGAAATGACATGATATCACTTGAACAAAAAGGGTGCAAACGTGGCTGCTATGGATGTAAAGACCAATTGCTTATTAACAAAATGATCCTGGAAAACTGCGACAGTACAAAGAAAAATCTTAGTACTGCCTGGATAGATTATCGTAAGGCATTCGATAGTGTGCCACATTACTGGATTTTAAAGACTTTAAATATATACAAGATATCACCCGTCATCATCAATTTCATCAAACAGTGCATGTCTATATGGAAAACAACCCTTTACCTCAATCATATAAATGGAACCTATAAGTCTGATGAAATAAACATCAAAAGAGGTATATTTCAAGGTGAATCTTTGTCTCCCTTACTATTCTGCATATCATTAATAGCACTAACCAGTTAACTTAATAAGACAGAATGTTGTTATAAAATAGGCCAAAAGAAAATAAGCCATCTATTTTACATGGATGACTTAAAGTTATATGCTAAGAATGATAATGAGCTGGAAGGTCTTCTGCAAACTGTAAAATGCTTCAGCGAAGACATTGGAATGAAATTCAATTTGAATAAATGTGCTAAAGCTACAATTTTACGTGGATCAATACAAGAAACATCCACAATTAGCTCAGACCCTGCTGTAACAATAAAAGAATTGAAACCAGAAGAAGCTTATAAATACCGAGGTGTAAATTAGAGTGAAAACATTCACCATGAAAAAATGAAAGAAATAGTGCGTAAAGAGTACTATAGAAGGCTACGAATGATATTAAAAACTGAATTGAATTCTCAAAACAGAGTTATGGCCATTAATAACCTTGCAATCCCAGTTGTCCAATATAGCTTCAACATCTTAAACTGGACTCTAAACGATATCAGGCGAATGGATTCTAAAACAAGAAAGCTTCTTTCTAAGCATAAGATGCATCATCCAAAGGCTGATGTAGACCGTCTATACATACCCCGTAAAGAAGGTGGAAGAAGTCTTATTCAGCTGGAATTGTCATACAAGACAACAACTATTGGCTTACTAACATACATAGAAACAACAAAGGATTGGGTGATACAATTAGTAAGGCAACATGAAGAAAGAAAAAATATTCAATAATAAAAGAAGGTAGTTAATACAAACAAGATTTACAGTTAGTAGATTCTGTAGAAAAGCAAAACAGAAGCCAAGAACCAACTATTGCCGCAAAAAATATGAAAATGAAAGCCAAAGATAAAGCTCTTGAACAGATGAAACAGCGCTGGCAAGACAAGCCTCTGCGTGGCCAATATCCAGAACGTGCCAATAAATCTAATGTTGACAAAGTTAATGCTCATCGATGGTTACGTGCATCTGGATTAAAGTCTGAAACTGAAGGCTTTATTCTTGCAGCACAAGACCAAATTCTTTTCACTAGAAACTTTCAGGCAAATATTATGCATAATAATATGGATTCAAAATGCAGGTTTTGTGATAAACACCAAGAAACAATAGACCACCTAATCTTAGGCTGTTCTGTGCTTGCCCCAAATGAATATAAAAATCGCCACGATAGAGTTGGGCAATATTTTCATTGGACAATGTGCAAACATTATGGAAAATCTGTAAACAAACACTGGTATGAACATCACCCAGCACCGGTTACAGAAACAGAAGATGTAACCATTCTATGGGATTACACCATCTACACGGACAGAAAAATTGAAGCAAACAGGCCAGACATTATTGTTAAAAACCAGAAGGAGAAAACTTGTCTATTAATTGATATGGCTTGTCCAGCGGATTGTAACATAGCAATCAAGGAATTTGAAAAACTGTCAAAATATAAAGACCTGGAATTTGAAATAAAAAATGTGGAAATTGAAAACAAGAGTTGTGCCAGTGATAGTAGGTGCACTTGAAATGATATAAAATGGAACAAAACAACACATTGAAAGAATCCCTGGAAACCCCAGCCTAAGAGATATACAAAAAATTGTCTTATTAAGTACAAACCGCACACTAAGGAAAACTTTATCTATGTAATGCTAGAGATGATAGGGAAGATAGAAAAACATGAAATGGAGCCATAACAACACGCCACGACCTGCCTTAGTTCTCCTCGCAGACTTGGTTGGTAGTGAGACCAAAGCAGAAATCGAAATATGATGAAAAATGACGTAGTAATAATAATAATAATAATAATAATAATAATAATAATAATAATAATATATACTAGCAGTATAGCCCGGCGTTGCTCGGGTGTAATGAAAGCTTTAAAACTAATCCATGGTCCTGGTGCTGAGACTCTTTGAACGTTGCCACGAAAGACTAAAAAGCAATAGTTGTTTCCAGTTAAAGTGAAACCGTAAAAACTAAAAGAAAAATGAATGGATGTAAGTCAAATTTTGATTTCCTGGTATCGATATCAGATAAGTTTTTTCGTGGTAAATTGAATTTTGAAGGCTAAATAAGTCCTCTGAGTAAATGGTATCATGGCTGAGACTAAGAACTACAATTATACCTACTTAGAGCCAAACCCGAAGCAAAACTAAAATAAAAGGGCTGAAAAAATACAGACATACAGGCAGATAAACAGACACACACATAAACATCTTGCCTTATATATATATATATATATATATATATATATATATATTATCGATTTTCTGCACTAAGATCTGCAACCTTGAAACTTCTGAATATCGTTTCTTATATCTTTGTCTATGAGCGTATGAAATTTGATTAAAATCGGACCACTCCTTCTATAACCCGAATTTTTCGATTATCGATTTTCGATATTTATCGGGTGTACCTCGACACAAAACCTAGCTAAGAACACTCGCAGACGCTTATATTACAACTGTGTAAGTCTTCAAGAAAATCGCTTCAACTGTTTAGGAATGTATAGGTAACGGATACGCACACACACAGACAAAGTTCCATTTATAAATGAGTTTAGATTTAGATTTAATAATATTAGTTGGATAGTTTTACAAATCCATATGTAATATCAAATTCTTGAAATTTGCCATACCAAATATCAACGTTTCTACTTCATATATGTTCTCTGCGATATAGCCCAGCGTTGCTCGGGTGTAATGAAAGCTTTAAAAATAATCCATGGTTCTGGAGCTCAAACTCTTTGGACGTTGGCACGAAAGACTAAAAAGCAATAGTTCTTTCCAGTTAATTCGAAACCATAGACTGACAGAAAAATGAATGGATGTAAGTTAAATTTTGATTTCCTGGTATCGATATCAAATAAGTTTTTTCGTCGTAAACTGAATTTTGAAGGCTAAATAAGTCCTCTGAGTAAATGGTATCATGGCTGAGACTAAGAACTACAATTATACCTACTTAGAGCCAAACCTGAAGCAAAAACTAAAATAAAGGGGCTGAAAAAATACAGACATACAGGTAGATAAACAGACACATACACAAACATCTTGCCTTTTATATATATATATATATATATATATATATATATATATATATATTATCGATTTTCTGCACTATTGTAAGAACTGTAACCTTGAAACTTCTGAATATCGTTTCTTATATCTTCATCTATGTGTGTATCAAATTTGATTAAAATCGGACCACTTCGTCTATAACCCGATTTTTCGATTATCGATTTTCGATATTTATTGGGGGTACCTCGACACAAAACCTAGCTAAGAACACTCGCAGACGCTTATATTACAACTGTGTAAATTTTCAAGAAAATCGGTTCGGCCTTTTCGGAGTCTATAAGTAACGGAAAACACACAGACACACACACACACATACACACACACTTAGAGAATTTCCATTTATATAAAATTTTACATTCATTTGAACTTTATTGGCATCCCTATGTTTTGTAAGACAAAGGATTGTTCCCCAGGTGTTGGTCTAATCTGTTAGTCTGTAGTCGAAATGCAGTGTCTGCTGTGGCTAGACATCCCAGTCTTAGAATGACAGGCTCTCTTGTAACTGCTGCATGTAGAAACTATATCTGCTTCTGTGAGTGCAGCCTCTGTCATAAGTGCTCTCTTTTCTTTCCGAAGTTCTCTCATTGCGAGAAAGTTTTAACCATACCAGAATAGTGTCCTCATTTATTAATCCTATCACACACACACACACACACACACACACACACACACACACACACACACACACACCACACACACACACACACACACACAACCACACACACACACACACACACACATTGTTATGTTAGTCGGCCGCAATTACATACACATTAGAAAAGCGTAAACATCAAACACTATTGTGTCATGTGCATCTCCCTAGGGTATACAAAGGTGCTATAATTCGGGTGGTTGGCATAGATGCACAGTGTTATATACCGTTTTTCTTTCTATAGGGTAAAACACACCAAATGCCGAATGCTGCTACAGATATTATTTCAAGCTTATAGAAATGGTAAATACACACTTAAAGACAAATCATTGTTGAACGGGTGAAGAGGCTCATCCCTTGTTTCCTGTTTAGGATGTGGTTTCCAGCTTTCTCTCTTCCAATCTTTTCACTCTTACGTAGCCCCCTGCACATCAGTGGCGTTACCGCCTTGCTCGGGGTGATATGATTAAAAAAAAACAAAAAAAACTGTATCTTTATATTTTACTGTTTTGTTGCTGAATATCGTTTGAAGAGTGCTTGATAGAGGAGGTGTTTGCGTTTAATGAATATTTTTTACGTTTGTTTTCATGAGTTTGTTATACGTGTATGTTTTTCTTTTCCTGGTGGCGTTTTTCTGCTGTGTGGTGAATAAGTGAGTGTTTCCAAAAATGTTTAATCTTTTATGACTGTTTCATAATTTTTTATTTAGCTTTGTGGAAGATTTGTTAATTTGCGGTTAATTAATTAATAATTGTCGGGTGCTAGTTAGAATATGTGCCTTTGTAAAGTGGCTTGTCGTTAGGTTGTTTATATAATGTATATGTACCTTTTCTTGTGTTGGGTGTTACAACTAAGAAAATCTATTTCTTTATATTTGTTTTTATAACGATTTCGTATATTATAATTTCTTTAAATTCAATGATTGTTTTTACGGTTTAATTGTCTTTGTAGAGGCCTATATAATTTCTATCAATTATTATACTTAGTTTTTGTTGTAAATATATACTCATTAAATCCTTTACAGTCACATCATAACTTCCCGTTGTTGCATCAAATTTCCTACTTTCTTTATACATGCGTCTTCATTGCCTAATAATATTTTGTTTCTGCTTATTTTTGTCTGTTATTGGGCTAAGGGAATTGGCATATCCAGCATGGGTTTGGTTGTAAATATATCATTAATTATCATTTGGTTATATATATATATTATTAATTATCATTTAAGAACATTTACAAATTACAAACTACTAGAAAATTGTACATTTTGCTTCGACATTGAAAGAACAATGTCTCATCAGGTAGATAAGAATGATGGTAATAAACATTTTATTGAAAATCAAAACACCACTTCTTTTATTTTTGGAAATGTTTGTACGAGGTAAAAAGATATTAAAAAGGTGGGGGCAAAGAAAGAGGGTAGAAAAGATCAGAAAATAAGATGAGAAATAAAAAAAAGAAAAGAAAAAGGGAAATGAAAGCTAAAGAGGAAATATTAAGTGAAAAGGAAAATAAGTGAGCAAGTATTGAGTGGAAAGAGCGAATGGAAACGGTTAAGAGTGAGAAATTTTAAATTTTGGCCGGAAGTGAATTGTAGACGGATATTGATATCGGTTACATGATGTATGTGCTCAAATCTTTTGGAATTAAATAAAAAAGAAATATACTTCTATAAAGGAAAGGAAAAAAGAGGAAGAGGAAAGGTACAAAAGGAGTAGAAAGTGAAGATGAAAAATAAAGTCGAAAAAGTGAGTAAATGTATAGAGGGAAGAAAGGGGAGAGACAGTAGAAACGGCTAAGAGAGAAAAATATTGAATTTTGGACGGAGGTGAATTGCAGACAGATAAAGACATCGTTTACATTGTTTCAAGCTAAATCATTTGGCATTAAAAATTAAATCACATACACAAACAGAGAAATTATTCAAAAAACGTAAATTAGAGGATATTTAACCGGTTCTATTCGCAAAAAAATAACCGCCAGGAGAATATAATACCCATAATGCACCACTAGACAATTTTTGTATTTATTTTTATCTGAAATTAAAGCCAAAATACAATGTTTAGGACGGCTCATGATTAAACATAATAGACATTCAGTGTCTATTATATTTAACAATATATGTTTTAGAAATTATCTGCTGCCTTAATACACTAAATGTAAGTTACATGATACCACAACATTAAATGAAGATGATTCATGTGAGCCAAAAGCTTAGAACCAGCATAATGAAAATATCCAAATGATGGACAATTTTTGTCTTTACTTTCACCTGAAATTAAAGCCAAAATACAATGTTTAGAAAGGCTCATGATTAAACATAATAGACATTCATTGCTTGTTATACTGAAATATATATATATTGTCATCCGCAGACAGAGCTGTTTCGCCCTATCACAGGTCATCAGTACGGTTATTGCTTTTTTACCCAGGATTGAAACCCGACCGAAATGGCGTCAGTCGGCGACTCTACCCCTGGACTATGGGCGTTCGGTGGAAGTAGGCAGCCTTTTCAGCGCATATCATTATACGTGCCCAATAGCTAGCGCGCTCTAATTCATTTCATTGAATGAGAGTGAAGACAGTAAGAAAGATATAAAATTAACAGCAGAATTTA
The DNA here is from genome assembly GCA_037127315.1 of Ascarosepion bandense. Lineage (NCBI taxonomy): Eukaryota > Metazoa > Mollusca > Cephalopoda > Sepiida > Sepiidae > Ascarosepion > Ascarosepion bandense. The sequence goes on along the minus strand of JBBBDQ010000757.1, from coordinate 2,748,625 downwards.
TGTTCTATGATACTGATGTCATTTCAGCTTTTCTATATGGCTGTGAAACATGCAATCTATATCGTTGTGATATCCAAAAATTAGAACTCTTTCACCAGCAGAAGCTTCGTTCAATCTTGAACAGCAAATGACCAACGCCAAAAACCTTGGATTGAGCCAACCATCAAATCATCGAATAGCTAACCATTAGACACTATTTTCAATAGTTAGGACATGTAGCAAACATGAAAGAGTCAAATTTCCATGTCAATATATATTAAGTGAGCTTAGTTTAAGAAAAAGATGACGAGGTTGCCCTCTTCAAAGATACAAAGACCAACTGAAAACAGAATTGACAGCCACTGGACTTGAGCATAAATCGTTTGGAACATATGCAGAAGACCGTACCAACTGGCGATGTTCCATCACCTTTGCATCCAAAATTTCACGACTCTAAGAAAAAAGAAAGAATTCAAGAGTGAAAGATTTAACATAATTTACCTTGACCTCTACCAGCATTACTATACTGGCAATACCATCGGATCTTTAATGCAACTTAGCAAACCCTTATCTTTATAGAAGTGATCAGAAAAAAGAAAGTAATTTATTTGATACGAGATATAGTCGAATATATATATATATATATATATATATATATATATATATATATAAATTCAGATAAAATTTAGAGGGGAAATAGCCATTTTCAACATGTCAGTTTAATGCATGCATTATCAACCCCGTTTAATCAAAGAATGAGAAAAATTCTAATATTGGAGGCACGGGCTAGTAAAAGAAGAGGCGGGCGAATGTTGGCTTTTATAGTGTTAAGCTACAGGAATCTTAGTAGTTATTTCTCTTATGATAGTGGGAAGCATGTGGCTTGACCTTTGGGTTAGTAGTGGTAGGTAGGCGGGAAAAGGTTACTGCATAGCGATATTTAAAAAAATTCTGTTGTGACTAAATGAACAAATGAGATAATTATTGCAATTTAAATTTATCCCTGTGACGACACATACTAATGTTTTCTCTACGTTTATTCAGAAGTAAATTCTGATATTGACATTTCAAAATCTTAATTTTTTCTGTTAAACATAGATTACATCTGTCCCTTAAGCTATTAAGAGTGTTTGTCTTGCCTATCAGCTTCCACTTTATCTGTGAATTTAAGTTAATTTCTTACAATTTCCTGTATTTTCGGGAAAGGGCTGTTTGATATCTTAAATTAGGGTTAGTCAAGATTTTCCTTTGTCCATAAAGCTTTTGTTTTCAAATTCCCGCTGAAATTTCGATATAAACGTTATATTTCTCCTTATTTTCCTTAGTGTAGATGGCAGCTATATAGATCATATTTGCAGATATATATTTATCCTAAACTGGACTGTTTTCTCAAGATCTACAATTACAGAAAGGTATAATCCTATTTTTTGTATTGGTTTCGCTAAACTTCTTCAATATTTGGTTATTTTGGTTATATATATATACCTAACACATCACTCATTAAGTCCCGGGCCTGACTTATAGATGGCACTGTTATTTAAAAACCCATTTTTATGAAGTACTAACCTTAAGATGGCACGTGACAAAATCTGAGTCCAATCAGATTATTAGTTTACATATTACAGTTATTGAAGTGATGCTACTCTTGCAAATTTTCAAAACAATGGGAAAATCTGAATTTCGTGAGTTAATAAAGCATTGCTTTCGGATAAGAAAAAAGTTTTCAAGCAAAGCAGTTGCTTGATAAGTGTTATTCAAATTCTGCTCCGTCGGAAAAATGCTTAAGAGGTGGTATGTTGACTTTAAACGCAATCGTGCAAACACAAATGATGCTTAACGCTCAGACCAAAGACACATCGTTCTACAAAAAATAGAAAGGCATCTTATTAATAGATGAGCGTTAGAATGAGTGTATCACCCTAGAAGGAGACTATCTTGACGAATAAAGCCAGATTTTGCCTAAAAGTTGTGTTATTAGTTAGGCGCGAGATTTATTGAGTGATGTGTCATGTATATATACTGTTTAAATTTTTCTAGTATTCTAAAATGTTTAGTTTTAAAATTCAGTATGTTTTCTTTGGCTATTGTCATGGGACATTAGTGGAAAAATTAAATAAAAATTATAAAATCTTCCTTGTCGGTCGTTTTCAACGAAACATACGTAAAAGAAAGATTGTTACATACATATAATATTGATTTGAGATAATGCTTAGTGGCAAGATTGTTGTTTTTTTCAGTGGTTTACTGATAAAAAGATGTTTTGACAAACAGCATTATTGCCGTAGGTGCTCGATATCGAAATAGAGATAGAACGTTTATAGAATTAATGTGGAAAAAGTTCGTCATGTCGACTTCGAAGTTTCGTGAACGCATCACACACACACACACACACACACACACACACATATATATATATATATATATATATATATATATAAAGGTAATGATGCCAGGGGCAGAAAACTAACGGTGGTACTAAATGGCAAGACATAAATATATATTCATTATTAGTATATATATATATATATATATATATATATATATATATATATATAAGTAATATTATATCCGTAAACGGAGAGCATAATCCAAATAGATCTATTTAATATAAATTATGAAATATATACATCTATAGAGAAGTCAATGGCTACTATCCAGTGCAATAGGATATACATAAAGAAAAACTCAAAGCAACATTTAGGGCGTTTATAAACTAAAATTTATTTCTACGGGTAATTTGTACCAATCTCATCATTGGTGGTTCTTATATGATTTGTCTAATATTATATTATTGTGTGAATGATTAATATTGTCAATCTTACTACTGCAAGAGTAGCTAATTTTTAAGTTCTTTATGTTAAAACTCTTACATCTTAGTGGGTTATCTTGCTTAATGTCTTTGTCAATTGATTTCAGATGGTATTCATCTATACATATTTTGAAATTTGCCGCCTGATGAGATGGGTAACAAAAACATACCCGTGAAATATATTATATATTATATCCACCCTAAATGATGCGTTGAGTTTCCCCTTTATGTATATATTATGTGGCACATTGTCAAAGTATAGAGCAGTAATTGAGGATCAAATTAGTTGAACAGTTGTAATTAATCTAGTGAGACAATCTTTCTAACGCCCACCACACTAAGTGGCTGGAAAACTCTGTAACCGACCCTGCTGGTGTCCACACCTTTAATTTTTAGGTCTCCCAATTCCTTACGCAAGTGGTGGACTTCCTCACGCGTTTTTCCATTAGCCCTAACGGAAGGGACTCACTACTAGACCTCTGCTTCACTTCCACCCCAAATTCTTGCTCCACCAGACAGCTCTGCTCTCTCGGAAAATCTGACCACGCCGTAGTTTCTGTCAACATCTTTTTCCACTCCACCCCTACCCAAGAAACCCAAACCAACAGAATATCCTACTGCTATCAAAGAGCAGACTGGGATTCGTTCCGTGACTTCCTCTGCGACGTCCCTTGGAACAAAGTTTTTAGTCTTCCCATCGAAGACTGTGCATCAGAGGTCTCCTCCTGAGTTAAGGCTACCATCGATGCATTCATCCCTGCCAGGAAATTTCAGCTTAAATCACATTCGTCTCCCTGGTTCTCGCCCGCTTGCTCGGCCGCCATTGTTCACTGGAACCACTTCTTCCGGCTTTATCGTAGCCACGTGTCGGACCAAACAGGCGCCTTTTCGCCTCAGCTCGTAATAAGTGTAAAAAGGTTCTTAACAAAGCTAAGATGCTGTTTGCTGCCAGGATGAAGCAGCGCATAGCATCCTCCAAGTTCGGTACCAAAGACTACTGGCGCCTCTGCAAACGTGTGCTTAGCAAGAGTAAGTCCTCAATACCCCCACTAAGAAACGAGTTTGAGGTCCTCACCTCCTCAGCGGACAAGGCTGAATGCTTTGCCCATAGATTCTCGACCAATTCGACTCTGGATTTGTCTGGAATCCATACACCCGATTTCCCATCTAGAACTGAGGCCCAATTGAATGACGTCCACATCACGCCCTCGCTGATTTCTAGCATAATCTCAAAACTGGATCCTCACAAAGTGAGTGGTGGGGATGGAATCCCAATCATAGTTTTGAAGAATTGTGCCCCTGGACTCTCCTCTATCCTTTCTAAGCTCTACAATCTCTGCCTATCTTCCTTCTGCTTCCCTGCCTGTTGGAAATCTTCTTCTGTAGTTCCAATATTCAAGAACACTGGTGAACCATCGGACCCCCCAAATTACCGCCCATCAGCCTTCTTCCGATCTTCGGCAAAGTGTTCGAAGCCATTATCATTGGTCGTTCAGCATCTCACAGCCCACGGGCTCCTCTCGAACAAACAATATGGCTTCCGCTTCACCAGGTCCACTGCTGATATGCTAACGACCATACCGAGTATATATACTAGGCTCTCGACAAGAATGATGAAGCCCGAACCGTCGCCATGTATATCTCTAAAGCATTCGACAGAATGTTGCATGCCGGCCTTCTACGGAAACTGCGAAGCTATGGCATAACTGGACTTTTGTTGGACTTAATACGGTCATTCCTCTCTAACCGCACACTGAAGGTGGTATTAAACGGAAATGCCTCCCAGAACTACCCTACAAATGCGGGTGTACCCCAAGGCTCTATCTTATGTCCTACGGTCTTCCTAAACTATATCAATGATCCCCCCGATGCCATAAGTAGGCATGTACGCCGATGATACTACAGTTTACGCTCGCCTCGATCAAAAATTTGGTGTTGGTGACAAGGCGAACCTCGCTGCCGAGCTTGAGAAGGACCTCCAATCCGTGGTGGACTGGGGTAAAAAATGGCTCGTAAAATTCAATTCTTCCAAAACGAAGCTGCTGTCAATTAACCACCACAGACAACCGCACCTCCCTCCCATTAGCATGGAACAGGCTTGCCTCCCAGAGAGTAAAACACTACGCCTGCTTGGCCTGACACTCTCAGCGGACCTCAAGTGGAATGACTACGTCGAATCCATTGGTAAATCCGCAGCTATGAAAGTCGGCTCTCTGTGCAGGGCCCGGAAATTCTTTCCGCCTGAATCTATCCTGCAATTATATAAATCCACCATCCGCCCGTGTATTGAGTACTGCTGCCACATCTGGTCGAGTGCCCCTTCTATTTTGCTCGGGGTTCTTCTCAAAATACAGTGAAGAATCTGTAATGTGATTGATACCGACTTGGCTGACTGCCTGCAGTATCTCTCTCACCGGCGTGACGTGGCTTCCCTGTGCCTTTTCTATAAATACTTTCATGGCTTCTGCTCTGACAGACTTAAATCACTGGTGCCTCCTAGATGTGAATTTGCACGAGATACTAGATTGGCAACTAGGTCTCACCCTTTTACAGTGAAACCGATGAAATGTAACCTCAATTTCTACTCCAACAGCTTTCTTTCCTCGCACTTCCCGCCTGTGAAATTCCCTACCATGCTTGCTTCCCCGACGGCTACAACCTCCAGGAGTTTAAATGTAAGGTCAATAGACACCTGCTAACACACTAACTCACACCCACTCTCTCCAACTCTCTCCCTATGTACATCCTAAGTCGTCTATCACCCTCCTTCTGACACTTCCCATACCCAATCCCTCTATGTAACCCCCTGCGCTATAGTGGCAGTGGAATGCCTTGCTTGGGGTGACACGATTTTAAAAAAAAAATTACAACATACCGATGTACCTTTATATATCTCTGTCGCTCTCTATCTCTATCTCTTTATATATATATTGGGCGTGGATAATGATAATATAGACGCTAAAAAGTGTGCCTCCTTATACCGAGCGCCCATAGCTCAGAGGTAGAATTGCCGACTGACGCCAATTCGGTTAGGTTTCAGTCCTGGGTAAAAAGCAATCGGATGTCTAACCGTACTGATGAGCTGCGAAACAGATCTGTCTGCGGATGGCTATATATATATATATATATATATATATAGGAACAGCTTTTCGTAATCTAAACCTTCTTTTCTTTATTTCTTTTACTTTTCTCGGTAGTGTTTTAAAATTTTTCATGATTATTCCCTATACCAAAATGAAATATTCATTTTGATGGGGTTTATGAATGGCTTATAAACCAAATGATGTTATATCGCTGTTCTATTTACGTGAGTTCGCGGAATCACTAAGTAAATCTAGGTGTGTTTGCATACATTTGTCTGAATCGAATGATTGGCTAGCTAATGCACTCTTGCCGTGAACATGTGACGTCATTGCATGAGTCGATTATTGTTAATATACACAGGTAGCCATGACGATATGACTCATTGCATCTCGGGTACAGTTTGTAGCCGGGTATGACGTCTATCATTTGAAGTAGAAAACATTAATTTAATAATAGAACCGCTTGTGTACATAAACTTGGGATGTGCGATTGTTTGAGTATACTGATGCCAAATCGATTCAAATTACGTCAGTTGACATGTGCTTATAACATTCTATTTGCAAGAGATTCCAAATCGTCATACTGGTCAGTCGACTTATGTTACTTCCTAGAATTACCATACTTAAATTTGGTTACTGAAACACTGGATTTTATTGTCTTCATTTTTTAATACTTCGGTGTATGGATCAATTGAGTGATTCATTCATTTTCTACGATTTATAAACACTTCGTAGCTTATTTAAAGCCAGAAAATTTTTTTCCGAATGTAATAATTATTTCTTTTATATAATAATGAATTAGTGATACAAGATTTACTAATTAACCCACAGCTGGGGAGGTAGACTCTCACTTTTTCAAGTGGTATTTGCGCGTAACAAATATAATAAACGCAAATGTAATCGCAATTCAGTCCCAGATTAAAAATTCCGAAAACACCACCTGCGCATACAAGCTTAGAGCTTCGAATATTCTCAAGCGGTCATTAATCTTAGAAAGTGGGTGTATACAGCTGACAGTTTTGATATTTATGAATAGGTTTGGCACCTTACATTATATCCATATGAAATTCATCATCTGAAAAGGCTATTTAAGAACATAACAAGTTTTTACGTTAATGTGTTGGTTTTGTAGCAAGTTGAGGTGTTGTGTGAGAGTATTTCGCTTTCTTTATTGTTGTAACCCTAAAAAGTTACTGTGTGAGCAATCACCAAAACTGAGATTGGGAATAATATACCAACAAATACAAGACTCGCGCCCTGCGTGCAGTAGATAAACTGTCAGTCAGTAAAATCAATCTATTTTACTCCAATAGTGTCCACATATTTAAAAGGACAAGAACTTCCCACTCCTGCATATTGATAGAAATACAATTTATATTAAATAGTTGTAACTGATCCTAAAAGCTTATAGCTGTATCACGTTGAAACACTGGTTCCGTACGATTACCTAAATTAAGCAATGTTGAGCCTGTTCAGTACCTAGAAGCGTTCATTCCTTACTTCTTTGCTTGCTTCCTTTCTTTCATTCCTTCATGCCTTCGTTCGTTCCTTCATTCCTTTGCTTTTCGTTCGTTCATTCCTTCGTTCGTTCGTTCCTTCTTTGATTTCGTTACTTCGTTCCTTTTTTCTTTCCTTCCTTCCTTCCGTTTTTTGTTCGTTCCTTCGTTCCTTTTTTATTTTCTTTCGTTCGTTCCTTCCTTCCTTCGTTCTTTTTTCCTTTCGTTCGTTCGTTCGTTCGTTCGTTCGTTCGTTTCTTTCGTTCGTTCGTTCCTTTGTTCCTTCCTTTGTTCGTTCGTTTGTACTTTTATTCGTTCCTTCGCTTTTCGTTCGTTCGTTCATTCTTTGATTTCATTACTGCGTTCCTTTTCCTTCCTTCCTTCCTTCCTTCCTTCCTTCCGTTTTTTGTTCGTTCCTTCGTTCCTTTTTTCTTTTCTTTCGTTCCTTACTTCCTTCGTTCTTTTTTCCTTTTGTTCGTTCGTTCGTTCGTTTCTTTCGTTCGTTCCTTCCATTGTTCCTTCCTTTGTTCGTTCGTTTGTTCTTTTATTCGTTCCTTCGTTCCTTCGCTTTTCGTTCGTTCATTCCTTCGTTCGTTCGTTCCTTCTTTGATTTTATTACTTCGTTCCTTTTCTTTTTCCTTCCTTCCGTTTTTTTTTGTTCGTTCCTTCGTTCCTTTTTTTCTTTTCTTTCGTTCCTTCCTTCCTTCGTTCTTTTTTCCTTTTGTTCGTTCGTTTGTTCGTTCGTTCGTTCCTTTATTCGTTCCTTCTTTCCTTTGTTCCTTCGTTACTTTGTTCATTCCTTTCTTTCGTTCCTTCATTACTTTCATTCCTTCTTTCCATCTTTCGTTCATTCCTGCCTTTCTTCCTTCGTTCGTTTCTTTCCTTCATTCGTTAATTCCTTCCTTCCTTCTTTCATTCGTTTCTTCTTTCCTTCCTTTCTCCCTTTCTTCCTTTGTTTCTTTGCTTGCTTCCTTTCTTTCATTCGTTCGTTCGTTCGTTTCTTTCTTCATTCTTTTCATCCTTTCTTCCTTTCATTTATCCATTTTCTCACTGAAACCAACTTTTTCACTACAAGATAAAAACGCGAAATAGTATATTATTTAAGAGCGGCTGACAGGATGTAACGGTCAAGCTACCTACTGAAGAGAGGGTTAAGCACAATCATAATAGTATATATATATATATATATATATATATATATATATATATGAATTTCTTATTTTTGTAAACGTTACATTTAGTTGGTGTTCGTGTTTGAGTAGATATGTCTGGTTTTTAAATAGAGTGTAATTATTGTCTTTCAATTTAGATTTTCTGGTATTTCCTTAAATAATCTAGTTTCATCCAACACCACAAATTGCTACAAAACCAAAACATTAACCAAAAGCTTGGGTCAAGTCCTTAAAAAGCTTTTATAGATAATAATATGTCATCTGGATCAATCATAACAAATTAAGCATATGAGAAAAAGAAATTGAACATAGAATTGACTACGTCTTAAAACTTGAATCATGCTCTTAAATATCCTTTGTCAGATCACCATATATCATATATTATATGGATTAGCCATAACAAATTAAACATAGGAAAAAAGGGTTTGAACATAGGTTTGGTTGCACCAGAGGTAGTTTTACCCAATACTACTAATTGCTAAAAAAACAAAACAGTAACTTTAAAACTTGAGTCATTCTCTTAAATAGCTTTGTCAGTTCAAGATATACCATATATCATATGAATCAGTCGTAATAAATTATGTATAAGAGAAAAGGAAATTGAACATACACTTAGTTGTACCAGAGGTAGTTTCACCCAACACCACAAATTGCTACAAAGCCAAAACATTAACCTAAAACCTTAATTCATTTTGTTAAATAGACCTGTCAACTCAAGTATATCATATATCATATGAATCAGTCATAACAAATTAAGTATATGAGAAAGGAAAACTGAACACAGAATTGGCTGATCCAAAGTTAATTTCACCCAACATCACAAATTGCTACAAAACACAAAGATTAACCTAAAATTTCAATGTTCTTAAATATCATTGTCAGATCAAGTATATCATATAGATCAGTTATAGTAAATTGAGTATTGGAGAAAAGGTAATGGCAGTGTATGTAGTGCAATACTTAGTAACTTGGAAAAACAAATCGTCAGAGTTCAAATCCTAGCTGAGTTTGTCACATTCACTTTCACACAAATATCCTGGGAAAAGCATGAATTCATCTCTTCTCCCACAAGACAGACTGAGCTTTCTAGCCATGTTTGGTAACAAATCTAAAAGAAAGACAACTCTGAATTAAAAATTCCCACATCTACTATAGAAGAAAAGGAAATAGAACATAGAATTGGCTGCACCAGAGGTAGTTTCACCCAACACCACAAATTGCTACAAAACCAAAACATTAACCTAAAATTTAAGTCATGCTCTTAAATCCCCTTATCAGATTAAGACATTCATATGAATATCATGCATAGCACCAAACACGTTTATAAATATTTAAACTGTCAGCTATTGACAACTGATTTCTCAGATTAATGGTTAAAATGGCTTTGAGTGAATGAAGTTTGTAGTTCTTAGCAAGACCATCCCTTTTCAAACCTTGTGGATTCACATTACAGAATCAAAAACAAAGAACTGTACCAAGGAAACCACATCACTTGAAAACATTCAACAACAGCAATAATTAAAATGGATAGCATATGTAACTTGATTAGAAAATGGTAATCAAGATGTAGCCCTTTCATACTACTTCAAACAAAAGATTTAGAAGATATTGCCCAACAAAACTAGAAAAAATTGAATTACATTTATTGCACTTGAAAAACTTATTTTCCTGAAAAACTATTTTAATAGAATCTTGACAGAATCCAACGGAGAATCTGCAATAGGATCGATCCCGGCTTGGTACCTCATTTGCAGTCACTTTCTCACCGGCGTAATGTGGCTTCCTGCTGTCTCTTCTAGAAATATTTCCACAGCTTAGCTCTCTGGAGCCGCCTCTGCATGAATGTACTCGAGCTACTAGACTAGCAACTTGGTCCCACCCTTTTACAGTGAAACCAATAAAATGTAACCATAACTTCTACACTTCAGCTTCTTTTCTCGTACTTCCAGCCTGTAGAATTTCCTTCCGTATACTTGCTTCCCCGACAGCTACAATCTCCAAGAATTTAAATTTCAGGTCAATTGTCATCTTCTATCTCTCTGACTCGCATCCTTTCTGTCATGTTCTTTTCTCCGTCCACCCTACTCTCATCGGCTCTCTTCACATCAGTATTCTTATCCTTCTCTTACCCATTCTCTGACACCCACTCTAATTTGTTCATCTTTCTTACGACTTTCCTCCTATGTAACCTCCTGCACACCAGTGGCAGTAAAACTGCCTTTTTGGGGGTGAAATGATTATAAAAAAATATATGCTGTGAATCAACCAACATCGCGAATTTCTAGAAAACCCAAAGCAGTAACTTAAAACTCAATGCATATTCTTAAATAGCCTTATCCGAACAGAATTATCATATGCATGTCATGCATGACGCCAAAACCTTTCAGATGTATCTAAACTGTCAGCTGTATGCAATTTTTTTCTTATATTAAAGGTTAAAAATTGCTTTGAGCAAGTAAAGTCTGTGGATCTTGGCGAAGAATATCTATCAATGAATATTGTGGGCTGGCGTTACATGATCACAAATAAAGAACTCTACCATATTAACTAAGAACTTTCAAGGGCATCAACACGGATTTCACATGTGTAACTCTAAAAGAAAATAATCATAAACTAATGATATAAGAAGCTGACTTTCCACACAACTTCGAACAAAAAGGACTGAGTGGATATAGGCGTTGGTTAGTTCCAGTGTTTTGACCCAAAGAGTTTTAAGTTCAATACCTGGCTATAGCAGTTGTGAACAAATAAATTTGATTGCTAAGTTAATGGGAGATAACTATATGACATCCGGAAGTAGCATGACACATGGAAGGGGAATTATATACCTCAGTGACAAAATAAAGTTTTTGGCTCGAAATTCCAAGCGCTTGAAGAAGGCTGGGGCGTACAACTGTCATAGCGTCGTTAATATGGCAATAAGGATGAGAACTACATTCCCAACAATGTAAGTAACTCGTATCACAAATATAGACAAATATTCAAATAAAATGTTATGAAGCAAACCTTCATCGATATTAGAAAAAGCGATAACAGATACTTGATTTGAGAAATCAATTTTCCTGTTTTTTAGCAAAAAGTTTTTATAAATTTCAACTATCAAGTTGTCTACGCTGGTTGTTAGTAATTTCACTATTTAGGAAAATACATAAACTAAAACAGCGAAAGCAACTCAAATCCGTCTCTATTTCTTTAAAACCATATCTGCAAGAGAGTGTACATTCTTTTAAAGGTTAAATAAAACATGGCTGGTTTGTGACGTTTCCCCTACAATGTTGATGCAGGTCAAAATTCTGACGGAGAACTTTTTATTAAATTTTCTTGAGTGCGCACTTAATGTTACTTTAAAATAAAAAAGAACACAAGGCAGAGCGTCTATTTAAAACACAGTTATACACTAAAAATAACATTTGAATTAATATATATAATGTTTTTTATTATTCAGCTAGTCAATTAAAATCTATCTTAATCGGACTCTGCTTTCAGACAAAAAGGAATTCAGATGAGACTCTGTCGAAGGACAGAGTTTTAAATAAGAGCTTGACCCTGTCATATGCAGTGTCTATGGAAAACTTTTGCCTGAGATTAAGGGCTCGGATTTCTCACGTAAAAGTCGGTCTTGTGCCACATTCAGCCTTAGTGGGGATGTAGGTAAATATCAGTTAAGAACAATCAAGACGTTTTTGATTCTTTACTGACTTGGGAGAAATTTTTCAGTAGTCAGTCAGTTAAGTGCCATACGTGATAGACGCTTTAGGCGATCATGTCTCGAAAGAGACACGACTGACTGAGCAGAAGATTATCTCGATGTAGGTTGCTATTGCTTTCTGCGGTAGACTGATTGTCAGCCAAGGCTATAGAACTCAATCTGTCCTATTTTTTAATCCATAACTATCCTATTATTTAACCCATGACAAACGTTCTCACGAGTTACATTCATCATTTCCACCAGATCAGACCTTTACAGATAAGACCGGTCGTTCCATATACGCAGGGGTGATGCTTCCTCATTCCCTTCCTATTCAATTAGTAAGGAGGCAGTTCCATTCAGACACGAATATATGATCATGTCTCGAAAGAGAGATAACTGATGAGCAGAAAATTTTTCCGAAGTAGGTTGCCATTACTTGCCAACTCAATCTGTTCTGTTATTTAACCTATCGATGGATGGATGAGACGGATTAATACCTTTCCCAAGGGTATTTGTGAAAAACAATGAAAAACATAAAAAATATAATTCACCACGGCATATCAATTAATGTTTACAAAATCAGTCATTTAATTGCCATACGTGATACACGGACGAGGCAGAAGATTTTCTCACGGTAGGTTGCCATTACTTTTTGGGGTAGATCAGTTGCCACCCAAGGTTACAGAACCTAATCTGTTCTGCTATTCAACCCATAGTTGGAGAAAAAAATAGATAGATTAATACCTTTCCCAAATGTATTTGCGTGTAAGTGAATGCAACTGGAATTCGAACTCGACACCCCGATCTATTGTTCCGAGTTGATATCCACTGCACTACAACGCACATATATTAAGATTGCCGTTTTTTTGCTGTGGTACGGTGGTTACCAACCAAGACTGTAGGATCCCGCTGTCTTACCGAAAAGAAGACAGGGATTCATACTTTTCAAAGGTTATTTGCGCTTAAGTAAATATAAGAATGCCCACTGGAATTCGAACACGGCTCGCCAACTTCTCGTTCCGAGCCGATATCATTACACCACAGCACATTAAGAAGTATATTACAGCTATTTATTAAATTCAAACCAACAAATTGTTTTTAACTATTTTTTAAATTATATTTTACCAATTTCATCTTAATTAGTGCACATTCTTATATTTGTTCCAAAGATCGGATACTTTTAAAATCCTCTTTTATCATCTGGAACATAAATACTTTTGGTATGACAGGAAAAAGATTTCCTGAGTTTCATCCTGGCATTGTAGGAAGAATATGTTTAAAATTTACATATACGCGAATTGTATCAATGAATTAGAGCTGAAAATCTTTTCACAAAGATTACCACCACTAGAAAACGAATATTTTATTAAATATTCTATACGCACTTAAAATCTTTTATGTAGTTTAAATAGTCATCTGTGGTTGAAGATATTTAATGAGCATTGGTATTTTAAAACAATAATCTCTTATATTTTTGTGCTTCCTTTCAATAATTCATGTATAGCAATTTGGTATCACCTAATAATATTTGTCTTTCAATAATATTTGTTATTTGATTGCTTTTGATGTGACAATCGAAATATGTACGAATTGCGTTTCCATTGATTTTTGTTATTGGTATCGTAAAGACAATCTCTCAGAGGACACGAAATTCAGTTAATAATATCGTTTTTATACAGGAGGTACTTTTGAGTCTACGAGTTATTCGTAAGTGTTATGTTCGGTATTTTAAACTTTTAAAATAAATGATAAATCTATTATATATCTCGGAATGAAAAATCGGACAGACGAGTTCGAATTCCAGTCGAATTCGTTGCATTCACTTACACACAAATATCTTTGGGAAATGTATTAAGCTATCTCTTTTTCCTCCAGTTGTTGGTTGAATAGCAGTACAGATTCAGTTCTGTAACCTTGGTTGGCAACCGGTCTACCTCAGAAAGTAATGGCAACCTATCTTCTGCATCTTTCGATCTCATGTATGGCAATAAACTGACTGATTTTGTAAACATTAAGTGATATGCCGTGGTAAATTATATTTTTTATGTTTTTCATTGGGTTTACAAGCAAGATGAATCTGGTTAGCTATGTTAATGGTAATGATATATCATTTTGTTTTTGTTGTCTATCTGAAGATAGTTAATTGCGTTATCTTTTGAGCTTATATATATATATTTATATATATTTATATATTTATTTATATATATATATATTTATATATATATATATATATATATATATATATATATATATATATATTCTTCATTTGTAAACAAGTTGTTACGTGACCTAGGTTTCTACCATGTGGTGTCTTCAGGCGATTAGCACTAACTGATTTTATTGTTTAACTATTATGTTAATCCCACACAAAAATGAATTACTCAATGAAAGAACAGAAATTACAATTAAGTGTAACCATAAGAAAAAAATACATACAACCATGGATCATGGTTCATACAACCATGGATAAAAATGTTTTTATTTCTTCTAATTTTAAAAATTGCGCGTTCAGAAAAAAATCCACGTTACGTAAGCGTTATTAAAAAAAACGGTAAAATCATTTATTGCAAATAAGACACCACATGGTAGAAATTCGTTAACAAATGAAGAATATTCAAAAGTTCTACAGTATAATTGTATTGAACACTTTTTAATACAACTGTGCACTGGTCTAATCTTATTATGACCAAAAACTAAGTAATTAAATAATTATATATATATATATATATATATATATATATATATATATATATATATATATGGGATAATGTGATATATGAATGTCTGACTAATGTTTAAAAAACTGAAAAATTTTAAGATGTGTGAACGCTAATTTGAAATTTTGGGGTTCGCAATTTAACTATTATTATTTTTTTTAAATGAAAAATTATAATTTACTTTTTTGCCCTATGCTTCTCGATTACGAAAATTAATAAGCACCAAAGACTACGATACGGACGGCATACAGGGTGTCCCCTCACCACAAAAAATGCCCTCATTTGTGAATATCTGAGTAACTAAATGTTCCAGGCAAACGAAATTAAATGAGCTTCATATTGAAAGATTTATTTATCAAAATTTAAAAAGATATTCAAAGAGATGTAGACTTTATTACTGATTTCACAAAACTTCACAGATGTTCAATATGTGCGCCATCTGTGACACGGCACGGGGTAAGTCAGTAGTCCAGCTCCTGCCAAACAAGCTGTAACTTGTCTTAGGTAACATTCTCCAGTACCTCAGAAAGTTTCCTCTTAAGTTTCTCTAGTCTTGTAGGAAGAGGGACGATATACACCTATCCATTCACATAGCGCCGTAGAAAAAAATCACAAAAGTCTCTCTTGCTCTTTCTCTCTCTTTCTCTCCTCACTCACTTCGTGACTGAGGTGTGTATACACTGCTTATATACAACACGTTATAATTTCCCTTCTCTGACTTTATGCGTCGATGGCTTAGGGAGTAGCGACTCCAACTGACACCAAATGGGGCTATCTTGAAGCAGTAGTATATATATATATATATATATATATATATATATATATATATATATATACTACTGCTTCAAGATAGCCCCAGAATTAGCAGTGGATCAAATTGACAGAAGTGGGAAAACAAAATGAAAAATAGCTCTTAGAAATATTGAACATAAAATGAAATCAATTATCAAACTTATACTATGAGAAACTTTGGCAACAATTGCTAAAAATTCGTTCTGCAGTAATCAAGGCTAAGGCAAAATATTTTGACAAAAACAGAATTTAAACATCGACTAAGTTTGCATACGAAAACGCGTGTATCAAAAACGATTCTAGCATCTGTGGAAATATAAAAAGAAAAAAAAATATGATTTGGTTTAATTCACCGTTTAGACTAAGATTAGGGGAATATGCATTAACCTACCAGAAAAAGGCTTCCCAAAAAGCCATACTTTGAAGAAAACGTTTAACTGGAATTCGATTAAGATTATCTATTGACAACTATGCTGCATGTACATGGGACCCCCATCACAAAAAAAAATAATTAAATTTAAAATGTAAATATCTGAGTAACTCAGTCAGTCAGTTAAGTGCCATACGTGAAATACGCTTGGGTGATCATATCTCGAAAGAGACAATGACTGACTGGGCAGAAGATTATCCCGCAGTAGGTTGCCATTACATTCTGTGGTGGACTGGTTGCCAGCCAAGACTACAGAACCCAATCTGTCCTGTTATTTAACCCATAACTGGAAGGAAGAGACGGATTAGTACCTTTCCCAAAGGGTATTTGCGCGTAAGCGAATGCAATGAATTCAGCTCTAATTCGAACTCGGCTCCCCGATTTCTCGTTCCGAGCCGATATCCACTGCACCACAATGTACATCCATCTGAGTAACTACATGTCCCAAACAAACGAAATTAAATTGGCTTCATGCTGAACAATGAAATATTAAATTATCAAAATTCGAATAAGATATTCGAAGTGATGCAGATTTTATAACCGATTTTTCACAATGCTTCAAAGATGTTCAATATACTCACTATCTGAGACACGACACGCGTCAAGTCGGTAGTCCAGCACCTGCTAAACAAACTGTAGCATGTCATGCGTAAGATTGTCCAGCGTATCAGTGATTCTCTTCTTAAATTCTTCTTGTCCTGTAGAAAGAGGGGGATATATACCTGTCCTTTCACATCGATCAATAAAAAAAATTACACAAGTAACAAAACAAACAATACTAGGAAATACGAAGGAGAGTAGTGCATGTTATTAAGAAAGTCCGTTGGATTTTAGTCAAGAGTATTTCTAAGGCACGACACAGAGAATAACCTCAGCAAGACTTGATCTTATTTTTTTAATCATTTCACCCCATGCAAGGCAGCTTCACCGCCACTGGTACGCAGGGGGTTACATAGAAGGAAACTGACGAGAAAGAGTGACAGGTTATAGGGGATGTCAGAAAGGGAGTAAGAGAAGGATGAGAATACTGGTGTGATGAGAGTGGAGTGCACGGAGAAAAGAGCATGAGAGAAAGGATTCGAGCCAGTGAGATAGGAGATGACTACTGACCTTACATTTAAATTCTTTGAGATTGTAGCTGTTCGTGAAGCAAGTATACGGAAAGGAATTCCACGGGCGGGAAGTGTGAGAAAAGAAGCTACTAGAATAGACGTTGGAATTACATTTTATTGGTTTCACTGTAAAAGGGTGGGACCTAGTTGCTAGTCTAGTAGCTCGAGTAAATTCCTATATATGTAGGAACCAGTGAGCTAAGTTAATCGGAGAAGAATCCGTGAAAGTATTTGTAGAAGAATATTTTTAGAAGAGACAGCAGGAGGCCACATAACGCCGGTGAGAAAGTGACTGCATCTGAACCGCTAAGTCGGGATCGATCACATTACAGATTCTCTGTTGGATTTTGTCAAGAACTCCGAGTACCCGATCAGATCTGGTAACAGTAGAACCAAATTATATCACCTATCATCTGCTTTTTTTTTTCTTTGTACGTATATTTTTTTAATTTTTGCAGTAAGGTTGACCATATACAAAACCAGGGAACACTCGAGGTAGTGGGTTACGAGTAATAGGGACAGTTTAGAAGGAGGAGATAAATGTTACTTCTAACCTTAAGCATATTCAGATTGTAGTGATCAGGGAAACATCATCTTAGGGGTCGATTCAACAGAGCAGTGGTTCACGGGGAGAAACTGTTCCATTTGAACCGACTTGTCACCCATGGAATACAGAAGGAAAGTAAGTATTATGGCGAGTCCTAGCCATGAAGCTTAAAACTGGTGGAACCAAGGAATGAAGTTCATCTGAGCACTTTCCATGGATGTAAAGATAAAGCAGTGGGGGCTAGTCTCATTCCGCCTGTGAGAGGGAAGCTAGAGGGTGGAAAATAATGTGTTACTCACAAGGAATCGGGGACGCTTTTGAGACTGGATAGTGATGACTGGGTAGCTTCCGCCCAAATCAAACAAATGTGCTCCATTTTCGGCCTAATCTGGTAAAGGATTCTTCTTCTTTGTGCCTTGTCCTTTCAGGACGTAGGCGATCATAGCTTTCCACGTCTCCCTGTCCCTGGTGGCTCTTAGCATGCTTTCCTCTGTTACACCACGCAACCCCCGTTCTGTCAACCACCTGCTCAGGCCCTTCAAATATGTTATCCGTTGCTTTTTCCTGTCTGTTTTCCCACTATCTGACCTGTTAGTATCAGGTTCTCCAAGCCCTCTTTCCTCATTGCATGTCTCAGGAACTTTAGATGTTTTTCCTGATGCTCAGTATTAATTTCCTTTTCGTTTCCATCTTTTCCAAAACCTCATCATTGCTCACATGCTCGATCCATGATATCCGCAGCATCCTTCTGTAGAACCACATTTCAGTTGCTTCAAGTTTTTCCTTCATTTTTTGATGATATTGTCCAGCATTCACTGCTAGATTGAAGAATTAACATCACATAGCAATCAAGTACTTTCGTCTTTGTTTCTAGTGAAATTTTTCTCTTAATTGTCTCTTAATACTCTGTTGGAACGCGTCCTTCGCCATGCCAATTTGCCTTCAGATCTCTGTGTCACACTTTCTGTTTTCTGTAAGAACACTTCACGGGTATTTAAATAGAGTATGTAAAGAAAATAAAACTCGTTGTAATGCAAGTCATGGCGAATAGCGTAAGAAAAAAATAATATTATAATCGCTTTATAATACTTTCACTCTAATAAGTAAGGTTTACCATGTACGAAGCCAGATGGTTACTCGAGTTAGAGGGTTAGAGTGCAAGAGGGTCAGAATATACGGCTAGGAAGAGGAGATAATCGACTTGAACATTTTAACATTGTAGTGTGTTGGGAAACATCCTCTTAGGAGTCGGTTCCACAGATTCTCGGGAAGAAACTGATCGAATAGAATATACTTTTCACCACGAAGGGAATGTGGCTTGTTTGTTATAAGTGTGTGACATGCAGGAATTTGAAATCGGTACGCCGATTCCATTTTCTGCGGTCATAACAGTCACCAGGCCGAACTGATTAGCGGAGACTATTGATAATACCTTGTCTTATGAATTCAGATGGATCGATTTTTAATTAAAGGAGAATTTCTATTTACAGAGACGCTAGAAATAATGAAACGTGATCATCATATTTCCCTACTTGACTTAGTGTGTGAGACTGTGCAACATCTGCAAGATTTCTATTTCTACACATAAAAAAAAGTTCATTCTTATCATGTGATGGTGTTGTAAACCTATTCGTTATTGGTTTTATGCAGGCACAAGGGCGCTGGGTTATTGTCTATGGTTATTGAAATAATCTCATCTTGCTGTTGTTAAATCTATTTCGGAACATTTTTCTTCTGTTTTTTTTTTATGGAGGCGAAATAATTTCATTTTATGAGAAAAGAGAACAAGAATTGAAATAAATAAAATGGAATGGCAAACATGGCCGACATCGATTAACGCCAAATCTTAGCTCACTTTCTCTTTCGCATTTACTCACTCTCTCTCGCACACACACATACTCTCTCCCCCCTCTCTCTCTCTCACTCTGTCTCTCACTCTTTTGTGTTATGCTTGTCCTTTACATCTTTTTAATATTCAGTCTACCTCTTTGGAATCATAGCATCTATCTATCTATCTATCTATCTATCTATCTATCTATCTATCTATCTATCTCAGTCCGCTCATTATCTATCTGTCTCAGTCTGTTCATTATCTATCTATCTATCTATCTATCTATCTATCTATCTATCTATCTATCTATCTATCTCATTCTGTTCATATCTATCTATCTATCTATCTATCTATCTATCTATCTATCTATCTATCTCCGTATATTCCTTCCTTTCTTCCTTTTTATCTATCTTCCTCCTTTCCTTTTCTTCCTATCTATTGATCTAGTAAGCTAGCACAGATAAACGGGTTCATCTGCTTGTTATTTCATGACTTCCTTGTATGAAAGTTTCTTTCTTTCTATCTATCAATAAATCTATCTATCTAGCTAGCTCATCACAGGTATCTATTAATTAATTATTTATCTGTCTGTTTTATCATGGCTTCCTTTTATATCTATCTATCTATCTATTTATCTATCTATCATAACGCATTTTCTAGCGGCTCCAATATAAAGTCTTGCTTAGGCGCTCGCTGTGATGTTTGTAAACATACTCTGAAGATTGACTCTAACGGTTTCAGACTACTTGGAGTTCTTTATTATATCATCTAGACTAGTTCATTAGAGTCACTAGAGTATGTTATTTACTGCACAACACTACCGATCTGTCCTTCCTTCCTTCCTTCCTTCCTTCCTTCCTTCCTTCCTTCCTTCCTATCTATCTATCTATCTATCTATCTATCTATCTATCTATCTATCTATCTAAATCTCTTTCTCATCTGTGAGCAGATTGTTAAACATTCACTGCAATATATGAAGACTGATATTTCATAACTGTTCGGAATTGTTTTATTCGTTTCTAACGATTTTCAATTTCTTAATACTTTGTTTAGCTTTTAGAATGTGATAAGAACTGATACCAAAATTAAATGCATGACTTTAACTAACTTTTGCGCATTTAATTTTAAAGATTGTCTGAAAAATGTACAGATTTACCTCATTCCTGCATGATTTTGTTTACCTTCAAGATTTTACTATTTCAAGAATAAATCCAAATAAAATAGGTATTATTTGTAATCGATGCATTGAAAAGAAAATATATTCAAACCAGAATTTTAATAAGGAATCACCACAAGCAAAATATGCAATTTTTCGACTGTATTCGATAAGTAAAACCTGTGTAAAAAGATTACAAAAAATCAATGATAAGATCTTACACCATTTGCTTCGTCATAATTAATGAAAACAAAAAAGATAGATAAAAGTGTATATAATACCATAAAACTGCTGGGCATAAGTTATAAGA